>JAJTUV010000914.1:2500-602500 GCA_021653895.1 Mastomys natalensis | reverse complement strand
TGAATTGGTAATAAGCAAGTTGCTCAGCTTCACTGAGTCTTTGGTTCTCCATGAAGTGAGGACGGCTTTGTGCATAGGAACTATGCCTGTGCCTTGTACAGAATGGGTCTGGTTTCAATGAAGCATTCAGCACAGTCAGTTCTAATTACCTACCCTCTTCAATGTGTTCTTTTATTTCTTAAATGTCCATATTGAGTTAGGCTAGGTAGGAAAATCTTCAAGACTGTTGGCTGGCTTGGAGAATCTACTATTTTGATCATTTTCCTCCAAAGCATTTTGTTTTTTTTTTCAAGACACCATGTACTCCAATAGGCCCAAAAGCACAGGGAATGGTGGGAAACAAGTGAAAAAATTGCTCACATTCCTATGATCATGAGAAAACCAACAGTTTACGTTTGATGTATTTTCTTTTCAAAATGTATTCTATTCAACTGAATATTTCTTGCTAATGATCTGAATATTGTTATTAAATCATTTTCTGAATTATTTTTATGGCACTGGGAATGAACCCAGGAGCTTGAGCAGGCTAGGCAAGTACTCTGCTCTCCAGTCCTTTTTCAAGCAATGATTTTGTCAGGTGCTTAGTCTGGTAAATTTTTTCAAGCACCTATTTTTAATGATGGTTCTTAAAGACTTTAACCTCCCTTGTAGCCCACCACCCACCTGAGGTGGTAGAAAAAAAAACATACAGGGGAAGTGGATCTGTTTAGAAAGGTTCTTTGGAGTAACTCCCGTCTGTGTTGTCTGGAAATCTGCAGTTCAGTTCACAGGTTAGCAGAGGCAGCTTGATGTACTAGCAAACATTTCATGGATACACCAGCAATTTAGTTTGGTTAAGTCAGGAGAGCAATCATGAATCAGCAGTGGTGGCACTACCTAGCAGAGACAATCAGGCCTCAGCCTTGCCTTGAGTCAGCAGGAGGGATCAAGAGAATCTACAGATATTCTCGGCTGTGCCTCTCTCAGGGAAGTGAAGGTCAGCAAAGACTCGAAACCAACAAGCCATGCACAGCTAGCTCTATAAGCAAGCCAAGCTCAGGCTCTGTCACAGAAGTGGCAAGAAACTTCAGCACACCACCAGAAGTTATTTGACACATTTCTCTCTATGGGGTTGCAACAAATGTAGCTCAACTACACAAATGTAAGGTGGACCAATACATTCTAGTCCTTAGTAAAAAATCATTCATCACATGCCCTTTCACATGCTTGCTTTAGCAGAACATCCTTCCTCTTGTGTCTGCCTCAGCTAAAAATTCCTTCATGAATCTGCCTTCGTCTTTCACCTCTGTTCACTTCAGCTAAACGTTCCTTCGTGTGTTTGCCCCAGCCAAACACCACCCAACCGACTTCCCAAAGAACCCTTAAGTTTCCACTTTCGTGTGGCTTCCAGCACTTTACCAGCTGTGCCATCTCCCCAGGGATCATGTTATATTCTTCGTAAAACTTCTCTTTATTCAGACTTTAGGATCAAGATATAGGTAGTGAAATTTTCATCTAAGTCAGTTATCATAACATAAAAGGCCCACGTTGGGTATTTCCAGTGCGTAGTTCAGAGTCATATGTCGTTTGCTTCCTTGGTGGAGGTCTTGCTGTGTTGATGTCAAGAGTGTCCCCTACAGTCTATATTGACTCCATCAAAGACTAAGTACCCATTCCCTCCGTTCCTCAGTCACTAGCAGCTCCACTGTACTCGATGACCTCACGGGTATGACTGTTCTGCCTGGGTGATCAAACTCCTGTGAATCATATTATTTATGTCTGACTCCTTCCACCTAATGCTTCCCAGACTCATTCATATTGGTGCCTGTCTCTGAGTTTCCTCCCTGTCAAAGTGTTTTTATGTATTTGGCCATTGAGCGCTATTTGGATGGCTTCCAGTCCTGGGCTATTGTGAGGACGACTTCTGCAAACATGGCTATATAATTTTGTGTCTAAGTTCCTGCTGCCAGGAAGTGGGCTTTCTGGCTTGTACAGTAATTCTGTGCTTCAGTTTTTATGGAATCACTATATTTCTTTCTTTCTTTTTTTTTTTTTTTTTCCTGTCAGTTGATGCTCAGTTGGTGTCTCCACAGTAACTCACAAGGTTCTGGTTTCCTGATCATCTCTAGTGAATATCTGTCGAACAAATGAATCAATAGTATGTCCCTGTTCATTGGAGGAGCCTCAGTATTTATCTTGTCACTTTTTAGTGACAGGTACTATGATTTTTTTAATCCATGAATCCCTGTCAACTTCAGTGGAGTTTAGCACAAGAAAATATTTCAAATATATTTGTGATGGATAACTTAATTTTATCTTTACACATGAGATGAAGGAAGGAAGTTTAAGGAAGTCAACCTAGAGTTAAGGGAAATTTGCCAGGCAGCTTGCTTTCAGCATTCAAGTAGATACCAGTGCATCAAACCCACAGGGAACATTTTCTCTTTTAGCAGGATCTGCATATGGAGATTTTTTGGTGTTCACTTGGCTATGCCTTCTCTTTCTCTTCAGTGTAGGACATGTCCTATGCTATGGAATGCCTGCTGCAGAAGAGACCAAGTTTTAGAACAGTCTCGAGATAATTAAAATGTGGCTCTCCTCCATTTAATGCAACAAGACAGGGAGAGAATAAGAGAGTTAAGTATACAAGGAAGAGCTAGGGATAGAAGACAGGGTACAAGGACAGCTATCTTACAGAGAAAGGGGACCGGGTTCCTCATGTGCAGTGACCCAGTTCTTCTTGTCATTCTTGTTATAAAACCTCTCTTCAGCAACATCTCTCAGGTTAACCATAATTAAATGAAGCATAGCTAATCAAAGTCCTGTATGAGTTCTTCCTGGTTTCTTATGGGACCATTTAGCTTGCAATGCACAGAATGTCGTTTCAAAACAGAAAATGGTTATAAAGCAGAAATGATACATACCTATTTTGGTAAATGGTGGAGTTCTTAAATCTGTAAGCTCTGTTAGGTAAGAAGATTTGCTGGGCAAAATATTACAGGCCATCCATCTTCCTTTTCATCTTCACACAATAGATTTATCATTATAGCTCGTTGTTCAGTGCATAACGAGCAGGTTCCTCGAAGAGTCATCTCCTAATGCTTATCAACAATCCACTCTTTCCATAAACACAGTCCTGGGCCGGGACGGTAATGGGAATATTTATTTATTCACAGCTGATTTATGTTCTCCATTTGCCTGTGGCTGTGTCTCTGAAGGCAGAGGGAAGCAGATGGTTACAACTTTAATTAATGGCTGTGTGCTGAGTGAGCTTTCCCCGAACCCTTAACATTTCTTCCTTTTCTCAGATCTTTGCCTCACCTAATTCACCGTGCCCTCAGGAAAGCTATTAATAATTTAATCTTCACAGCTTATAAAATGGAGACTGGTTGGGGTATACACTGATTAAAATGTACACTTACAAATCAGTCATTTAATTATAGGTTCTCAGTTTCAGAGAACGTAATGATTGTTTTGCTAATTTCATGGTCATTGTGTTCTCGGTGACAGCCTTGCCAATTATGTTTGTAGACTGGGTTTGAGGAATCCTGTACCAGCATTCTTGATGCTTCCTGTGAAACTCAGGTCTTCCATTAAAGCAGTGGTTCTCAGCCTTCCTAATGCTGCAAACCCATTAATATGGTTCCTTCTAAGAATGGGAGTAGGGGTGTCTCCGAGTCTTTTGCTTTCTCTTGTGGCCCCTTTCCTCCCACTGGGTTGCCTCATGCTTCTTTGATATGAAGTCTTAAGCGTAGTCTTATTGTATCTTTTGATGCCATATTCAGTTGTATCACTGGGAGACCTGTTCTTTTCTGAGGGGAAATGGAGGAGGAGGGGATCTGGGGAGAGGGGAAGTGTGGAGGGGGGGGATGGGATTAGGAGAGGGAGTGGAGGCTGTGGTCAGGATGTATTATATGAGAGAAGACTAATTTGCTACTGTTATGGATCCTAATATAAATACATGTATTGTCCTATGGTCTTAGCCAACCCCTTAAGAGTCTTTCTGCCTTCAAAGGGATCATGGCTCACAAGTAGAGAACCACTGTCTTAGAGACTCTAACTACTTGGAAGTTTTTCCTAGTGACTTACAATCACCTTTTCTGAACTTAGATTCTGTGACTATTGTGGCAACACCAACTTTCCTTCTTTCCTTCCTTCTTCCTCCTCCATCCTTGTCTTCCTCTCTCCCTCCTTCTTTGCCTCCCTCCCTCTCTACTTTTCTTCTTACTTAAAGATAAGTTAGTCACCTAGGTTTTGTCTTTTCTAGAAAAGTACCTACAACTTAAGTTATTTCTCAAATGTCCTCTATCTTCCTAGTATCTGTCCCATCTATTAATATTTCGATAATGCAGATTCAGCTGGAGTAGTAAAAGACAACAGGTCTACATCAGAATTCATTACTTCAGTTATGGCCTGATTAACAAAGAGAACTAAGCCTGAACTTCTGCTTCATGGGTTCTATTGATTTAGCCCAACATTTCCCTCTGTTGTGATAACTTCATACAGCCATATTGCTTAGTGGAAGCTAAACTTTGTCATGTCATGTTGTCACAACTATGCTGTACCTCTCCAATGTTGTACCTGTTTGAGTTTGCACTGATTACGATAATAGATACTTACAGTTAACAATCTGTAGTTTGATCTCTTAATGTCCATGGCATTTCTGTATCTGTTGCTTCCCTCTGCCAGTTTCTGATGACACATAGAATTGAACATCTTTTAATTCATAGGCCAATATAGTAAATCTCATTATTTCATTAGTCAAACTCTTTGCATCAGGGACACCCAGTTAATTCAAACTTACACCCTACCACACTGTGATTAAAACCATGGGTTTGAAAGTCATGCAGAACTCCCGGATGTGGTCTCCAAAACGACTATATAAATTAATAATATTTTAACTGCCTTGATTATATAGGCAAGCTATGTTCTGATGTCTTCCTTTTCAAAGGAAATATCTCCTTCGAAGATTCTGGGGAAAACTTGATAAAACACACATCTCAGCATTCTGCCTGGCACATAGTAAACAGTCTGTCCCCGTGATCTTTATTGCTGGATCTACCCGCTGAAGTTCAGGATCATGGTGGGAACCTCACAGCCTAGTTATACTAATTGGCCAATTGTGCTGAGTCAGCTGCTTAGATGTCAAGTTAAATAAAAGCCCGTATCACTGAAGTTATTAATTTAAAAAATACCATTTTAGGCCCATTAATTGCCTTCTCTTTGTTAATAGATGCCTTTGCTTGACTCCTTATTTTCACATTGTAGTTAATAAAATACTTTTTACAAATAACTATCTATAAACACCAGTTGTCTGACTGTCACATAGTATAATATATATAGTATATAATCTACAATATACAATGTATAATATATAAATTTATATATATGCAAAATCATGTGGGATTCAGAACATTTAGACACATATTGATATAAATATAAGAGTAGACAATAATCCCGAGGTAGAAATAATTTATTAAAAATTTGATGCGTTTCCAGTGTTTTTCCATTTATGTGAAAGAATTCTTTCTCATGGCTATGCTAATTGGTAAATAAGTAGAACATGTCCTTATTCATTCAGACATTCTCTCTTAGAAGTTGGTGTCAACACTATCGTCGTTATATATGATGCAGGATGTAGGGAGGTAACAGGGTCACGTGGGTCAAGCGGGATGATAAATGGATTCACAAAACACTGGAGTGCAAACAGGTGATGTCTGAAAGGAGGTGGTGGAGGGTCCAGCCCACATCTTTGGATTGGCTGTGGGCACGCAGGAAGTGAAAGATCTGGAAATTAGTAGCCTCCTTGAGCAGTGTCCTGTTTTTCATGTATTTATTGTGTGGAAAGTTTCTTCACATTTAGCCTGAGTTTTCTGAGCCCAAGAAATGCTGAATAAAGTATATCCCTAAAGTTTATCTCCCTGACCTAGACTGAATTTTAAAACCGTCCTCCAAGAGTGTTGATCCTTGACTATTCAAGTATCCATTTAGAACCTCGCGGAAGGCTCTGTGTAGAGAAAATTGAGCTCACTACAGACCTTAAGAGAGTACTGGCTTAGCTTACCTGGGTGGACAGGAGATATCACATGAGCCCTTAAAAGCAACAGAAAGGGTCAGAAAAACAAATCAGAAAGATGCTGCAGGGAACATTCCTGTGGCCTACTTAGAGATGGAAGGAGTCCCACTGGGGATCTCTGGAAGCCTGGAACAACTTCAACCGTTAGTACACAAAGGAATGAATACCTAGGTTCATAAATGCTGGGAATTCAGTTCTGTATACTACAGTGAGCTTTGGAGCAGTTCCATCCCCAGGGCCTTCAGAAAGGAACATAGCTTCTCTCTAGCTATGCGAATCATTTAGCAGAAAGTCACGAAGACCTCTGCCTCATCGGACAGGGTAGCTGTGGGTGCTAAATGGGTGTAGTCAGTAGGCACTAAATCTGTGCTGTTATAGAACAGCAGAGAGCCAATATATGTCAATTATTCTAAGCACAACTTCCTCACGTTACTGCATCCTCTCAAAAATATGCCCCCTCTTTCTATTTCCCCCCTCCTTCCTTCCTTCCCTTACCTGTCTTGATTTACTTAACCTTACACAGCCTCTGAACTAACCATGCTGTCTAGTCTTAGAAGCTTCCCTTGGAACTGGTCAGTGCCTCGCAATACCTTTGGTCTCCACATTTTGCCTTGCCACTGGGATGTGTGATAGCTGCTTCTGCAGACAAACCACAGGGGTGCTAGGCTACATGCCATCCTTACCACCAACATTGCCATCGAGGTGGCAGGCTCCTGGAAGCTGACACCTGCTCAGCATGGCAGAACACCAAAAACCAGGGACTCCAGCCTGTGTCTCTCTGGGTGAGAAACAGTGCAGGCTGGGGACAAGGCTATGGTCCCCAAACTCCTGGACACCCAGATGCTGCTGGAAACAGTGAGGAGTTGGGAAAGGGCTGCAAGTATCCAGAGCGTGGAGGGGCAGGAGACAGGGGGCTCAGTTCCTCTCAATAATGAAGGCTTCCCCCATGGCAGCTCTTAATGAGAGAGATAGTCCTTGTTTCTCCAAACTGTTTATTTATGGAGGAAAATGGATGCATACAACTTACTCAGGGTGACCAGAGATTAAATACTGTTTGCATGAAGGAATGTCTGAGTAAGGAAGCCTATTGGTGGAACCCTTGGGTGAAGTGGAAACTTAAGGGCTTTTTGGAAAGTCAGTTGTGTTGTAGGGCATTTTGCTGGGGTAAACATTGAAGGAGTGTTTTCCTGAAGTGGACACAGGTGAAAGGCTAAGGCAGACTCGTGAAGGAACATTTCACTGAAGCAGACACAGGAGAGAGGATGTTCTGGTAAAGCAAACACATGGAAGGACATGTGATAAAAGATTATTTGCTAACAACACACATGTATTGGTCCACCTTACATTGTGTAGTTAAGCTGCATTTGTCAGGACTCTGTCTTGGGCTGATTGGATGCACGTGCTAAGGCAAGGCACATGGAGGACACGTGATGTTTGAGGGGATAAATAGGACTCGATGGAGTGACGCAGACAGAACTTGGCTTGCTGATACAGCTAGCAATGCAACGCTTGGGTCTCACGTCTTTGTGATCTTCATTTCCCTGAGAGAGGCATAGCCTGAGAACTTCTCAGGTGTTCCTGTTGGTCCCTCCTGCTGACTCGAGCTGTTGGTGAGGCCTGGCTGTCTCTGCTACGTCGTGTCACTGCTACTGATTCATATTTACTATCTTACTCTCTTGAACTGAACTGCTGATATATCTGTGAAGTAAAGTTTGTGAGCAGATTCGAGCTGCCGCTGCTGACCTGTGAACTGAACTGATGATTTCCTGACAACACAGATGAGAGTTGCTCCAAAGAACCTTTCTAAACAGGCTCACTCCTCCCCAACCCCCCGCCCCCAAATTCTTTCTTTCCCACTGCCTCTGGTGGGTGGTGGCCTAAGAGAGGTTAAAACATTTTTAAAAAAAATCATTAAAAATAAGATTTAAAACATTAAAATTACATTCAGGATCCATCTAGATACTCCATTAGCATGGAGAGCTCTGGGCTCTATGTTAAGTGACTAGTTGTCATGGTCTATTAGTGGGGTGTCATGGTTACATGTTCCGGGACAGGAATCGGGTTGGGAGGAGATCCAAATGCCTACCATTCTCAGTTATGAGGGTTGCTAGCGTCCCTTAATCTGCTTGACCTTCCCAGGTTTTCTGTCTGGTGACATGGTTCCACCTACCCCACAAATAACCTTGTTCATAGTGAGCTCTGTTCCCCTCCCCGTGAGCTATTGCAATCAGACTCATTGACTTGTTTTCCGTATTCCTCTTCAGCCTTGAATGACTTTCAATGAAGGTTTACAGCTTGCCCGAACTTTGCATTTTAGTGACTATTCTGAAGCGCCTGGCAGTAGGAGACTCTCAAAGTCTAATTGCTGAAATGGTAACTGGACAACAATTACTCCTGTGCTGAGTTCAGTATGCTGGACCAAAATATCTGATCACAATGATTGGATAATTATGTCTGCTACTTACAGAGGAATACAAGATGAAATCCTCTCAATTTTTATCTTTTTAAAAAATATATTTTACACTTTACCCCTTGTTGTTCATAGCTTCCAGGGAAAACTAGCTCATAAAGGCAAAAGAGAAAGGCAAATTACCAACGACAGAAAAACAGAGCAAAGCCCCTGGTCAAAAGATTCTGGCGCTCAATGAAAGCATTTTCTGTGAATTTATGTTGTATAAATATAACTTAAGCTATATTTTACTAGTTGGGCAAATTATTCTTAGTTTATATGATACAAATCCGTCAGTGTTAATTCCATGATGTGCTTTGAAGCCATGAAGTGGTAGTGTTCTAGGCTCTAGTCTCTAACTAGACTCAGTAGGTCATTTGGGAAAGATAAGAACAGGCTGGGCCTTTAACCCAGTATGCAGTGGGCAAATTTCTGTATTCATAGTATATATATTGAGTTCCTGGCCTGCTGTGAAACCTTTACGTGAAACAGACAGACAGACAAGCAAACAAAGTGACTAGTCATACATAAGAGGATATAAGTTTGGGAGGGGAACATTTAGAAGTAGGGTTTCGTAGAAGAGAGGAGAGGCTTCCTTCCAGATGAAATCGCAGATTTGGGGTTATTTGTTTTTTTCTTTCTACTTCTTTCTGAAATGACACACAGGAAAAATTAAACATAGTTAAAAAGATCTCTGTGTAATTTCCTGTTCATACTCACCTAATTACACACACACACACCACACACACACACACACACACAACGGAACATTTATACATACACATATGCAGATATTCCTACATAGTGTCACTGATGGCTTGCTCACATGCTGTCTGCCACCTAACCTAATCTAATGTAACATAATGCTTTTGAAACAGGTCACCGAATGTTCTGCAGTAATCTGACATAATGGAGTATACACCGAGTACGAATGCCTGGGGACACTAGCAAGTAGCTTGCAGTTTGACTGGCAGACAATTTGGCAAGATTCTCTGCCAAAGAATGATTCTGGGTAATGCAGTGTGGTCAGGATTTTGACACCCGCCCTTGCTGTGACCCTGGGCTCCTCTTTTGCTGCCAACAGTGTCAGCGGAGTGGAAGAGCCCTCAGTGACTTATCTTCCAGTCAAGCTCAGACTTCATGAGAGCAACCAGAATGGTCCCTATTCCTCCAGAGACCTAGGCTGGCAAACCAAGGGAGGTTAGTCTAGTGAAAGTGGTAACTCTGATTCTACAATGTTTTGCAAATTCTTTCCAAACTATAACAAGCACATGAGAAGATGCAGACAGGGAGACATGTGTGCATGAACAGCTTCCTTCCAAGAATCTCTGTCTGCAGCGTCACACCCACCAGCTCTCCTATGGGATGTGGTAGGCAAAAATGAAACCGATTTCCTATCACAGTAGCCTGCTTTTATAAGGAGTTCATACGTAACAATCTCATATTTACTGAGCACTCTGATTAGGTTCCAGTAATTTTTGAGTGGCAAAATTATTGCTGATTGTATATCCTTTCAGACATACAATCCAGTGATCTTGACTTTATAACTTTACTGTAGAAGACAATCAGAATGGACAAAAGTTATGAGTGTATATTTAAGGAAGGGAAGAATGAGGGCACTGGAAGGGCCATTAGGCAGACCGAGTGTCTGTACTTTGTGTCTATGTTAAACTTTCAGTGAACGACAGACCTACCTGGTAGGGGTCCAACTGCTAGACAGTAGGTAGCCTAGCTCTAAGCAGACCTTACTTGTTTGGAGCAATATGAACCCTGGGAGTGACCAGGGACTTTGTACATAGTAGTCTTATAGTAAATGAATGGAGTCCATGTATGTATGCATCTTATTTATTTCTCAAAGGAAATAAGATTCTTAATACATAGTTTTTTTATACAGATGAACTCTAAGGAGACTTAAAACTATTTAAAAATTTGTGTGTGTGTGTGTGTGTGTGTGTTTAATTGTATCTAATCCAGATGGACAAATGTAATTAAGGAAAATCAAGATTATTAAAAACCTCCATATTTTCATCTGTTGATCTAGATCCATTTATCAAAGCAAATTTCCTATTTTTCTATTATCAGAAGAGTATTTCATATTGTATATCAATACACCCAAAGAAATATGTCTACCCATGTGAATATGGTTATACCTTTTTAATGTTAAACCCTTTGTAATGCTGTTAGTCTGATATTCATTTGTTTATTTAATCGTTCATCAAATATTCAGAAGTCCTTGAGGCAAGAGACATATATTTTTAATGCTTGACACCCAGTAATGGTTTTTGAATTAATACTGTACATCAAAGAAAATGTACGTGTGTGGGGGAGGGGGATCAGATGGACTAAGATGAGACTTTTAAGCCTGAGGAATTCATAGTCTGATAGAGACAATGTGTATGCATATTTTTTTCTGCATTTCAAGTTCTTAAATACAACCAAAGCTAACACAGAAGCAGGTACTTAGCAGCCAACACAGTGTGCTCTCCCATTTGAGATCAATTGGCCAGCAGTATTTGTTTTCTTAGGTAGCTGCTACATATAGGGGGCGGGGACAGCACACAGATATCGAGCCATGAGAGCCTCCATAGCATCCTAACTGACTCTGGGAGGCCTCAGTGATTCACTTACCATTGATCTGTCTAGCCACTACCTTCAAGGAAGAATCGATATGGCTGCTTCTATTTCAAGATGTGGTTGATGAAATTACATCCTTTTCAGGTAAATTCAAGAATGGATTAAGGGAACTTAACCTGTTATACGGCTTCTCCTAGAGTATGTGTGTGATAGGCTAGGAAACACTGTCAGTGTCTGTAGATACCCCAGCAAGAAGAAGGAGATAAACACTGGGCTTACTGACCATGTTTAGCTGTGAATGCTTACATCAAAATATTAGAACTCATTTATTCTTTTTTAGGCCCGGAGTTCTACTTTTCTGTCATTGACTTTGGTCATCTCACACTTGAATTTTCAGAAAACGGTTTTGATTTTACACTTCTGCTTACCTTGCTACTAATCAGTCTCCTGTTTTTTTTGTTTATTTGTTTTTTTTTTTTTTTTTTATTGTTTTCTGGTATAGTCTTGATTTTTTGATGAATTTAATTGCTTGACTGTTTCAAGGACCTTGAAACTGACAGAGATAGAATCTGAAGGTTTCCTGTGATTTTATGGGTTCTAGACAAATCAGCCATAATGGTGCCTGTCTGGGCAGGCAGGGCCACACACAAACCACTCAGTTCTTGACAGTCATCTTCAGAGGTGATGTGGAGAGAGCACAGAGAGTCTCAAGTGTAAGTGCCCTTGTTTCTGCTCCCCTGTATTTGATGCATGTTTGATGCATCTCCTGCCTGTTATCTGTTTTGTCTAAACATCATCTTCTCAGCAAATCCTGTGTTGACCACCCCTCTAAAGCCCCAGCACTCCCCTTCTGTATGACATCATCCTGTGTTCCCCTTCTGAATAGATTGTGTCCATCTATTGTACATTTCTCTTTGTCTTGCCATGTTCAGGTTTTCCCTTTATCTCCCACTGCCTTATGGCATACCATATAGCTTACCATGTTTACCCTTTAAGTTGTATTTCTACATAGAAACAAACACTGTAAGTTTTTTTCCAATGATTTTAACAATATATCCCAAATATCTAGACAAGTACTGCACCATGAGTTAACTTGTAACAAATAGTTTAGAATAAATCCATTCATACTGCCAAAGGGAAATATGTAAAGATAGTGAGAACAGGATTTATAAATTAGAGACACTAAACAAATGTTACATTTGTTCCTATACAATCGAATACGTTGGGAAACAAAAGTATTTCCTTAAGCTCAGGTTATCATCTGAATGGTGTTTATTAACATACTGTAATGTATCGGAAAGAGGAGCACACAGGAAAGCTACTTTTAGGGAGGTGCCCTCAGGTGGGAGGGAGATCAGAGAAGGCAGGGGGGTTGAGGGGGCAGAATACATTATATGCATATATGAAATTGTCAGTGAACAAATTTAGTTAATAAGAGATGACAGCATGCTAGCCTGAAATGAAAAGTAAAATAAAAAATTTTGCTTTTCAACTTGTGAGAGCAAAGTGAAGATGTTAGTCACCTGCAATGCTTAAAGATATTTCATGTAAATGGAAAATTGGAAAGGGCTGGTCTTGGTTACAGAGCCTTAGGTGCCACCCAGTGCATGGGGCCTGCACTGGAGACTTGGTAATGGGTTTCTTGCTTTCTTACCTGCTCTGAGCTTTCTTGGATTGATTGACTGATTGACTGTTTGATTGGTGAGGGAATTGGCACTTTAAAAATGCAAGTATTGGAAAGGTATGAGAAATGATGAAATGCTCTAGTTTGGCAGCAAAGATACTGAACTATGCTCTGATAAATCTTGATACTTCTCCATGATTGTCTTTGCACTTAGAGTATAAAAAACTTGTGTGACCCTGAATAGCTGTGAAAGAGTGCTTTGAAAATTACTGTATATTTAATATGGATAAAATATTAGCAAGAGGAGAGATGTAATTTGAAATTAGAAAGCAGAACTCTAATTTGGAAATAAATGATTTCTTCCCAAAATGGTGATGTTTAAGGAACAGAAGACAGTGTGTAGGGTGAATCTGTGTTTTGGAGTCAGACAAGCTCCCCTTTAGCCTCCAGCATGGCTATGCTATGACCTTCATCAGCTGTCACGTCCCCCTGTACCACACGATTGTCTTCCATGAACTGAGAACATGATAATGCCTAGACCAGGTAAGATCCATGTTAATCAGAGGTCAGGAACAGGTTAGGTGTGCAGGTATGACTTTTCCCTACATCAGAGCAATTAGTAGGGATCTGATATGCATAGAAATGGAGACTTCTCAATATTCCCATATTTAAAGCAGAATAAACTCTTTAAGAGGTCATTTGGCTGTGAGCCTTTGAAAATGAAGATATTATTGGATATCTTTATTCTTGCTGGTAACTTCCAGACATTAATCATGTCTTTCTGATTAATGATATGAACTGAAATTCTTTGTTAAGACATTCTACTCTCCATAATGATATAAAACAAAGGGAGAGAGGGGAGCAGAAATGCTGGGCTGATCCCGAGAATGTGGCCAGGTCAGATAACCCAGGGAAAGGCAGTGACAGTAACCTCTTAATTCAACATTCTTCTGCAGCAACAATTTCTATATATTTTCTTACTCATGGCTATTCATTTTACATGGTGATGTTTCATATAGTCATTTTTACATTCAAGTATAGACTGCATCTGACCATGCTCACCCCAAACAGCACCCCCCACACCCCAGATCATTCCCTGTTATTTCCATTTGTTTCCATAGACAATATCCCTTCTGCTTTCATGACCTATACACATAAGTGATTTCATGTATCCACATAAAATCTAGGATTTGTAAGACAAGAAAAATGAGGTATTTGCTGGAGTCTGACACATTTCACTTGCAAGGATTGACAATTGCATCCGTTTTCCTATAAACAGCTTAGTTACCTTCTGTTTTTTTCTTTTTATTGAAATTCCTCTTTTACATACTATATCCTGATTATGGTTTTCCCACCCTCTACTCCTCTCAGTTCCTCCCCACCTCCCCTACCGTCCAGATCCACTCCCTTTCTGTCTCTTAGAAAACAAGAACAGGCTTCTAAGAGATAATATTAAAATATAATAAAATAAAAAACAATAAGACAAAATGAAAACTTTCACACTGAACTTGGACAAGACAAATGAAGAGAAGGAAAGGAGCCCTAGAGAAGGCTTTCACAAGAATCAGAGACCCACTCCTTCACACGCTAAAGGGCTCCCATAAGAACACTAAACTCGAAGACATCCTATATATGCAGAGGACCTGGTGCAGATCCTACAGACCCTGTGCATGCTGCTCCAGTCTCTGAGTTCATATGAACTTGCTCAGTTGATTTAGACAGCCTTGTTTTCTTGGTTTCCTCCATCCCTTCTGACTCTTACACCCTTTCTGCCCCCTTTTTCACTGGGATCCTGAGCTCTGAGGAGAATGGAGTTGATGAGACATTTCATTTAGAGCCAACAGATCCAAGGTTGCTTGATCATACCACTTTCCCTTATCTAATCATCTATTTACTAACATTCTGCTGGCTGGTTCTGTGTGCCAACTTGATATAAGCTGAAGTTATCACAGAGGAAGGAGCCTCCCTTGAGGAAATGCCTCCATGAGATCCAACTGTAAGGGATTTTCCCAATTAGTGATCAAGATGGAGGGTCCATTGTGGGTGGTGCCATCCCTGGACTGGTAGTCCTAGGTTCTATAAGACAGCAAACTGAGCAAGCCAGGGGAAAGCAAGCCAGTAAGTAACATCTCTCCATGGCCTCTGCATCAGCTCCTGCTTCCTGCCCTACTTGAGTTCCAGTCCTGACTTCCTTTGGTGATGAACAGCAATGTGGAAGTGTAAGCTGAATAAACCCTTTCCTCCCCAACTTGCTTCTTAGTTTTGTGCAGGAATAGAAACCCTGACTAAGACAAACACCAATGTTGCAATAAAGATAGAGTTGCATGTATACTCTGTATGTGTTGATTTTAAATCATTAGATATATACCCAAGAGTAATATGAGTGGTCCATATGGTATTTCTAGTTTTGGGTTTTTGAGGTGCCTCCATAATGATTTACATAGTAGTTGAACTAATTTGCACACCCGTCAGCTGTCTGCAAGGGCTTCCCTTCTCCCCAGCCTCGCCAATATTTGTTATTTGATTTCTTAATGATAGTCATTCTGACTGACGATGGAATCTAAAAGTTCTTTTAATTTGTATTTTCCTGATAAACAAGGATGTTGAACATTTCTTAAAAGTTAATGGGACAGTTCTGTGTTAATGAGAATTTCCTGTTTATTTCATAATCCATGTACTGGTTTATTTGTATTTGTATTGTCTTGAGGTTTTAAAATATATACATACATTTAAATATATTCTAGTTATATTTTGTTTAATATATAATTGACTATAGATAGTTACAATAGAATATATTATACATTCTAGAATACAACACACACACACACACACACACCACACACAATATATACACATATTGTATTTTAGTTACTATCTTTGTTGATATATATAGATACAAAGATACTTTCCCATTGTGTAGATTGTCAGTTAACTCAATTAATCATTTTCTTTTCTATGCAGAAAGTTCTTAATTTCACAGAGTTCAATTTGTCAATCCTTAGTTTAATTTCCTGAGTTTCTGGAGCCCTTATCAGAGAATTCTTGTCTGTGCTCAAGTCTTGATGTCTTTTCTTCACATTGACCTATAATGGTTACAGAGTTTCAGGTCTTATATTAAGATCCATTTTGAATTGTGTTTAGGATGAGAGACAAAGACCTGATTTCACTGTCGTATGTATTTTATACCTGGGGCTTTTTGTTTTGTTTTACACCAAGTTTTTAAAAAATGTTTTTACTTTTATGTTTATAACATTTTCCATACAGTAATTTTGAAGTGGCTGCCATGCGTGGTTTTGGCATCTTTGTCAAAAATCAGGTGGTCCTGACTGCATGAGATTTTTTGGTTCTTTATCCTATTATATTGATCCATGTGTCTGTTTTTATGCCAGCACTGTGCTACCTACCTTAGCCACTGTGGGTCTGTAGTATCATTTGGAGTTTAATAGTGTCTTGTCTCCATCACTTCTTTCTTTTCTGTAAGGATTTTTTTTGGATATCTTGTGTCTTCTTCACTTCCTATTTACAGCTGTCTCCTTCCATACTTTCTGTTTGTTTGTTGCACAGAGTATCATGTAACCCAGCTTTGTCTCAGATTCATTATGTCACCAAGGATACTTGTTACTTCTGACTCTTCTGCTACTAGCTTCCAAGTATGGGGATTATATGCTTGCACATGATACTATGTATACTTGACGATATACTAGGAACTGAAGCCAGGACTTGGTGCTTACTAGGTAGCACTCTACCACTGAACCATAGTCCCAGCTTTTGTATCCTTCTTGTTTCTTTTCTGGACTCATTGTTCCAGCGAAGAGGTCAGTTTTATATTGAATAAGAGTGGCGGAGAGTAGACAACTTTGCTTCATTCCTGAGTTTGTGGACCTACTCTATTTTTTGTTTTCCTTTTTGGTATAGTGACAGCAACAGGGTTGCTATATGTAGCCTTTATTTTGCTCAGGTTTGTTCCTTCTTGTCTGCTCAAGATTTTTATCATCCAGAATGATAGACTCTGTCAAGACCTTTTCTAGATTTACTGGTTTAATCCCTGGTTTTTGCCATACAGTCTATTTTTGCGATATCTGAATTTATAGATTTGCATTTGTTGATCTATCTTGGCATCTTTGGAATGAAGCCAACTTGGTTTTTGTGAGTTGAGCATGCCTCTGTTTTATTGAGAAATTTTGTGCCCAAGTTTGTCAGAGACGTTGGGCTGTAATTTTCTTTTGATTCTATTATGGCTTTGGCAGCCAATGAGCCTTGGAAGACTATTGGAACATATTTTGAAGACCTGTATTCTAAGAAAGTGGAAAATCTAAAACAAATGGATAAATTAATAGACATTTGGCCATAAATGTTAAACAATGAACATTTATACAGGCGGTGGAGAGATGGATCAGTGGTTAGTCACACTGACTGCTCAGGCTTTGTACTAGCACCCCACACAGCAGCTCACAACTGTTTTTTTTGTTAATAGCTAGTTGGAACCAAAATTCTGGAATATAAGCTGAGTGATTAAAGCTTATATTTATATCTTATTAATTTTATGGAATAAATTGATGGTATTATTTAATAGATTTGCTAATTAATGTAACCAGTATAAATTTCCCATCAACTTTCCAGTGACTTGAAAGAACAATATATATCTAAGGTACTAAAGAAGAAATGCAAATAAAAAATGTCTGAAAGGAGGAAAAATTTAAAGCAAAAAGAAAATTCAGCATCATAAGCTATAGAAGGAAATAGAATTATTTTAGTAGGGAAAGCAATGGAACTTTTCTCTTAAAAGACACAGGTTATGAGTTTAGTGAACACATTTCCTTCTGCACACTATAAACTTTCTATCATGTGTAATGGTAGTAGGTGTACCCCTGGGGACTGTAAACTCCCCAGTGGGTTCTTAGCTGCACTTAAAATATTAGGCATGCATTTTCTACTATGGTATAGACTTCCGTCTGGTTGGTTCCACTATTGTACCCTGAGTCTGGGTCTCAGGATTTTTCTGTCCCCTTTTCCATGATGTTTCCTGCCTTGGTTTATTGATATAAATATTCCATCTATGGCTGACCACTCTACAGACACCTATTTAACATTTATCCTCTATTCTTTCATCAGTTGTTAAGATTCTACATTAACTACCACCCACTGCACAAAGAAACCTCTTGGATAGGAGCTGAGAGCTGCACAGATCTGAGAGTAGAGAGATTTTAGAAACAGGTGAATGTTGTGTCCACTTATCAAAATAGTAGTAGTAGGTTCAGTTCAGACTCTTTGACCACCCCAGCCTTCATTTCCTTTCCATATTTACAGTTCAAGGCCTGTGTTTCCTCCTGCTGAATGGGCTCTAACTCCAACCCAACAGTGATTGGCTGGTCTCACATTTGGGCCACTGCTGCTCCCGTGGGCAAATCTGTCCATGCTGGATGTTACTGTCGCTCATGGAAATCACAGCTACAGAAAACGACTGATGGCCTTTATCCCCAGAGTCCTGAATATCAGCTTTAGACACTGTGAAAATGTCTTAGCCCAGCAGGGTCTCAGCATGTGTTCTGGATCAGCACTGACCCTAAGATACTCCTGTCTCTGCCTCCCGAGGGCTAAGATTACATGTGTATTACCATCACACCTAGTTTAAGGACAGAAATTATGTAATTAAGATACTGGAAAACACAACATAAAAATTCTATTTAAAATATCACTTATATAGATAGATTTATACATAGAAATAAAGACCTTGGGAATAAATGAGTATTTTTAGGACTATAGATGGTTAATACACATTGAAGACAAACGTTTTCAATTTTTATGTATTATGGATTCAAAACTTATGAAATAAATTCAGTAGTGGTTATGGGAAAAAGCTGAACAGACACTGAAAATTAATGAAATAAGCCTTCAATATTTAAAATGTAGAAAAGAAGGGCTGAGAGTATAGCTCGAGGAGGTTCCCCTAGTATGCACCCATGCCAAAAGCCAGAGACGAAAGGAAATAGGGAGAAAGGAAAAAAGAACACACAGGGAACCAAGTGGGAAAATCTGTCAAAAATAGTGGAAAGCAAAACCAGAAATTAATATAAGAAAAAGGCGACTTCAGAGAAGATTAAAACCATCCAAAATTCATTTTTTTGAAAAGCAAATGAAATTTCAAAAATATTTATACGGTTAAGATTTTAAGACAAAAAGAAGCCATATACCATATAAAAAAATGAAAGTCTAGTTTATCAATAGATATTAAGCAGAGATTAATGATGTGACTATTTGATTCAATCTAAACAAATCTGGGAGAAGCCGGGAAATGGAAGTCATAGCAGGTGCAGAGATGCTTTGTGTTATTTATATTTAAATGTGAATGTAATATCGGTAAGTGAGAAATGCACCTTATTATACTTCGCATGTGACTACAGCTGGTTAGGGCAAAACCACAATACGGCAGCAGAGGGGGAATGATGAAGCCATTCGGCATCCAGAATGGTGATGTTTGGGATTCAGGAGAAGGTTGAGGACAAGGACACGAGGGACTTTGTTTTTGTCTTGTTATATTTTTGTGGCAAATGGCAAAACCACGCTTTCTCTCCATTCAAATTCTCATCTGTAATGTGTACTCACATATAATTTTAAATAATTTTAGCAGATGCCTTGCACCTACATCTGATATATTAGCAAAATAACAGAAAATGACGTAACTTCATAAATCACTTTCACTAGTTGCTGGGCAGATTTTTCTCTAAAACCAGTTTTTCCATTCTTATTGGAAACTGACTTCATTTTAGACACCGAATGCTTTATGAATTGGGTATGTATTTATAGCTGCTTTTCAGTGATGATTTTCTGCTCTCTAGGCTTGGCGGCGAGGTTACCCAAACACTGCCCACAGCATCATCTCACATATCAGCCACGCGGTCACGGATCGGTGCTCATTTTAACTTTTAGCCACAACACTTCGTTGTCACCTTTATTCATAATGTGTGACTCTACTGGCCTGATATGGGATGATTAATAAAAGACTGGCAGGGTCCTGGGCCCTAGACTATACCGACTCCTTAGGCTCTGCCCTTAGACTAGCTTGCTTTGGGCATCATATTTAGAGATCAATAGAGTATTCAGGCCTTTAACATAAGATTAAATATGACTTTGAGATAACTTGGTCCTCTGTGGCCAAGGGTTTCTTCTTGGATATTGTTTGTTATAACGACATGTGTGGAATAGTCATTACTTTTCTTCCTGTAGTTTCTCCAACCTATATATGCAGTCATAAAACTGTCATGTTGCAGAATATTCTGTATATGTATTCTAATAATCAGTTTATCTACGTTAGCAAAATGGAGCAGGTATGCATACAGAAACCCACTCTTTCTTTCAACCAACAGTGAAAAACAAAATAAGTGGAATGTTGGGGTTATTGTTGTTTCCTGTGTAGCCGTTCACAACTGCAAGGAACAGCAGTGGAAGGCTGGAGTCAATGTTTCGGGCTGCAGCTTCTTGTTGAGCAACCAGCCATCATTCTCCTTTGCCCTATTTATTATAAATTATAACAGACTGTGGTAGAAAGAAAACTGTATTGGGTCATGTCATATTTATTTTGTGAAGCTCTGCAGAACTTCAGTAGGAAGGGACTTTTTGATGGTGTTTATTTCTATTCTCCTGTGATTCAGGTGTCTTTCTCCAAATGATTCAATATTCCGAGATGTGCCCAATTTCTTTACTTAATAACAAAAACGGTCCTGAACTCACTGTAAATCAGTAGGGGATCCAGCAATAAAGTACCTTACATCATGAAGGCAGTGTAGGCTATCATTGGAGATAATAAGCAAGCACATTAATATTCATGCCTGATGGAATCCTGGCTGTGTTTCTGAAAAGCTGGAGAATACATTTCAGGTTTAATGTTCACCAGTAGATGTTTGCCAGTGATTTTTTTTTTTTTCGGATACTTCTTGTAGTAATTCATTCATGGCATCAGCGGGATAATGTGGGAAACTTCCATCCATGGCTTCCATTTACCTAATTGTGTACTCAGATGATGTTTCTTGGTGAATACCCATAGTCCTTTCTGCTTAGATCTTGGGTCTTTCTTTGTCTCCTGGTGATGTCTCAGCTGCTCAATCAAGCTGATCGCATATGTATGTCTCTCTGTGTGAGCTGAAGTCAGGGAGGGTAGTCAAAAGGAAAACAAACAGCAACAGAAAACTTGCATTGTTTTGCAGAGTGCAGAATTGCCTTGAGTGTCTAAGAAATTCAACTTGGACTTTTTTCAGTAGCATGACCTAAGTGGGGATAGCAGAAAACAGTACCCTGCTAGAATAGATGTGGAGATACAGTAGAAATGAATACCCTGCTATAGTCGATGTAGAGACACTAATGAAACAGAGCCACCAACCCAGGGATACACAGACTGAATGCTTACAGTGTCAGAGGTCACATTTTACTATCACCTTCACTCTCCTTCCCAGAGCTGGTCCCTAACAATCCCATAAACAAGGCATATGGACATGTATTACAGTTACCATTAAATATACAACTGATTCATGTCCTTCTGCTGATCACCTCCCCAATTCACAATATGTATGTTGCAGTTTTGCATACTGTAAGTAACTATGCAATTTAGGATCAATATCCTTTTCATGTAAATCAGGTTTAGGTTTTGGTTTTGCTGTTCACTAAGACTCTACTTTGGAATCTTTACTGTATATCACCATGTCTTCCGAATTTTTAGGCAGTAAAAGGTCAAGGCTGTTAGGAAAAGAAAGACTTTGCCTGTGCAGTGTTTGTGAGTTTGTTACAGCCACTGCTCAGCCATTTCCAGTTCTGTTGGCACCATACCCGCCGGTGCTCACCATGGTGATGGGTCTTCTATTTAGGTGGAGTACATTTTCGGGGTCAATACCATTGATTAGAACCCTTGAATTCTATAGGATTTCCTTTATATTCAAAGTACAGCTAGCTAAAATAACAATCTTTTACTCCTTCCATTACGTGAATGATTTGATTAATATTAGATTTGAGTAATAACATGGAAATTAGAAGCTAGAGTTTCAGAAATGCATCAGCATTTCCCCAGTACAGTCTCTTAGAAATATCTCAGAAGTTCTCTTTTCCAAGGTGACTCTAGTTTGTATCAAGTTGACTCCTCTCCCCTGCACCAGATATACAGATATATTATCTGTCTAGAGCAGTGGTTCTCAACCTGTGAGTCATGGCCTCTTTGGGGGTTAAACAACCTGTCTTAGTTAGGGTTTTATGGCTGTAAGAAACATCATGACCACAGCAACTCTTAGAAAGGACAACATTTAATTGGGCCCAGCTTACCGTTTCAGGGGCTTACTCCATTATTATTATGACAGGAAGCATGGCAGCATGAAGGCTGGCCTGGTGCTGAAGGGGAGCTGAGAGCCTCATTCTGATCCACAAGCAGCGAGGAGGACCGTAGGCCACATTGAGCATAGCTTGAGCATAGGAGACCTCAAAACCTGCCCCTATAGTGACATACTTCCTCCAACGAGGCCACACCTCCTAACAGTGCCCCTCCTTATGGGCCAAGAATTCAAACACATGAGTCTATGGAGGCCATTCCTATTCAAACCATCACATGATCTTTGACAGAAATCACCTAAGACCAACATAAAACACAGATATTTATATCATAATTTATAACAGTAGCACTTATAATTATACTTATGAAGTAGCAGCAAAAATAATTTTATGTTGGGGATCACCACACCATGAGGAACTGTGTTAAGTGATCGCAGTGTTAGGAAGGTTGAGGACCACCGATGCAGTCAGACACAGATATAAAAATCTATCTAAATAGTTGCCCAAGAGTTCAGAGCTAGGTGACATGGATATCAAGCAATAAATGGTAAACTCAGAAAAGACGTGTCAAAGAGAAAACACTGGGACTGGCAAGATACCTAGTAGGTAAAGAATTTTCCATCCAATGGCCTGAGCTCAGTTTCCCAAACCTATAGAATGTGCAAAACAGAACCCTCTAGCAGAGTTGTCCTCTAATCTCCACATGTGTGCCAGTGGGACTTCCCTCATTATACCCCAACCCACACATACATACACATACACCCAGATCCTCCTACACCCATACACACATAGGAGTGGGGGACAGGTAAAAATAGAGAAAACAGGGAATAGAAAAAAAATAGGGGAAACAAAGGTCAAATTGGTTTTCTGTAGCTCTTATTCACACACTGTCAAGTACACAGTGTGGATTCTGGCTAAAGGAGCAGTACCAAAATCTGAGGAGAAAAAGAGATCAAAGACAGAGCAAACTGGCATGCTCATAGCTGTTTTCCTAAGGGACCAGAGTAAATAACAGAGAAGAAAAGTGGAAATTACAGGTACAATCCCTAAAGACCTAACAGAGCACAGCAACTGTTAATACATCTTGGGGAATAAAAGAAAAACAAACATTACACTCAAAATACAAAAGGAAACATTTGAGCAACCAAGCAACACAAATGATTTAAGAGGAAATGAAAGCAGTAATATCAGTTTCTCTTTTTCTTTGTCCCTCTCCCCTCTGGTGTCACTCAACAATAACACAAGGGAAGCAGTGGATGCCTTCTGATCCTGAAGAAGATATATGGCTCCATTTTTCTCTCAGCCTAATGATAGTAAACATAACTGGAAGAGGCAGGGGATCATGCATTTGAAGCCCATCTGGGCTACATGGCACATTCTAGGCTAGATTAGAAGCTGCATAATGAAACCCTTTCTCAAAAACACTAAAACAAATGAAAACAATGATAGCACAAAATGAAGGAAAGAAATAGGTTGGTTGTGGGCAAGTTTCTTGATTGCATCTCCTTTTAGACCTACTTGATTCTCTAAATAGTTCGGCTATTGCAAGCTGTACACAGACTCAGGGTGAAAGACTGGAAAAATTAATTCACTTATGGGCCAATGTTCAAGGAATGCAGAATACAGAAACTTCATAAACCATAGCAATATGGAAATGATGTGTGAGACAGAAGAATAGCTTTTATTTTCCCCCTCTTACAGCCAAGGGAAGATGATGTAATTTACTGAAGGCACATAAAAGAGAGATGTTACATGTTCAAGGAGTGAGACAGTAGGACACATAGTAATACATGAGATGATCCAGAGGATGCAGAATGTGGGCAGGGACATATGCACACTGGATGCTCATAGCTGACCAATGAGGAGTTGAGCTCAAAGGGAGAGGTCACTTTGCCTTGACCTGAATAACACAGCCCGAAGGTCAGATCAGAACCAACAGTGGCAACTGGCGTGTGCACCAATATATTAGGTGTGTGACTCAGTTCTACTTCTCTATCTCACTGACTGTTTTCTGTCTTCAGCTGGAAAGTGGAAAGTGTGAAGTTACCATGACGATTAGTAAGCAAGTACACCCAGTGGCTTATATTTTGGTTCTGCATCAAGTATGAGGTTGGTGTTTCCATGGCATTGTTGCCACGGCATCTTGTCTAAGAGGTCACTTCCGTCCATATACAGACAAACTGTCTTGACAACCATTTGCTGACTAGTAAAATGTATTTTCTCAACCCAGCCTGTACACAATACCCATATCCTGAAGTAGCATGGGTTCTTCCTGAGAGAAACTATTCTGACAAAATTCTGTAAGTGTAAAATGATGAGATTCTGTAAACCCTTGTTGACAGGAAGCTGAAGAGGAGGGTTGTGAGACCCCGAGAGTGAAACATGTTTATCCTAGCTTAGGAAAACAGCCCCTGCAATTTCACATGCCACTGTGTAACTGTGAGAAAAGCATCAACAGTTACTTACTGCATTGATAGCACACACAGTCACGCACTGTGTTTACCCCACACACTGTCCACAGCCCTTCACTCCGCCTCCTGCATCTCTACCCATAAAGACTGCCCTTGACCAACACCAGAAATAAATTTGATTTCTCTAATGCAGAAGGTAATTGGATTTTTCCCTTATTGAATGCGTCCCTTTAATGATTGTCCCTGCAACTGCCAATTTAGCAGTAAGTGACTTCTCATCAATCAGATGATGTGACTTAAAATAAAGACTAGGAACTGGGGTGAAAAGACCAGCTGCCTGGCATCTGACAGATTGTTTCTTGTCCCCCATCTTATCATTTTCCTGAGGAAAGGCTTTATCTCTGGATGTGGTTTTCATAAAATAAGCTGCATAATCATTGGTTATCTAGTTGTGGATGACTACTCTCTAGAAAATATGGTAAGTCTTTTCAGAAATTATCCTGGGGCAAACAATGAAGTGGAATAAAACACACCCACTAATCATTTTGTTACATGAAAATATTGTCATTTATACTTCTCAGGTACAGGACACATACTGATGAAAGAAATAACAAAATCTTATCATTTTTTTAAAATCTGGTCAGACATGAAATAAAAACCTTTATGTTTTGTTAAAATACTCAGCACAAGACTTGTTCTCTAAAGGGCTTATGAAGGGAAAATGGCTGAAATGGTAGCGGTGGATCTTTCTTTCCTCATCTGAGGGTGTGTGTCTTGAATACTTGGTATTTAAATTCCTTTAGTTTGCCTACTTTTTTGTGACACTACAATTAACCTGATTCATGCTTTTTTCTCTATCTCGTCCCTTGGATCTTGTCAATAAATATCTTGAATCTTTTTAAAGGAAATATAATTGAAGGTCATCACTGTTAGTGAGAAAATTTTAAAAGTTTAATTGGGAAGGGTTAGAACAAAACCAAATAGATGAGAAAATAACCAGCTACTATGTCTGTTTTAGAAGTAGCAAGGGCTGGAGAGATGGCTTCCTTGGTTCTTAACTAGAACACTGGTTGCTCTTTCAGAGGCTCCCAGAACCTGTGTCGAGTGGCTCACAAATGCCGGTAACTGTGTCGTTAGTGAGCCTGATGGTTTTTTCTGTCCTCTGTGACACCTATACACACACCTGCACACACATCTATATACATACCTTAACACACATCTCCACACATATGAACATATACACATGCACACACACACACACACACACACACACACACACACACATAAAAGTAAATCGAATACTAGCTTTCCTTTCTGAGTTATCAGTATTAGTTGCTTCCACAGGTATTAGCAAGCTTTAGAGTCTGAGGAAATGAGACAGTTCTTTAGTTCTTCCCTACTCTCTCTTCTACTGTGATCCCCAAAATCTGGAGGTGATGATGTAGGTGTCCCGTTCGTAGCTTACACTTAGCTGCCAATTATCATTGTCATGTGACCACTGCACAAAGAAGCTTGTTTGACCCACGATGATAGCACAGGAGTATCTTTTCAAAAGATTTATTTCTTTTATGTTTATAAGTACACTGTAGCTCATCTTCAGATGGAAGCTGTTTTCAGGCACATCAGAAGAGGGCATTGGATCTCATTACAGATGGTTGTGAGCCACCATGTGGTTGCTGGAATTGAACTCAGAACCTCTGGAAGAGCAGCCAATGCTCTTAACCACTGAGCCACCTCTCCAGCCCTATAGGAGTATTTCTTTCTTTTTTTTTTTAAATTAATTTTTATAGGAAAAAAATAAACATAGATGATCCGGGTGCAAATGTGGGCGGGACATACGCACACGGAAAGCTCAAGCTGCCCATGAGGATTTGAGCTAAAAGGGGAGAGGTCCTTTCCTTTTTGCCTGAATAACACACCCGAAGGTCAGATCAGAACCAACAGGGCCCAAACTGGGGGTGCCCAATATATTTTTTGTGTGGCCAGTTCTTTTTTCTCTATCAAAAGTTTTTTTTCCCCCGTCTTCAGCGGAAAAGGGGGAAAGTGTAAATTTTCCATGACAAAGGTAACAATAAAACCCATGGTTTTTTGGGGTTCGCCAATTTTTGAGGTTTGGGGTTTTCCATGGCATTGTTCCAGGCATCTTTTCTAAGATCTTTTTTCCGCCCTTTTAACAACAAACTTTTTTTAAAACCCTTTTTTGCTGACTAAAAAATTTTGTATTTTCCAACCCCCTGAAAAACAATACCCATACCGAAGACAGGGTTTTTTCCCCTGAAAAAAACTATTCTGGAAAAATTTTTTTAAAAGGAAAATGGGGGGGGTTTTCCCTGAAACCCCCCTTTTTAAAGGGGGAAGCTGAAGAGGGGTTTGAGACCCCGAGAGGAAACATTTTACCCTAGCTTAGGAAAACACCCCGCAATTTCAAGCCCTGTTAACCCCTGGAAAAGCCCCAAAACGTACTTACTGCATTGAAGCACACACATCAAAAACTGTGTTTCCCCCACAAAAAAACCCCGCCCAAAAAGCCCTTCACTCCCCCCCCTGAATCTCCCCATAAAGCTGCCCTTCCAAAAAACACCAGAAAAAAAATTTATTTCTCAAATTTTGCAAAGGTTGGGTTTTTTCCCTTATTGAATGCTCCCTTTTAAAAGTTGGGGTCCCCTAAAACGCCAATTTAGCTAATGACTTCTCTAATCAGATGATGGGACTTAAAAATAAAGACGGGAACGGGTGAAAAGACCAGTGCCGGCATCGACAGATTGTTCTTGCCCCCATTTAATTTTTTCCCCGGGGAAAGGGGCTTTATTGGGGATTTTGGTTTTCATAAAAAGCTGCATAATCTTTTGGTTTTTATCTTTTTTGTGGATGCACTCTAAAAGAAAATATGGTAAGTCTTTTCAGAAATTATCCTGGGGCAACAATGAAGTGGAATAAAACCACCCACTAATCATTTTGTTACATGAAAATATTGTCATTTAACTTCTCAGTACAGGACACATACTGATGAAAGAAATAACAAAATCTTATCATTTTTTTAAAATCTGGTCAGACATGAAATAAAAACCTTTATGTTTTGTTAAAATACTCAGCACAAGACTTGTTCTCTAAAGGGTTATGAAGGGAAAATGGCTGAAATGGTAGCGGTGGATCTTTCTTTCCTCATCTGAGGGTGTGTGTCTTGAATACTTGGTATTTAAAATTCCTTTAGTTTGCCTACTTTTTTGTGACACTACAATTAACCTGATTCATGCTTTTCTTCTCTATCTCGTCCCTTGGATCTTGTCAATAAATATCTTGAATCTTTTTTAAAGGAAATATAATTGAAGGTCATCACTGTTAGTGAGAAAATTTTAAAAGTTTAATTGGGAAGGGTTAGAACAAAACCAAATAGATGAGAAAATAACCAGCTACTATGTCTGTTTTAAGAAGTAGCAAGGGCTGGAGAGATGGCTTCCTTGGTTCTTAACTAGAACACATGGTTGCTCTTTCAGAGGCTCCCAGAACCTGTGTCGAGTTGGCTCACAAATGCGGTAACTGTGTCGTTAGTGAGCCTGATGGTTTTTTCTGTCCTCTGTGACACCTATACACACACACACCTGCACACAATCTATATACATACCTTAACACACATCTCCACACTATGAACATATACACATGCACCACACACACACACACACACACACCCACAAACACACACACACAATAAAGATAAATCGAAACTAGCTTTCCTTTCTGAGTTATCATATTAGTTGCTTCCACCAGGTATTAGCAAGCTTTAGAGTCTGAAAATGAGATTTCTTTAGTTCTTCCCTACTCTCTCTTCTTATGTGATCCCCAAAATCTGGAGTGATTGATGAGGGTCCTTTCGTAGTTACACTTAGCTGCCAATTATCATTGTCATGTGGACCACTGCACAAAGAAGCTTGTTTGAACCCACGATGATAGCACAGGATATCTTTTCAAAAGATTTATTTTCTTTTATTTTATTAAGTACACTGTAGCTCATCTTCAGATGGAAGCTGTTTTCAAGGACACATCAGAAGAGGGCATTGGATCTCATTACAGATGGTTTGTGAGCCACCATGTGGTTGCTGGGAATTGAACTCAGAATCTCTGGAAGAGCAGCCAATGCCTTAACCACTGAGCACCTCTCCAGCCCTATAGGAGTTATTTCTTTCTTTTTTTTTAATAATTTTTTATTGGATATTTTATTTACATTTAGATGTTATACCTCTTTCCCCATCCCCCCCAGGAAACTCCCTATCACATTCCTTATCCTCCTGCTTCTATGAGGATGTACCCCCCATCCCCCACCCACCTCCCTGCCCTCGAATTCCTCCACACTAGGGCATCCAGCCTTCACAGGACCAAGGACCTCCCCTCCCACCAATGCCCGACAAGGCCATCCTTCCCTACATATACAGCTGGAGTCATGGGTCCCTCCCTATGTGCTCCAGGCTGATGGTTTAGACCCTGGGGCTTTGGTTAGTTGGTATTGTTGCTCTCCCCATGATCAAAATCTTCTTTTTGTAATATATTATATTCTGGACTATATCAGGTTGCTTAATTTTGAATCTACCTTGTGTGTGCTGGCTAGTTTTATGTCAATTTGATACATGCTTAAATCATCTGAGTTCAGGGTCGCTCAACGAGAAAATGCCTCCATATGATGGAGTTTTAGGCAAGTCTGTGTGACATTTTCTTAATTCATGACTGATGGGGGAGGGCTCAGCTTATTGGGAATGGGCCCTCCCTTGGGCTGATGGTCCTGGCTCTACGATAAAGCAGCTAAGTCAGCCCTGATGAATAATCCAGTAATCGGCTCCCTCCATGACCTCTGTCTGCATCAGCTCCTGCCTCCAGGTTCCTGAACTGTTTGAGTTCTTGTCCTGACTTCATCCAATGGTGAACTGTGATGTGGAAGAATAAGCCAAATAAACTCTTTCCCAAGTTGCTTTAGTCGTGGTGTTTGATCACAGCAATACTAATTCTGAGAGGACATTGTATGTTTAAATTTGAGCATTATTAACTAAAATCAAAACTAGTGGAATGATGTCTGTTTGATGGATTATAAATTTTCTGAAAAAAGTTTATATGTGCATTTTTTGATGCATACACAATCACATTTTCCTTTTTTAGGTAAATCATTTTGCACACTTACAGGCCTTTTAAGTGTTCATATAGCAGGCTATTCATGATACAATGAACATTTACGGAAAGCATTAATATATGGTGTGGTTCATGAGCAATTTACCCTGCAAATGAGTCTCTTATAATAAACATATATTTACTAATTTATTTTGTCATTTATCTTTGTGTAAGCATTTTGGACTGCTATGTGAAAGACCCCGAGACAGTAGAAAGGATGCAAAGGTAAACACTTATTATTAGGGATCTTAAAGGCTGATAGAAAGAAGGAGAAATGTTAACATGGGAAGTGGAGTGTGCTTTGGCATGAGAAGATGAGACAGGGAGTGTGCGCTGGAGCAAACAGTGGAGGGGCTTGGAGGAGCACAGCTGTACCTAGGCTCGGCAGAGGGGCAGAGTCTGTGCCTGTGACAGAGAGAGGAAGGATGCTTTTGGAAGATGCAGAGTTGTAGATCGGAGAGTGCTAACTAATGAGAACACATGCATTGTAACGGTGGGGACAGGGGAGGCAGGAAGCTTTGCTCATGTATTAGCTATTGACTACTTCAGGGTGAGTGGGAGGGAAGTCAGCAAAAGTCATGGACAGTAGAATTGGAGGGGGGAGGGAGAGAGAGAAAGAAAGGAAAAACAACCTTGAATTAGGATTTAGGTAAAATCATTAGGTAAAAGAATTTGGATTTGGGATTTGGAGGTTCCGTTTTGAAGCTTATGATTTTAGGAATACCTAAGAAAACATAAATGTGAATATATACTGATATTTATATTCTAAGGGGACTCTACTAATAAAATTTACTATCCCATGAGAAGTTGTTTTCAAGTGAGAGAAGAGGGACTTGATCTGATAAAAATACATTAATAAAACCATTGGTTCAGACAGATAGTATAGGCTAATAGTTTTAATGAAACATAGTTTAATTGGAAAAATTCCTATATAATGTTAATTAACATTTCAAAACCAGTCTCAGTATTTCCATGGTGACACCTAAACATGCTCATCCAGTGTGTAAAATCAAACACGCTCTTACACTTTTTAAACTGAATGAATCTTACACTTCTAATCTGTATCTCTTCATGTAGTCTAACGTTAAACATGCACACATTCTGTTCTCAGTATGTGTAAATATTATGCTTGGGTTTAAATCTGAATTTGAGATGTCCTCAAATGTTAAGCCAGTTCCCCTCCTCTTCAGGTCACCGATATGATGCTTCAGGACAAGCCTTACCCTGACTGGGGGAAATCTGCAAGAGCTTTCTGGAAGAAAGGCAACGTGAGGATCATCTTATTCTGGTAGGAAATCACATCATCTATATATTTACTTCTATTCTGCCTCATTTACCGAAGCACTTGAGGTGAGCGTAAATTTCATTAGCCGTATAGAGCTCTAGTTAGGAAGGCTCTGCTGCCCTGCTAAAATTGTTACCATATCTTCTCGATTTACTCAGTTTGTTTATTATTTAAGAGCTCATTTATAAGAAAGAAACATGATATACGGATTGACCTGAAGTGAACAGGTTTCTTTTTTTTGACTCAGCAAAAACCACCTGTGGTTTTCATCAAGGAAATGTGATGTATAAAACTGTCTCCTGTAGACACAAATCACCCAGGTCACTCTGCAGAGGCTGACTTCACTGTGAGGATGTGAAGTCTACCTAGAGAATCCTCTGCACAAACTGCATTCTGCTCACTGGTATTTCTTCTCTCCATGATTCCTTTTCCTGCCTCAGCCCCATCAGAGCTAGTAAGGAGCTTTGGGTCATTCCCTCAACAAAGCGCCTTGCTTTCTTACATGTAAAGTTATGTAAGCTGATGCTCAGACACATTGTATCTGATGGCAGCTTGTGCTACAAAATGCTAGCCTGTATATTTTCCTTAAGAAGTGCAATAAGGGATATCTGTTTATCTTAGATGTTAAATCCTCCTTACTTTTTAAAACTATGAATGCTACAAAAATAATGGTATTAAGTACTTGGAGAAAACAAATACTCAACATCATCTTGCAGTGTAGCACACTGTTGTTAAATATTGCTAGTGATAATGTGACATTTGAACTCAGTTCCTAGCAAGTAAACAAGTAGTTTTTTTCAGTATGTGAGAAGAACATGTTGCTGTTGCTGTTCACACGTTGGCTCCTGGAGTCAATTGTGGACTGTTTTTATTGGTGCTTTCTGACCCGCATTCATATTGTTTGCATGTAAGCTTCTTTATGTAGCTTGTCCGGTATTATATAACAATGTAGCAAATATTTATTGGAGTGTTCAGCTCAGGGGTTGCAACATGGACTTGGTATTCTGTACATCTGTTCATTTAGTCCTTGAAACCCTGGAGAGAGAGTGGGGTTATCTCCAACATACGTCTCTGAGGCCATTAGTCATTACTAGTCACTGTGTGTAAGTGAACTGATGTGCCTCTTTCAAGGACTCATTTTTAATTTTTCTTCAGTTAATTGTGCTGCATAGGAATGTGAGGTTCTGGGAATCTTTCTACCCTATATAATTGTCTACAATGGCTTGGAGTATGATAATTTGAAGGGAGACGGACTCAGTATCAAAGGTCTCAGTGTAGTGCTCTCTGAAAACAATATCCATGTACTGTGTTTGTACAGATTGCATTGATCAAAGTAAATCCACTGTGGATTATACACTACGAGGTATCACGGCCAAGTACTGTAGAGGGCCCATGCATACAGAGATCTGAAGTCCCCGGGATTGCTGTCATTAACTATCCTTTCTTTGTTTTATTTTGTTTTGGTTTTATATGTGTGTGCATGGAAGGGGGTGCTCCAGACATGGGTGGGTTGCATGCAAATGTGGGAGTGAACGTGAAGGCTATAGTTAATATTGGGTTTCTTCAATAGTTCTCCACCTATTCTTTTTAAAGAATTTTTTATTATTTGAACAATTTATTCATATATATATATATATATAACAACACACACACACACACACACACACACACACACACACACACACATAATATATATGATTTGATCCAATGCAACCCCAGTCTGTCCCCTATCCCAACTTGCTATCACTTTCCCTTCCAACTGTATTCTGTCAGACAGCAAATCTTAACAGAACCCACGGCTCAACAACCCAGCAAGGCTGCTGGCCAGCCAATCCTTTGCATCCCTCTGCCCTTGCATCCTCAGGGCTGGGGTTACAGATGTGCCTCTCCATGCTCTCCTTTTGTGTGGGTATTGAACTAGGGTCTTTGTGTTTATGCAGCAACCCTTTGCCCTCAGAGCTTCCTCCTCAGCCCCTTCAGAGGGATTATTAATCACAGTTCTTGCAGAGGATGGGAATCCATGCTAGATTCCCCCTAAAGCATCTTAATATCATTTTCCTTGGAAATTCCCACTCAAACCTATAAACTGTCTATCCCTTTTGTATAAAGACTTTATTTTAGTATATGTGATGACTTAGGTCCCAATCAATAATCAAACACACAGATAATTGATCTAAAGTTGTAATTTAGTTATAGTTATTGGGAAAATATACTTTTACACATCAAACAAATTAAAGATTAAACATAGTCATTATTCAAATAAATTATTAATGTGTAATATATTGAGTGTGTTCGTTTCCCTGTCATTCAAAAGTAGTAATTCCAACCACAGAGCACGAAACAATAGAAGAAACATTTAAATTCTATTTTAAGATTTATTTTTATTATTTTATACATTTTGGTCTGGTTATCTTGACAACAGTGTCATGATTCTTTAAAGAGCAAAATCTGATGCAAATAATTAAACATGGAAATCATACAGGAAGCCAAGAAATCTTCCTTTATGTGCAGGTTTGTCATCTAAAAGGAACATAGCAAGAATAAAGGGCATTTAGTTTTCTTCTTAGCCATAGGAGATAAAATATAAAAAGAGTTGATATTCAAATATTTACCATCTTAATGATGAAAGAGAATGTTTGCATACTTCATGTCACCCACTCAAAAGCAGATGTTTCCTTTGGATTTTGCTCTAGCTATTAAAAAGAAATTGGTTGAAGCTCTACACAGGACTGGGGGATGTTACAAGTAAACTTGTCATGAGCTGCAGTGTGGATTGTGCAGCAGACTGAACAACACTGAGGCTTATGCAGTGTGCAGTTTACACTAGCAAAGTTTTTATACTCTTAACCTTCAAAAGCTCACTCAAGTGTCATGAGCTGCCACTGTCTATCTTCCTGCTTCCTTGACTCAGTCGTAGGTGGATTTCCCGGTGAAGACAGTGGTGTCAGTGTTAACCTCAAAGAGTAGGTCACTCTATCTCTCAGGCTCTGATGTTAGGGAAAAGACCAAATTAGGACTGTGTTTGGAAATATTAGATGAGATCCAAAGGGAATATACACAAATGGCTCCCGAAACCACTCTCCAGAGCTTTCCATAATTTTAAAGAATAGAGGTCTAAGAATGAAAATCTTTTTTTTTTTTTTTTACTTCCACTTTTCCGAGTGTCTTCCAATGCCACTTCCACTGTCTTGTCTGAAGTCAAAGACAGCACAAGCAACATAAATCTCCTGGTATCATCTGTGTCTGTATTCTCCAGAGACACAGTTGCTTTGCCCTGGATAGGAAGCATCTTGGGATTCTGACTTCCAAACACATGGCTTATTTGTTCGTACCAAGGAAAAAAACATGATTAAGGAAGGGAATGGGAAAGGAATTGGGTGAAGGGTGGTCTATCTTGTCTTTCCTAGTCCGTGTGTTGCTTTGAACAGTGAAATTATGAATCAGAGCGACACATGTCACATCTAAACAGATGCATTTGGTTTTCAACAAGAATCGAGCCACATGGGAACTCATGTCTTGCCGGGAGGATGTGGGATAGGCCAAGTATCCTGAAGGAAGGAGTAGACATGTAGTGGGCAATGCTGAATGCGACAGTGTGACCTAGTCTATCCTGTTGTAGATAGAAACTCACCCTTAGAAATGGTCCCTGAGCCACGGTATCCAAAACGGAGATTTGTCTTTTATGACTTGAGTAGGGTGTGACAAGGAATTCACCGACACAGATTGTAGAGATGACAATCCCGGTGGGATAGTGGCAAAGCGTTCGATAAAACTGTGCTCTGGAGACGTTGAGTTAAAACACAGTGTGAGGAGAGAGAGATGTGTGCATCTGTACACACCTGTTTGGTTCCACACAGGCACACGAAGAGGATGATGCTCTGTACTCAATCTTTTTTTTTTTTTTAAATTAGCTTTTAAAAACCCTATTTTAGTAATCGCTTTCTCCAGCAGCCTTTGATGAACACCTTTTGGCCTTTGAATTATTATAATTCTTACTTGGGTAACAAATGCAACCACTGTGTATTCTGCTTTTAGTATGGGTGGTAACCATACTAACCAAAGGGTCCAGTTGTTTAAATTTGACCCAACAGGGGGTAGCAAAGAAACTTTTATTATTTATCTATCATCACCACTGTGGGAAAAATCCGGCGGGCCGCAGCAACAGCCCCTGGGCCCACACAGCAGCGGCCCGGGGGCCCGCGGGTGGGAAACGGGTCGGGTCGGAGCGGTGGAATCCCGGGCCCACGCGGCAGCAGGCCCCGGGCCTGCGCACGCAGGCCTCCAGGCCCAGGCAGCAGCGGCCTGGGGCCTGCGGGGTGGAGGCTGCCTGGAGGCTTCCAGGCAGCTGTGTCTCTACCGGAGGAAGGTCCCTGGTTACAGCGGCTGGAGGCTTTGGCGGCGGCAGGCCCGGCAGGCTCCAATGATACAAGGAAGTCCTTGGTTCCAAAAGGGTTTATTGTCATGGCGGATGGTAGATGGATCTGGATGTATCCCCCTCCCCCCAAAACTCAGGGCAGACCTGAGTTAAGTAGGGAGGGAGAAGTAGGAAGGGTCTGGGGAGGTAGGAATGCTTAATTGGCTCCGCCCTCTGACCGTCATTAGTTTGTAAATCCCTAGGGCCTGAGGCCTGTAGTTACACCCTCTACCTGTGCACTTTGGGAGAGGCTGTAATGGCCTTCGTGACTGAGCAATGTAGGTCTATGGAGATTAGACTGCTTGTTAGGACCTGAGTTCTGGGGACGTAGCCGAACTCCTGCCGTTTCTCCCTTGGAGTCTTGGGGTTCTAGGCCCATGCCCAGCCAAGAACCAGGATACGCTTACGCAGTCCCACACACCACCACCACCATCATCACTTTAATGTATACTATTAGATGTGATAACAAAAATAAAATAGCTCCCCCCCTCCCAGGTCCAGCACCATAGGACATAGGCTGGAAGACCATGCCTGAGACCAATGCCATGGGACCTGGGTGGGGAACAAACCTCAGATGAACCCTGCCTCATGTCACATGGCACTGGCTGGCCATAGCACTTCTAAGCCCACTCTTGAGACAAGTCTAGACACCCAGAGCCCCCAGGTACCACTAAGAAGAGCAAATAAGTAGTAGAAAGATTGAAAGAGAAAGAGAAGCAGAAGGATGTGTGCTCAATGAAAAGAGACAGAACTGGAGACTTCATGGTAGTGAGGAACAGCTTGATGTGAGTAGCCAGTGATGACACCTAAGGCCATGGTAAGGTGTGGCCACTGAGGGACATGTCTGGGGCCATGACATTCCAGAAGAAGGGGTATGTTACCATAAAAGGCCAGGCAGACATCTTGGTCTGGGCTGCTGCCTGGGACCATGTGATGGCTAAGGACTGTGCAGAGATATTCCCACCCTCTCCTGGGATCTGGAAAGCTAGCTCTGAAGGTTGAGAGAGCAGAACTGTCCCTGTCCCTTGCCAGCTGCAGTACTCAGAAAACAGCATGTGCCTTGCCCAGGAAGCATAATAGAGCTGAGGCTGGTACCAGAGTTCTGGATGAGCTGGCCCTGAGGGTGTGAGCATGGGAAAGCTAGCTTTGCCACTTATCCATCATGTAGTTGACATGGGCAAGGAGGAGATGTCCCACCTTGTCCCTTGCTGCCTGTGGCAAGGGGCAAGCAGGATAGCTGGACCTGAGGTCATGAAAGCTGGAGGGCTAGTCTTTCCCCTCACCAGCCCCAGATTCAGGAGAATGGGCACTGCACCTTACCTTGGCAGCACAGTAGAGTTGGCCCTGCTTGTAGGGATTGCAGATGGGCCAGCCCCCAAGGGCATAAATGTGGGAGAGCTGGCCCCAAAACTTGTCTGCAGTGGTGGAGTGGGTGAGAGAGAAATGCCACACTCCCCTGCCCCTTCCCACTGGAGCAAGCAGGAGGGCTGACCCCAGGGTCATGAGAAAGAGAGAGCTGGCCCTGCCCCACACCAGCTGCAGAACGTAGGAGAGCAGGCCTTGCACTTTGCCTGGGCAGGCCATGCTGGGATGAGGGCAGGGGAATGGAAGATCTGGTTTTGGCCCTTGCCATCTGCAGCATCGGATGAGCTAGCCACAGCAGTATGGGAGAGCGCGCCCGGATAATGTGAGTGTGGGAGAGCTGGTGGGCTGACAAGCTCAGCTTGTCATATGTGGGGCTTTAAGTTGGCCCTTCCCAACATCTGCACCATCATTGAACTGCTGGAGTACATGAAGGGGCTGGTCCTACAGATCCAAGGCTGCAGGATCTCCATGACGCAGGACAACAGGATGTCTGAGTGGAGTCCCAGTGAGGATCCAGTATTGATAGTGTAGCTGAAGCCAGGGGCCTTGAGCCAGACAAGTGACTCATTGTAATGAACATTTGTGAGTAAAGAAGTGTCGACCAAAGGGTACACCGTGGAGTGCACTGTGACACACTTCAGCTTCCACAGTGAGATTTCTTTTCTTTTGACAAGGAAGTTGAAAGGGTGGAAGGAGGGTAGGAAGGGAAGGGGAAAATGAGTGGGAATGATGTGAAATTCATAAAGAATCAATAAAAAGTATGTGTGTGTGTATGCGTGTGTATGTGCCTGTGTGTGTGTGTGCATGCATATGTGTGTGTATGTGTACGTGTGTTATGTGTTTGTATGTGCGTGCGTGTGTTCATCCCAGCACTTGAGACATGGAAGCTGGAGGATTAAGGTCATTTATTGTCCTCTGCTCCATTTTAGGTTAGAGACCAGCTTGTGCTACGACTGACCTCTAAAGAACAAAAATACAGTAAATAAATAACAAATAAAATTAAAATACCTGAGAAAATGTCAGAGACAGAAATGTTACTAACCCCCTTGCCATACTCTTTATATTGTGACTTATTTGATTACAATGGGTTTTCATATTCTGTTTTAGAAACAGATGTGTTTTGATATTCTGTGAAATCTCACTGAACTCCATAAGATTATTTTCTACCTTAAGGCTAAAATGGAGATGAGGGAACAATTTTGTTACACTTTTCTCCACAGAGGTCAAAATATTAACCATTAACTAATAGCCACATAGAAACAGACTTCATCTTCATAGTTGAATGATTCTCTAAGAGACTGTGAACCTCAAAATACCCAGTGAGCCTGTGTGATGAAGTCCTAGGTTATTCATCAATGGAAATGGTTTTGCAAAGACTAGCTGCCAATATATTAGTGATAATATAGAAATAATTTAATACCGATTATGAGAAAAACATACTACTTTCAAGTTTCCATCAAGGCTGATGACCTTATAATATTTAATTAAAAATATTTATTTGTGGATGTGCATGTTGTGTGTGTTTGTATGTATGTGTGATCAATAGCATGTGTGGATGTCAGAAGACAGTTTGTGGGGGTTGCATCTCTCTTTCCAACTTTGTGTGAGTGAGATCAAACTCATGCTAGTCAGCTTTGTAGCCAGCATTTTTACCCACTGAGTCTTCTAGCTCGTTTCTAGAACAATACCTTTAACTAGAAAAATATTTTATATTTTCCATGTTATGATGGTGTGTGTATTCATTATTATTTAATACACGGTACACTTCTTTCTTATTTCTTTAAGCAAATGTCTGCCTTTGGTTGAAGATGGCCTTTGTAATTGAAAAACAAACCATGTTTTTTTTTCACAAACTAAAATACCTGTATCTAGAAAACCAGTCACCTTAGCAGGCCCCACTGTGAGCCTACCTTGAGGTATTAACATTAGAAAGACCCAAAGACAATTCTCCAAATGATTTTCATGACAGAAGTAAAATACTCACTTCTAGATACGAAGGTAACCGAGAGACTGGGGAGATTGCTTAGTTGGTAAAGTGCTTGCCCACAAACAGAGGGCCTGAGTCTAGTCACCAGAACCCATGTGAAAAAGCAGTGCACTCTTGTAGGCTTAGTGTTGAGGAGGCAGAGACAGGCAGGGCTCTGGGGCTCTCTGGCCAGCTGGTCTCACCTATTTGACATTCCAGGCTAATGTGAAAGACCTTGTCTAAAGATAAAATGAATAAAATAAAGTGACACAGCACTAAGGAAAAACACCCAAGGTTGCCCTCTGGACTCCACATATATGTGTACACATTTGCACATAGAGATACATGAACATCTATATACATACATACATTTGTGTATAGATGTACACACGTATACACACACTTATGCACAAATACAAGCTTAAATTCACACACATAGGCATATGTTGATACACATATGTCCACCCAGAAACATATGTATGCACACGTACACATTAATTTGTATTCATATGCACACATGTATACACATAGATATGCACATTTGTATGCATACATGTACATATTATGCACACAGGCACACACTTGCTTATATAAAACACATATGCACACATACACATATATACATGTACACATTAGCACACATACGTATGCACATAAATTAGACATGCACTCATTTATATACACACACACCAAGCAATTGATAACTCACTACTTTGTTAGCATGTGATATGAATATTTGCTTTGGAAATTCACCCTGTATTCATTCCAGAGGAATTTAGCTCTTGGGGATACATTTATACCTGCATATTAACTCAGTCTCATGCCACTGTAAATTTAATATTGGTAAATTAAAAATAGTCAAATTGTAAGTAACCTGTTTAAATAATGCTTATTTAAATACTTATTAAGCACTGAGCACAATGTAACATAGTTATGAGAATCGTGGCCTTTTAAGCTACTAACCTGACTTTCAGTTCTGGCCTCATTGTTATTCTGTGTTCTTTATAATTTTGTTTTTAGGCCCATTATTTCTCAAAGCAGATACTGGCTGTCCTGAGACTATAAATCTGAAGGATAAAAATCAGGTTAGTGTCCTTTTCACCCCAGTGAAGAATACAGGGAGAGGAAAAGAGGAAGTGTGGACCAGGATGTGGGCCCTGTGATGCTGCACCGGGCGAGCTAGAATTTCTTTTATAGGGAAGTGGAGCTGAATCGTCCACCTCAAGATGAGCAGCAGCCATGCAGGGGAGGGACTGATGGTTGAGTGAGGTATTGCAGATGAGGAGGAGGAGTCAGTGATAGCTCTTCATGCGTAGAGATGAACAGCAGCTCACTGGACAAGAAGAGCTGTCTCCTGCCATAGGAGCTCCTGCCAAACCAGCAATGTCTCAGTGAGCCCAGCACAGAGAACAGAGGAACTCAGTGTCAATCATCTGGGTACAGATCTTGGGAGTAAGTTCTAAGACAGAAGTGCATAAAAATGTATTCACTTTTTACTTGTAGTTTGTACGGTGGCAGCTACATGTAGATGGTGCATGGAGAAATTAAATAGGATGTAAGAACAAAAATACAATACACTAGGATGAAAACTTGTAGAGAAGATGAGTGTTCAAATGAGAGGAAGTGCACATGGAGGAGAGATTGGGGGGCCGGGGTGGGGGGAACTAGCACACAGAATGAATGAAACCCTAGGGAATTGTGTCAGATGCCAAGAGTGTTTATCATGGCAGAGCATCCATGGGAAGTGCCAATAATGGATGAAATAAGTCCCAGCGCTGAGTCTCTATTATCTTAAACTCTGAGGAGTAGTGACCTTGGCCAAAGTGATTTTCTGTAATGGGACTGATAGAAGAGCGGCTTGTTCTGGGTCAAGCCATGACTTCTGGAGGAGGAGCCAAGGAGTGTGAGAATATATGTATATGTATACATGTAATATATGTATATGATGTATATGATGTATATATATATATATATATGATGTATATGTACATGTATATGTATATATGATAAATTACTACTCTATAGGAGTACTTTTCTTTATCTAGAGCACACACATTTTTGTTTAAGAGAATGAGTTCTTTTTTTTTTTTTTTTTGCGACATCAGCATCAAATTAAAATATCTTTAAATTGGGTAGCAAAAATGTGCTGTTTGTTTAATTGCCATCTCTTGGTAGGAAGATAAAGAATAAATAGTTCATAATGTTATAAGTTAAAACACCACTAGACATTTTTAAAAATGCACAGAAATAAAACATGGTGACTAAGCTTTTATATAATTCGACTTTATGCCACTATTGGAAACAGGACTGTTTTCCTTGCCATGTCCCTGACTTAGCACAGGACCTGACAGACAACAAACCTCCCGTGCTTTCTGGAGAGTTGTACTGTGGTGATGGTCCCCCACCTGCCAGTCAATTCAGATGGAGGACTTCTTGAAAATCATAAAAGGATAAATTCAAGTCATTTGTGTCCTAAACCCAACTATAAAGCTCACTATAATGCTGCAGGGTGTATGTAATATTTCAGCATCACTAACACCGCTGACTCTGAATGTCTAGGTCTTAGAAATCTCTTCCTTATTTCTTAAAGGTAAGTGAAGTTTAACAGAACAAACAAGCTCATCCTGCATTGCATAAGTCATAACCCCTAGTATAGCCAGTATATTCCAGTCAGTAAAACCCAGACTAGCAACACTGGGCCTTCAAACAGTCCTTGGAGTTGTAAATGTTTGAAAGAAAGTACCTCTTACTGAAGATTTCTAAGGACACAAATGTTTAGGGTCAGTGATGGGAGGGATGGTTTGACATTACAGGTGGACACACTTTTTGATAAGTCTTGAATGTCTTGAGAGGCCCCCCTTGAACTTGGAGGCTGGAAATTGGCTCATTGGGTAAAGTCACCTGGTCCCTTAATCTGATGACCTGAATTTGATCCTTGGGACCCAAACAATCAAAAATGATCAGGCTTCCACAAATAATCCTGTGACCTCCATACACACAAGCACATATAAACATTATACACACGTGTTCCTGTGTGCACACATGATTCATGAATGAATGAATGAATGTTTTTTAAAAGTCCCCTTCCTGCATATACACTAAAGGCCTAAAATCAGCCATAGGCCTAAAGTCAGCAATAGGCCTGTCATACATCATGCTAACACAAAGTCTTGGGTCTCTGTGGAAAAACACTGAAAACAGAAGCTATATAAGCTATTGTAAACAGACAGCTTCTGTGGAAATTTACCAGACCGAGTAGTCATAGGTCTTATAAATAGGCAGCCTCGGTGGACAGTACCAACTTAGATAAGGACAAGCGAATCATAGGCAGAGTCATAGTGACTGTCCCCTGAACCTACACCCAGCTGATACCCTGTTCTGAAAGGTATCTGTACTCCCCTGAACACCTATGCTCCAGTGCCATTCCCTTCCCCACATCCTGCCTTTTTGTGTTTATAACCTCTGTGTAAATAAGTAAATTACAATGTGATTTAAATAACTAAATAAATAAAATTTTAAAAAAAGTCCTCCTTAAAAATGTTTGGTTTTGTGAGCTATAACCAGTATTGTTCTGCTTGAATTAGGATTTCATATTTAAAGTAGAACTGTCTAAAGATAGTTGTCAGTTTTTGAGTTGTCTGAATCATGACTGACCAGCATTTCATAGACTGACTAAATAACAAAGCTCAGGTACCTGTGAGGTTGCTCGATGCTCTGCATCTGTATGCTCCAGATTCAGTGCCCAGTCTGGTGATCTATAAACTCAGTCCTGAGCTCCATTGGAAATCCTCAGCAGATTGGCTTCGGAACCAGAATTGTAACAACTAATGATCTGCTACTATCTACAGGGCAACTCATTGCTGTTAGTGAGTGGAAACAAGTCATTATCCTACTCTGTGGGACAGAAATCAAAACTAAGGGTGATACACAGTGGGGCCAAGTCTCACCCAAGACAAAGTGAGGCTCCCTACCAATGATTGGTCTCTTTCTGGGATCAGAACGCAACTGTTAGTTAACTGGAATACTGAAGGTTGAGTGTATGTAAGCAGGTGGGCCATATTGTTAGCCCCGTTTTATTTTACTTTGAGATATGGTCTCACCAAATTGCTTAGGATGACTTTGAACTTTTCCTCTGTAGTCCAGATCTTGAACTTATAATCTCCCAGCCTCCCCAGTGGCTGTGACTAGAGTCCCACACCCAATGTGCTGCCAAGCTGAATTGTGGGAAGAGTTCTTTGCCATTTTTCTAGGAGACTTCTTGAGACAAAGGTGGAACCTAGGCAGAGATGCCTCAGACCGTATGAGGAGACACTCCAAGTTTGCTTTAAATAGAATGTGCTGATCATAGCCAGACAAATGAATGATTCACATGCTAGACCACTATGTAATCTAGGCAGAAATTTGCTATGAGCCAGAGAAAAAAGCAGGCTCACCTCATTCACAAACTACTATTGTGATTTGTTCACTGGGAGAGGCATTGTACTTGGCATGCAACAGAGAACAGTAACAGACCTTGATGAACAAAGATGCAGTAAAAAAAAGTCCCTAAGAAAGAAAATACAACACACATAGCATGTTTAAAGGATATGTCTTGGGGCTGAAGATCCAGCTTTACAGTTAAGAGCATGTGGTGTTCTTGAGAGAACCAGAGCTAGGTCCTAGCATCTGTGTTAAATGGCTCACAATCACATGTACCTCCAGCTCCAGTCGGGTCTCATGCTCTCTTCTACACACCGTGGCACTTGTATGCATGAAATCATATACATATATACATGCACACATAATTAAAAACTAAGACAGTATTTAAAAATGTTGCGTGTCATAATTAAATGGATTTTATCTTTTATAACAGTGGTTCAATATGTACAAATCTACTGTTTCACAACATAGTAATGGGGGTCGGGGTGGGGAGACATAATAATCATGCACAGAAAAATACTAACAAAATTAGCAATCTTTTGTGATTTTTAAAAAGGAAAAAAAAAACAAAAACCCCAAACAGTTAACAATCTAGTTGTGGGGAAAGGCTGAAGGAGCTGAAAGGGATTGCAACCCAATAGGAAGAACAACAATATCAACTAACCAGACTCCTCAGAGCTCCCAGGGACTAAACCAACCAGAGTATACATGAGTCAGTCCATGGCTCTTGCTACATATGTAGCAGAGGATGGCCTTATATGGCATCAGTGGGAGGGGAGGTACTTGATAGGAGGCTTGTTGCCCCAGTGAGGGGGGAATGTTAGAAGGGTGAGGCTGGAGTGGGTAGGTGAGAGGGGGAGCACCTTCTTAAAGGCAAAGGTGAGGGAGCCAGAGTAGGGGGAGTTGTGGAGGGGAGACCAGAAGGGGGAAAACATTTGAAATGTAAATCAATGATTTTTAAAAGAGAAAGAAAAATTTAAAAAAGAAGAAAAAAATCCAGTGCTAACAATATAAAATGGTTTTAAATGCAATGATTTTCTTTTAAATAAGAAGAGGAAGGCTTCTCCTCTCATTCCCACACCACACAGAGTGACTGAGAAAGAACAAGAAAGACAATACAGTTACATCTAGTATAGAAAGACAGAAAGGCATCAGCCACAGCTCTGCAGACAGGCCCTGACAGCTGTTGCCTCTCTGCTCGCAGTGTTGGGCTCCCTGTCCACCACTCCCTTTAATCTGCACTGCTGCTTTACAAAGTGTGCGCCTTTCTTTGAAGTGTTTTAATGACAAAATCCTGTGGGTTTTGGTTACAGTGAATGACAGCACAGAGATGTGCGTGCAAGCTTTAAAGCTTGGAAATTCGACACAACATGCCTTCTGTTATTTAACATGTTTGGCTGTTTTACTCGTGTTTCTAACACATGCATTTATTATGATCTCTTGTTTTTGCTTTGAAAATGGTTTTTAGTTGGATTTTTTTTTAAAAGGTGTAAAATCCAAGATCTTTTGGGCTGGGAAGATGGCTCGGTATGCAAGAGTGAAGGCCAGAGTTCAGATCTGCAGATAGGTTAAATGGCACAGCATGTGCAGGTGTGATCCCAGCTTTCCAGTGGAGAGCAAAAAGGCAGGACAGAGAATCCCAGAAGCTCACTGAGCAGCTGGTCTGGTGTTTGAGGTGAAAACACCATAAAGAGACCTTGCTTCCAATAAAGTAGATGATGAAGAGATACACCTCAGGTTAGCCTCTCAAATCCACATGTATGTCCGGAGTGTCGTTTGCTCACAAGCATTCATATACAGAGAACAATACACATACATATGTATGTACACACACACACACACACACACACACACACACTAACACACACACACACACACACACACACACACACACACACACTATACGTATACACCACAGATCAGAAAAGTCGTGGCATTTCTCTGTTTATGTTCTAATGCCCTCATTATTGACAATGAGATGGAAATAAAAGAATGATTTACCCAAGGTCACCAAATTAAGGGTCTCCTGCCAATGAATATTCTCAGCTACTGAATCCTGCCTAATAGCCATTGTCTCCCTGTGCTCTTTTGGCTGATCTTATTTAAAATAACCATGAAATCCTCCGTAAACTAATGTACTGATGACTGGATGTAACCGCTCTTACAAGCTGGGAGTAATAACCAAAAGCGTTCTGTGTAGTTTTAACTTGATGTAATTGTATGTCATTTCCTTTCAATTATAGGGATTAAGGCAGAAAATAAGATGTGCAATATGTAGTTTAATATGCCAACAGATGCAGCGTGTTAATAGAAGCTTGCATTTAAGATCATACATGAAAATCCAACAGATAGTTTTCTTGTTTGGTTTATCCTTTCAAGGATGTATTTTCGGTAAAAAAAAAAAAATGCATCTGTTAAGATTGAAGATAAAGATTATAGGTGATGTCATATATTGACGGTAACAGTCACAACGGAACCATTGCATTTTGCTAATATACATTGGATGTGTGAGGGAATCAAACACCACAGCTAACTAAGGACAGGCCCTGCTTATCGGGAAACAGTGTGTTCACATTTCATGCAAAAAGTCTTGGCTAGAGAGAACAAGCCAGCATGGTCTTTTTTTGCAAGAAGAGATTCTATGACATCCAAAATTCTTTGCATTGTGAAGTTCTGTGATTCTGGGTAGGCGTATTTTCTTATCTAAGGTTGTCATCATAAGGAAATTAGTCTCAGCACACTCCTTTTGTGCAAGAGAATCTAGCCAACTCTTAGATAAAGATGAGAGGTGACAGCAACAGCCATACTGCAACTGTCTGTGTTATTTTTCGTGTGGGTAACAGTTGACTATGATGAGCCCACTTTCCATGTAGATCACCTATATGACGATTGAAACCAAATCTCTAACAGTGACTGGTTGAGATTATGTGTAAAGCAGGCTCCGATAACCCATGTAAACTGGTTATTAGATTAGAGTCACACACATCACTATGAAATGGGGTTGTGTTTAATATGTAGCCACATATACAAATACAGAAGTAATTTCAGATATGCCTGTGTATATAGGATTTAGAATATAGTCATGCACTATGTAATGCCATTTAAGCCCATGTCAGCCCATATAAGAAGGTGCTCCCTTAAACTAATAGTAAAGGTAAAAATCCCATGACCTAATATTTCTAATGCACCTATCAATTTTTAAATAATTTAGATGAATGAACACCAACTATTGTGTTATAAAAGCTTGCAGGATTTAGTACAATAATATGTTATTTGGGCTGTGGTCTAGGAACACATGACTACCTAGTGGGCAATACTATTTATATTTGGGTAAGTGGTTATATGTTCTCAAACCAAAGATAAATCACTAACAGTACATTTCTTCAAATGCTTTTCTCTTGCAAAACAAGGATGAATATGTGTATGTAATGAACGTATGTTGTGAAATATGTGTGTGTGTGTGTGTGTGTGTAGATTCATACATATCCTTGCTCTGTTTTCCGAGATAGTTTAAATAGAATAGTACTTTAATAGGAATGAGAGCCAACGTTAGACTGTAGAAATTGATGCCTGATATTATTCTACATTGAAGTGACCTGGGACTCTGGGGGGAAATGGCTGAGACTAAGCCTGTGTCTGAGAATACAGAGAATGGTCATGGTACGGTATCTTATCCTAGAATGTAGGCGATTATAGATAAATAAAAGCAGAAACAGATAAGGCTTTCTATCCCTTTCTCTAACCATCTGAAGGGTCGTCTCTAAATTATTCAGTACATATCCACTGTCCATAGTGTGCTACGTTGTTGACTCTACATTACCCTCCAGTAACTGCACAACTTCCTTGTGTGTGTGTGTGTGTGTGTGTGTGTGTTTTTAAACTGCTGTTGTTCTCCCTTTGGTTTAATGATTTCTCAGGATGCATGCTCATATGCACACATGGGTATAGATCATGGTAGTAACGTCTTTGTCTACTCATTTTCACATGTCTCCTCTTTCTAAAGTGGCCTCTGGTGGTTTGAGGGACGTCCTGGCTAGTTACAGAGCAACTTGACACAAGCTAGAGTTAAGGAGGGAACCTCCATGGAGAAAATGCATCACTAGCTCAGGCTGCAGTCAGGCCTATAGATGTGGGAAGGCCCAGTCCATTGTGGGTGGTGCCATGTCTGTGCTGGTGGCCCTGGGTGCTATAATAAAGCAGGCTGAGCAAGCCGTGGGAAGCAAGCCAGTAAACAGAGTAAACAGCACCCTCCATGGCCTCTGCATCAGTTCCGGCCTCTGGATTCCTGCTCTGATCCAGTTCCTTTCCTGATTCCTTTCAATGACGGTCTACAAGGTGGAACTGTAAGCCAAATACTAAGCTGCTTTTGGGATGGTGTGTCATCGCAGCAATAGAAGCCCTGACTAGGAGAAATAAGATTCTTCCTGACCAGCCTCCTCATTTTTCTGTGCTTTTTTTATTCCTATTTTTGAATGAATGAATGAAAAGCAGATTCCTTCCCATTCTATGGTCAAGAGTTTTGCTTGCCCTGAGCCAGTTTCCACCCCTGGATCAAATCATGCCTTAGACAGACATCAAGAATCTTCAGTGATTAAGATGGTGATTTTTATGTCTCCAAATTATGAGTCCACCAGACTCTCCTTGGTCTACCTGAAAGTAATTCATCATGTCACAAGAGGACGTTAGGAAACTAAGTTTTTCTAGTGTGCAGTGTTCTGTAAATCAAATACTGGATGTTCCTAAATCTGGAACAGTGTACGGCTGTGAAGGGCACACTCCACTAGCAAGTCAGGCACTGAGCAGTCACGAAATTTCTTTTACTGTTGTTTACTCCTTAACTCTCAGGTCACTCCATATGAATCTCTCTATAGTGTGAGCATGGTCCTTTTTTTTCTTTTTCTTTCTTTTTTTTTTTTTAAATTCTGTGTACAATGCCTGGGTTTCTGTAGATTACATAGGCTCTCTAATGTTCTTTCAGCATAGGGTCTGACTAGGTCCTCTTCAGATTTTTTAGTTTATTGCATACTTGATGAATTTCTTGCCTAGCTCTAATCAAAGTTCATTTATCTTCATGGTTTGAGACCAAAGGCCATTAACAACACTCCACTTCAGTTTGGCTCTTCCATTCTTCAAGACATGCTGCTCACCATGTAATCCCGCCAGTCTCCTCCCTGTAAACCATGAATTCCCCCAAGCTCTACTGTCCTCTACAATCCACACCGTAGTTTCACCTTCATTAGCTCACTTAGCCACATAGAGCTAATGTAGAGGATGATTTGTGACTAGAACAGCAAACCATTAGACATATAAAATCCATGGGCTTCTGAAGACTCTGTCTCACTTAGCCAATTAACTGGCCCCTATTCGGAGATGAGGCCTTACTGAATATGAGCTGTCACTCTGGCTGCCCATCTTGATTCACACTGTGTGCTGTGTTTGCTGGCATCTTCTCTATATGGATAAACAGTGTTTCCCACAGCATCCTAACCATTATGCTTTCCCTTCTTAAAGAAGGGTGGTTCAACTTGGTCCTCATTCATTGGTCGTACTCTCCTATACACACATGGAAATGCTCAAACATACAGACTTACACAAACACACACATACACATACACACACACACACACACACACACACACACACACACCCCATACTCACTTACCTCCAGACAGGTAATCACAGAGACACATGGATTCTTTATACTCTTTAGTTTATGATAACTTCAACAATTGGCCCATCAGGAGTTCTCTTTCAGTTGGCTTAGCTATGGTGGCTCCATAATCACAGCTACTTCAAGGACCATGGCTGTAGGATTCCTTTCCTGGGAGCTTAGTAAGGTCCTATCCCAACACAGAAAGTAAATGGACAGATGTGGGTATGGCCAAATAGTAGAGCTCCTGCTTGGTTTGGGTATGGCAATGGGTCCATTTTCCTACCACATAAAGGGCAACTTTGAATATTTGCCATAATGTATCAAGCTTATATTTCTATGTATTTCAGTTAATCTACCAATCTTAAGATCCACAAAGTAGATAGTCTTTAAAGCACACTCATGGTCCATCTGTGCCAGCTCTCTTGGATGGTAGTCGGGTCTCTGCGTATCTATCTGTGCCTGGTGTAGAACAAAGGAGGTATAGGAAAAGTGAGTCTTTTAAAAGCATTTTATTAAATAATGTCTTGATCTAAATAATAAAGCCTCTATAGGCAATGTGTCAGGAGTGGAAAGCACAAAGAGCTTGGTTATGTGTTATAGTTCCTTTCTCCTTTGTCTGCAAACAAGGCTGGATGCTGAACTCTCCTTTGGTAACTACACTACCTGAGAAGCAAAGAACACTGCTGTGGTACATCATCAGTATGTGTGGCAGTATTGTACGATAAGTGGAGGACTTATAAAAATCACTATAGCTTTGCTTCCGTCTACCTGAGTGTGCCTCTCAATGTCTCCAAAAATGTGTTTTGAAATCTTAGAACAAAGCAACTACGCAATAGGGGCTTCTATGGAGTAACTGTTCTTTCCCACTTTCATGGAACTGGGATGAGGGACTCATTCTTCCTCTGTAGGGATGCTCTTTGCCCATGAGCAGCCCTGGTACAATGGTGTTAGGAATGTTCTATGCCTTGGTACCCTGGGATGAGAGACTCGTTCCTCATCTATAGGGATACTCTATGCCCTTGAGCAGCCCTGGTATAAAAGAAACACTAAGTGCTACACTTTCTCCGTGTTTCCATGCTCTCTGTGTCCTGGAAACTTGGGACAACAAATTATGTTTTAGGAAATAAAATTCATGTATTTTATCTGATATAGAGGGATCATACCAATTACAGGTCTCCCGTCAAGTATCAGAACTGCAGCTGGATGGGATTCTCTTGCAGTATACCACATAATAACATCGTGCTTAGTGAAATGAAGGTTAAGTGTCACAGAGAAAATGACAGGCCAAGAAACTGCCTCGAAACTACATTAAGATGTAGTTGGAACTTACTTGAACTGCTTCAGTTGCACTTCAAATACAGTGTTTCTGGAATTAAAAATAAAAGAGAGAGAGAGAGAAAGAGAGAGAGAGGAAGAGGAGAGAGAGAGAGAGAGAGAGAATGTTGCCAAGGTTGAGATCCTCAAGAACAATATAATTTGTTTTTTCCTTATTAAAAATGAACTGATTTTTCATTTTAGCATAAAATACATCTATGTAAAATTACATAGCCACCTACAGAATTGTAATTTTATACGTAAATTATATGGAGATACTCATTACTCATTTTTATTAAACGAATTTGAATATATAAATATTTGTATCATTGACCATACCATGACATGCAATAAAAGGTAACGTAAGATGTAGGTCTTTTCTGTGAACTGGAAGTAAGATCTTAGTTCACAGTATATCTATGCTAATCTGTAGAAGATGAGCCAGTCTCTAGCTGATATAGCCATGGAAGATGCTAGTGTATCAGACTGCCTAATGGACACTTGATGTATTAATCACACATTTTAAAAACCTTATGAGGTAGAGAGTATTGCTTTATTTTTATCTGTTCAGCTTACCGAATATAATAATATGCTCTACCATTACACAGCATTCTAAATATGTAATAAAAGAAAAAAGTAGAAAAGATGCCTTTGTGAAGAAAGTGTATTTTTTTCCATTACAGGATCCACCACCATAGGTAACTCAGGACAGGCAAAATGGCTGCCAAGACTTGTTCAGAAATGTTTTTATTGTGCCTGTTTCTGCCCAGGCATCAAGGATGTCTTGTCTATGTATGTGGCATCAGTCTTAGAAGGCTCACTCTGGAAAATGATGAGATGGGGACATGGAGATCAACACCATAGAAAGTGTCCTTTAGAGGACATGAAGCTAGAATCAGTTATAGTGATGTGCCCTGTAATGACAAAGACATGAGAAATACATATTTAGTTGGCTTTATCGATAAGTACAGTGTGCTTTCATCATCATGTGGACATTACAGTGTCATTATACAAACGAGGAGAGGGATACAATTCACTAGGTGATATGTATGAAAACTTCATCTGGAATGTAGTATATAACTGACTTAAACATTATTAGGGGAAGCATGGTATGTTTCTTTCTAGAAGCATAATACTGGTAACAGAGATTCTGGACTCAGTATCATTGATTCTCATCCCTATTCTCCTTTCATCTATCTATCTATCTATTCTATCTATCTATCCATCATCCATATCTCTTACCTTTTTGTTTCTATATATCTGTCTTGTATATACATACATATGTATATATTATAATATTTAAGTTACATTGGCTTACATGTTGTTTTACATGTATCTGTGCCTCTAATACATATGGTAACCTAACACAAAGTTCTCCAGAGTCTGACTCATTTGAAACAGGGATGTTAAGGAGTCAGTCAAGTTAAAATGATGTCACTACAGGGTCCATTGTCTAGTGTGGCTGGTATCCTTATAAGGATAGGAAATTACAAAGCAAGTCTCTTGTAAAGAGAAGAGATGAAATAGCTTCCTGAAGCCTAGGGGAGGCTCCAGAAGAAACTAATTCTGTCAGCACCTTAACTCTGGACTTCAAGCCTCCAGACTGAGAGGAAATCAGCTTCTCTTGCGTGAGCTCTTCAGTGTCTGGCACTTTGCTTCAGCAGCTGTAATGCAGTAGTAGTTGTGTGTAACAAAAGCACAGTGGAAACACACCAATTAGCCCAAACCCCACGTGATTATTATTCTTTTTCTTTCTTCTAATAAAATGTCAAATAATACACAACCAGCCTTACACTATTGATTTTTTACCAAGTCAATTTCTAGGACCAGGGTGCTTTTGGCTCATTTCATGTTATATTCAACCTTGTGCCGACTCAATATTTGCATTACAACTCACAGCATAGCCTGGCTTGCAGAAACAGACCCTGGGGCACTTTATCATTTGAAGTCATGAAAGAAGAGATTTGATCTTGTTGAGTCTATTATAATTATGAAAGCAGGAAAATGGATATTGGGTTTTAGAAATATTTGCAAGTTCAAATAAGATGAGCTTGGTGCTAGAAACTTAGCGTCATCAATCAGTTCTTTGTATGTAATCATGTACTAAGGCAGAGAAGACATTACTGAGAACGTGTCTTGTACTTCTAACTTCAGATAATAATATTGTTGCATAATCTGTACTTCCATGACACTTTCCTATACAGAAAGGGCTTCTCTGAGCATTGTCCCCCAGGTATCCTGTGGGCTTAGCATCTTTGATTTCCAACACCAGGGGTTTCCCCTCTCAGTGCCCTACCTTTCACTTGAACTATTTAAAAGTGAATCTCCTCAGAGGTGGTAGGTATGTTTGGGCAGTATCTGTTCCCAGGCCCTACAGTGTTCCTGCTGCACAGCTGACCAATAAATGTTTATGGAGTAGTTTATGTGCCTGGGAGTATTTTAAAGTTAAATATGCAAGACCAAACTCTTTACAGGACAAATAGGATTGAGTAGAGTTACAGGAGACAGGCAGGAATGCCGTAGAGTTGTTAGCAGGTGAAGGCTGCTGCATCATCGTTCACATCCAGGCTTTCTTGTGAGCATATGGAAAGCAATGGTTAGTTCTAAATAGAAGCCAGATGTGATTTCATTTATGTATGTAAAGATTGCTCTGGATGCTGAGGAAAAGCAAGGACACCAATTAAGAAGATACTGTACTGTAGCCAGCCTCTGAAGAGGTCATGTTGACTTAGATTACAGAGGGAAGAGCCAGAATGAAAACACTGGAAAGAAAGCTGTTAGGATTTGCTCACATTTCCCAGATAAGGAACTTATTTATTGATCTGACAAATAATTATTCCCTGGTGCATGTCAGTCAGTATTTTAGGCTCAAACAGGTGTGCTGTCAGGACCTGCCTTTACATTTTGTGGCTTTATGCAGACAGAAATGGAGGGATACCAGTCAGACTTCAATCTTGTGGTAGTCAATGCCTTAAAGGTGGGGATGGCATCAAATCAGGGACAATTCAAACTAGATGTCCAGGCAAATATCCATAGATAGCTAAGCAGAGGACAGAATGAGTGGAGGACCAGGCAGATGAAGGTCTAGAATAAAGCAGGCCCTGTAGAGAGCCCTCAGTAGGGTCTCATATGAGAGCATCTTGACAGGCTCTGTGAATAGAAGCAGGGCCAGTATGTGTCTTAGTTAGGGTTCCTATTGCTGTAATAGAACACCATGAATAAAAGCAACTTGGAGAGGAAAGGGCATGTTTGGCTTATGCTTCCACTTCATTCAAAAGAAGTCAAGGTAGGAATTGAAACAGCAGGAACTTGGAAACAGGAGGTGATGCAGAGGCCATGGAGGAATGCTGCTTACCAGGTTGCTTCTCCTGACATGCTCAGCCTGCTTTCTTTTACCACAGAGGACCACCAGCCAAGAGTAGTACATGAACAATGGGCTGGGCCTTCTCATATAATTCACTGATTAAGAAAATACCCTACAGGCTTGCGTATAGCCAAATTTTATGGTGACATTTTCTCAACTGAGGGTCCTTCCCCTCTGAGAACTCTAGCTTGTTCTAGTTGATATAAAACAAACTATCTTCTGCATAGTGTGGCTTGTAAGTAGTGAAAAGGGGGAAAGTCCTTGGATAACATTGTTCTAAGAAGTAGAGGAGGAAGAAGTGTGGTGTGCAGCCTGGGGGCTACCCATAGAACATGGTAGGAGGCCATCTCAAAACGTTGGCCAACTTGTGAAAGTAGTTGCTGTAGTTGCTTCATGAAAGACTGATTACTGGTAAACAGTGTATACAACATGACCTTGGCAGACTTGTTCACTTGAGCCAAATTGTAACAGTGGAGGTTAGGGGTATACAGATTCAGAGTCTATATAACAGAAAAAGCATAGATATTGTGAAGGTTTCAATGACAATGGCTCCTCACAGGTTCATATACTTGAATGGTTGGTTTCCAGTTGGTGGAACTATTTTGGAAATTAGGAGAGGTGATCTTGTTGGAGGAGGTGTGGTATAAGGGTTGAGCTTTGAGGTTTCAAAAGCCTATACTAGGCCCATGCTCCTTGCTATGATGATCATGGACCCACCCTCCAAAACTGTAGTTATGTCTTAAATTACATGCGTTCTTTTGTAAGCTACCTTAGTTATGGTGCCTTATTAAGTGATAAAATAGTAACTAAGACAGACATGAGGATTAGCAGAGAGAGCCTACTTAAACATGACTTGAGTCTTAGGCACTAAGCACTTTCTGGCACTATGTAGTGGTAGGAAGACTGTGAAAAAGCAGATTTAGAGAAGAATCTGGACGGTGCCTACCACGCACCCAAGGAAGCATATCAGACAGGTATACTGTCACAGAGAGAAAGGAAAAGCCAAAACAACTGTGTGTGTGTGTGGTAGTTTGTATGTGCTTAACACATGGAAGTGACACTCTTAGGAGATATGGTCTGGTTGGAGTAGGTGTGGCTTTGTGGGAGGAAGTGAATCACCATGGGAGTGAACTTAGAGGTCCTATGCTTAAGTGCAGTACAGATGAATCAGTCCTTTCCTGGCTGCAGTTGGATCAAGATGCAGAACTCTCAGCTCCTTCTCCAGCACCATGTCTGCCTGGATGTTGCCCTGCTTCCTACCATGATGATAAAGGACTGAACCTCTGATACTGTAAGCCAGCCCTAATTAAATGTCTCAATATAAGTTGCCTTGGTCGTGGTGTCACTTCATATCAATAAAACCCTAAAAAGGCAGAAAAAAATATTTAAAATTTTAAAGACCCCTATTAATATTCCAAACCAAGAATGAAATACATTGTTAGTTATGATGGGCTAATTACTATGCAAAAACAACCCCCAAAGCACTGTATCACCACAGTATCCCACTGACTGACATAGTTTATCTGTACTGTATCTACTGTACCCCACTGGGTGATACAGAGTATCTGTATTGTATCTACTGAATCCCACCGGCTGATACACTGTATCTGTATTGTATCTACTGTATCCCACTGGCGGATACAGTGTATCTTACTGTATCTACTGTACCCCCTGGCTGATACAGTGTATCTGTACTGTATGTGACTGCAACTACTTAAGTTCTAGAGAGGGGCTTGTGCCCATGGAGCCAAAGTGAGTGTACCAGATGCAGCTCATATTATACTGGGATTTGCATGTAGCTCACTTCTGGATTTTCTTTGACCCCACTGTGTTCACTTTTTTAGAGCCTATTTCTGGATTCCTTTTAAGTCTGGAGGCCTTTCCCTCACATTTACCTTCTTGTAAAGCTGTCAATGATGTATGTACCCTTGTTTCTACCAGTTCCATGTGTTAGGGCATCCCCTGGGAGCCATGATTAAGCCATAGTGTTAACAAGTGTTAGTTTTAACTCTATTGGAATAAAAATTATTGTAGATTCCATATGTAGGCTTTGGGGAGAAGTGGTCACTGTAAGTATTTAATAGAGAGCTCCACTCAACACAAATACAACCAATGGGATTTACTTATAAAATAATGTAAACAAAATAAACATCTACTCTATGAAATTTTCCCTTTGATCATTTCTATAAGCTAACTCAACTCTGCAGTTAAAGTCACCATATACGTGCTGACAGTGTATGTGCCCATATGTTGTCTAAAAGCATACCACCATCTCGTTTCAGAGGCCATTATCTTCATCAGTCTGTTATGACCTAGGCAAAGTGTTTGTACAATGTATCGTATCATCATTGTAGTATCCTCAGTAAGTTAGTTTCCACTCCTTGCACAGAGATTGATTGTTACATATTGTGACAATCCTGTCTCTTCTACAACTGTGTCACCCTGCCTCTTTCTGTAGTTCACTCTTTGTCCAGTTTACTTACATTACATGCTATGGTTTTATCAAACTATTCATTTTTACTCACTAATGACTTTTATATTCCAAAAACATGAAATGTGAATTTTCAACCTTCAGCCTGGCTTCATGAGCTGCAGGCGCATGAAAGATTCGTAGGAGTGTACTCTCTGGTTTACATTGGATTGCCCATGCCTAAATCAGCAGGCACGCAATACAAGGGAACCTGAGGAAGGAGCCAAGATTATTTACTAAGTATCTATTTGAAAGGCCCAGAGAGTACAAAACTTAAAAGTCTGAAAGAGAGCCCATGATTTCCTCCTTCCCTCTTTCCTTCCCTCCCTCCCCCCTCTCTTTTACTCTCTCTCCCTCTCTTCTCTCCTCCCTTTCCCCACCATTCTCTTTCTCCTACCTTCTCCTTCAGCTTTCCCTCTGCCCAGATCTGCACTGTAGGTCACTTGCCTTCGTGGTTTTCTCATTGCCTTCACCACTGATAACTCAGCCCTTTCTGAAAATCATGGCTGTCAATACTTGGCTGCTACACTCTGTGCCTTTTTGCTACCCCAGGTTACCATCTCCCTTTCTCCTGAACTACAATGGCCAGCCAGATAGTCTTCTTGTCCAAATCCTTGTTTTCCCCTTACCCGTTTAACTAGAAGCCAGAATGTGCATCTCAAGCCCAGTCTTACCATAGCTCTGCCACGTTTATGAGCAATGGCTCCCTCTTGCTTTTATAAATCCTAATGAACACAACGTAATAAGATTTCCAAGCCAGTGTTACAAAGCTCCTTGAGTCTTTAGCCTCCCACCTGCATGCTTTTCTGAATGTTGTGACAGTTGTCAGTCCTAACAGAAGTGACACACACCATCAGCTGCTTTGGATCCTTGGGTATTTTAGCCTTTGCTAGGGGTAGTCAAAAGAGGGTGTGTGTGTGTGTGTGTGTGTGTGTGTGTGTGTGTGTGTGTGAAAACACATGCAAAAAGCCTAAACACATTTTTATATAATGAATAAGCTCAACAGCCACACTAAGAAGTTAGAAAATAATGCATCACCCACATCAAAAGATTCCCCAGTGTGCTTTCAATGCATTCTTATGATCTCTTTTCCCTATCCCAAGTTACCACGGTCTGGGCTTCAGAGTAGTTGTCACATCCTTACTTTTCTTTACTGTTTTGCCAACTGCAGATGTGTTGCCAAATGATGAATTTTAATTTGCCCATCTGTGTAGACCCATGGCGTATGGTATGGTTTCTTTCTCTCTCATAGCTGCTAGTAAGGATTTTATTGTATATGTTTAATTGCTGAGTTAGATTATTTTACATTGCACGAGTCCAACCTGAATATGTTTTCTGCTCTCAGTGGACACTTGAGCTGTTTCCAGTTTTTAGATATTAGAAGTAATAACTTCCAGGATTACTCCAGCGCATCTGTCTCTTGGGGTACCCATAACATTAGAATATGTAAATCCAGTGAAGGGGAGATAACTAGTGATTACACGTTACTTCTTACCAGATAACTGTCTAGAGAGTTTGCTCTCAGTTTCGGCAATCACAGCCATGTTTGAAGAGCTGTCAGCTTCACTCTTTACCTCAATGAATGCTTATAGACTTTAACCTCAGCCAGTCTGCTGCTGCTTCTGTTAGCTTTAACATGGATATCTCTGGTGAGCATTAGGAGCTGTTTGAGGTGCCATTGCCCAAGACTCTCTCCCATTTCCCTACTGGACAAGCTGTCTTTTTATAGCCAGGATATTATGCAGTTCCTGTCTAATATATGCATTTCAGGAGCCAAGTACCTTTACAGATCAGCATTTTTAGGTATGTGTTAATATCTTTTAGAATAATAGAGTTACATTCATAGAGTATACTTTGCATAATCTTTAACTTTTTAAAATATATCAGGACATTTTATAATCCTGTATATATGGTGACTCTGTGAAAATTTAATGTTTTGGAGTTTGCATTCTGTAATTTGGAGACTCGCAGCAATCTGTATGCATAGTAGGTCGTGTTTGTTAATTAAACAACAGTTTAGGTCCTTCTTGTCCCCTCAGCTACAAACCTAGCTTTCTAGGAGTCTCACCAAGATCCCCATTCCCAGGGAAAGGCTGTGTACTAAACCCCATTGTGTGATCTCAGTAGTTTCTTATAATTCCTCCAGGGCATCTCCAGAGTCACCCTAAAATCCTACATCAAATGTGAGAGAAAGAGAGAAACTAAAGTTTTGTAAGCAACCTGTTGAGATAAAATTGGAAAGCCAACAACATGCTTTGTATAATGGACACTAACACAGTTGAAAAAAACAAAGGTCCTGTCCTTGGAGGATTCTGTGCATGCACCTAGACGTGTCTTACTCTCCTGAACTCCCCCTTGACTCATCTCTTCCCCACTCAGATGCTTGGACACTTCTTCCTTTTTACTGAGTGCCTCTCTTTCTGTTATACTCTGTGCTTAAGACTATATAGTAAAATATATAGTGAGATTGCCGCCTCTGTTTCATAAACTGGTTAGTCCTAAAATTATTGTATATGTGTACATATAACTGTGTGTGTATATGTATGTGCATGTAGATATATGTGTATGTGTATATATTCCAAAAAGTATGAGGCCTATTTCTTCTTACTGCTTTAAATTTTGAGGTGATTATTTTGGGGAATAAATTTTATTTTTTTTTATTTTTTTTTGGGTTTTTCGAGACGGGTTTTCTCTGTTCCCCCGGCTGCCAACACTCGTGGACCGGCGGGTCGAATCAGAAATCCGCCTGCCTTACGTCTCGGCGGGGTTAAGGATGTGCCCCCCCGCCTGGCTAAATTTTTTTAAAAGTATTTTTAAAATTTTCCCATTTTCTGTGTAGTGTTTGTGTAAGGGTTTTCTTGTTAAGGGGGTGGTTGGAAATTTCCTTACATTTGTTTTTTTTTTTTTTTCAAAATAATAATCTTTTTAAAAATTTAATTCAATTGAACTTCTTCTCTCTCCCCTCCCCATCCCCTCTCTCTTTCTTTCCCTCATTTCCCACCTTTGTTCCTAAAAAAAAGGGAAAGTTTCCCAAAATTTTTGGTTTAACCCTCCGCAAATTGCATTTCCCTTTGGTGCACTTCCCTATTGGGGCAGAAAAGGGGGCCCCCGTTAGGGGAAAGGGTTCCAAAAGGATTAAGACTCAAGACCCCCCTGTTCCCCCTGGAATCCCTGGAACCCCACAGGAAACCAAAGCCAACGTTAATGTTTGAGGGCCAAGGCCGCTCGTGCATGTTTTTTTTGGCGTTCGTGTCGTGGGCCCCGTGGTTCATTTTGTTGATTCATAGTTTTCTTGTATTCCTTGGCCTCTTGCTTTTAATACTTTCCGCTTTCCAAAGGATTCCCAAATCCCCCCCAATTTTTGGTGTGGGTCTCTGCATCTTTTTATCAGTTTTAGGGAAGCCCTTAGAATACATTTGACTAGGCCCGTCTGCAAGAAAGCAGAATATCACTAAAGGGTCAGGGGGGGTTCTCTCTCTGGCAGGGTCCAACTGGGCCAGTCATTGGGGGCCCCTTCCCTAAAAATTTTGACCCATTTTTCCCCCCGCATTTTTTTGTAGGCAGTCAAATGTGGGTCTAAGGTTTTGGGTGGGTTGGTGTCCCCCCCCCATTGGAAGTTTTTTGGTTATAGGAGATATGTTTCAGGTTCCTACCCCATTGCAAAGCCTTAGCTGAGTCACCCTATGACCCCGGGGTTTACATCTCCCAATTTTAGTCTTTCCAAGTGCCCCCCCTCCCCAGATTGGGTTTTTTTGGGGGGTTTTTTTGGGGGGGGGGGGGGGGTTTTTTTTTTTTTTGGGGGGGGGGGGGGTTTTTGGGGGGGGGGTTTTAGGGGCCGGGGGGGAGTGGGGTGGGGGGGGGGGGGGGGTTTTTTTTTTGGGGGGGGTTTGGGGTTTTTGTTGTTTTGGAGGGTGTTTTTTTGGGGGGTGGAATCCTCGCTATCCCCCCCCTTCACTTTGCTTTTGATTGTGGTCATACTAAAAGAGTGAAAAAAAGGGAAAACTCGGGGTTTTTTGCTTTGATTTACATTCTCTGATGACAGAATATTGAAAAAATTTTTTAAGTACTTCTCAGCATTGACTTATCTCTGTTGAGGGGGTTATTTGTTTAGATCTATACCTCTTTTTTAAAAAAATTGGGTCTTTGGTCTTTTTATATTTTTTTTCTTAAGTTCTTTAATTTTTTTTGGACATTACCCTCTAAAAGAGTGAATTTTTGGAAAAAAATTTTTTTCCCAAAATTTTCGGGGGCTACCATTTGGTTTTTTTGGGTTTTTCCCTTTTCAAAAGCTTTTATTTCATGGGGTTTTCCCTTTTAAAATTTTGATCTTAGTCTTTTTTGCTGTTGGAATTCTGCTCGGGGAAGGGTTTTTTCCTTGTCCCAAAAGGTTTTTAAAGATATCCCCCCCTTTTTCTTCTCCCCGATTTAGTAATCCAGTTGGTTGGGGGCTTTTTCCCCTTGGCCTTGAGTTTTTTTTGTGTGGTGATTTATGGCTCTATTTCTTTTTTTCACAACTACCCAAAATCCAGTTACAGCAGCACTATTTTATTAAAGAGGGTTTTTTTTTTCCCAAATTTGTATATTTTTAAATTTTGGGGTTTTTCTGCGTAAAAAGATGCCATGACCCCCCAACCTTAAAAACAAAAAATTTTAAATTTAGGGGGGCTTATAGTTTTAGAAGTTCACCCCCTTATCACAAAGTAATAACAGGGGAGCATCCAAAAGGGAAGGTGCTCAAGGCGCTGAAGTTCTACATCTTCATTTTCAAGGCTTCTAGCAGAATACTGACCCAGGCACCCAGATGGGGGTTTAAAGGGGCCTACCCCCACAGTCACACTTTTTCCCCAAAAAAGGCCCCACCCCTAAAGTCCCCCTCGGGGCCAACATATACAACCACCACAGTAAAATTTTGGATTTTTGATAAAAAAATTTAAAAAGTACAAAAGGGTGGGGTATATTTCGGGTTTCTAATTCTTTCATTGTTTAAAGTGTCAAACCACATTTTTTTTATCAATATTGCCTGTAGTACAGTTTTAAAACGGGGGTGATAATACTTCCAAAAGGTTATTTTTTTATTCGGGGATTGTTTTTAGTTTTTCTTTTCCCTTTTTTTGGGAATGGAGCTTTTTTTTAAAGGGGTTTTTTAAACTTTTTGGGAAATTTTGAGGGGGAAATTTTCTTGATTTTTTGATTGTTTTTGGGACATTTTCCTTTTTTACTATGTTAAAAACCCCAAAAAAGAAAGGGAAAAAAACTTTCCATCTTTTGATATCTTTTTAAAACTTTTTTTAAAAATTCTTGTTTTCACTTGTTTCGTTAGATTTTTACACCAAAATTTTTTCATATTATTTGGGGAGGGTTTGTTCAAGGTTTTTTTTCTTTTTTCCCCTTTTTTTATTTTTTAGGGAAAGGGGGTGCTAAATTTTTTTTTGCTAATTTTGTACCCCTCTATTTTTCGAAGATACGGAAATTTTTTGGGGGAAATTTTGAGGTCACTTATGTATTCATCCTACATCTGCAAATGTGTACTTTATTTTTCCCTTTTCCAAATTTTGGGAATCTCCTCAATCTCTTTTAGTTTTCTTATTGCTCTAGAAAAAAACTTCAAAAAAAAAATTTTTAAGTTTTGATAAAGGGGAGATTAGATGTGCATAGTTTTTTAAAATTTGATATGGGGTGGACCCCTTGTTTTTCCCCCTTTTTTCAGGGGGAAATTGCTTAATTTTTTCCCATTTTATTTTGTTGGCTATCTCCTTGCTGTATATTGCCTTTTAGTGTAAAAGGAGGGCCTTTTTCCCTCTCCCCCGACTTTTATGTGAGGGGGTGTTTGGATTTTTAAAAGGGGTTTTTTTAGATCAAAAGAATAGTCATGTGGTTTCTTTCATTTTTTTATATAGTAAATTTTTCATTGAGGATTTCATATGTTGAACCATCCTGCCACCCCCGGGGTAAGCCTTTTTGTCTGGTGGATGATTTTTTTTATGTGCCTGGATTCATTTGAGATTTAAAATTTTTAACATTTTTTAAAACCCCAATTTCTTAAGAAAGTTGGTTTAAATTCTCTTTCGTTGTGAGTTTTTTTTTATTCAGGAAAAAGGGGGTTTTTTTTTTTTTAAAACCCCATAAAAATGTTTTTTTGGAATATTCTTTATGTTTCAAATTTTTTGAAAAATTTTTTGGGGGGTTTTGGGGATATTAGCTCTTCTTTAAAGGGTTTTTGGTAAATTCTGCACTAAAACCATCTTCCCCCGGGTTTTTGGGTTTTGGTTGGGAGATTTTTTAATGACTGCCTTTTTTTCCCTTTGTGGTTTTAGGAATTTTTAAAATTGTTTATCCTTTCTTGTTTTTACTTTGGTAAGTAGGTCTATTAAGAAAACACCCCTTTCATTTAGATTTCCTCTCTTTCTGTTAACTCTGTGCTTAGATATATAGTAAAATATATAGTGAGATTGCCCTCTGTTTCATAAACTGGTTAGTCCTAAAATTATTGTATATGTGTACATATAACTGTGTGTGTATATGTATGTGATGTAGATATATGTGTATGTGTATATATTCCAAAAAGTATGAGGCCTATTTCTTCTTACTGCTTTAAATTTTGAGGTGATTATCTGGGTAATAAATTTTATCTTTTTTTTTTTTTTTTGGTTTTTCGAGACAGGGTTTCTCTGTGTAGCCCTGGCTGTCCTGGAACTCACTCTGTGGACCAGGCTGGCCTCGAACTCAGAAATCCCGCGCCTCTACTCTCAAGTGCTGGGATTAAAGGCATGTGCCACCCCCGCCTGGCTAAATTTTATCTTAAATAGTATTTTTTCCAACATTTTCCCATTTTCATGTGTATGTGTTTGTTGTATATGAGTTTCCATGTGTTGAAGAGGCTGATGTTGGAAATTATCCTCTATCATTTGTCTTTTTTTTTTTCAAAATAATAATCTTTTTAACTACTTTACATCTCAATTGAATCTTCTTCTCTCTCCTCTCTCCCCAGTCCCCCTCCCTTTCTCTTCCCTCATTTTCCCACCTTCTGTCTCCTAAGAAAAAGGGAAGCTTCCATCTTTGGATATTAACCCATCCTGTCAAATTGCAGTACCACTAGGTGCATCTTCTCCTATTGAGGCTAGACAAGGGAGCCCCGTTAGGGGAAAGGGTTCCAAAGGCAGTTAACAGAGTCATCAAGACCTCCCTGTTCCCCACTGGAAGTCCCACTGAAGCCCAAGGAAGACCAAACTGCACAACTGTTATATGTACTGAGGGCCAAGGTCCGTCCGTGCATGCTTTCTGTTTGGCAGTTCAGTGTCTGTGGGCCCCTGTGGGTTCAGGTTAGTTGATTCTATATGTTTTCTTGTATGTCCTTGGCCTCTCTGACTCTTTGAATACGTTTCTCTGCTTCTTCCATAGGATTACCCAAGTCTCCTCCTAATGCTTGGCTGTAGGTCTCTGCATCTGTTTCATCAGTTACTAGGTGAAGCCTCTTAGAATGACAGTTGAGCTAGGCTCCTGTCTGCAAGCATAGCAGAATATCACTAACAGGGTCAGGGGTGGGTTCTCTCTCTCGGCACTGGGTCTCAAGCTGGGCCAGTCATTGGATGGCCATTCCCTCAATTTCTGATCCATCTTTACCCCTGCATATCTTGTAGGCATGTCAAATTGTGGGTCTAAGGTTTTGTGGCTGGGTTGGTGTCCCATCCCTCCTTGGAAGTCTTTTCTGGTTATAGGAGATAGCTGTTTCAGTTCCATATCCCCATTGCTAGAAGCCTTAGCTAGAGTCACCCTCATAGATCCCTGGGAGTTTACATCATCCCAGATTTATAGCTCTTTCCATAGATGCCCTCCCTACCAGATTCTACTTCTCTCTTCCTGTATTCTCCCCCTCTATCCTCCTTCACTTGGTCCCTCCTGCTTCTCTCCCAACCCTCCTCACCCAGTTCCCTCCACCCATCCCCCCCAATGTCTATTCTATTTCTTGTCCTCAGTGAGATGAAGAATCCTCTCTTGGGCCCTCCCTGTTATATAGCTTCTTTAGCTATGTGGAATATAGCACAGTTATCCTGTATTTATGGCAAATGTCCATTTATAAATGAGTACATGCAATGTTTGTGATGTTTGTCTGTCTGGGTCTGGGTTACCTCACTCAGGATGATCTTTTCTAGTTTCATCTATTTGCCTGCAAATTTCATGATAACCTTGTTTTTAATAGCTGAGTAAAATTCTATTATGTAGATGTACCATATTTTCTTTATTCATTCTTCGTTGAGGGACATCTAGGTTGTTTCCAGTTTAAGGTTATTACAAATAAAGCTGCTATGAACGTAGTTGAGCACATGTCCTTGCTAGGTATGGTAGGACATCTTTTGAGTAGATGCCCAGGAGTGGTCTAACTGGGTGTTGAGGTAGAACTATTCCCAATTTTCTAATAAATGGACAAACTGATTTCCAAAGTGGTTGTACAAGTTTGCATTCCCACCAGCAATGGAGGAGTGTTCCCCTTTGCATGACATCCTCGCTATCACGTGCTTCACTTGTGTCTTTGATTGTGGTCATACTGATGAGTGTAAATGGAATCTCAGAGTTGCTTTGATTTACACTTCTCTGATGACTAAGAATATTGAACATTTCTTTAAGTACTTCTCAGCCATTAGAGCTTTATCTCTGTTGAGAGTTATTTGTTTAGATCTATACCTCATTTTTTAAAAATTGGGTCATTTGGTCTATTGATATCTAGTTTCTTAAGTTCTTTAATATTTTTTGGACATTAGCCCTCTATCAGATGTGAACTTGGTGAAAAATCTTTCCCATTCTCTGGGCTACCATTTGGTTCTTTTGATGTGTCCTTGCAAAAGCTTTTCAGTTTCATGAGGTTCCATTTATTAATTGTTGATCTTAGTGCTTGTGCTGTTGGAATTCTGCTCAGGAAGTTGTTTCTTGTGCCAACGTGTTCAAAGATATGCCCCCACTTCTCTTCTACCAGATTTAGTATATCCAGTTTGGTTGAGGTCTTGATCCACTTGGCCTTGAGTTTTCTGTGTGGTGATATATATGGCTCTATTTGCATTATTCTACAACTACCAAACATCCAGTTACAGCAGCACTAGTTATTAAAGATGCTTTCTTTTTCCATTGTATATGTCTTAATTAGGGTTTTACTGCTGTGAACAGATGCCATGACCACGCCAACTCTTATAAAGACAAACACTTAATTGAGGTTGGCTTAAGATTCAGAAGTTCAGTCCATTATCATCAAAGTAATAACATGGTAGCATCCAAGCAGGCATGGTGCTCAAGGCGCTGAGAGTTTCTACATCTTCATCTCAAGGCTTCTAGCAGAATACTGACTTTCCAGGCAGCAGGATGAGGGTCTTAAAGCCTACACCACAGTGACACACTTCTTCCAAAAAGGCCACACCTCCTAATAGTGCCTCTCTGGGCCAAGCATATACAAACCACCACAGTATACTTTTGGATTTTTGATCAAAAATCAAATGTACAGAGGTGTGTGGTATATTTCTTGGTTTCTAATTCATTTCTATTGATTAAGTGTCAATACCATGCATGTTTTATCACTATTGCTCTGTAGTACAGCTTGAAAACAGGGATGATAATACTTCCAAAGTTATTTATTATTCAGGATTGCTTTAGTTTTTCATTTACTTTTGTGTGAACTGGAAGCTTTTCTTTCAAGGTCTTTAAAGCATTGTGTTGGAATTTTGATGGGAATTATCTTGACTTTGTAGATTGCTTTTGGTACAGTTGCCATTTTTACTATGTTAATCCTAACAATCCATGAACATGGAAAAATCTTTCCATCTTTTGATATCTTTTTCAATCTCTTTTTTGAAGTTCTTGTGTTTCACTTGTTTCGTTAGAGTTACACCAATATATTTCATATTATTTGTGATGGTTGTTCAATGGTGTTGTTTCTCTTATTTCCCTCTTTTTTTTTTTATATGGAAGGGCTGCTGAATTTTTTTTAGCTAATTTTGTATCCATCTACTTTGCTGAAGATAGGAATATTGGTAAATTTTTGAGGTCACTTATGTATTCTATCCTATCATCTGCAAATAGTGATACTTTCACTTTTCCTTTCAATTTGAATCTCCTCAATCTCTTTGTTGTCTTATTGCTCTAGATAAACTTCAGTACTATATTGAAGATTAGATATGATGTAGATTATGTTTAGTATGATTTTAGATATAGATATGGAGTGGACAGCCTTGTCTTGTCACTTATTTCAGTGGAATTGCTTTAAGTTTCTCTCCATTTTATTTGATGTGGCTATCTCCTTGCTGTATATTGCCTTTATAGTGTGAAGGTTGGGCCTTGTATCCCTCTCTCCAAGACTTTTATGTAAGGGGGTGTTGGATTTCTTCAAAGGCTTTTCAGCATCTAATGAGATAGTCATGTGGTTTCTTTCAGTTTGTTTATATAGTGAATTACATTGATGGATTTTCTATGTTGAACCTCCCTGCATCCCTAGGCTGAAGCCTACTTGATCATGGTGGATGATGTTTTTGATTTTCCTGGATTCAGTTTGAGAGTTACTTGAACATTTTTACACCAATGTTCTTAAGAAAGTTGGTTTGAAATTCTCTTTTTTGTTGAGTCTTTGTGTAGTTCAGGTATAAGGGTGATTGTAACCTATAGAATGATTTGGAAATATTCTTTATGTTTCTATTTTGTGGAATAATTTGAGTGTTGATATTAGCTCTTCTTTGAAGGTATGGTAGAATTCTGCACTAAATCCCTCTTGCCCTGGGATTTTTGTTGGTTGGGAGACTTTTAATGACTGCTCTTTTCCTTAGTGGTTTTAGGAATATTTAAGTTGTTTAATCCGATCTTGATTTGATTTGGTAAGTAGTGTCTATTAAGAAAATCATCCATTTCATTTAGATTTTCCAACTTTGTGGAGTACAGAATTTTGAAGTAGACCTAAGATGCTTTGAATTTCTTCAGTTTCTGCTGTTATGTCCCCCTTTCATTTCTGATTTTAATTTTGGATATTCTCTCTTCCTTTCTCCCTCTTGTTATTTTCTAACATCTTTGTTTATTTTGTTGATTTCTCTCAAAGACCAACTCCTGGTTATGTTGACTCTTTGAATTGTTTTCTTTGTTTCGAATTTATTTGTTTCAGCCCTGAGTTTATTTCCAGCCATCTACTCCTCTTGGGTCTGTTTGCCTCTTTTTGTTCTAGAGGTTTCAGGAGTGCTGTTAAGTTGCTAGTATGAGGTCTCACTAATTTCATTATGTAGGCACTTAGTGCTATGAATTTTCCTCTTAGCACTGCTTTCATTGTATATCCCATGAGTTTGGATATATTGTGGATTTATTTTCATTGAATTCTAGAAAGTTTTTAATTTCATTCTTTATTTCTTTCTTGACCTGGTGGTAATTGAGTAGGGAATTGTTCAGTTTCTATGATTCTGTAGACTTTCTGTTGTGTAAGTCCAACTTTAATCCATTGTGACCTGATCAGGTGCAAGGGGGTTAGTTCAGTCTTCTTGTATCTTTTTAGGCTTGCTTTTTGACTGAGTATATGGTACATTTTGGAGAAGGTTTCATGAAGTGCTTAGAAGAAGCACTTTTCTGTTGTGTTTGGGTAAAATGTTCTGTAGATATCTCTTAAGTCCATTTGATTCATAACCTCTGTTAGTTATTTATCTGTATAGTTTCTATCTGGATGACCTTTCCATTGTTGAGAGTGGGTGTTGAACTTTCCCACTGTTAATGTGCTGGTTCAAAGTGCTATTTAAACTCAAATAATGTTTCTTTTCTGAGTGTGAGTACCTTTGCATTGTGGACATAGTTATTCTGAATTGAGATGACATCTTGCTTGAGTTTTCCTTTGATGAGTATGATGTTCTTTCCCTATCTCTTTTGATTAATTTGGTTGAAAGTCTATTTTATTAAATATTAGAAAGGCTGTTCAGCTTGCTTCTTGGGTCTATTTGCTTGGAAAATCTTTTTCCATACCCTTATTCTGAGTTAACATCTATCTTTATTTCTGAGGCATTTTTCTTGTATGCAGAAGAATGCTAGATCCTACTTTAGCATCCATTCTGGTTACCGTGTGTCTTTTGATTGCATAATTGAATCCATCGATATTGGTGGTAGGGTGTCTTACCTGCTGTTTTGGTGCTGGCAGGCTTTCAAGTAAGCAGGCAGAATTGTGGGTCAGGAAATGGAGCAATTTGGGTGCCGTTTACCACTGTTCTGAGGAGTTGGGGAGCTTGCCTGGTATCTGGTGTGGAAAGGCCTTCAGGAAAGCCAGGCAGAGTCATGAGGTAACAGGTACAGGGTGCAGTTTACTTTGGTTGGATGTGCTTTCCAATGAGTTAGCAGGCAAGGTCTCTATCATTTTTCTATGTTGGTCATTGAAGAAAGGCCTCTCATTCAAACCCAGAGTTTATCATATGGCTATTTTGCAAGTCATCTTGGGGTTCTTTGTTCCTGTTCCTGAGGCTAGAATTATAGGTGTCTCCATACACAGCATGTGTATGTAGATTCTGGGGATCAGAACTGTTGTCCTCACCCTTGTGTGGCCAACATTTTCCCCGTTGAACCACTGCTCAGCCTCAAGCTTTGCCCAGTGAGCCATTGCCCAACCCCTATCTAATATTATTCATGAATCTCTTTTTCTCTGTTCTTTTACTTTCAGCCACTTTGAGTCTATCAACATAGACATATAAACTATATGTCATCTAGGTAGGTAAATTCACATCTGAGCTTTAGAAATAATGTAGGAACATTTTCTTTTGACTGACATGTTTGGACTATGTTCACTTTATGTAAACGCTAATACATCTGTGTTAACTCTATCATCTTGATTTATACCCATCTTTTTAACATTCTTGTTCCTTTTGACTGGATCATTGAGTTCCTTAATATCATTTATTTTACCCTATCACTGTAAAAATAATAAACACAGTAGAACTATTTTAATGTTACTATGAGAATTTAAAAAATATATGCTTTATCAGGCTTACTTATAATATGTTTGCTTTCTTTTGTTTGAATTTTTATGCATCTATCTATCATCATCCATCCATCCATCCATCCATCATCCATCCAGTCATCCATCTATGTATCCATTACCTCTACCAGGACTATTTTTCTTATCATTACTTCTCCCTGAAGTAAATCCATTCTTCCTTTAAGCGTACATCTATTGATTACACACTTCCCCAATTGTTTCTTTGAAAATGACTTCATGTCACTGTAATTTTGATGAATAATATGTCTGAACATTTGTTAATCATGGAGTCCAGACATGGTAATCTCAGATCATTGTTTTAATACTTATACAACATAGTTTGATTAATACAGCCCTGCAGAACACCTTGACATCAGTAAACACCACCATTCAAGCTGCTCCATGAACCTGTAGGATCTTGTCATTCATTTGTCTTTACTTTCTTTCATCAGTGTCTTAAGTTTTTATTATACAGATCTTTTGTCTCCTTTGTTAAATTTACATTCTAATATTTATTGCTGTTATAAATGGGGTATTTTTCTTAATTATTTTTTAGTATAGGTACGTATTACTATATGTTAATCTAATCTCTTACATCTCTACTGATTTCATTTTTTCTAACAGGCTTTCATTTTGTTTGTGACATTTATAGATTTTCCTATATAGCAGATCATGCAATCTTCAAACAGAAAAATGTGACTTCTTCTCCATTTGGATCCAATTTCTCTCTCTCTCTTGTGCATACTTGTACAGTGCATGTATGTGTACACATGTACATGTGCACATGTTCAGAAGATACAGGAGGATGTTGGGTGTCCTCCTCTTTCACCACCCACCCTTATCCCTTAGACCAGCTGTTCTCAGCTTTCCTAATGCTGTAACCTTTTAATTCCATTCCTCATGTTATGGTGACCCTGAATCATAAAATTATTTCATTGCTATTTCATAACTGTGAGAATCACTGCCCTAGAGAGAATGTTTCACTGGACTTGGAGCTCACTGTCTGTGGCTAAACTGTCAGCCCAAAAGCCCAGATATCCCATTTTCCCCAACACCCAACCATGAGCTCTCTGATTGCAGGAGCCTGCTGCTACAGTCAATGTTTTACCTGGAGATCCACAATCAGGTGATTCATGGTTGTACAGCATGCACTACCACAGAGCCATCTCCCCAGCCCCACTCCTTTTATGTATTATGTGTTTCCTCATTTCATTTACTTAAGGAAAATAATTTGTGTGGCAACTAAAAGCATTGCCAAGGACAATGGTTGGTACAGTAAGAGAATTACAGATGGTACATTGAATATATAGCAAAAGAGGGCTAGCAAAAAGCTAATGAGGTCAGAATACAGAACAGTGTTAATTGAAGATCTTCTTCATGGTAGAACGGGGATGGCTGGTGTAGTGGTTTGAATGAAAATGGCCTCTATGGATTGAGAGGGAATGGCTCTACTAGGAGGGTGTCCTTGTTGGAGCAGGTGTGGCATTGTTGAAGGAATTGTGTCAGTGGGGTGGGCCTTGAGGTTTCAAATGCTCAAGCCAGGCTACTATCTCTCTCTCTTCCTGCTGCTGTGGATCCAGATATAGAACTCACAGTTCCTTCTCTAGCTCCATGTCTGCCTGCATGCTGCCATGCTCTCTGACATGACATCAATGGGCTAAAACTCTGAACTGAAAGCCAGCTGCAATTAAAAAGTTTCCTTTATAAGAGTTGCTGTGCCATGTGTCTATTCACAGCAATAGAAACCCCGATTAGGACAACTGTCTAAAAAGGATATGCTGGGTATATTCATATAATTCCGTATGTACATTATCAAAACTATGATTCTATGTATAACTTGTAGACAATGCTTTTATTCATCTTAATAGTAAAATTAAAAGTAAAAGTAAAATTAATAATAAAAATTATATAAATAAAATAAAAATAATAAAATAATTAATAATAAAAATAATAATTTTTTTTATATCATTACAGTCTGTAGAAAAACAAAGAGTTGAATAAGTGTACAGATTATAAGATCGGAATCTCAACCCACGTACAAACTCATAAACATTATTTAAATATATCTTATCTTGATGAGTTCTTTATGTAGACATTACCATTTTCACACCTTTTTGTAAAAATTTGAAGAAACATTTAGCCATTCTTCCTATATTAGATTTTTTTCCTATGACTGAATACCTGGCAAGGAAGGAACAGCTTACAGGAAGAGAGCTTATTTTGAGTGACTGTCCAAGGGGACCAGTTCGCCATGTTTCGTCAGCAAAGACTGGCTTCAGGAGCTTCAGGTTGCTGATTGCGTTGTGTCCGTAGTCTGGAAGGAGGTGGACAGGAAGTGAGTCCAGGCTATAAAGATCCTGTCCCCTGAATTTCACTTTCTTCAAAATTTCTAGCTCCTAAAGGTTCGCTAGCCTTCAAAACATGGCCACCACCATCTGGAGACCAAGTGCCTAGAGGTAACACTGAGCCTTTGGGGTCACATCACATTCAGTAACTCCCAAGTTGAACACAGAAATAAGGTATTGTTGATTCTTGTTCTCTCCAATAGAATATAGGAATTCTGTATGTCTCTACAATGCATCTGCAGCAAGAGCTGGAGTCTGCAAGAACAGACATTAACATATCCACCAACATTTGTTCTCTCCTTAAACTAGACTGTCTTGTTTTGCATTGGAAAATCTATTTTAGATGCTTTCCCCAGCTTTGGATCCTAGTGTGCTTCACACTACATTTTCCAAAGCCAATTCAGAGAAGACACCCAGTACCATCATTTTGATGTGCCATTTTTTCCCTTGTTAACAAGGAATTTAAGTGACAGCAATATATGTAGAAACTTTTCTGAAAACACGCTTTCCTTTTAATCTATACACAAACTCAATTAGTGTTCGGGTCAGCAAGTGGAGAGGCTTTTATAGGATCAATCATTTTGGGTTAAGGAGTAGACACCTGCAAGCTTACTAATGGAATGGAAATAATGCCTGGAACCACTCCAAAGAATAACAGTCTCGGTGGAGCAATTAAATATGAATGAGGAATGTTTGCTGAGAAGTTCAAACACATCAACGAGGTTTATAATTTTGGCTTAATTTATTCAGCACCTTCCAGGGAGCTGATGCTTGACAGCCTGAAAACATTCCAGAGCCCCGAATCTGTTGCATTCTGTGCAGAACTCTGAAGTCATCAGAAACAGCAACAGCGGTTATTCTTCATTGTCTCAAGAACTACAGGTAGAGAAGAGAGAGTGGGAGCTGGGGTGAGATTTCAGATATGAACACCGCTTCAGTAATAGATCCAGCAGTGTTAGGCTCAAGCTAGGAAATCTCAGCTCATTGGTGGGAAATATCAGCGCTTGCCCACCATCATCTCTGATGGCAACAGTAGGATCTAGATTAGCTACCATCCATTCACTTACTCCAGTCTGTATTCTCAGATCATTACTTTTCTCTTTCACAAAAAGAAACTTGTCTTTTATATCATTACTGTGTGTGGTAGAGTACAGTATTACCAATTGGCTCAATGATTAAAAATTTGGGGAAACAAACACCAGGATAAAAAAGTGGCATTTTCTAAAGTATTCCAGTGCTCGCATAAATGACCATTAAGGAAAGGTACCTGGCACTGAAGAGGGGTTACTCATTTTTCTGGGGATTTTCATTTAAATGTGTGGGGTACATCACTTGCTCGTTTATTAATTTAGGTTTTCTTTCCAGGAAATGGAATCATCAAACAACTAGAATTTATACAATGGGCAAGAAATCCATATGGGTTCAGGATCTGAGTGACACTCTTACTGTGGCTCACAGCCTGACACTATCATTTCATCCTAGAACACCATGGTGTTGAGGAGAGGACCTGTTCTCATGAGAAATGATGCGTCTTATCGTTGTACTACAAAGCCCAGATATTCATCTCTGAAACAGATTTACAACATTGTTAAAGGAAAAGCTGAGACATCAACATAACTTACCTGGATAGAAGGTGGAAACAGGTCCTCTAAAGTGGAAACCTGCAATCCCAGTAAGGTGTTTAAAAGGGGATGATTGACAGCACTGTCATGGCCAATTTATGAGCTGAGAATGTCCTATGCTTTCAAAGATTCTTTCAGGCTACTGCATACCTGGTTTCTATGGCTATCGTTGAATGTGTTTCTTCTACAAGTGGAATCTGTAGAGTGTATTTTACACACACTCTACTGTGTTTCACTAGCACACCATGCTCCATCTCTGGTGACGTGGATCATATATACCTTTGTTTACATGACTCTTCCCGCCCCATTTCTTACCTATTAAAATCTATTCCCAAGCAAACTTTTCAGCAGAAATGCTGTTTTCCTTATGGTGTCCTGCTTCCATTCCTAGCAACTTTTGAGGGAGCCTTCTTTTAATTATTCTATCTCATGGTTTATTCTTACATTATGCATCAGTTTCCTGGCACTTAGTTTGTTACATGGGCTTGAACACTAGGATGTAATGTTTTTTTGGGTGCATTATTTAAGGCTAACATTTCATCTCATGGTGGTTTTATCAATGTGGTTATATGTAACAAGAGGATAAAGGGGGGAGAAAGGAGAAAGGGGTAGAAGAAGTGAATCCACATTATACTGAGCCCCTAAATTTAAAAATAAGTTACTGTTTGGGCTTTGGTTAAAAATAGTTAAATATCCAAGATTACATTACTTCTCTTGTCACTTGTCAAAATATCTGCAATTTAAAAAAAAGAAGAAAAGTTGAACTTTAAAAGCTGCTGACCAAGCCTTAATGTGCAGGGTGAATATACACAATATGGGGGCATATTTAGATTTACTTTTCAGACTTACTTTTAATTTTTGAAATAGAAACACTTGTATTGGTCAAAAAACTTAACAGTAGGATAACTACTGCTAATGTCATTGTCATGTTTGGAATAGATTTTCAGGATGATCACATTTCTATTGTGTATACTGCATGTACTCTGCCTACAAGACCACTTTAAAGAGAAATTATTCTTCTGCACATGTCACAAAGCTGCACCCTGGAAGAGCACCAGGGAAGTACATTTAGCCCATTATGGACTTCCCCAAGCTGGAACCTTCCCAGCAGAGATTTTAGACATTGGTTGTAAGGTGGGAATATACTCAGGCAAATGTACTATTAGAGTCCTGAAAGCTAGAAGCCACTGTTGAAAGTGTGTTTACTGATTTGGCAGCTGGCCATCCAGGGTGTTTCTCCTTATCATGCAAGTCTCACATTTCCATAAGACTATTACTACTCTTCCCACATCTCGATTAGAAAATCTGGGCATAGAAAGACTTGATAATTTATTCAAGGTCATACACAAGTAAGTAGCACAACCACAGTCATAAATACAACATGATTTCAGACATTTCATAACACACTTGATGTATTACTATTATCTTATATAGCCTCTCTCTTGTCTCTTATCTGCTACACAGAGTGTTCCTCACACACACATGTACACATAACACACAGTTTCTCAAACCATAAAAGAAATTAAACACAGATCATTATCACACATTTTTCTCATAGAGAAAAATCACACAATACACATCTATTAATCTACCTATAGAGAAAATCTCACTCTCATACCACATCACTGCATACACATGTGTGTGAACATGTCGTTCACACATGAGACAAACACACCCACACACATGACACACAAATACAACACCCTAGCTCATACTATGAGGAAAATTCACAAAATACAAACCACAGCAAACCATTACTGTAGAAAATTATTCTGCGCTACAATTTCCAATTCTCCATAATTTGAACATTTTAAAGTAGAAAACAGCCCGACGGGGTGTGCACCTAATCCCACCACTTGAGGCAGGGGCAGGAAATTCATGATCGAGCACTGCTACAGAATTCCAGACAAGCCAGCTTACACAGGAAACCCTTCTCGAATAACCAAAAAAAATAAAAGTAGAAAACACATTTTGAAAAAGTTCTTCCATATTTCAGAATGAGGGCAGAACAAGGGTGCTATGCTGGACTCTGAGGATGGCTATTACAGTCCAGTGAGATATCCTGTTGGCCATAGAGTAATTCCAGGCAATGCCTCATATCTTGGGGCCATTTCTCATTAACTATGTGGGTTATTTATGTCTCCAGTTTTACTACAGAAAAAAAAAATTAGTTAGTGGAATTGTCATTATCTTCAGTTTTGTGAAAATTTGCATTTAAATACATACATGCATACATATGTATAAACACATATACATATATTTTAAATAGAAACATGTACCTATATATGCATACAAAATATTTAAATTATACATTAAATTTATATATAGACTATATAAAAATAATTTCTTGTATTTTGGTTATATTTTATTCACTTTAAAATTTTAGCCTAAATTATTTAATTGAAACTCTTTTGCCAGTTATATGGAATCCTATTATTATACTTGAACTACTCAGTGTATTTAATGTAGACCCAAAATGTCATATTTTAACCTTTTAAATAAGAGGAAAGGAAAACTATGCACTCACATGTTTCAACAAAGTTAAATCCCACTTTTGGTCTCTGCTGGTTTATTCTACATCAGTATCACAAGATGAAATGGCAAAGAATACTTGGATGTTTCCTGAGAGTTTTGATTTGAATGTGCACACTATATAGAATCTTACTGCCTTAAATTGCTCTGTATTCATGGGTTTTATGTCAAATGTAACATGTGGTAGGAATGTAATCTATTCAAATTTAGTATGATGTCAAAATACCATCCTCAAGTAATTTGAAAGTATAGATAGTAATATTAATAATGTGAGCATAGTTTTTAACCTGATTTGTTTCTGTGAATACCATTATTTGAAATAATTTTTATTCATATTTTAAAAAGGTCAGTGTTTTAGAGCGTCTAATACACCATTGTTTCTACAGGTTGCTGACTTAGCTGTCCCAATGCTTCTAACTATCTTTGGCTTTAAGCCTTTTAAAAAAGATTTACAATTCAGCCACCAGCTTCCCAGGCTGCTACTGCTGTGCATGGAGTGTTCTTTCTACGAGGTTCATGATAGGTTCTTACTGTCCCAGACAAGTAACCTCAGTAACACTTCCCTGTGAAAAGGAAGAGAGGGGCTGTGTGTTATTTATATGTAACAACTGTGACGGCTATTCTTAGCTGTCTGACTACATCCTAAATGGCTGGGATACCTGTGAGAGATCTTCTCTTAATTGAGTCATTTGAGGGGGACCATATGCCTTTAATCCAGATCTTTAGAGGTGGAAAGATCTACCATTAATCTGAACCAGACCTTCTGCTGTTGGAAGCCTATAGAGAGGACATGGAAGAAGGAAGTTTGCTCTCTTTGCCCACTTGCTCTTTCTTCCAGTCTCTCTCTGGCAAATCCATTCCTAAGCAATAGTCTACTTTGAGATTCTGGCATATATTGAAGACCAGCTAAGACATCCAGCATGAATAACTGCTCTATTCTTGGACTTTTCATTGGTAGATAGGCATTTTTGGACATAGCCTCTAGGCCATTTTAATAAATCTGTGTGTGTGTGTGTGTGTGTGTGTGTGTGTGTGTGTGTGTGTGTATGTTATAGGAATATATCTATATTCTATAAATTCTGTTCCTCTAGTAAACTCAGACTAATATAACATTTATACACATATCAATTAATAAAGTCTTAGGTCACAGAGGCAACTATATCACAGAGGCAAAGAAGAGAGTGACTAGGCAATGTTGCACCCATGATAGGGAGGTTTTCTCAAGTTCTGATGCTCTAGGACCAATGTCTTGCATTTGAGCTAGCCATTCATCTGCATATTTACTCACCCCTGATCCCTTCCTTTTCTACTGCACTGTCTCCGCTCTATATGTTGATTGTCTGTTGTTCTGAGCTTGAAGCTATGCCCTGGGCCCAGGTCTCAACACAGTACCTTCTCTCTGTAGCTATTTCCTGTAGTGGCAGACACTGCCTATCCTGCCCTTGACTCCCTGCTAGGACTGTATCCCCAAAGGAGCAATAACTTAGAATTATGTTTGCCAGTAACATCAGATTTAGAATTTTTTTCTCTATAAAGATTCTATCATGGCCAGAATTTCCATTGATATTGGAGCAAATTATATTACAGATTTCATTGTAAACTACTGTCCTGGGCACCCTAAAATTAAATTAGTGACTCCCAACTAGGTCCTGCTGAATACTGTCATTTCTAGCTCTACACCCTGAAACAGAATATCATGAAGGAGGATTTTATTGAACATTTTCTTTATAGAATAATAAGATACGTAATTGTCACGAGAAAAATCCCATACTTATCATTTAAATAAAGTATATCTATCTAGTACACATTTCTACTTGGAGCTCAAGCTGGGATTTTTTTTTTCTGCCGTAATCTTTTGGATGTTATTGTTGTAAGACATACTTTTGTTAATTTTTAATCTCTTTTAGAATAATGATAATCTTATTTATTTAAAACAAACAGATTAGGGATAGTGGGGATTATTAATACTTATTATCTTTTTGAAAAGATTGAACATGGTATAATATTTTGTGTTAGAATGTTAATTACCATTTTCTAGTAATATCTTCATTGTAGGTTAGCTTTCAATTTATTTTCACAGGTACTGTGCATCTTGAACAGGCAAAGTGTAACTGTTCATGAGTAAAGTACATCTTATGCATGGTGTTTTATATGTTTCTTTATGTATATGCATGTATGTATATGCATGTATGTGGATGTATTTGTGTCCTTGTGTGTGCATGTTTGCATATGCCTGTGTATGTGTGTATACATGCATGTATGTACATGTGCATATTGTGTATGTGTATGCATATGTGTTTGTGCATGCATGTGTGTGAGTGTAGGCATATGTGTGTGTGTGGATGGATGTGTGAGTCCATGTGTGTGTGTGCATGTGTGTATGTTCATGTGTGTACATGGATATGTGTATGCATATGTATATGTATATGTGTGTACGTGTGTGTGCATATGTGTATGTGCATGTATGTGTGCTGTATGTGATAAACCCCTGTTATTTGCCCTTGCCATGTTTGAGACAAGTCTCTTGTTCAGTGCTGTGTCTACCAGACTGCCTGAGCATCTGGGGATTCTCCTGTCTCTGTCTCTCATCTTCCATTAGAAGTTCTAGGATCAGACAAATGATATTGTAAAGATTCTGGGCGTTCTAACTCTGGTCCTATGCTTGCATAACAAGTATGTTACACTGAACCATCTCAGTCCGGTGACATCCATTTTACACTTGTCTACATAAAGAATCCCAGAGCTTGTAGGAGTCTCCCATTCCTTCAGCATGTTTTCAAATTTTTGTGTTAGTGTTTTCCCCTTGGCATTAGTTCTTGTCATAATCAACTCTACTGCCTATAATGTATGAATAGGCAAAAGCTTTGTAATGCCTGCTCTGTTTTTTTTTTCAAGAGTTCCGAAAAGCTAGTTCCTATCACCGATTCATTTATACAATTATTTTCTTCTTCCCTCATGGCATATGGTGTGTATTCTAGAGTTATATATTTAACATTGAGGCATCACTAGGGAAAAAAGATTAGAGTGTTTTGACATTTCCTTTATTTAAACTCTTACAGGAGAAAAATCAACCTTGTTAGATGAAAGATTCTATATTTATTTAAAGTCTTTGAAGAAACATTAAAGATGGGTTCAAAACATTTGTAATTACATTTTACCTTGGAAAGCTCCTCACAGCTCAAGAGACTTTGTTTCTTTAAAGCTGCTCAATGAGAAGATGCATTTCCTTGAGGATCCTATACAGACATTGTCCACAAGCTGCTGGGATAGTAATACTGAGATAGCCAGCAGACTCCTTCGATTTTACACTGACTGGCATTTCTTTGCATAGGAACCTCTTTCTGCATATAGGCACTGAGTCCTTCACAATGTTCAAGCTGAGACATGCAGTGTGTAAGGCACATGCCCACAGTCTAAAAGTCAATGGAAAACACCAAGAGTGAAAAACAAGTTCACCAACCTATCCTGGTTATGCATTATAAGGATAAAAATTTCAATATATTGTAATAAATAAACATTGCTGGAATTAATGCCACATTTTCTTTTTCACTTTAAAATATAAGACTTCGTGGAAATTAAGTTTTATATATAAGGCTCATGTTTTTGTATAAACATCTTCTTTGTTTTTGAAGTCAGCCATCTTGTTTGTTTTTGATCTTCCCAGATCTTTGCAGCCCCTCATCCCTCCCCTGTCTTTCATCCCTTCCCTCCTCCTCTCCTCTCTCCTTTCCTTTCATATTATTTTCTTTTCTTCTCATTTAGTTCATTTTCCGTTCAGTTTTGGGATTAGTTGTTTTCTTGTGCTTTTGGGATGGGATCTTACTCTGTAGCCCAGGCTGGCCTTGAACTTGGCATCTTCCAGCTTCTAGCTCCATGATGTTGAGATTACAGGTGGATGGCCTGCTTGAGTTTTTGGTTTGTTTGTTTGTTTGTTTTTTGTTCTTCTCAGATGTCTATGACACAGTGAGCTTTATTACTTCTGTGTGTGTATGTGCGCATGCTGTCTGGATGAGTTTATGTGGCTCCTATGTGTATAGGAGCCCATGGAAGTTGGTGTGTGGGGGGTAAGATCTCCTGAAACTAGAATTTCAGGCTGGTGTGAGCCACACGTGGCTCTGGGAACTGAACTGGGTCCTCTAAAAGCAGCCTGTGCTGTGAACCTCTGAGCTTCCTCCCTAGGCGCTTGAGTTTTGTTTCAATACTAAGTAGAATTTCTTATTCTACTTTATTTATTTGTTTATTTATTTATACATCTTGAGCAAAATTTGCCCTTTTCTTTCTCCTCTCAGTCCCTCTCTTTCTCCCCTCACCCAATACATCCTCTTCTGTTCCTCTTCAGAGATGGCCAGGCCTCCACACATATCAGTCAACCATGACATATCCAGTTGCAGTAAGACTAGGCACTTCCTCTTCTTTTAAGGCTAGACTAGGCAATTTAGGAGGAGGAAAGGGTCCCAGAGGCAGGCAACAGAGTCAGAGGCAGCCCCTGCTCCCACTGTTAGGAGTCTCATGAGAAGATCAAGCTACACAGCTGTGACATATGTGCAGCAGACTGAGGTCAGTCCCATGCAGGCTCCCTGGTCAGCATTTCAGTCTCTCTGAGCCCCCTGTGAGCCCAGGTTAGTTGATTCTGGGGGTTTTCTTGTGGTGTCTTTGACTCCTCTGGCCCCTACAATCCTTCCTCCCACTCTTCCTTCAGATTCTTCAATCTAGACTAACGTTGACTGTGGGTCTCTGCATCATGTTACCATCTGTTGCTTGGTGAAGCCTCTCTGATAACAATTGGGCTAGGCACCAATCTATGAGTACATATAGCAGAATATCATTAGGAACCATTTCATTGATTTTTTTTTTTTGCCAGTTGTGTTTGGTTCTATTCTAGGTCTCTGGACTATCCAGCCTCTTAAGTTTTATATTATTATAGCACTAATCAGCACTGACCCTCTAGCATGAATCCCTACTATGTATTGACTATATTATATACATGGTCTTACTTTTTATTCAACATACCACATTTTCATATATTTTTACATAATCTTGTTATAAGATAAAGAAACAGCCTAGATTGTTCAAATTTTTCAATGTGCTGGCTATGTACCTGAGGCAGGATCAAAACCACTGTAAGTTTGCATAGCCCATTCACCTACCATTCAGGCATTCTGGGAAATCTGTTTCAAGGACTACCTGAAGTCTACTGATGTTTTATGGTGATGGTGTTATTACAATGATTGTTGATGAAAGCAACACAGACTTCTCCAACCTTAAGTAAAATTACCGGTGTAATCATTCTGTATGCTTCAGAGGATTACACATCTTTAGAGATGGTCCACTTATCCAAATATTCCTCTGTACACACTATCAATACAGTGACTAAATAGAAGTGCCCATATCTAGAAACTAATACTACCAATTTGGTAGTGTGTGTGTGTGTGGTGTGTGTGTGTGTTGAATGGAAACCAAGATTGATGTTGAGTGTGTCCTCCAATTTTATATTTTGAGATTGTTTCTCTCACTGAACCTGGAGCTCATATATTCTTGATTTGGTTAGGCTTATTGGCCAATGAGCTCCAGGGATCAGCTGGCTTCTGCCCTCTCTCCTGTGCTCAGATCCCAGATATAAACCACAAGGCCTGGCTTTTCATTTCTATTTATTTATTTTATTTGGTTGCTGGGGATGAAGTCACACTCATGCTTTACTGATGCACTTTGCTCAATAAGACATCTCAGTCTCAGCAATTTTTGTATTAAAAATTATTTTAGGGCATATAAGGGTAGGTATTTAGAATAAAGTTAGTAATATACTGGTTTAGAAAAATGACACTATCAGTTCTCCTCTAGAGTACTAATCTATTCATGGCTAGTTGGACAGCTTTATAGCATCAAGCATGAGTTCCCTCCTATTGAGCAGGATTTAAGTCGAGGTGAAGTTCTTACTCCTGGTCAAAATATCATCATGGTTGTTGTCATCATCATCATCTCCTCCCTTCTTCTCTTATTGTCATCATCATCCTCTTCCTCCTTCATTCTTCTTTCCAACCAAGGCTCCATAAAGATCCACAAGTGGTCAAATTAGAGAGAGGGACTTGGGGGTACCCAGGCCCAACTGGTACATTTATAACACAACTCCTACCTAAAGAATAAGATAACATCATGGAAAACATAGGTAGAAATATTGAAAGAGCCAGAGGACCATGGCACTATCAGGTGATATCTTTCAGATAGGGATCCTGCACTCATGAAATCTCAATAGTATTGTTGCCTAAATTTTGCCTGTGTAATGACAGTGCCAGGTGACACGCCAATGAGGAAAGCAGAAACCACACAAAATCCTACCTGCAGAGGAGTTAAAGGCATGTTAGTGGTTTCTGAGAGAGGATGGATCTGTCTTCTACAGGGATACGCTCCCTATAGGTTAGACAGGTTATCTCGTCCGAACTGGACCAGCTCTAAACATATGCACATTAGAGCAGCACTTCATGGGTTCAGTAGGTGTGTATGTGTATGTTGAGAAAGAGAGAGAGGGAGGGAGGAAGGAGGAGAAGGGAGGGAGAGGAGAAGCGAGAGAGAGAGAGAGAGAGAGAAGAGGAGAGAGAGAGAAGAGAGGCCATGGAGGATTTTCATATGAGTACCCTATTTTCCATAATGCTATCCTCCCTCTCCTCCCTCTGTGTCTCATCTCCTCAAATTTAAATCTTATTATTAATTGAAAAAGAAAGAAAGTAAAATAATGTTCAGACAATGGGTTTAGAATTTACTACTTGGTATAGTGAGCAAAAATGTCTACTTGAGTGTAGTTTTTCAGCTATTTTGGTGGTCATGATTAGCCTTGACAATTTGCATTTCAGACAACATGAAGGTGAAAGGGAAAGAGACAGGCATCTTTTCATGGACAGGGAATCTTGCATTTGCTTTACATTATCCTCCAGCCCGTTTCACCCGCCCTGGTTCTGCAGATGAGAAACACCATCGTAGATCCTTGGTTTCAGCAGCCAGAGAAGCAACCATCTGTTAAACATCTTAACCAAATTCCATAGAGAAAAAAGCAAGAGACTGTTCAGACCTGGGTCTGTCTCAACACTAATCTTTCTATATCCCACTGGATGCGAATGTGAAATAATAGGTAAATACTCCAAATCTGAAGTTGAGGCCTTTATGAAACCCAAAGATTTTAGTATAATAGAAAAAAGTTCTATGATATTATTAAATAATTGGACCTATTTGGTAGAGCATTTGTGTAGGCTTGGGTTTTTCAAAGCCTACTTTATTTAGGGCTCTTTAACACTTCAATCTCCCTTCCCAGTCCTCCAAGCAAAGGTAAGGAAGAGAGATGGGTTGTGGGCCATTTTAGACGTAGTTCCTTGAATGATTCCAGTCTTCATTGTCAGGACATAAACAGTCCAGTCCAATAGCAAACACCAAACACAAATCAGTAGTAGTAGCTTGATTCAGCAGAAACCCTGAGGCTTGAGTCAAATTGGTATGAGCCACTGGAAACGACAAGAAGCACTAGAATACCACGAGAAGTTCTTTGGCGTATTTCTCTCTATGAAGTCATGACAACCGAAGATCAGTGAAGACCAATGGAGTGTTGCAATTGCAAAGCAAGGCAATGCAAGAGCATTGCTCTCTGTTTATTGGGTTCCATTTATATTCTTTCCAAACATCATGGGCCCTCCAAGGGTATACTCCAGCAAAACATCACATGCCCTCTCATGTGTCTGCTTCAGCAAAACATCCTCTCACAAGACAAACATCACACGACACACCTGAGTCAACAAAGAAACCAGAAATTTCCACGTCACATTTGCTTGAAGGATTGTAGTCATATTTAAAAATAATTCCTATGGAAACAGTCTTACTTCAATATTAGGAAGCTACACAGACTGTCCTGTGGTCTTCTACTGCTGGTGCTGTTATGGCACTGGCAAAGAGCTGTTGTAATTCTCCTGGCCTAGTGGAAGATGGAGAGGAGGAGTGACCAGCTTACATGGAGGTGTTTCAGCACCTTTGGAATGGAGCACTGAAAAGCAGCTCCATCAGAGACAATCAAGAACCCCTCTGCGTAGAGTCTCCACTGCATTTTTCTTTTACTTCTTATCCTAAACCGTTCTTCTTGTAGCTCCCTGTTGATTTGGGTATGAGTTATAAGAACCTATGTTCAAAGTCAGAAAATCACCTCATGAAACAGAAGGTAAACAGCCAGTGTTCCTGCAAGTGGAAGGAAATCCATGTGTGCTTTTACACAAAAACAAAACAACAACAAAACCGCATGACAATTAACATAGGAGTGAACTAGCATCTCCAGAGTTTTTGTCCTCAAGACTTTTCTGTAAAAGTTAAGTTCTGACTCAAAATTAAAGAAAAGGGGGTTAAAAGGCAGTATGTACACTCAACATGTTAACATTTGTATGACATCACAAAGTCTTTAAATGATGGACATACAATGGAATGGGATGCATGCTGTGTCCCACATATCTAGAAATGAACGTACATAGAGAGGGCAATCCGTCACGTTCATAGAGTGGGTATCCATAACGATCATAGAGTGGGTATCCATAATGTTCATAAAGAGGGCATCCATACACATACACTTGTGTGTTTCTGGAAGATTCATAATACATGACAGAAAGGAGACCTCGCTCATCTGGAAGCTGGGAATGGAAACAGAATTCTGACAAACTCAGGGCACCTTGTCTGTGGAGTTGTTCATTCTTATTTCTTCCACAAACCCATGTGTTGGTGACGCTAAGGATGCGGTCTGTCCAAAGCACAGAAATTGTCACCAGATGTACTATGTTAGCTTCTACAGTGAAAACTGTATGATTGGGCTATATGATTTATAGACATGTATACCATTGACATTAATGTAATATGACACTATTTTCATTGTGGAAGATTGCCTTTTAATGTTGCTGCCTTAGTGAATGGACAGTTAGTATAAGAATGGAGGCTAGGTGAGAAGTCCTATGAGCCTGTGTGTGTGTGCATGTGTGTGTGTGTGTGTGCGTGTAACATATGTGAGTGTGTGCACATTCGTGCCAAAGGTCAGTGCTGTGTATCTTCCTCAGTAGTATTCCACCTTAGATTTTGGGATGGTGTCTGTCTCTCACTGACCCTAGAGTTTGTCAGTTCAGCCAGCTGGCTTTTCACTGAGCTCTGCAGATCTTTTATTTTTCTTTAGAGGAGACTTTCTTTATAGGGGACTTAGGTCACCTATTTTTTTTTCTGATTTTTGTCCAGCTTACTTTTTTAATCAATGTTTTGTGTCACCCTGGATGGTAACTCAGATGCCAGTTGCAGTATGCTCTGTCATCTGCTTTTTAAAAAATAATCTATTGATTATGTTAATGGGTGTCTTGCCTATAGGTTTGTCTGTGACCGTACGCCTACGGTGCTGGTAGAAGTCAGAAGAGTACATTGGATCCCTTAGAACTGTTCTAGATGGTCCAGAGTCCTTATGCTGGTCCAGTGCTAGGAGCTGAGCGTAGGTCCTCTGTGGGAGCAGCCTGGGCTCCTGCTGCCGAGCCATGTCTTCAGGTCTTCACTGTTTCCTTAGTCATGCTTTCCTCCATGTACAACACATATGTGTCAGAACAGGCTGTTGTAGTGTTTCTCTTCTCATAGCTCTTGCCTATGTTTGTTTTTTGTGGTGCTGGGGACAATGCTGGTAGCCTTAGGCTGGTAGGTAGGCACCTTACCACAGGAGCCACATGCCTATTACCCTAACTCCCTGTTTCTGAGGTTACCAGAGCTAGGTGCTTCTGAAAAGAGGTGGCGCTTAAGGGTGATGATATGGAAAATCCTCCTTGCAGTTCCCTCATAGGCGGATGTGCTTGGCGAGGAACTGTGGTGGAGAAGTAAGGAAAGCAACAGTAGTTGCTTACTCACTGAGAAGGTAGTTAGGCAATAAAGTAAGCCTTTGCTACTTAGATGGCATATGAATCCAAAGGACAAAGCTGCCCCCAACCACAAAATGCACAACACAGATGCCACCAAACTGACAGAAAACAGATAACAATGCTAACTATGACAATTTGCCAAATTACGTCAAAAGGATCTCAAATAATTAGTAATGGTACCCAGCCGATGTGACAGACAGCCTGTTAACATGTACTGAAGATTTTGAGGTTCTGTTAATAAATGCTATTTTAAACCACACAACCCTACAACTCATGTACAGATAAAATATGTTGCTTCAGAAATGGCATAACTGGGGTTAGAAACTATAAAAGCTGCCTTCTAGGGATGGAAGGTGGGGGTGGAGATCAACTTGTAAATACAGCTTGTCAAGAGGTGAGATGGGATGACCGGAGAAAGAGTGCTTAGGGGTTTTCTTTTATGAGGAAGTTTAGAGACCTCATTACTGAAGTGTAGACAGAGCACGTATCACAGCAGGGCACCTCAGGAATGATGGGCGACGGGTAATCTAAAGTCCACACAGTAGGGTTTAGGCTTATATTTTTTAAAACCTACTTTTAATAAGGGTTCTCAAATGCTTCACCCCCTTGTAGCTCATCATTCAAAGGTAGGGGAGAAGAGGTGGTAAATAGGATAAGGGGATGTGGGCCTGTTTAGAAGTAGTTCCTTAGGGTGATTCCAATCTCTGTTGTGAGGAAACCAGCAGTCCAGTTCAGTAGTGTCAGGATAGCAAACATGAATCAGCAGCAGTAGCACAATCCAGAAGAAACAGCCAGGCTTCTCAAGGAAGTGAAGACCAGTGAAGATGGGAGACTAAGGAAGCATTGCAAAGCTGGCTATGTAAGCTCCCAGTCACTGTCCACGAGTCCTATTTATACTCTCCCCAAACTTCCCATGGATGACCCATGTTCTCCCATGGTTCTTGCCTTAGCAAACCACCATGTGAGTCTGTCTTAGCAAAATACCACTTGTCTGTGTCATCTGACATATCCAGAAACTTCCACTTCAGCAGGGTGCAGCTCAGTATGATCTAGCACAGAGGGCAGGAAGCAAGAAGTATACCAAAAAGTTTTATCATCTTGTCCTGTGGACCTGAGGTAGAGTGGGCTCTGTTTCATGTAAGGAAACAAAAAAGATGGCCTGTTTTGAGTTGAAATGTCCTTTTGGCTGCTTCATAGAATGCTTCATAGGAGGGAGGAATCCAAGCAGTTATTCCATTTGTGTGTCAGTGACCCAGGTAAGGGACAGGAAAGAATAGCTTAGATTCAGTATATGTACTGCAGATCGAGACAGTGAATAAATTCAGCAAGTGGGGATGTTTTTCCCTAAATGTTATATTTCTATTGGGGGAGATTGCTATAGCATACAACTAACTTTTTCAGTACATGGTACTGGAATGGCATTTAGTATATCCATAATACCAGGAAACCCCAGTCTCTACCACTTTCTAAGACATTATCATCCTAGAGAGTAGTCAGGAAATGTCCCTAATGGATGCCAGGGTCTGCCATCCATTATCAGTCTGTGTTCTCTGTGTGTGTCTTTAGCAACTCTCTATATGCCAATTAGTGATAAGACACACTGTGTAGTCTTTCATGGTTATTTTCTTTTATTTAGCAGATGCCTTCAAAATTTTCCCATGGGGAACGGTTTCCAACAATCCTTTTTCATTCACAATAAACATTGCATTATAGTCCCTCCTTTCTCAGTTGATTGATATTTGAGCTATTCCTATTTTTTTGAAGAACTACTTATATGTCCTTAATGATGTAAAATGCACACATTGACCTAACTGGATATATATTCACATATAACTTTTCTCCCATATCCACAATTCAAAGGATGGGATATGACCACAATCATTACATGAAGACTATAGTAATATATCCAAAGTTTATTCCAATCCATTTCTTCTTTTATACTCCAAATCATGTTTGGATGCTTTGGTTATTTTGAGGAGATAAATTCACAGAAATCTGTGCCCAAGCTCAGTCCAACTTTCAGCCAGTCAGGTTTGGCATTGGGCGGCTCCTGGAAATAGAACTTTGAACTTTTGTTTCAGGACTCCTCAAGACCTGGGCAGGAGCCAGCAACTGAGAAGAAACACAGTAGTGCAGATGCCACCATCTTGCCTTCTCTGTAGGCTCAGCCTCTTTTCTGAGTCCTTTCTGTTTTTAAGGCTGATAAATATTGCTACTGTGAACATTCATGCAAACCCTTTTCTGTGGCTATATGTTTTTATTTTTTATTTTTGGAAACAAAATAGCTGGAAATAGAACTCAACAGCAATGTGAACACACGAAATAGCTTTTACCTCAAAGGAAGTAACTCTACTTATTCTGGAGCCAAATTGTTACCACAGACCACAAGTAAAGAATTATGTTACTCCTAGATTACATGTTCCAACATGGTAACAATTCTATGAAGTTTTTATAGTGACAGTTGAAGAAAGTAATACATCAAGACTTTTTTCAAACCTGCTAAGGCAAGCATGGGGAGTAGGCAGGTTACAGATTGGTGGATTTATCTCTGCTTAAGGCCGCAGATCCTGTGTGAGTACTTCTGACTTTTGCCTTGGCCTAATTCTAGGTTTTAATATCTTATTTAGTGAAAAGATTTTTAAAACCCAATCTAGTTTTATTTTTGTAATGAAATACTTTTGTTAACGTTCCTAAGAGAAGATCAATACTTAATGAAACTTTTTTTGTTGTTGTAAACGGATAATTAGGCATTAGAAAATGCTTTTGTTAACAAGCATTTGCTTTCAATTGGGTTCATTAGGCAACCAAAGCAAGGTAAAGTTTTGGCATTTTTCCCCTATTGATCTAACTGCATGCTTACTGATGATAGAGGAAGGCGAACCACAAGGAGAGGTCTTGGTAATCTTTGAAATGGTGAGCCTTGCATTCAAACTACGGCAAGTATCCCAAACCCAACTGCAGTGCGGTTCTTTTAGATGATCTCACACAGTCAGAAAGGGAGACTTAGAACTGATTCAACATCTTTTAAAGAACTTTCCATTGGCTCTTTGTGAATTTCTTTTTTTTTTTTATTGGAAATTTTATTTACATTTCAGATGTTTTCTCCTTACCCCATTTCCCCCCTCCCTCCCAGGAACTCACTATCCCTTCCCCCCTCCTCCTGCCTCCACGTTGGTGTACCCCACCCACCCTCCCCTGTACCTCACCTCCCCACCCTCGAATATCCCCCCCTCCACGACGTCCAGCCATGTACCTCAATCCCACTCATATCCTCTTCCTCCCATACCTGCCCTCCATCTTTGCAACCTCCCCTACAACAGAGAAAAAACGATCTTGTTGTGGAACTGTAGTGTGTCACAGTGTGTCCCACGATATTCCCCTTTGTCCACCCTCCTTTGCTGGCAAATGTTCCCTGTAATGAATCTCATTGGTTTGGTACCAAGGCCTCTGGCTTCGGCTATGCTACCAATGCTTGATCCTCACGGGGACTCCTCTTGGATAGCCTGTTGTTGCCCTGTGTCATGGAGATCCTGTAGCTTTGGATCTGTAGGACCAGGTGCTTCATGCACTCCAGCAGTTCATCTATAGGGTAGATGATAGGGTGGGCCACTGAAAGCTCTATATCTGAGCCTGAGAGGTATCTGAGCTGGTCAGCCTGCCAGCTCTCCTACACCCACAGCACTGGGGCAAGCTCTCCTGCCCTGCCATAGCTGGTCCATCCAATGCCACAGCCAGCAAGGGACAGAGTCAGGGCCTCCTACGCTCATGGTATCATCAGGGCCAGCTCTACTGTACTGCCCAGGCAAGGTTCAGGGCCTGCTCTCCCAGTGCTGTACCAGGTGAGGGGCAGGGCCAGCTCTCCTACTGTTATACCCCCAGGGCCAACTCACCTACATTCCCTACAACCAGGGCCAGCTCTACCTTGTTGCCCAGGTGAGATGAAGAGCTTACTCTCCCATGTGTTACAGCCAGTGAGGGACAGGCAGGGCCAGTTCTCTGACTCTCATGACTCCAGCCATAGGTGGTGAAGGATGAAGGAAGGGAAGAAGGCCTCACTACTGTTCAGCAGAAGAGAGGCAGAGCTGCCTCACAAGCTCACACTCTCAGACCGGCTCTCTTGCAACCCTCATATCTGGGGCCAGCTATGCTATGCTGCCCAGGGGAAATGCAGGGCTTCCGCTCCCAAGTTCTGCAGTAGATGAGGGGCAGGGCCCAGCCTCACACTCTGATGACCTCGGGGCCAGGTCTCCTGCCTGCTGTAGGTAGCAAGAGGAAAGAAGGTGTCATTTTTCCTTCTCCCATGTCACCTCCCAGCAGTCAAGTGGCAGGGCCAGGTTTTCCTCACTCATGCCCTCTGGGCCAGCTTACCTGTACCTCCACCACCAGGGTCAGCTCTACTGCACTGTCCAGGTGAGGTGCGGGGCTCACTCTGCAGAGTGCTGGAAGTGGTAAAGGACAGGAACAGCTCCTACTTTCATGCTGCCAGGGCCAGCTCTCCCACAATTCCCAGTTGAAGGGCGAGGCCAGTTCTATACAGCCCTCAGATATCAACATGTTTCCTGGTGGCAGCCCAGATCAGAGACATCCACTTGGCCTTTGGTGCTAATAAACTCCGTGCTGCAAGATCTGGAGCCCAGCTAAGATCTCTGGTAGCAGCATAGGCCAGGACTCCACCCTGGTCCGAGGATGCATCCCCAGCTACCCACATCAGACTGCTCCTCACTACCCTTGAGTCTCCAGCTCTGCCTCTCTCTCCACTGTGCCCACATCCTTCTGTTTCTCTTTGTTTTCCATTTCTCTAACACTTACTTCCTCTTAAAAGCACTGGACTGGTGGTCATCTCCGGCTAGCTCCCTCTCCTGGCTCCACTATGCCAAAGTTGTGGTCGTCTTGGGCTCCCTCCTTGCCCAGTCTTACCCATGTGACCTCATGTGAGAGTCCTCAGGCTCACCCTGCCAAGGGCCACGCAGCCCTAGATAGGATTTGTCTTGTCTTCACCTAGATCCCCACCTTGGGAGCCCATCCAGGCCTGCCAGCTCTAGACTGGTGTGCGTCTCAGGCTAGCTCTTCATTTGGACTGGATTGGTTGTCATCTCAGGCTTGCTTTTTTTTCAGGGATTATCAGGCTACTAATTATTCAGATGTTCACAGGTCAGAACATGGAGCATGGGTATAGCCTTTTTTCGCTCTCCCACCTACTGAGGCAGGTGTGACGCAGCAGCCACACCTGCAGTGCCTCTAGGGGGCAGTGTGATTCAATATCTTGACCCATTAGTCCGGGTTATATGTCCTGCCTTAATTATTTTACTTTCCTGTGAATACTCCCAAGTGAAAGATCTAGGATCATGAAACAGCTCTATTAGTCTCTCCAGTGTGACCACATGATTAACCATCTTCTCTTCGTTTGTCTCCTACTGTGTGTCTTTAATTGGCATATTAAGACAGTAACCAAGCTTAACTAGTAAGGCTGCTGGAGTTGGGGCTTTTCTTTTCCCCCTTAAAACTCTTGTTTTACTACTAACTGAAAAGAATTTGGACTCGACTTACCAATTATAATTTACACAAACACTTACAGAGCAATTTGATATCAAGCAAATGATATAAAAATACAAGCACATGTAAACAATACATATATTTACATCAACAATACATATCTTACAATTAGGCAAAGTGTTCAAGAGCTTTAAAAAGAATTAACGTGAGCACAGGTTTGGTTGCTTAGTTCTTTTTAAGACATAAGCTGACAAAATCAAAACAACAATAAAAACAAAAAAAACTGAAAGAAAAAGAAAAGAAGAAAACCCCAAAATATCCACAAGTATATGAAAAACAAACAATAGAATTAAATTGATGTGTGTGTGTGTGCATATGTGTGTTTAATTAGCAGAAGAATGGTGAAATGGCTTATTACATGAAGCAATTGCTGACAAGCCTGAAAACCTGAGTTCGATCCTCAGGACGACATGAAATGAAAGAATGGACAGGTTCTATTTTAGGTGGGTTTTACTGCTGTGAACAGACACCATGACCAAGGCAACTCTTATAAGGACAACATTGAATTGAGGCTGGTTTACAGGTTCAGAAGTTCAGTCCATTTTCATCAAGGTAGAAGCATGGCAGCATCCAGGGAGGCATCCAGGAGGAGCTGAGAGTTCTACATCTTCATCTGAAATATGCTAGCAGAATACTGGTTTCCAGGTAGCTAGGATGAGGGTCTTAAAGTCCACACCCACAGTGACACACCTAGTCCAACAGGGCCACACCTTCTAATAGTGCCACTCCCTGGGACGAGTATATATAAACTAGCACAGGCTCCCACACAAGTTGTCCTCTGACCTTCACACATAAGCACACACACATACCAACATATACATGCATACACAGAAACACATATACATACACAGACATACACATATATATATACACACATACACACTCACAAACACATACATATACATGCACATACACATACAAACATACATACACACATACACATATACACACATTCATGCATACACACGTGTACACACACACCATGGCATATATTATATTTGTAATTGGAAACACCTATACTAAATTAATAAAACCTTTAAATTATAATGAACCACTTAATCAACAGAGAGGTAGAAGCTATACTATCTGTCTTTCTCAGTGTCACCTTGGGGCAAAGCTTTTTACTCTGTTAAAGTATAATAGGTACAAACTATATTTATTTGTACTTGCTTGTGTAGCTGAACTGAAAAGAAATGATGCTGTACAGAAAATGAGAACACAACAATATAGAAGCCCCCTTCTCCAAACATTGTATACTGAGAGTACTGAGGAACTGTGGTTAAGGTCTCCTTTAACGAAGCTGTAAAATGTGCACCAGAAAATCAGCATTGAAGAGAGAATTCCCTTTGCAGAAGGCTGTCACCTTCAGAGGGATTGAGAGAACTCAGAACTGCTGCAAGCAGTTCTAGATAGTTTTTAAAATCCTAGGGTAAAACTGAGCATGCTTACTGTGTTTTGAGTCCAGAATTGGTCCTCTGGGAGGGTAGTTGTCCTACTCTGTGACAACCTGTTCTGCACATTCTATAGGAGATGAGAGAGGCTGAAGATACTGAGTGTTTGACCCTCATGTGTTTCTTCCTGGCTGACCCCATAAAGTTCCACTTAACCCAAGAAGCCATCTAACCTAGGAATGGAGTTTGGATGAACTTACATTTTTTTTTTTAAATCTTTTTTGCTAGTGGCATCCGGTTGACATCCCTGCCAGCAATGTGAAACTTTTACTTCCTTCACATCCCAGAGTGATCCTTTTCTGAGGCTTTTATATTAGATTCCTTGTGAGTGTGATGTTCCCTTCCCTGATGGGTTTGATTTACATTTCATTTATAACTAATACCACCACACACCTTTCCACTTACCTGCTGGCTATTTGCAAACACCAATTGTTGTGATATTAAAATTCTTCCCCCACCTCAAAATTGGATTTAACAAAAACCCAATTTAAAATTGAATTGCTCCTCTTTTTTTTTTTTTCGACAAAAGAATTCTTTCTGTTTTCTGCATACTGAAACTCTCATTTGACAAAGATTGGCAAATGTGTTCTCCCACCTTGTAAGTTCTAATCTCATTTTCCCTTGCTGTACTTTGAAGCCCCAGACACATAAGGATATCTTTTGAAGCACAAAATTTTAATTTAGATGCAATCCAATATATTTATATTTTTGCTCGCTCTCTCTATCACTTCTAAGAAGCAGCCGCTGAATTCAAGGTGGCAGGTTCTTTTTCTGAGCATTTCTTCTAAGAGTTTTATAATATCAGCCTTTATATTTAGATCTTTGGTTAATTTTGAATTAATCACCACACACACACACACACACACACACACACACACACCACACTGAGGTCATTTGTAATTCCATTGCTTTGGTTGTCTTTGAAGTTGTACTAACTTGATTCACTGGAAACAACTGTCTTTTCCCCTACTAAGTGATGTTGGCTCTATCCCAGAAGTCAGTGGGCCAAAGACATATTGGTTGGTTTCTAGTTTCTCAAATTCATTCATTGAATTCCAAATATAGGCATATATATGTGTGTGACATAGACATATATAATATAAATGTACATATTTAATATATCTGCTATATATAATATATGATATGTATTTGTATATAAATATATATGTATTCATACATATATATGTATGTATGTGTACATGTATACATATATATGTATGTGTACATACATACATTTATATTTATATATCTATTCTTATGCCAAGTGTCCCTTCAATTTCCATATTAATTTTAGGAAGCACTTGTCAGTTTCTTCTAACAAGGCAGCTGTCATTTGAATAAGGATTATACTAAATAAACATATCAATTTTGGAAATATTTTTACGTTAAGTATTAGTTCTTTTAGTCTATAAACATGGAATATCTTTTTGTTTATTTAAGGTCTCCCTTTTTAAAATTTAATTATTTTAAGTTTTAAGGTGTGAGCCTTGTAACTTTTGTTAAATCTATTTCTGAATGTTTTATTCTCTTTGAAGTGATCACAGCATCTTTCTTAATTACATTCTCAGATTGTTCGCTGCCCAAGTGTACAAATTCAGTTGACTGGCCTTTATTTTGAGTCAGGTTCTCAACATATAGTCTATGCTGGCCTCAAACTCTCTGTGTAGGTCTAGTTCCCTCACCCCTGGGATCCTCCTGCCCCAGCCTCCCTAATGCTGGGATTACAGTTGAGTCACACTACATTAGGGTCTGCTTGACTCTCAAAAGAATAACTTTATGAGGGTATATTTGGTGCACATTTACTGACCAGATTTAATGAACACAGCTGATAGTTGGGAGACCAGTGTACACCCAGAAAAAGCCAATCATGACAGCCTCACCACAAATGGGTCCATCTCCTCTGAAGCTTTGCTCCTGCCTGTCACCTGTTGGTTTTGAATAGGAAGTACAGGTTGTATTAGATACACTCCTTTGTAGGTTGTTACATAGTATTGTCATCTCTTATCCAGGCATCCCTTGGTCCATCGGTGGCACAGACTGCAGTAGAGGTGGTGGAGCACATCTCTATGACATGCTGATGACTGTCTTCCGGACATGTATCCCATAAAGCATGGTTATATGAGTTTCTTTTTGTTTCTGTTTCATAAAAATTTAATTTGTTGAAGTATCACGTTGATTGACCAGATTACAAAGACAACAATAATTTTCATTAGAACAGAAATCTTTATAATATAACCTTGTCTCACTGTTTTCTACAATTGAACAGTGAGATATCCCAATATTGTATGAGTTTTCATTATTATTATTTTTTTAACAAGATATGTTCTACCTTCCTTCTTGTACCTCCTCTTTCCAGATCATGGTCACCTAGATTTTCATTCTTTGCCGTCTTCAGATCTGTATTTTCATACTGTATGGTTAAGATTTATTTTGTACTAATCTCTGAGATGTGAAATGCAGAACCTGAGTTCATTTTCCCCAGGGAGTCTGGCAGTCTCTGTGTTTGGTTTCTTCCACAGAATTTCTACCATTCTTTAACTAAAGGTTACTGGATTGCTTCTGTGTGTTTGTAAGTGTGTGTGTGTGTGTGTGTGTGTGTGTGTGTGTGTGTGTGTGTGTATGTGTGTAGGGGGAGTGTTTGTGGGTTCTCTCATCTTGTGTGTGCACATCTTCTCTGATGTGTATGCTGTTGTGTTTTCTGTGCCCTGATGTTATGAAGCACGATGGGAGGGAATCAGTAGACCTCTGTCACAGAGCATGGTGGCCACCTCCTATCTATACAACCAGTAAGATTTTACAATCAGTTTATATTTATAAGGCAATTTGTAAGGATTTTGCCCAAGCGTGAAGCCATAGATAATTATGTCAGACCTCACATTTTAGTAATATTGAATTTTCCTGTCCAAGCCCAGCAAGTTTTCCATTTATATAGATGTCTTGTTTTTATTAGCATAGTTTTATCATTTTCTTCATGAAGGTCTTTTCTAGATCTTGATATGTTAGCACCTAAGTGAGAGTATTAATCCTTTCTAGTACCAATTGGGACATTCTTTTTATCATTTTAAATTGTAAACTCAGTCACAACACAAAACCAGAAGAGATGGGGAAGGGATTTGTGGGGGTTTATGAAGGTGGAGGGGCAGAAAAGAGGCTTGGGGTCACAGTGATCAGAACGCACACATACACATAGAAAATTGTCACTGAACAAACTTAGAACAAATAACTTACAACAACAACAACAAAAACCCTTACAACAAATTAGCCTTCCATTTGACACCTGCAGGGAGCTTTATTAGAACAGGTCACATTTCATCTAATGTGTTCTTGGTTTCCATAGCATTACCTTTATCTTTTGCTTATTTATCAATTAAGTCCCAAGGGATACAGACTATTCTCTGTCCTTGTATCTTCTTTCAAAGAAGCTGAACATTGTCACAGTTCTGAGAAACATATACATGAAAAAAATCACTTACATGTAATATATAGAAAAAGATGATTAAAATTATGTATTTTATACATACATATGTATCATTTTAATTGTCTCTATATATTGTATAGGAAGAAAGAGAGACAGACAGGAAGACATATGGACACAAACAAACAAAAGCAGAGGTAGAAAACACTGAAGTAATAGCTATCAAGTACTCCAAACTCATGCTACCAAGTATTCCAAACTCATGTCAGGTAACAGACAATTGTAGATATCCACTTGTCTGCCACTTTTCTTCAGTACAATACATTAAAAAAAGTTTAACTTGAATTAAAAGAAAATTGTTGTTTAATAAATTTATTTGTCCTGTTATAATGACTTACTTGGTATTCTTTAGAACTTGACCAGGTGTGTGTGTGTGTGTGTGTGTGTGTGTATACATATATATATGTATATATATATATATGAGAAAGTACATTTCACCTTAAAACACTCAGTTCACACTCCATCACCAAGGCTAGTCAGGTCAGGAGCTCAAGCAGGGCAGAAATGTGGAGGCAGGAACTGAAGAAGAGACCACAGAGGCATGCTGCCTACTGGCTTGCTCAGCTTGCTTTCCTTATAGCATCCAGAGATACCAGTTTAGGGTGGCACTGTCCATAATGACCTGAGATTTCTCACATCAATCACTAATTAAGAAAATGCACCACAGGGTTCCCTATAGGCCAATCTAGTGGAGACATTTTCTCAACTAATGTTCCCCCCTCCTAAATCTCTGTAGCTTGTATCAAGTCAACAAAAACCTATACAGTGCAATAGCATAGATTATTTATTTCTGGTATATATATATTATATATATATATATATATATATATATAATTTCTTGCTTTATTCATTCAAAATTATATTCTTCAGATGCATAGATATTGTCGATATACCTGCAGGTTATTTATTTTTATTTATGTATCTCTTTAAATGAATACTGTATATATATATATATATATATATATATATATATATATACACACACACATATGTGTAGGTGTGTGTATATATTACATATTATATATTATATGTTTATATGTTTATATGTTATATGTTATATGTTATATGTTTATATTATATATTATATGTTATATGTTATATATTATATATTATATATTATTGGTTTTAGATGTTTACATTGCCCGGGTGGTAGAGACTGGGGATATTCTTGTGTGCATACACACATAGGAATTTCTATGTGGACCCTTTTTTTTTTTTTTTTAAAAAAACCCCCCTTTTTTTTAAAAAAATTTTTTTTTTTTAAAAAATTTTTTAAAAATTTTTTAAAATTTAAAAAAATTTTTTTTTTTTAAAAAATTTTTTTTTAGTTTTTTTTCCCCTTTTTTTTTTTTTTTTTTTTAAAAAACCAAAAAAATTTTTAAAAAATTTTTTTAAAAAATTTTTTTTTTTCCCCCCTTTTTTAAAAAAATTTTTAAATTTATTTATTTTTTAAAAAAAAAAATTTTTTTTTTTTTTTTTTTTTAAAAAAATTTTAAAAAATTTTTTTTTTTTTGGTTTTTTTTAAAGGGGTTTTTTGGGGGAAAAAATTTTTTTCCCAAAAATTTTTTTTTAAAAGGGGGTTCCCAAAAAACCCCCAAAATTTGGCCGGGGTTGCCCCCTTTTTCCCACCCCCGGGGGGGGTTTTTTTTAAAAAAAATTTTTTTTTTAAACCTTTTTGGGGGGGTTTTTTTTTTTTGGGGGGGGTTTGGGGAAAAAAAAAGGGGTTGGGTTTCCGGGGGGGAAAAAAGGGGGGGCCGGGTGGGGGGGCCCCCCCCCCTTTTTTTTTTTCCCCCAAAAAAAAAATTTTTTTTTTAAAATTTCCCCCCAAAACCCTTTTTTTTTGGGGAAATTTTTTCCCCCCCGGGGGAAAATTAATTTTTTTTCCCCTTTTTTTAAAAACCCCCCCATTAAAAAAAAACCCCTTTAAAAAAGGGCCCCAAAAAAATTTTTAAAAAAAAAAAATTTTTCCCCAAAAAAAAAAATTTTTTTTGGGCCCCCCCCGGGGGGTTTAAAAGGGGGGGGGGGGGGGGGGGGGGGGGGGGGGGGGGAAAAGGGGGTGGGGAAAGGTTTTTGGGTTTTTTTTTGGGCCAATTTTCTTTTTAAATTTTTTTAAAATTTTGGGGGTTTTTTTTTTTTTTTTAAAAAAAATTTTTTAAAAAATTTTTTTTTGGGGGGGGAAAAAAATTTTGTTTTTTTTTTTAATTTTTTTTTTTTTGGGGGGGGGGGGGGGGGGGGGGTTTTTTTAAAAAAAAAAAAAAAATTTTTTTAAAAGGGAAAAAAAAACAAAAAATTTTTTTTGGGGGGGGGGGGGGGGGGGAAAAAAAAAAAGGGGGGGGGGGGGGGGGTTTTTAAAATTTTTTAAAAAAAATTTTGGGGGGGGAAACTTTTTTTCCCTTTCCCCCCCGGGCCCCTTTTTGGGCCGGGGGGTTTTTTTTTTGCCCCTTTTAAAAAAGGGGGGTTTTCCCCTTTTGGGGGGGGGCCCCCCCCGGGGGGAAGGGGGAAACCTTTGGGGGGTTTTTTTAAAAAAGGGGGGGGAAAAAAAAAATTTAAATTAAAAATTTTTTTTAAAAAAACCCCCGGGCCTTTTTGGGGCCCATTTGGGGCCCCGGGGGTTTTTTTGGGTTTTTTTTCCCTTTTTTTGGTTGTTGGGCCAATAACTAGCAGCAGCTTTGCTTAATGAAAGCCATATGGAGCAGCTGCACTCTTTCATAGTCACTCGCAAGCGTTTATCTCTGTTCTCCCATGATGCTCCTGGTCTCAAAAGCAGGATCCCAGAGGTTGCTCTTTCTGAGGGGCAAGCCCTGACTCCATCAGCTGGACTGCAGTAGTGAGCCAGCTCACCTGATTCAGGAGGGAATGCTTTGATCAAGCAAGTGGAGACAGGTTTTCTTACGGAATTGCAGTGGCAACACTGATAATTAAAATAAATGAAACATGTTGGCAATTCTCCCATGGCCATCTGTGACGGGCACTTCATGCTCCGAGGTGAACTGTAGGTTTGATCTGTCTCTTGGTTGTTCAGTAAAAATGAAGGAAGGTTGAGCTGTGTAGACTATCTTGATTTATTTTAATTTTTGATAGAAACATAGACTTTATAATAATACTTTTCAATTCCTTTGCTATATCATATTTTATGTATTTAGCACTTAGAAATGTGAAACTATATCTCTATTTATATATTCTTTATTGAAATGGTAGTTAAATCTTTCATTTTAAATAGGATATACAGTTTGCTTCTCGATGGATATGACATATAATCTGAATTATTTGTGTTGAATCCCAACAATCAGAATGAAATAAGTGGGTTTAAATCTTTTAGGAGAATATGAATTGTACAGCATAATCAGAAAGCAACATAAAACTCCTGCCTGAACTAAAATATTACATATTTAGAATATGAATGTTGGTTAATGCACTAGAGTACACTTATTATGTTAGATCACCTGACATTGCTAGGTCAAATGTTGGCAGTTTGTTTATCACATCTTACATTATTGAGATGACCTTGTATGCACCTGTTATCTGTATAATCAAAATAAAACTACATAAAAATTAGCCCTGAATGACTGAGTCCCTTTGTGAATTGTGCAAACTCAACACCAGTTCTTCTGTTTCTTGACATCTGCTTGATTACCAGCCGGGTGACTACTTGGGAAACCTACCTTAAGGTGCTTATGGGCCAAAGCAAATGGTATCAGCACACTTGGACAATTAAGATTTTGTTACATTTTAAAACACCATGTTTTATAATAATAACGGAGTTATTTATGTGTGCTATCTGTATCTAATTACCATATATAATAGACATTTGACTAAGCTACAAGATGAATATATTTCTTGTCAGTGATATTTAATTGTCTTAAATTAATGAGAATTTCTGTGGATGTCTTGCTGATGAGGAATCAATTTTGACTTCAAAAGTCCTAGTGTCCATAGATCTGAATTATATTATTGTTATATTTTAAAATACTTATTTATTTTTAGGTGTGTATTTGTGTGTGTGTGTGTGTGTGTGGTGTGTGTTGAAAGAGAGAGAGAGAGAACATGCACACATGTGCACACACACACTGTGCGCCTGATTGTATGTATGTGCACTACTTATGTGCAGGGGCCCAAGGAGACAAGAAGATATGTCAGATTCCTGAAACTGGAGTTAAAAATGGTTGTAGGCAGCCATATAGGTGCTGGGAGCTAAGCCTAGGTCCCCTACAAAGGAAATAAGCACTCTTAACTGCTGAGCCATCTCTCCAGCCCTAGATATGAACTCTTATTTCTTGTCTCTAGCAGATTGTGCAATACAAGCAAATGCCACGGCCTCTTGGAATCATCTTCTTGAATACCCCCAACAAGCATGTGTGAATTGACCTTTCTTTAGAATCAATGCTGTGGTCCCACTTCACTAGAATGGGGACCACTGGATTAGGAAAGTCCCTTCAAACCTTCTTGGTCCTGTATTACAATTAAAATAACAGAAAGGATATCTACATAAAACCTATCAGGAATCAATTATTTACTTACCTAAAATTTATGTATGAGACATAAAAGTCTATAAGCATACACATATAGTGTGAATGAAATTTTCTTATCAGGGCTGACAATGCTCTGCCAAAGAACCATAGACTGACAGAAAACCCAATAGCAGACATGAGAAGTACCTTTTGAATTGTCAGTCAGGGGAGTCCAGGGGACTCCCACAACATTATAAGACTCTGTAGTTGCTCTTGCTTGCCTCCCAGTGACTGAAGGTAAGTCTCTGTTGCTGAAGCCACCATTCAGATATAGGATCTGGAGAATCGGAGTTGGATTTGACCTAAAACTCTCCTTTTTGAGGACTAGCATTTGTGGTAACAAAAAGCACCACACAAGCTTCCAATGGAGGGAAACAACCAGTAATCCCAAGTAACTATGATGCCTATGACCCACACAATAACCAGCATGTCAGGCTAATCCTAAGGATGCAGTAGCAACAAGCATAACTAGATTAAAGGCCTGGTCAACAAGGGAGAAATCACGCTGGTACTGGTACCTAGCCAACTATTTGGGGCTAATGAGGTTGTGGGTCTTGGAGAAAAACCCATAATCACCTCTTCACTAAGGCAGCATAAATCCTATGTGCATTATAAATATTTGTCTATATACCTAGTGATAAGTCTGACTCTCATTCTTCATCCAAGAATGTAAGTGATTGCATGGTGCCAACTCCAACTGATACAACCACAATACAACCCTTGTCCCTAAGTCCTAGGAAACGTCTTGGGAGATAGGGCCAAAAGGTTGGACCAGGAAATCTGCTGTGAAATTCTGTCCCCTGGACATTATAGGGAAGCTTCATGCAATAAAATCTCAACAACAGGGCAGCCTAATCAAGACCTGAAGCATGAAGACACCAACAGACATGCTAGCATGGAAAGGGAATGTTGATGGGTCCCCAACCATGGACAAAGAACTATAGGCAAGTAGGAAATGTTCAGAGATGGATACATTGTCTCCCCAAGGGAAAGCTACCTCATTGGTTATCCAATACCAACTGGTCAGCCCTGAAATCATATCTGTACAAGTAACATTATAAGGAATGAGCAGCAGGTTGTAGTCAAAGAGAAAGAAGCTATGGGTTTGGAAGAGAACAAGGGGTAGGTAAATGGGAAGTCCTGGGAGGAAAGAGACAGGGGGAATCAACACAATTATATTTTACTTTACAAAGTAAAACAATAGAAGTGCTACCAATAACGTATTGACGCAAAGGACAGAAACGAAATTTGAAGTTGTGAAAGTGAGAAGACTAACCACTCAAGCTGATAATTATGTGTGAGGTCTTTCCGTTTGAATGGATGCCAGAAACCAGAGAGGCTAGAATTGATGAGCCAGCATGTCATACTGGCACTGGGTACAGTCTGGAAGGAGAATAATCCAGATAATTGCTTAATTGCATACTCCTGAAAGAGAGAAACGGAAGCGTCCCAAAGCCTGTGGTTCACAGTAAATATCTTTGATCTCAATCATTGATTAAACAAGAACCCAAGGATGTTGCTCTGATGGCTCACCTCCATAAGGTTGGATGTTTAAGGCTACAGGACTTAGCTTTTAACTGTTCCCTATCAATACCTGTCAGGCTTTTGTGTTTTACCGTTCAAAGTTAGGCTTTGGAATAATTTCAGAATATTATACTCACCACGAAAGAGAAAAGATGACTTCTGGCTACAAACAAAATACAGGAAAGCCATAAACAAATGTTCCCACTGAGGGACAGTGCCGTGAATAGGTTATGTCAGAGTATCCTGGCTTAGCCTGGGATGAGATCTTCTTGGGTCACTTATTCTATACGACCTATAAAGCCTTCCTTGTGGTCCATGTGCATCAGCTTATTTGAATGTTCTCTGACCCAGGATTCAGTTTTGTACTGGTTAATTATGGGTGGTGCTCGCAGAGTATCCTATAGATGGTATACTTATTTATGTAAAGCGGTGGACCCCACACCCTGCATTCTGTAAACCACATATAGTGGCAGGCATGCATCACTGTTCACATTTCCTTCACAGCAGGTTTACATAAAAGTGATTTTTTAAAAACAAAAATTAACCTTATTGAGTCATTTATTTTCTTTTAAAGACTGGTGGCTTAGACTCAATTATCAATGTGGTAAACCCCATTTCAGTTTCATAAGCAGTGGTGAGAGAAAGGGGCCGTGCATCCCACGCACATATGAAGATAGTGTTAACTCTAAGATTTGACTCTCAATGATTGACACGTATATCTGTGTATGTCACACTCAACGTGGCTTTGGAGATGGTATAAGTCATTAATGTTCTTTGTTTCCCTCTCCTTCTCTTCTTTGCAGTCCCCTTGAGACTTATTTTTAGGTCCCTCTCTTTGAGCTGCAGGCATGCATATTTAATGATTGCCATTTTTATTCCTTTTGTACTATTAAAAATTAAATATCAGGCAGAATACCTTCTTTAATTTCCCCTCGGAGCAATAAAATGTTACCAGTAACCGTTTCTTGAGATCCGTAGCAATACCCTTTGTCACAACAGAAGTATATAACAAAGCCAGGAAAACATTTACAAAGGGTTCTTAAGACTAGTACATGTTAGGGCATTGGGCCAGGGGATGTGTGTCGGCAGTGCACGGCGTTGCTTTCTCCACATCAGCCACTGGTATCTCTGGTATCTCCATTGTCTTGCTGATGTTAGTCAAGCTATCAGGTGTGAAGAAATGTCTCACCATAGTTCCCACTTGCTTCTCCCTTAAGATTAGTCTCCCCTCCCTCCATCCCTGCCAGCTCCCCTCTCCCCTAGATCCACTGCTCCTCTGTTTCCCTTCAGAAAGGAGCAGGCCTCCCAGGGATATCAACTGAACACGGCATAGCAAGATGCAATGAGACTAGGCACAAACCCTCACGCCAAGGCTAAACTACACCTGCTGAGCACCTGTATGCCTTCTCTTGAGAGATATCTATTTGGGTCGTTTCCCTGGTACCTCATTTGACTCTGTGCTTCTAAGTTATTGACATTCCGGTATTGATCCCTTTGTGGATGTGTAAGTTTTCGAACGTAATTTCCCATTTCATTGGTTGCTGCTCCATTCCACATGTTTCCTCTGCTACACATTTTCCCTAGTTTGATGTTATCTTATTGTTCATTTTTATTTTCTCTCTCTCTCTTTCTGTGCTCCTGGTGTCAGATCTAAGAAATAACTTCCAAAACCAATATGGAAGACTTTTTTTTCTGTTTACTCCTAGATGTTTTATGTGCTGGGCATCTATTTAAGTTTCCATTTTTTTCAGATACTTTTTGTATCTGATATTAGTACGGATTCAGTTTCAGCTTTTGTACATGGCTATCCATTTCTTGTGCGTTTATTGGGAAGACTACCATGTCCCCATTGTAAATTTCTACTAATACTTTCAAAACTTAGCTGACTATACATGTGTGGATTTACTTCTAGTCTTTTCATTTTTTAAGAATGTCAGTGTATATGTTCATATACAAATTATCTTGTTGGCAAAAATTAATTTAATTCATACAAATTAATTCCATGTCATAATATAGAGTCAGGAGGTAAGGTTCCTCCACACTTATATTTCAAAAGCCCTCTGACTTCTTGGTTTCTCTAATGGTTTCATGTGAACTAAGAATTGTTTTTCTATTCAAGTGAGAACAATGCCATCAGAATTTTTAAAAAAGATTACTTTGAACGCGTAGAGACCTTTGGGTGGTGTGTGGCCATTTTAACTGTTTATTTGATGCATGGATACAAACTACCTTTCCATTCATTTGCATCTTCAGTTTTTTAGTGTAAAGATATTTTATTTCATTGGTTAACTCTATTTCTAGGTATTTTTGTTCCTTTTGAGTCTTTATTAGAGGAATTATATTCCTAGTTTCTTTACTAACCACATTAGTCAGGGTTCTCTACAGTCATAGAACTTTATGGAATGTCTCTTTATACTGAGAGAATTTATTGTGATGACTTATACAGTCTGTAGTCCAACTAACCCAACAATTGTCAGCTGTGAATGAAAAGTTCAAGAGTCTAGTAGTTGCTCAGTCCCATGAGGCAGCTTGTTTCAGCTGGTCTTCTGTAAAAGTAGGTTCCAACAGATATGCTGGCAAGTAAGTGCAAGCAGTTGAAGAAGTATAAATCTTCCTTCTTCAGGTGTTCAGCAGAAAATATGACCCAGATTAAACCTGTGTACCACCATGCCTGAATCTGGGACTTGCTTAGTCGCAGGCTGATCTTGAACTCAGAGATCTCCTTGCCTCAGACTCCTGGGATTAAAGGTTTGTACTATCTTGCCTGGGCCTAAGCATTTTAGGGCCATTATGCCTCAAGATCTCCATGCCAAGATCCAAGTCAGAAATTTTTGTCTTCCAGCCTCAAGATCTGGATCACAGGCAAGCCTTCCAATTCTGGATTGTAGTTCATTCCAGATATACTCAAGTCGTCAACCAGGAACAGCCAGTACATGGATGTTTGGCTGTGAGTGTACAGACATGATTGTACATGTTGACTTCTCTGTCCACCAACTTCACTCACATTTTTAATTAAAACAGTTTGTGGTGGTTTAGTGTTTCTAAACATACAAGTATGTCAAACATAAGCAGATAATATTTATTCTGCAGTTTATTTATTTTCTTTGCCTAATCCCTGTGGCCATACTTCTATATTGTCAAAGACAAGTACTGAGAATAGGCCCCCTTGTCTTGTTCCTGTGAAGGAAAAACGAAGTGTTCTCCATTGAGTATAATGCACACTGTCTTAGGGTTTACTGCTGTGAGCAGACACCATGACCAAGGCAAGTCATATAAGGACAACATTTAATTGGGGCTGGCTTACAGGTTCAGAGGTTCAGTCCATAATCATCAATGTGGAGCATAGCAGCATCCAGGTAGGCATGGTGTAGGCAGGGCTGAGAATTTTACATCTTCATCTAAAGGCTACTAGTGGAAGACTGACTTCCAGGCAGCTTGGATGAGGGTCTTAAGCCCACATCCACAGTGATACACCTACTCCAACAAGGCCACATCTCCTAATCATTCTATTCCCTAGGCCAAGAATATACAAACCATCACACACTATGAGTGTGTCATGTATCAGTTAATTCTGTTGATGTGCATTCTTACTGTAACCACATACATTAGTGTGTCAATGGTGACCCATCTATACAATTGTATTGGCCATCCATCTTAGGAATGCAATAAGCTCACATGGAGATTTCACAGCATGTGGCCCCGTAGTTAAGTATTACATGACTCTATACCTAATCTGCAGAGTTGTTTTTGTTTTTTTTTTTTAATCTGAAAGTGTGCTGGATATTTTACCAAAAGATATTTCACACCTACTGCGAGGTAGTCATGATTATAACCCTTCATTTTTATAAATTATTGTATTATATTGATTAATTTGTCCATGCTTGTCTCTCCTTGCATCCTATGAGTAACTGCCACTTATTTTATTGTGCAAGCCTTCTGCATGCTGCCAATTTGCTAAGAACAATTACACCTATGTTTAATTGGGAATATTTTCTGTATGTATGTATGTATGTATGTATGTATGTATTTATTTATTTTAATCTGGTTGTCTAGTAATGCTATCTTATAAATTGAACTGAGAAGTTTTCCCTTCTCCTGAATAGTCAGAGTGTCTGGGAAGGGGTGGCTACAACCCCTCTTAATGACTTGGTGTCATCTGCTCCATCTGTTAGGTCATTAGGAGGTCTCTGACTAGTGACTCAGACCTTTACTTAATCTTCTTCTATTCAGACTGTGTCTTAGGGTTTTGTTGCTGTGAACAGGCACCATGACCAAGGCAACTCTTATAAGGACAACACCTAATTGAAGCTGGCTTACAGGTTCAGTTCAGAGGTTCAGTCCATTATCATCAAGGTGGGAACATGGCAGCATCCAGGCAGGCATGGTGCAAGAGAAGCTGAGAGTTCTACATCTTTGTCTAAAGGCTGCTAGCAGAATACTGGCTTCCAGGCAGCTAGGATGAGGGTCTTATAGCCCATACCAACAGTGACACACCTACTCGAACAGGGTCACACCTTTTAATAGTGCCACTCCCTGGGCAGAGCATAGACAAACCATAATAGACTGCTTTCTGATTGGGTCTTGGTGGACTGTGCTTTTCTAGGAGTGCATCTATTGTTCTGGATTATCTCAGTCAATGGTTTGTCCTTGCTTATAATACCCTCTTATAATCATCTGCACGTCTGTGGTATGCTTTGTAATGTTTCATTTTCTTTCATTTTGTCTTATTGATTTGCAGCATTTGGCAACAAACGTTTGCCAGCTTTATCTTTTCTCTCTCTTCCTAGTGCTTTGCATTATTTCTATTGTTTGTACATTATTTCTTAATTCTGATCTCCTTTCCTATGCTGAGTTTGGGCTTCATTGATTTTAACATCCCTTGTGGTACAAAGTTAAACTTCTTGTTGGAAAGTGCTCTTTTGTGTTAACATAGGAGGTTATGCTATAGACTTCTTGGCACTCTACTTTTATTCCTGTTCTTTGTTATGTTCGTTTCTATTTAATCTGTCTTTAGATCCCTCTTCACTCCGTTTTTCTTTCCTTCTTTGACGTGTGGCACTATGGAGCATGTTCTTTAATTTCCATGTTTGTTAATTATTTAGAATTCCTTCTGTTATTTATCCCTAGTTTTTAACTTTGAGTTCAGAAATGGTACTTGCTGTGGTATCACTCAGCACAGCCCTTTAGGAACCTTATCACAGCCAGGCAAGGGGTTGATTACTCCATGGTGCTTCTTGAAGTATACTATAGCAGAAAAAATATGAAATTTCTATTCAAAATTATTCAAAATTTTAGAGATGTAATGTGTCTTTTCTATCTACGGGTAGAAAAATCTGTAGGGAATATTTTATATTCATTATATCAAAGTATGACTTCTTTCAGATGGAGCTCATAGAAAAGGAACAAGGAATTTATAAGAAATCTAATGTGTAGATTTTACCCATTTTGCAATTGAAAGGGACTTCCAGGAAGATTCTTATTAATCATTTGAAGTGTCAGTTATTAAAAGTTGTTATGTATATATCAAACATCTTTCCCCAAGGCTCAAGAAACTTCACAGAGGAGGAAGCAGAAGATTGTAGGAGCATTGTGGTGGCCACCTTCTGGGAAACACTGTTTTCTGGATGCAACAGGGCAGTTACATGTGTTAAACTGACACCAGTGTTAACAGTATGCACAAGGTCTGCTCAAGCTAAAGACAGACAAAACCCCAATTTGAAGGAGTTGGGTGGGTGGGGCTGAAATCCCAGCCCAGTTAAGGAGTCATGGCATTTGGTAGTTAATGAGAGAAGAGAACCAGTTTTTATTGATGATGTGAACCCCAAGGCAGACTTAAACCCAGGGCAGACCTAACCCCAGGACAGGCCTAACCCTAGAGCAGAACCAACCCAAGGGCAGACCTAGGGCAGGCCTCACCCCAGGGAAGACCCAGTACCTGGGTAGCCCTAACCCCAGGGCAGATCCAACCCCAGGGTAGACCTAACCCCAGGGTAGCCCTAACCCCAGGGCAGATCCAACCCCAGGGTAGACCTAACCCCAGGGCAGGCCCTACTCCCAAAGTAGTTAGGCTATACAAACTGAGGTCAATCTTTTGGTGTTTTTTAAAGAATAAAATTAAGAAAGGAAAACTTGAAGACTAAATAGGTAGGGAGAAGGTAGATTTGAGAAGGTGACTATGATTAAAATATTGTATAAAATTAGCAAAGAGTTAATGCAATATTAACTTAAAATTGTGAACAAAATGGATATATATTCTGTGGCTTTATTTCATATTCATGTTTTTCTTATTTTCCTTCCTCCCTTCCTCCTTCACTTTCTTCCTTCCTCTTTCCCTTCCTTCCTTTTCTTCCTTTGTTTCTTTTTTCCTTATTCTTTTTTTTCTTGTACTTATTTCTTTCTGATTCAATTTATTCAGAAAAGAGTCGTGCCTTCTTTACATAGTTTCAAATGATGTCCTGATGAGAGCATAAGAAGCCTAGCTTCGGTCCAGACAATTCTCTTCTAGACTAAGTCTCAGCATGCACATTTCAAGACGACTTTTAATGTTAATATAAGAAAGCTAATTTGATTATTTTGTAGAAAGCTTAACTTGGACAAATGCTTACTAAATTCTAAGTATAACTTGTAATATTTTAAGGGCATTATGAAGACTGGTGAGAAAGAACAAGGAATGTGTTGTATGCAATGGGAAATGGTCCTGGGGCAACAGGCCTTCCACACTCTGTATTTGTAGGGAAAGAGCTTAACTGTCTGTGATCAAGTGGAAGAGCCAGTGGAATCCAGGGGCCACTCAAGTTTTACCAGTTACCTTTGTATTCACATACACTTGTTCTGGGACCTCAGTTAAAAGTGTGAATGTAATGGAAACCAGATACAGTGTTCCCTTCGGGACACTAATTAAACTAACCAAGGTTATTAGTTATTTTCTTTTTTTTTTTTTTTTTTTTTTTTTTTTTTTTTTTTTTAGTACAAACACCCCAGCGGCAGCACATGGCTGTCACTGAGGGCATAGGTGCTTTATTGGAACGGGGATGAGAAAGTCTCCTCTGTTCAAGAGGATGGGAACAGTCCTGGCTACCCTGACAGTGGGATGTGCAGGGCTTCTGGCCAGACAAAGGTCCAAATGGGAAGACACCTGTCAATCAGTCATGGGAGTGCCACACAGGCCTGGCTGTAGGCCAGGAACCATACAGACAGCCGGGGCAGGTCCCCTGCACATTCATCATGAACTATACAAGATGAGGCTGTACATGAGTTAATTACAAAAGTCATTATTTACAAAAATCTGTACACACATTTGAAAAACTCACAAAATTGTCATCTATGTATCACAAGTTGCTAGACCAAAATATTAAAAATGGGATAAAATTATATGTTTCTCTTCTCAATTCTTTTCAAAAGGATTACTATTTTAAAGCACATATATGCTACTTCCCATTAGCAAGACCCATGTAAGAAACCAAGCAGCCTAGTGTTCCTTGAGCCCCTAGGCCTTAAACCAAGTAGCTAGGCCAGGCCAGCCAGGCCAGTGCCCAGAACTAGGGACAGGAGCTGGCCCACAGTGCATAACAGAATGCTGTAATGTAACAAAAGGAGGAAGGTGTCTTTGGCTAACACTTTGGCATTAAATAAAAGAGGCAAACAAGATGGAGACATGCAGCCCTGTCAGCCAGGTTGGACCAAGAGACACAGGTGACCCTAAAGGCTGGCTCCCAGAGCGGCAGTGGGAACCAGGCCTGGTACACACCTGGTAGAAAACTTATTTCAACCACTTAGGTATGCCACCTGGGCATGGCAAGGAGCACTCATACAGAAGAAACAGGAAAGGGCAGTGGGCCACAGCAGCCACAGCCAGCTCATCAAGTAACTAAAGTGGATGTAGTGCAAATATTGCAACCAAGTACTACCGAAATGCTACCTGCTCTGCTCACCTTAAGGGCCACATGGCAATGTCGTGGCAATAGCAGGACCTTGTTCTCATCTGGGGTATATTTCCTTAGCTAGAGAAAGAGTTCCGTCTTCCCCATGTGTGCAGGACAGGGGCTGACATGTCCTTTGTTACATGTTAGTTCAGAGAGCCCTCATCATGGCTCAAAGTTTGTGCTTCTCTTTGCAGACTGTGTTCTCTGCTGGCAACAGCAGGCTTAGGACAGAGTACCTGGGTCCTCTGTCCCAACGCAGAGGACTCAGCCCAAATCCTACTTTCAAACCCTTCTGAGTCCCAGGGCCCTTCAACACTGCCAAGGTGCCCAAGAAAACACACAGGGTGGCACAGAGACCCACTGAGCTGGATGTGACACAGTTCCATGGACAGAAGGGAAACATAGTGATGTCCTTAGGGCAGCTCTGCTGTTCTCAGGTGGGCACCAGGCCTAGGGGGGCCATACAGGGTCACTGAGGCAATGTGGTTGTTCTGCATGACCTCAAAGATCATGCGCTGAAGACCAAAGCAGAATGTGGAGCCAAATGGGTTGGTGTTATTTGGGGATGAGGACCTGTGCAAGACAACAGGCTTCTCTACAGGATGGCCCAGAAGCTCCTGGATGCTGTCCCACTTGCTGTAGGTTGTGCATATTTCGGTCTGACCACCTGCATTTTCTTTCTTTATGGCTAGTGGGATCTTGAACTCACAGCGGTGGTAAATGTTAAAATTATAATGCCCAGGGTAATTGGTATGCAGGACAAACTTCTTCACTTTGTGTGTATTTGCATCAAACAGGATGTCCACTCCAAGAGTGAAGTAGTTAAAAAAGTAGTCGTTGCACTTGGATGGAACTTGTTTATGAGGGGAAGGAGAGTGAATTTTCATCTTGTCTTCAGATTTATAGAAGACCTTGTGTGGAGAGCCAAGCATGCTAAGAACATCCTGGCAAGAATCACCAAAATACACTGCACGCTCAAATACTCTCATTTTGGCATCTGCTAATACTCCAGGTCTACAACCTGCAGCGAGCGAAGTCGCAGCCCTGAGGGTCCAGTTCCATCTCGAAGAACATCTACACTTTCGGCATATACATTCCCCAGGAAACAGCTCAAGGGCATCACAGGGGCCTTGATATCCTGGAGGCTGTTTCCACTATAGATGTACATTCGTTTTACAGTTGCTCCATAGGGTATCTGAAGAGAAGCTAGACCATGGGCAAAATTGGGCTCATACTTGGGAGCCTCCGTCCATGAGTCTAACTGAAAAGAGAAAGACAGTCCTCTGAAGTTGAGGTGGAAGAGCTGCTCAGCAGAGTTGTACACTCCAGGATGGGTTGCGCCAAAAGACTGGTCAATTTGCTCAATGGTAGGAGCGATGGCCTGAGAGTTAAAATGTACTCCACAATACTTTAACTTTACTTTTGTCAAGTCATAAACTTCAATCACCTTAAGTCTCTGATTGAAAGCATCAAACAGTAGTTTGATCCCGTCCTGAGTCAGGTTAAGGATGAGGTCATGGCTTAGAGGAGACTGCTCACTGTAGAGAACCTGGACATTTTTGATGATGCGACAGTGCTTCTGAAGAATGGCTACTGCCTGAGCCAGAGGCATTCCCAAAGTGAATTCCCATTGCTCGTTCCCCAGAGAGCGTTCAGGCACCACCTCCAGATACAGTGTTCCCTTCGGGACACTAATTAAACTAACCAAGGTTATTAGTTATTTTCTTCTTAGCATTTCTTTCACAATCATCAGGGAATCTCTTGGAAGAGATGCTACCATAATTTATTGTCTTTTCTTTTCTTTTTCTTTCTTTCTTTTTTTTTTTATAAAGAAAATACACAGTTGATATATTTTCCTCATTCTTTGGAGACTACACTTTGGGGTGGGTATTTATAGACATTAGTGGAGCAGAGACAGCCAGCCTTCATGAGCCTCAGTATCCTTGTGTGATAAGCACCTTGTTCATTGCAGGACTGTTCTCTTCACCCTGACTTCCGTGGTGGTACTTGTCATCACAACCGACTGGATCAGCTGGGACAAACTGAACCGTGGATTTTTGCCCAGTGATGAGGTTTCCAGAGCCTTCCTTGCTTCTTTCATCTTGGTCTTTGACCTCCTTATCGTGATGCAGGTGAGTGTCCGGGTTCCCGATTTCCTCTGAAGTTCATCTCTGCTTTCTTCTCAGGGTAAGCAAGGGCTCTATGCGTCTAGAGAAGAACTTAGTTTACGGTTGTGATTAATGGGGTTTTCTCTAATCAGATCCTCAGCAACTTTCCTGGGCAGAAAAGACACCGTGTGTGTGTGTGTGTGTGTGTGTGTGTGTGTGTGTGTACCTGTGTGTACCTGTGTGTACCTGTGTGACAGAAAGGGAGAAAGAGGGACAGGGAGAAAGGGAGAGGGACAGGGAGAAAATTCATTTTATGAATATTCTTAGGTGGGACCTGGAAATAATGTGTTGTTTTTGTTGTTGTTGTTATTACTACTACTCTTAGGCAGGGATGATGCAGGAAGCAAAACAAGACAAAAAATAGAACTGCCCCCTCCAACTGTCATTTGGTGAGCAGAAAACTCAAAGATCAAAATGGTAGAAAGCCAGCAATCCAGCGAAAAGCCATTGTGAAAGCAACCTGGGGTTGCAGCCATTGAAAGGGAGTAGTGTGGAAGTGCTTTTCTGGTTATGAAAATGAACATTTTCAGTATTCACCAGAGACACTTCCAGTTCATGTAAACAGTATTTCCATCCTGCTTAGCAATAGAGATTTTTGTAAAGCATCACTGTGCTGGGGAGTGCTACTGGTGTGAGCCGCTGGAGCGAGCGTTTGGGGTGTGGGAGTGTTCTTTTGAACGAGACAGAAGGAGACATTTTCTATTTCTCGGTGCTTTATCTTGCTCATTAAATGTCTATCCATTTGCTAGACATGTTCGTATTGCTTTCATAAGGCAGTTTTGTTTCCCCTCCTGAGGCTCTATAAGTCATGAGCACAATGGCTGCCATTGCCAAAGGGGAAGGAAACTCCATTGTGTTCTGAATTTATGTGAGATTTTGCAGGATAGCAGATTGGTTTTTTTGTTTCTAGAGGCAAAGAGGGGCCTTTATGAGAGAGCTATTGTGTTGCTGAAAAGCAGAACAGTAGTGTTTTGTTTTGTTACATATCCTGGGCATTGGCTTCCATGTGGTACTTACAGTGTATCACTGCCTCTAATGGGTTGTGTTTTAAAATACATTATAGTTTAAAACTATCTGAAGACATAAGCTTGGAAACTTTTGTCTCTTCTAGAAACAGATATGGTTCTTTTTCATTTTCTTCAAGACACTAGCACGGTGGAGAAAGCCTTGGGCATGAGGTCAGGCATCACTGGTGGGCTCCATTCAGTCCTGCATTAGCTGTAGGACCTATTCTTCACGGCTCCTATCTGGGTTTTTAACAATTATGCAATAAAATTTCATGTATTATTGTATCAAGTTCATTTTATTTTCCTCTGTTTCCTAATTAATATTCTTCCTAACGTTAAATTCTCACTCTGGGTAACTGGTACAGTGGCACTTCCCTGACCCCATTTCAGAGTCGAATGTACAAGCAGCCAAATCCACTGTTATCTCCTTGAATTTGTTCAGATTTGTGTGCTGCTCCTTCTTCAGATGACACTGCAAGGTCTCCCTTCTCCTGTGCTTATGCAAATTTTAAGTATTCCTCCAAGAAGTTTCACTAAAGCCAAGGACTTCCAGTGGAAAAACACAATATTAGAATTTATACAAATTATAGATTCATTCAAAGAGTGTTCAGTAAAGACAAACAGATGAGAGAAAAGCTAGCCAGGATTTATACTCACAGAGAGCAGGATTGCAACACAAAAGGCCCTCTATGCTTTTTCTTTGAACACATAAAAATATACAGTCAGTAAAATGCTGATGTGTCCAGAGTAGCCAGAGACCAGTTGACAAGATGAAAGGTCTACGCTGAGGAATAACTCAATTTCAACCATGTTGGCTGCAAGTAATATGGAGCCTGCTACTGCAGTTTCAGCAGAGGAAGAAAGCAGATTACAGGGACAGTGCGGGCATCCTATGAGGAAGGGCACCATTGTCTTTTCAAAGAGGGGACCGACCGAGTGAACAGAAAACAGATCCAGATCGGGCCTTTCTTCCCCACCCCTCGTCTTTGTTCCTCTCCTACAGCAAGGCAGCATCTTTGATTTTCTGTTTATGAGGAGGCAAAGGGTCATGGCTGGCACCCCTGAGGGTGACCACTGTGTAGTCCCTGTGCTCCATGCTGATTCTCTAGGGGCTGTTCAGCACCAATGCCCAAATGACAGATCAGTATAGGAGACTGCATGACCAGGGATAGAGATGTAGTTTAAAAGAAAAGTAGAAACTGGGTCCTGAAAACTCAAATTATAGATATTTACTAAGAGGAAGAGGCATTGAGATGAGTCTTTAGAAGTAGAACTCTCAGATCTTTGGCTGTCCTCCAACGACATGTCACTCCATGGGGTTGACAGATGAATCCTTCTCTATCCTCTATGTCCCAACATTTCCTTCTCCTTTCTCTGCTCCTAGCCCAATATTGAGTTTCCTCTATACCATTAAAAAGAACCATCCCTTCTGCCATATACTCTAGATTTCATAATCTTCCAAGAAGAAAGGACTTGTGTTTTATGTGCTACTTCTCAGCCACAAACATTATCAGCAGATCTTCCTGGTCCCAGAATGAAGTTCCTAATTCATCCCTCATCCCTCAGGACCTCTGCTGTGTGGTGCTTCTTGTGCTCCATCCCACCCCACACTGAAGGTCTTCATTCTTCATCCCAGTCTGTTTATTCCAGGAGCCTTTCTCCTGGCCACACTCTGTCTCCCCTGCTCTACAGGGCATTGGGGATGATAGTCCCTCTTCTGGAAGGCACACTGTCACTTCCCCACTGGCCCTTTCAAAGCACCTTTCAGCACACTGCAGACCAGCATGCTCCTGTCCCCTCGCTCCTGTGTTCCTTACACTCGCTACTGCAGCGCCTTTAGTGCACAGGAGTAGCTCATAATACTTGCTTGGTAAGGATGGACAGATAGAAGTTCAGGTCCAAGTCTTGGGTGCCTCACTCAGAAGTTCTGGACCCAGCACATGTGGGAAGGGTGCTAACTCAGGAAATGGTCTCAGAATGCATATGTGCTTCTAGCTCTTGAAAACGCAGCATACAGTTGTCCTAACAAGTTCATGACCAACCAAACTGTGAGCCAATTTGTGCCATGGTCACGCTTCAGATGAAAGAAAAATGGAAAATTAGTAAAATCAGGGAAATGGAATGGGTGCTTTCCTTAAGAGCTCCAGCCTTTTAGAACATTTGAACGATTGAAAAGCAATTTATTCTAGGCTTTTCTAAAGGCAGGTGATTGCTACCTGCACTATAGAAAAAAGAATGCCACATTTGAATCAAAATTTAAATACAGTGTTAGACTTTTCTTCCTGGTGCCTTGGGTTAAAGCCAGGGTTACTGTGTGTTAAGCCTGGGTTCTACCACTTCAGCCCTAAGAATGTGATACTATTTCTACAGAGGTTTCATTTTTAAGAAAATGAGTAAAACAGAATGCGTCTTTTGGAGGAAATATAATTATTTTGTGTATTATTCGTGAAATAGGATTTTCTACATTCATCATTAAAACTACTTGTTGTTTCACATTCTCTGTGGTTTTGGTAAAGTAATCAGAAATAAGACAAAAGCAGATTCCAGGAAATGATGCGTGACTCATAACATCAATGTGTTATAGGACATGAGTAAAGTTTGTAGAGAATATCTGTTTTAGGAAACTTTTATCCCATATTCCCCTTACTGTCTTGGTGACATCATTCAATTTCTATGCTTTCCCTCATTCCCCTGCTCCCCATGTTTGATTTGCAGTGTGTACTGCCCACTCTTTCTGATCAGTTGATAAAAGGAGTTGAAACAGATTGTGGAATAGACAAGTAGAAAGTATCAAAAGAATTCCCAAAAGAAAGATGAATGCAGACAGGAGTAGATGGAGAGGCTGTTCAATGAACTGATGAGAGCACAGGATGGCGAGACTAAATAGGGGACCAATCAAGGACCACATCCTCTAGGGCAGCAATATCACCATCCAATAAGATCTGCTCTGTTCAAGTAGGAAAGGAAACACAATAATTCCTGGTGTATAACTGGGGAAAGAAGACAGAGGAAATGGGGTTTGAAGATCCCAAAGAAATAGTCTACAGAGCCCACGGGTACATAGCATGGTTTATGGTTTGATGGAAGTATGAGTGGAGGACTGGTTAATTTTAGGGAGGATGGCCAATATTTAGAATTCTTTGAGTAGAAAGGGCTCAGCAGTGCTCTTCTCACTTTGGAAATCCTTCCCTGCTCCTCTTCATTTCTGTATCTAACATGAAGGGTGATAAGAAAGGAAACTCATCTACATTAAATAAGGGATAGTGTGTGTCTGTGTATGTGTGTGTGTATCTGTCTGTGTATATATGTATCTGTGTGTGTGTGTATCTGTCTGTGTATATATTTATCTGTGTGTATGTCTCTGTGTATTTGTCTGTGTTTATGTCTCTGTATGTGTGCATGTATTTCTGTATGTGTATGTCTATGTGTGTATGTCTCTCTGTGTGTGTCTGTGTGTATGCCTGTGTATGTCTCTGTGTGTGTGTGTGTCTGTTTGTATGTCTGTGTGTATGTTTGTGTGTGTCTTTGTGTGTGTGTGTGTTAGACCAGAAAATGAAGGGAGGGCATGGAAGGAAGAAGATAGGCAGGAAGAAGAACAGAAAGACAAGTGTGAGGGACCAAAAAGAAGGAGCAGTAAGTAGAATTCTCCAGTGTCTGTGGGGAGCAGTAACAGGCAAGGTAGGCGATGGCAGAGACCATCAGGCCTGATGGCGTATGTCCATTCTTCAGTTTCTATCTGTACTTACTTCCCATAGATGCTTTATATAACTGGACTCAGGAGACTTGCTAAGAGACTATTGTAAAGACAATTAAACTGTCTAACTAGACTGATGTAATCTAATGGCAGCAGTTTAACAAGTACACAGGAAGCAGAGGAAGCAATGGTAGGGTATCTGTGAATGTATACGTAGGTGTCCTTATCCAGCTTAGATGCTAGTGGAACCCCAAGCTAGCATTGTTTAGCTAACATTAGCTGTCATCTGGGTAGGAGAGCAAGATGATTAAGAATCTGTGCACTGAAATCTGGTCTCCATGATTGCAGCCTCGGGTCTGCCCTTTCATAGCTGTATTATTTTGAGACTGGGTACTTATTGAAGCTGGGCTGATTCTGGTTGATTATGGTTCAATGTTCCAGGTAATTCTCATTCAGTATTGGTGCTCAGAAGGATTAACTGTATATTGAGGGAATGTTCAGACATCCCGAAATAGTGCCAGTATGCCATCACATTGAAGTCACATCACTGATAGGACTGACAAAATATCCAAAGAATTTATATATCATCCTAAGGGCAAGGATGAGTCAATTCAAGCTCTAAGCAATGTGTGCTTGAAACCAATGATTGTTTTAAGAAAGTTTTCCTTAAACATCAAGAATGCTTTAAGAATAAGCCATACTAAAAAAAGGCAGTCAAGAGACTAAACTTGTAGCTCAGAGGCTGAGCTCCTGTTGAGCATGAGTAGACCCCTAGATTTCATGCCCAGCATCATACACAAACAAGATCTCATCTCTGTAGGAAAAGGGGGGCAGGTTTACATGGTGATATGTTGTCTTTTATATATGACATATTAAGGGTCTCACCAACATAGCAGCAGTAGAAACACACAGAAAACATTTACTGATTAGAAATAGAAATAAGAGGATCCCTTTAGGAGATGCTGAAAGGAGAGTCCCTCAGGCTGACCTTAACAGCATTCCTAGCTGTAATGGTTCCCCAGTCATTTGGTGAACTCCTCAAAGTGAGAGTCACATCTGTTTCATTTCAGTGTTCCTCTTCGTGCAAGATCCCAATAATATCCTAGACACTTGAAAATGTTTGTTAAACTTAATCATCTACTTTAAGATTTCAAGCAATAGGTCAGAATGGTGGTAGAGCATTTGGCCAAAGCCAAAAGACAGGATAAAATACATGGTCTGTGGTGGATAGAGAGGGAAAGGGAGATGTTGGTAAAAGAATAGGACATGTCAGACAGGAGCAGCAGGCCTTGGGGGTCTGTTACTCAACATGATAGCTATAGTTAAGAATGTATTATGTGTTCTTTAATTGCTGACAAGGGTAAATTTTAATGGTTCTCACCATAAAAGAATGATACATATGCGAGGTGAATCTAGAATGAGCTTGATTTAAATAATCACACAATTTATATGTATATCATAATGTCTAATAAACACTGCAAGTATATATAATTATTATGTGCCAGATAAAATAAAATGACATTTTAACAGAGACAAAGGAAGAAAGAACTAGAAGTTGATGCTGGAAACCTATGTATTTCACATGCAAAAATATACACCCACGTGTATAGATGTGTATGTGTGCATGCAAACACACACACACACACACTTATACAAAGCTTGGGTTTATGTGTACCAAGGTAAAGAGAAGCCATGCAGAGGAGAGACTGTTAAAAAAAGAAAAGAAAGTTCAAAGGATAAGAGTCGGTAAGTCCTCACGTGGTTGACACATCCTTTCATGCTCCTCTTGAAATTTATTTATCTGCTTGTCTATTATCTTTGTAACAGGTATTCCCTAAAATACCTTTCCAGAAAGGAAATTGTTTAACCAGTAGCTTTATACCTACACTGTTCATCTTTATTAATTCATTGCTTTATGTCATAACTATTTTTGCTGAATGGAAGAATCAGTAACAGAGTGAAAGTAGCATTATTTCACAAGAGCCAAACGGTGTGTGAGATTTCAGGAGGTAAACTGTACGTAAACAGCGCATGCATGAGCAAATGGTAACATTATCTTAGGTCATTCATAGTAAAGTATCGTCTTACAGTGACTAGATATCAAAATAAAATATGAATAATTTACACAGTTATGCATGTTAAAAGACCCTTTGGTCAGAAAGCACTTGATTATAAAAGTGACATTACCCCAGAAACAACTCTTAATCTACTATAAACTAATTATGAAAATTACATTCTACAAATATTTCCTTATGTAGCTGAATTGAAATGTGTGGTCTCTGTTTTATGTGTGATTCTGAGAACACATAAACAAGTTGACAGTTAAAAATACGCATTGTGGATTTTGTTAAGACTTTATTTTAAAATTCACACTGATCCAACTTTACCAGAACACTCCTTCTAAGTTTACTGTATACAAAGTGGACTCATTTCATAACATAGACTAGGGCAACAAGCATGAATCTCTTTTAATTAACTAGCCATGATGTTTTTAATAATTTGAATTATATTTCAGAATAAATATCTCCAACTGCTTTTGCTCTATGGGAAATTTGCAAAGAATGGTGTGTCTGTCTAGCTGACTTAATGTGCTCTTTGGGTTTAGGAGTGTTTTCTATAACTTCTTCCAAGTGTTTTGAACTTTTTCTTCCCACATGCTTTATTTAATTTTAAAGATTTATTTATTTTATGTATATGAGTATGCCATTGCTCTCTTCAGATCCCATTACAGTGGTTGTGAGAAACCATGTGGTTGCTGGGAATTGAACTCAGGACCTCGGAAGAGCAGTCGGTGCCCTTAACCACTGAGAGACATCTCTCTCCAGCCTGTCTCACATGCTTTATATCACCATGTTACCCACACAATCCATGCATGCCTATCTGAAACAGTGTGATCGTGATTTCTATCTTCAGTGGCAAGGATGGCAAAGGGCTTACACATTTATTAATACCTAGATTCATAGTAAATGCCTACTCTGCTCACACACAGCCATGAACTCTAACTTTGTTTATTGTCACCATTTTGCACTTGCCACAAATCTTCTGATCTAGTGAGGAAAGAGACAGTTCAATGAGAATGGTAGAAGGGAATCCCATTCTGAATAGCTCCAGCGGTTGGCCTCTAAGCAGTAGAACTATCAAGTTAGGTCCATACAGTCTGAAGGGGTCTGGCTCAGTGAGCAGTGTGCAAGAGATAGCCTCGTCTTGACAGAGGCCATAGTGTAGGTGGCATCTAGCTGGAGTTCGTAGGAGAACTAGAAAGATCATCATTCTGAGGTGCCCTGGCTACAGTCAAATGGGAAGAGGAACCTCAGCTGAGAAAACACCTCTGTCACATTGTCCCTTGGGAAGTCTGTGTGGCATTTTCTTGATTGCCAATGGAGATCAGAACCCCAGTGGGGTCAGTGCTACTCCTGGACAGGTGGCACTGGTTAAGAAGGCAGGTTGTGCAAACATGTAAGCATGGCTTTGAATGCCTGTGTGGCTTCCCTTAGTGATGGACTGTGACCTGGGACATGTATGTAAAATAAACCCTTTTGTTCCCATGTTGGTCTTGGACATTGCTTTATTACAGCAATAGCCAGCAAACTAAGACAGGGCTGCAGGGGTGTGCATGTGTTAGGATTGTATCATGAGTACTGCAGTGCATTCATTTGAAAATGAAATTAATAATCTGTTTGATATATAATACTGGGCAGTTTTTAAATGTCCAGTAAGTTCTGCGAGGGACTATTCAGGTCAGGGAAAATCTTTCAGAATGGGGAAGGATGTAACTTGGATGAATATAAGATTTGATTTAGAAAATGGGAGATAAAGGCATTCAAGTTTTATCTCAAAACCAACAGCTTCAGTCCCTGTGATATTTTCTTTTCTCTCTCTCTCTGTCTCTCTCTGTCTCTCTCTGTCTCTCTCTGTCTCTGTCTCTGTCTCTCTGTCTCTGTCTCTCTCTTTGTCTCTCTCTCTCTCTATCTCTCTCTGTCTCTGTCTCTCTGTCTCTGTCTCTCTGTCTCTCTCCTCTGTCTCTCCTCTGTCTCTGTCTCTCTGTCTCTGTCTCTGTCTCTGTCTCTCTGTCTCTCTCTTGGATATTTTATTTATTTACATTTCAAATGTTATCTCCTTCTCTGTTTTTTCCTCCGGAAGCACCCTATCCCATCCCCCTTCCCCTGCTTCTGTGAGGATGCTCCCACCCACTCACCCACTCCTGCCTCCCCACCCTCGCATTCCCCTACACTGGGGCATCGAGCCCTCACAGGACCAAGGGCCTCTCCTTCCATTGATGCCTGACAAGGACATTCTTTGCTACATATGCAGCTGGAGCCATGGGTCCTTCCATGTGTACTCTTTCGTATTTTCTTAAAGAGAACAAGATCATGACCTAGAAACTGAAAACATATAGATTCTCTGCACTAGCAAATGAACAGTGGAGGCAGCTACTTACAGATGCCACTAGGTGTGTTAGCCTGAAAGATGTGTTATTTTCTGTGCTTGGCATCAGTCTGGTTGTTACCCTGAGAGGGTGGTTCAGCTCTAACCTCAATCGTCTCTACTATGGAGCATGTGCCAGTGTGTCTGGTAGCTCCTTCTTATCATGTCCCACTACTATATTATGTTGAATATGGCCTATTGGCTCACATATCCTATCATGCATCTTCAGAGGCAGGTGCCTGACTCCTACTACACCTTAGTGGCTGCACTTGAGGTCAGAATTGTACATGTGAGGCTAGAGGAGAAAATCTCATCTCCCAATTTGGATGGTCCAGTTCTTTGTTAGTACTTTCATTAGACAGGGCAAGGAATCTCGGACCTTTCTATGAGCTCTTAAACTAATTTTAAAGATACACTGATAAAGTGAAAGAACAGATACGAAACACACGTTGTAAGCCAGCAGTAGTCATGGAAGCAGTCCAACAATCCTCTGAAAGTCAGGAGCTTTCTTTTAAACTCATGCCTTAAAGTTTTAGAGAGATCTATTTTTAGACAGAAGTTTAGAGAGTAGAGGGAGCGTTTAAGATTGCTTCCTCACATCCTGATTTTTTTTTTACAACTGTAGCAGCCTAGGGAGGGTCTATAATTCAACGGCAATAGACGGCAAACGGTCAGCATGAACCGTCAGTAGATCCTGATGAGAACCTGAATCTCACAGGTCGTTCCCAAACCTGGTCCCATTTCCTCAGGAGCTGGCCATGAGGAGGATGCCAGGAGAGTGATGCCCAATTACAGGCTCAAGGTCTAGTATATCTAAGCATAGGTCCAACACCAGGACTCCATAGTGACAACCCTTCTTAGTAGGTGACAATCAAATTTTCTGGGTGGCAGAGCAGTGCCAGGGAACACACTGAACCTGAGAGGAGAGGAAGGGGGACAGCAGAGTAGAAAGGTAGTGAAGGCTGGCATACAGTGTGTGCTGACTATGAGCCAATACCATCCCGGAGGCTTAGACAAACTATATTTAAGCATGTCAAAACCTTAGTTATAAATGGCTGTCATTATTTATAATTTTGCTAGCAAGAATATTTCATGTCATACAGAGAGAGTCTGGAATCAGCAAAATGATTATTACAAAAACAGCCTTCTTGGATTCCAAAACCCATACATTTTTGGAAACATGTACTGTTAGGAATATCAAATTGAACCATGTACACAACAAAACACCTGATGGGTGATGGGTGACAGGTGTTACGGGGATAGTCTGACATCAGACTCCAGAAGTCTATATTTCTCAGTGACCAGGGAGGTTGGTTAAGTCACTTCATTTTTAGGAATTTATTTTGTCGTGTATAGGATTCCAAATTTTTCCCAATACTTATTTCATGATGTTTGTGATAGTTAACGTATAAAAAGAGCTCAAAGTTATACAACATTGAGGTCAGCTTGGTGTATGTAGCAAGGGTCATCCGAGGCTAGGTAGTAAGGCCCTATCTCAAAAGCCTAAAATGAGATTACACAACATCAATGGAAGAAAATTAATTTATTCTTCAGTCAGTTTTGTGTTAAAACGCTCATTCCCTCTTCTCTAAGCTAAGCTGTCATGCTGTGGGAAAAAAAAAAAAAAAAACACTCGCACAGGGCGGCACGGGGCTGGCGCCTGGTCCTGGTGGCAGCAACCCACAGGCCAGTGTGGCAAGAGAGGCGGAGTCCCGTGGACCACTGTGGCAGGGTCCGAGAGGCTTTTCCCGTGGCGGAGTTTTCCACATGTACAAGAAGGTCCAAAGTTCCAGGACACACGTGGAATCCAAGATAAAAGTTTATTATCCATGATGATAGCTGTATCTGGATGATGTGCCAACCGGCAAATGCCAGGAGGGGCTTCCTCATATCGGGGAGTTGGAAAGAGGAGGGCTAGGGAGGGGAAAACTTAATTATCTAAGCCTCCTGGCCTTATTAATATCTAAATCTCAAGGCAGAGGACTGTTAGTCATGCCCCTCTACCTGTGTCTTATGTGACTGAAGGTACAGGTTAAATGGAGGTGAGACCGAGTGTCAGGGCCCTGGGTTCTGGGGGCGTGGCCAAACACCTGCAGTCTCAGGGTTCCAGGCCCATGGCAACCCTTCCAGGGCCCGACATCATGCCATTACAGATGATGAGGTTGCAGTCTGGTAAACAAGGTACCACAGCTATAACCTGCAAGCTGAGCATTACACTAACAGGGTTTTCTCTCCCCCTGTGGTCCTAGAATCACCAGACCCTGTACAAAGCTGCAGTTTCTAGTTAGCATCTCCCGAAGCTTCTTATTCAGTAGGGCACAGTGTGTCTGACATCTCATGATTTCTAACCTCATAGATGCTCCTCACTCTCATAGCCACACGAGGTAGGACTTCATGGTTGCTGCTTAAAGTTACTGGCTCTTAGCTCCTCCATCAGCATCTAGTGGCATCAGAGTCATTGGGGAGTGGGCTAGGATTGTTCTAGAAGTATAACTTCTTACTGATCCTCATCACAAGGCCTCTGAGCTCACTGATCTTGGGTATCACTTTTGTAAAGTGAGTGTTGCTGAGTTACAGGAGTGTATACTGCAGAACTTCAGAAATGCTCTAACTATACCGGGACACTCAAAATCCATTGCCTGTGTAAGACTGGGTAACTTTTAAAAACTTTCACATTTATTCTGTATATCTATATCACTCCTGATATATGTGTCTCTGTGTGTCTATGTATCTTTGTGTATAGAGAGAGAAAGTGAGAAACTAAAGAAATAAAACAAAATATGTATTTACATTTTCCTATAATTCTGATGAAAATGCATTTTGATAAATATCCCTTTCAGATGGCATTTATGACTGTGACACTTGCCATATATTTAATCTTTGATTTCTATAGCTTAGTACATTTATTTTTTAAGTTCAATAAGATGTAAAGTATGAGAGTGGCTTAAAGCAAAGTATTATGGCACAATACCTCAATACACAAATGCATATGTTAATGGAACAGTGAGAAAAGAGTTGTTCTCTCCTGGTCCTTGTATAGAGAGGGTTGATGCCAAGGAGACTAGTTGTTTAATAGGAAGAGTGACAGATGTGGCTGCAAAGGTGTCTCAAGGACCTATGGGTGATTCCTGTGTACAGAGTAGAGCACTAGTCAGGAGACTGGGCACTGTGGCAAGGTGAAAGGAAACAAGAAGCTGGAAAAGGTCTCAGCTAGCAGATCTTGAGAAAGAGATTCTCAGAAACATTTTACTTTATTCCACACAGTGCTAAATCTTACCAATTAATATGCACACATATATGGACATATATATGTATGTGTATGTGTTTATGTATTTGTGTGTGTGTGTGTGTGTGTGTGTGTGTGTGCATTATCTTAGGTTTCTATTGCCATGATACCATGAGCAACTTGGAAAGGGTTTATGCGATCATACAACTCTTGGGTCAATGACATCTGTGGATCATCAGAGCAGGAACATGGAGGCAGGAACTGAAGCACAGAACTTGGAGGAAAACTGCCTATTGGCTTGCCATTCGTGGCTTGCTCCACCTGCTTTTGTAGACAACTCAGGACCACCTCCCCAGAGATCGCACTGGCCACGCCATATTACAGGCCCTCCCATATCAACCATTAATCAAGATAGTACATCATAGACTTGTCTATAGTTCAATCTCATAAAGACGTTTTTCTCAGTTAAGATTTCCCTTTCCAAAAAGCAAAACAAAACAGACCAAAGAGAGAGAGGAGAGAGAGAGAGAGAGAGAGAAGAGAGAGAGAGAGAGAGATCTCTCCTCATCCCACATATGGCTGTTTGTGTCAACTTGACCAAAAGCCAGCAGCATTCTCTCATTGCTCTGAATGGATAGGGCATGGCATGTCTACAGGGGAAGTGCCCATCATCCACCCCTCAGCTGTCACTCACCAACACTGAGCCAACACTAACCTTATACTTATCCAAAATTTACACATTCACATCCATCTTTGAGTGATCAGGTTTTCAGCTCCTGCTAGGTGCCTCCTGTATTGTTCTACCTTACATTTTTATAACCTAGGCCTCCGTTCACATGATCAGCAGCCTTCAGTTACATTCATATGGTTTTCTTGTACACATGTCCAGCTGCATGTACATGAATATAGGCATGTGTATATATGCCAGGGGTGATGTTGGGTGTCTTCATTGATCATTATCCACCTTAAGTTTTGAGACAGAGATTAAATTCATATGTCACTGAGGAGATTAGACTAACTGGCCAGCAAGCCCTGGGAATCCTTCTTTCTCCATGTCTCTATTGCTGGGCTTGCAGATGCATGCCACGATGCCCAGCTTATATACTGTGGGTAGTAGGGCTCAGACTTGGATATCATGCTTGTATGGCAAGTACCTTATTGCTGATTAAACCATCTCTTCAGTCGTTTGCTCAATAGTATGTGTGTGTGTGTGTGTGTTTCCCTATTTCTCTAACATAACTGTGTTAATATAAAAATATGATCCCCCAAAAATTCTTTAAATATAATGAAAACTTCTATGATGGTGAGAGAGAACATATACCAAGTGAATTAAACTTCCAAAGATCCCAAGACTGTGATGCATTCGTAATCCATAATTAATTCACAGAGTGACACTCGTCTGCTTTCAATGACAAATCAACACACATTAACAATCACATTAGCTTGTGTTGTATATCCTAATATGGACTCAGAGTTTTAAGATTAGTGGTAAAAGCATCTTTAAATATATTCCCAACGTCCTCTGTCATAAAAATTTTAAATTGTGGTTTATTTGATGAGGAAAGAAAGAAGTTTTATAGGCCTTAATAATGAAAAAAAAGGAGACTATGAAACAGGGAGGCTCATAAAATTCCAGTTTTTAGGTAGGAAAATCACTATCTATAATGTCCTGGGTGAAGAGAGAAGGAGTGGGATATGACAGGGTCATAATTGCATGGAATAAAATGGCCCGTGATTCATGTCAGAGGAGCTACTATGGCAAGGCTGGCAGTCAGTAGCCTGGTCTCCTGGTACCTGGTGCTGCTCTGAGATGGCTCAGAGATGCTCAGATGGTCAGTAGTAACGAGATGTTTTCTGTTTGGCCTTTAGAATCCACCGCACAATACTCCATGTATTTTCTGAGATCGTCTCACTGAGGCAACCTTTTTTTTTTATTATTGGAAATTTTGTTTACATTTCAGATGTACTCTCCTTACCCCATTTCCCCCCTCCTCCCAGGAACTCACTATCCCTTCCCCCTTCCTCCTGACTCCACGTTGGTGTAACCCCACCCCCTCCCCCATACCTCACCTCCCCACCCTCGAATATCCCCCCCCAACGACGTCCAGCCTTCATGGGACCAAGGATCTCTTCTCCCACTTATATATAGCTCCCTTGCCTATATAGCTGGAGCCTTGAGTCCCTCCCTAAGAACTCCCAGGCTGGTGGCTTAGACCCTGGGGGTTCTGGTTGGTTGGGATTGTTGCTTTCCTCATGGTGTTGCGAATCCTCTCAACTCCTTCAGCCTTCACTCTATCTTCTCCATTGGGAACCCCATGATCAGTTTAATGGTTAGCTGTGAGTATCTGCCTCTGAGTATGTCAGACTCTTGCAGACTTCTAAGGAGACAGCTATATCAGGCTCCTGTCAGCATGTACATCCTGACATCCACATCAACCTCTACCTTTGGTGACTGCACATAGGATGGATATCCAGGTAGAATGGTCTATAGATGGTCCCTCCTTCAGTTTCTGTCCTGCACTGTGTAAAAAATATCATCCTGACTGAAGTAACCCAATCACAAAAGAACATACATGGTATTCACTCACTTATTATTGGATTTTAGCCCAGAAGCCTGAAATACCCAAGATTCAACTCACAGACCACATAAAGCTCATGAAGAATGATGACCACGTAGGGGGGCTTCAGCCCTTCTTAGAAGGAGTAACAAAATACTCAAGGGAGGCAACTCTTTAAATGAAGAAAGGACCATGCTTGAAAAACTGTTAATTTTCAAAATCTGTAGCGTTTTGGTACCCTTCATGGTTTTCTGTCTGGAGTCTGAACGCTTCCACATCTCCTCACTTGTAAGCAAGAATAAACCCAGTTTAAAAGCTTTGTTTTAGGAAAATTTTCCTGTGTCTGCATGTATTGGAACTTGCTCAAGTGCTTCAAAAAGAGTGAATTGTCAGTACTGGATCCAAGGGAAGAAAGACACGGAAATATGTTTCAAGCTTCTTTGAGACAGGTCTTACAACTTCTATAAAGGAAGTTAAAAACATAATTAAGACACAGAGTAAGCCTATTTAATGAATTAATACTCATGGATAGCTTAACATCAACCTCCTAAAGGTTGTAAGAGTATATGCCTCAACCCACAGGGACTGGATATTCCTGGTGTGGTGGGTACTCTAATGCTTGCCTCTTGCCTCAGTTTCCAAAATATCTCCATCCTCACTGAAGGTACCTGCAGATATGCTAAGTAGCAATGCAGAAGGAATCCAGTTGCCATGGTATTAGAGTTGGATTTAGCTGAATACAAGGCTGGAGATAATCCAAATGTAAGGCTTCGATTATCCCGAGGGTTCAGTCTTATCACAAAGTCATTAAGAGAATACACAGAAGGCAGAAGAGAACCAGACACAGGCCTTGTGAGAGGACTTGGCCTTGGGGGAGAGGAGGACTATACCCCAGTGACCATGTCTAAAGCACATACTGAACCCAGTCCAGTGAGATACACCTTTGACACCTAGTATGCTAAGATTTGTTGGTTTTTGCAAATATATATATATATATATTGCTAGTATATATTCATTATGCAAACTTAAAAATGATTTTTTGTGTGTTATATGTATACTTTACTACACCCACCATTTAGCCTTTCTTGCCCGTTCTTGCTCACTCTTGCTCACCAGCTTCCCAGTTTTCCTCTGCTTTTATATTTCATTCCCCCTTCCTTTTAAATATTTATTCTTCTCGCATATATTATATCCAGACTACAGTTCCCCGCCCCCCCCCACTCCTCCCAGCCTCTCCCACCTCCCCTTTCTCCCAGATCCACTCCTCCATTTCCCATCAGAAAAGAGCAGTCTTTTGAGAATTTCTTAAAATGTACTATGGTCACATTCACTGCCCCCTCCTCCCAGACCCACCCCTTCTTCCTTACCCATGCAACTTTCTGTCTGCTCTTTGTTTTGTTGTAATTTTCCCACTGGTCCTGGTAGTACGCTCATCTACTGTGAGTATGTGGCCTTCTGTGAGAACATGCTCCAGCAGTCTCATCTTTAAAGAAAATGAAATTTCCATCTCTCAGTACTACTGACCTTACCTCCAGCCTGAGTCATTTGTCAAGTTTCCCAATCAGGGAAGAATCCATGGTAGCCAGATTCTCTCTCCCTTGATCCTCTTTCACAGACCACTACCATGACCTATTCACCACAATCATTAAAAACTCCAGGAATGCATTTATATGTACTAACATATATCTCTGTTTATTTCATATTTATCAGCTATAGTCTACTGGGGCAAGAAGACCAGTACATATCTTCTAAGGTACTCAACATCTAAAAAAAAAATTAATGGAAATTTAATGGGAAAATTAATGAACACTTGAAAACTGGAAGGGAGATTGCAGCCATATAATCCACACCATTGAAATTTGAGTGAATTTATAGTATTTCAGACATAAAACTATCTGCAATAACACAGTGTTCAGGAAGATAAATAAGAGGAAAGAATTAAAACTGTTTGGATTATATAAAAGAGTAACTAGATTGTGCTCTGAATCCAAATTCGTCATTTCCACCAGGATGCTTAAGTAGAAGACATTCATGCTTCCATTGAAGACTTGATTGGTGTTAAACAGTATGTTAACTGAAAGACACATCCATTTTCACTTGCTTAAGAATGCTTACAATGCTCAATAAAGCGCCTACATGTTTTTGCATGACAAAAAGGGATATACATAGTTAATCACTATGCACTGGGATAATGAGCATGTTATGCATTTTAGCATCTGTTATATTTATATTTCATTGTGGCCATTAATAGGTAATTTTCCATTGTACTGTGTAGAAGACTTTTTTTTTTTTTTATTGTTACACAGCCATTTGAAATTAGACTTGTAGTTTTTTCTTGCAGCAAATCACTTAGGGATATATCCCAGAGAGTCTAGCCTTTGAGATAGCCATGCCTGCTTCAGCTGCCATTCCCATTCAATAAGAATGTCACAACTGCCAATGTCAGAGGCCCTGGCGTTTTAATTCCATTTCTCCACACTTTCAGAGCTGGCTAGTAAGATGTCATGGAATGCCCATTAAGGGAAATGCATCCTGCCACATTGCGCACAGGAAGCTAAACAGCCAGCCTAGGCCTGAACTTCTGTGACAGATTACAAATGTGTTTTCCTCTGTGGAACAGTGAGACAGTTAAATGGTTTCTAAACAGAAGATGTGTCATCTAAATTCAGTTCTCTTAGTATCTCTACTTGATCAAACCCCTTAACTGTTTCTCAGGGTGATTAATAACCCTCTTATTCTTTTGCGACAGAGCATCATGAGAGTTCATATTAATTGTATTAGTTACAGCTGAGTTCCTTTGGAGGTCCAGAACCGTGTCTAACCCACCCAACTGTGAACTCCTTGAAGGATGAGCCACTGTATTTTGTACAGTTTTCCAATCATTCGGCCATTACGATATAGTAAGAGCATCACAAATCTGCATCAGGTCAAATTGAGTTGAATTAACTTCATAAAAACTATCAAGAACTTCAACATGACAAACATTCTTAACCCTATTTAAAATTTGAAGCTTTATGGAGGCATTGCATTCTGCCAGCAAGTATGTGACTCCAGGAGAAAGTCAGTAGCTCTTATGGTTACCAGACCAGCTATAGCACTATATTCTGGTTAGACAAAGCAAATGTTAAATTTCATGTTATAGTTTATATTAAAATAGATCTGTAGTTAAAACTTTGGGGGTATATGTGTGTGTGTGTATAAGAGAGAGAGAAGAGAAACGACACACACAAGAGAGAGAGAGAGAAGAGAGAGAGAGAGGGAGAGAGAGAGAGAGACTTACTATTTCAACTCTAGAAATTTCTGAAACTTCTGGAGGCTTCTATAGCAGAAGGTATCATTCCCAGATAGGTAATAGACCATTAACAAGCTTATATAATTGAGGTCAGCAAAAGAAAAAAAGTAGAAGTTACATGGCCCCTCAAGCTATCTCCTCAATGACTCTTGAGACTGGCATGAGCCACATAAGAAGTTTATAGACCACTGATGACTGGAGCATGGATACATCTTGGTTAAAAACAAATTACAGTTCTCAGAGCACTTGCTTCCAGAGATGTCACAGAGCCAACAGAGGGCAAAGGGAGACCATAAGAAGCACAAGGATATCTCATCAGAAAACCTTCTATTGTGTTGCAGATTCCAGTATATTTAGTATGTCTCAGGATCCTATGTGGAAATAATTTTGAACACCACAATATAAAACCAGAATGAAACATCCTAAGCATTCTGAAGACTCAGGCTGGACCTGGATTTTATGCTTAGTAGAGTTAGGCATGGACACATCCTAAGGTCCCACAATAGACATAGGCTATGTTTAAAAAAGAAGAACGTAATAAAATATACATACTACAGGGTATGAATAGAAACATTTATTGTCTTTTTATTTATATGTGTGCATGTATGCACATACCTATACACACACAAGTACCACAGCATGCATGTAGTGGTCAGAGAAGAGTTTGAGGGGATCGTTTCTTTCTATCATGTGGATCCTGGCGATTGAACTCAGGTCATTAGGTTTGGTAGCACATGTCCTAGTTAAGGATATCACTGACTCTTTTACAACAGTACTATCACTGGCAGACTTGCTCTAGATCCCATTCATAAACTCTGTAATTGAGTCATAACCCAGGTAAATTCTCAGGCGATGGGGAGAATAGTCCTGGTGATTTTGGATGTAGGCTGATCATCTTCCAGATAGAAATCATAAAAATAAAACTAACAACACAGAACACATGCACACACACACACACACACACCACACACACACACACCACACACACACTATGCTTAGGTAGCATTTACACAGAAGATGTAATTCTATATTCATTTATTTATATATAAAAAATTTGAGCTAATACTTGAGTTTTGGAATTATCTGTGACTTTAAAGTATTTCTAAATTCTAAATAAGTTCATTTCAAGGCTACTTTCAAATATTTTGATGACATCTTCACTTTCTATCACTTTGAATATTTTATCACTATTTGATAAGATTACTGGAATAATATTACTATTTCAAAAGGGATAAGCAATTGCGTTGTCAAAACTGCCCAGGTAATTTGCACATCCCTGACTGAGCCAAGGGTACATGGTTTGCACGTTAGACCAGACAAAATCTTTGTCAGGTTTTCCTAAGGATCCTGATTTAAAATGAAGGGAGTAGGGTTCATTTCTTTGATGAGGAAAATTAAATGTCAACAATAATCCAGGGCATAAAGTTGTAGTAGATAAAATGACCCTGCCCTTTGGGATCAGAAACCTGGTATGCATAGACACAAGTCAATGAATTCTACTGCCTCTAAGATGATCTCTGTAGAAAAGCATGGGGATCTATAGGACCACTGAAATGGCTTAGTCTAATCTGGTGAGCAATCAGCTGTAACTAAGGCACCCAGTGATAGACGTGCTGTTATCTAGACAGAGTTTCAAGTCTGTCTGCTCTGTGCTTGGCTAAGCCACACGACCACTCAGAAAACCCATCTCCTCACTTCTTTAAGGCACTTGGAGTTCATCTGCCAAATCATTTTTGTGGGCACTGGCTACAATAGTATCCTTTCTCTCCATTGCTCTTTGATGACAGAGTTCTCCAGTGCCTAACAAAGTTCTTGATCCAGTATTTGTCACTTTATAAATAATGCACAATGCATTATCTGAGTTGGAGGGACCAACGTAATCAGTCACATAGCCCCAGCCATACAACATCTTGTGAAAATGTATAGAATGTTCTTTCACCATAAGGAGACTATAATTCAGAGAGAATAAAACACATCACGGTGGGCATTATCAAATGAGACCCACTCGTAAGTTTTCAGAGTCTGCAGGTGTGTTCATGGATACTTTTGCATTTTAAAGGCAGGAAGAAAATTCACTAAACAGGGGAGGAAGAGGACCTAGGAGCATATTAAGCAGCACCCGGAATGGTAGGGTAATGATCTTGGAGAGAGCATGAGACTCCAGAGGCTGACACTGAAACCAGGCAGTGAGTATGGACCATGAAGGACCTGAAGGAAGATCATGTTAGCCCAGTGGGTTCAGAAATACAGAGCCATTTTGAAGCTAACCCTAGCATGCTCAATTTAGAAGCTCTAGATGTTTAGAGGAAATTTAAGTTAATCCATCAGTTTTAAATGAACTAAAGCTCTGGGCAAAATCACTGTCAAATATTGCTTTATATTTAAACATTGTTCTATGTTATCCTCATTTTTTTATTATTTTATTGATTTATCTCAGTGGCTCAACCAGGGAAGGTAGAATTTCCTGCGTTTCATAGAGGAAAGAAGCACATGTTGGGGTGTGAAGTGGCATATTCAGGTGTGAAGTGGCATATTCAGGGTCACCCAGCTAAAGAACAGCCGACTCTGAATTGATCAAAGACTCTGAAGTTTAAATCATTAATTAATCATTACAATTAAGATGGGTCAAATGTTATTGACAGTGTTTCATATTTCCACGCCTATGGATTAAAAACTTTTATCATATAGCTTTGGCAAAGGTGAATAGAGATTTATGTTGAAGGGATTTTGTTTTGCTTTTGAGTTAAAAAATATATGTGTTTGCAAGCCTACACAGCAGCTTTGGGAAGAACTAGGTGAATGACACTATATTGTTCAAGTCTCATAATATCCTAACAGTAATATGGGTTAATTAGTTTATATACATGAATCATTTTTTTTTCCATAAAACTAATACCTTGCAGTATTTAAGGAGAAATAGTTTTCTATCTAGGCCATAAAACCCTAATTCTCACTGGTTTGGAGGCTGAGTCAGAAAAAAAATATGAGCTGGACTTCAACAGGGGACTTCATAGAGACCTTGTTGGGAAGGAGGAAGAAGGGGGAGGAGGCAGAGGAGGATGGAGAAGGGGGAAGAGGAGGAGAGAGAAGAGTAGGGATACGGGAAGGGGAGGAGGAAGAGTGACAGGAGGAAGGCGAGGAGATGGAGAGAAATGAGGGTGAGACTGAGATTTGTCACAAGGGCCGTAAGCATGTAGAAAGACATGGAAGTATTCTGTCCGCAAACTTACAACACTGGAGTCCATGTGCTTGATGCTTAGCTGCTCTTAGAAGATCAGACTCATCTGGGCATTTGGTGCTAAAAGCTTTGGGAGAAAGGCTGTGCAGGCGGATCAGGTCCAATCCCTGGCCTTTGTGCGTCATTATCCTAACTCCACAGCTTCTGTGAGCCTTCTTGGTATCTGTAGGAAGAGAGCAATGGGCTAACATGATAGTATTTAAATTGTTTTTAAATAGGAGATGGACTTGATGATAAGGGACAAAAGGTTCTCATGCCAGTGGCATGATGTTCTGTGTGTACTCTCACACGTGGATATGTGGACACATGTCTTTCTTACTTGCCTGTAAACTGCCAATCTGTCACCCAGAAAATGTCCAATCTGTTCAGTCCTGTGACCTTTTGCTATGGAATCATCAGTGTTAGATTTCAGGATAACGGAAATCAAGCTTTTATGGCATTTCAGTGTTTTTTTTAGTGATCTGTAGTGATTAATGAGCTTTATGGGAAACCAGAAATAAATACTTTCTGGATTCCTGGTTTTATGTCTTCGAGCAATCCATTAGGCTTCGAAGAGACGCCTGAAGGTTGCCTCTGAAAGCCTCCTCTAAACCATCCCTTCTCTCTTAAATAAGCTCTGCATGTAAAATATAGCACCGGCCACAGCATCAGCACTCACAAGTGATTAAATGTAGACTCTTCTCCCATTCCCTGCTTCCCCTCTCATGTTGCATCTACTCTCCATGTGTTACTAAATTATTTGTTCAAAATGATTTGAGTAAACATGACTGGACTCATTGTCAGCTAGAGTAGTTCTCACAACTATAATTACATATCTGGAGCGCTGAAGGGCTGTTATTAGACCTTACACGTATAAGTACTGGTATTTAAAAATATTCAATGCTCAATGCATTCAATACCTTATGCTCCCTTCTTTTCTACCTTAGTCCGTCTATGCCAGTATAACAAGATACCCGAATCATTTACAAGGACTGAAATGCTATTTCTCAGCACTTAAATGTTGGGACTCCAGTATTTGTTCAAGTATCATAATATTCTAAGAGTAACGTGTTAATTAGCTTATATATGATGAGTCATCTTTTAAAATAGGCAAGAAATCAAGACTACTTGATGATAAGGGACAAAGGTTCTCATACCAGTGACATGATGTTCTGTCTATACTCACATGTGAACATATGGACACGTATATTTCTTACTTGCTATAAATTGCCAATCTGTCACCTAGCAAACTCCAATCTGTTCAATTCTGTGACCTTTTGCTATGGAAACATCAGTGTTAGGTTTACAGAGAAATGGGTCACTGGTGGGGAACAATCATCTCTACTCTTGGTGGCTGTGACTTCCAGGACCAAGGCTCTGCCTTATGGTTACTTCCTTCCGAAAGTCTCTGATTGTTAATGCCATCATATAGATGACTACACATCAACTACAGTCTAAATACCTGTCCTGATATCCACAGGTAAGCATAGTCTTCACAGGTCATCCAAGAATCTACTGTTTTTTAAACGATGGAAACCATTACAGAAACCTATGAAACAATGACACTAATAAACATCCTGACATAGACAGAGGAAGGCTCACAAGGCCTCAGCCCTACACAGAGAACTAAAGGCCACCAAGGAAAGCCAAGAGTTGGAGTAGTCTTTGCAGGGAAGGGCACACCCATTGGTTATCCAGTACCAGATCATCAGCTGAAAGCATATACAAAGTGATAGTATACAGACTAAGGTTTTGTTTATATATTTAGGAACACACACACACACAACACACCAGAGAGAGAGAGAGAGAGAGAGAGAGAGAGAGAGAGAGAGAGAGAGAGAGAGAGAGAGAAACAGGCAGACACACAGAGAGACAGAGAGACGAGAGTAGAGAGAAACAGAGACAGAGAGACAGACACAGACACAGACAAGAGACTGACATGGAACACATATATAACAGCTACAAAAATAAGAAAAGGAAAAAAACTGGCCATTAATTTAAAAGAGAAAGGGGGTCAGATGGGACTTTGGAGGACAGAATGATGTTAAGTTTGGTTGAGGGACATGTAGGTTATTTCCAGTTTTTGGCTATTATGAATAAAGCTCCTGATCTATGCTGAACTATAGTCAAACAAGTGTCCTTGTGGTAAGTTGGGGAGCTATACGACTTCTAGGAGTCGTATAGCTGGGTTTTGAGGTAAATCTAGTCTCAATTAATCTGGAGAGAATGAGTTACCGCCATATTGATTTCCACTAGCAATGGAGTGCAAACGTGTGTAGCTCCACATCCCTACAGCATGAGCTATCACCTGAGTTTTTGATCTTAGCCATTCTGTAAAGTTGTAAGATGGAATCCCAAAGTTGTTTTGATTTGCATTTCCCTGATGGCTAACGATATGGAACATTTCTTTAAATGTTTCTCAGCCTTTGGGGTTCCTCTGTTGAGAATTCTGTTTGGATCTGTACCTCATTTAAAATTACATGTTTGGTTTGTTGATATCTAGTTTCTTGAGTTTTTTTATATAGATTTGGGTATCAGCTCTCTGTCAGATATAGGGAAAATGAAGATCTTTTCCCATTCTGTAGGGTGCCAGTTCGTTCTATTGATGGTGCCCTATGACTTACAGAAGCTTTTCAGTTTCATGAGGTTCCATTTATTAATGGTGGGTCTTATTAAAGTATTTTTTAAAAGTCCATTTAAACAGAATTATGTTTTATAATAAACATGACCCTTTATCCAATTGATTGTGAAGTATAGCACTTCTATACTTCTACATGGTTCTAATTTAAAGTAAGGTAAACAACGAGGGATAACTATGAAAGAAAAGTGATGGATATGGGCATGATTGAAGATTTACCTACGTGTAAATTCATAAATATGTGTCAATACATAAAGTGATTTGTAAACACGAGCAGCGGTTTTTAATTTTAACCTTGTCCTGTCTAACGTTTCATTCGTCAACAAATCATAGAAGTGGAATAAGGTTAAACCTATAGACGAAGAAATTCAAAGTGGCCAGTGAGATGACTCATGGGAGCAGGGCACCAAGTCTAAACCTTCAGAAACTTTGTCTGCTTTCCACCTGTGCATTGTGACATGCATATGACAGCACACACACACACAAACACACACACACACACACACACACACGATAAATAATAAACAAACTTTAAATATGAAATTCAAAGGTATTGTTAATGTGTTGGATTGTATAACTTTAGACCAAATCATAATGTGAATTTTATCAGAAATATAGTTTGAATGTTATCCTTTATTATAACACACTCACACACACATACACACACACACACACACAGAGAGAGAGGAGAGAGAGAGAGAGAGAGAGAGAGAGAGAGAGAGAGAGAGAGAGAAGAGAGAAGAGAGAAAGAGAGAGAGAGAGGTGGTAGAAATAGAACATTAAACTTAAAAAAAAATAGTCCCTGTCCCTTGTATATTTGCTATCACAGCAAGAACCTAAGAAAACCAAGGAGGAGAATTAAGTAAGCAATGAGAAGGGTAAATATTGAGAATGATGGAGGGGATTAAAGGAATTTAAATATTTTAAGGAAATTATGTAAATATGTTTGTAAACACAGATATAAACATCCTCAGAAGTCTGCATCATACTGAATGGGGAAGCATTAGAATTCTCTGCACGCTTCCTCTCCAGCAATAAAGATAAAGGAAGGTTTCTATTGGTTAAAGCTGATCCCACACAGTAGCAGCCAATGTGGCTAGTTATGGGACAGCCGCCAGTGCCATGAGTTATGCAACAGCAGGCAGTGTCGCTAGTTTAAGGGAAAAGGAGCATATGGATAAATTGGGGATGAAATGGTTAGGAAATTTGGTAGAGCCAGTTTGGCCTAGCTTCGCTATCTCGGGAACATGAAGGTAGACTTGGCTTGCAGAGAGAGCCGTGGCCTCTGGTCTGAAGTGTTCACCTGGGGAACTGGCCCCAGCTGCACCATCACAGGCAGGACAGACAGAAGCGCAGAGAATACCCCACCACTGGCTTATAGCAGCTGCAATAGCCAAGTGTATCCTGAAACCATGGCTAAAAGGATTTTTCATTAAAAAGAAATAAAGTTGAGCAGATTAGGATAGAGAATTAGAGTAACACTAAATGCAGGCATTCTGAAGGGAAGTAAAAGTGGTATCGCCTATGAGTCAGGAAAAAGATAAACTACTCAATAGATACTTGGACGATTAGCTTACATTTAGGGAAAAATAAAGTTGGGTCACAACGTACTTCTTCATACCAAAGGAATAAATAAGCGAAGCAAGTGTATGAAGGTATACAGTAAGCAAAAACTGCTAACAGTAAGTTGGTAAATGAAGTGGTTAATTACCTCTAAGGGGTTCACTGTCTGTGTCAGCTGAGGAAAGTCAGTTGTATGGCCAAAGGAGTTGTTCACAAGGACTGGGGCTTAGCAGGGCTCTCTATTCTGGAAAGTTTGGCCAGTATCACCACAGTCCAGTTCTCAGAAGCACCTGGAGAACCTATCTCCTCTTCTTCCAGGCAGTCCTCCACAATCAGACATCCTTTCTTTTTAAAAATATAACAGGCATGATGAAGAAACAGCTCAGTGTTCCTTAAACAAACCATGCAACCACTGAGACTGACACACACACACACACACACACACACACACACACACACGCCAGCACGACGACGCAACCACGCACACGCACGACTACGAGAAGTTCTCTGAAAGAATACTTAGTACTTCCCTCGCTCTGTAAAGGGCTCCAGGCCCCATGTTTGTAGAGTAGGAGAGAGAATCGATTTTTTGCTATAAGCTTCTTTATCCTCTATGGGCATGTTTCAATTCTTGACCATGTGGACACTGTCATATTTTAAAAGCATGGCTTCTCAAACAAATGATGCTGGCTTCTCTGCCCGGGGTTGCAGGCCCGGCCTAGGATTGTGCAGAGGTTTGCAAATCATCTCAGATGAACTGGTAGGACAAAACCAGAAACCAAATATAGCACGACACCATTTGCAGTCATGCTAGATAACAAGGATGCCAGCTCTGGATGGGGCGTAAGCTGGACGAGGTATAAGCTGGGCAGGGAGTAGGCTGGACAGGGAGTAACTGGAGTGAGAATCACAGTTGTCTTCATGGAGACTCTGTGGTAGGTGTATCGACTATGAGCTCAAGGGCTCTGGCTGCACTGGGGAGGCTGTTAAAACAGTTGCTGAAGGAACAGAAAGTTGGACACAGAGGCTGTCCACAGCAGGCTGTGGGACAGACAATGAGCTCTCAGATCCTGAAAGCTGTTTCAAACCAAGTGTGTTTGGGCAAAGAAGGAAAATAAAAGGATGTTGATCAAACTCACAGCCTTACGGGTTATTACAACCCTTGCTATACTCGCTGTGAGTGAATTGGAGTTCCAGGCTATTCTGAGGCACAAAATGAACAGCTCTCCTTAATAAACCAAACTACAAGGCAGGCACCCAGATTCTACCAAGCGAGCCTCCTTCCAGCACACACTGGTGCATTCTTAGTCAAGACCAAAGGCCGTGTGAACACTTCATCACCTTTCCATTAGGCTTTACATCTTGACTGCTTTCTAAAGTTAGCCAGCTTCTAGGGACACCTAAGGATTGTCTTCTTAGAAGTCAGATTTCTGCTAATGAATTCCAAGCAGTTGTGTACAGCAGCAAGTCTAGGCCTCACGTTGGGGCAAAGGTGACAGGACAGCTTCACTCTGACCTTTCCATCATGGACCAGAGAGACCTAAAAGTAAATGGTTCGCACCCCCAGAGGGTTTGCTGACCTCACTAGCAAACAGTCATTGAGCTAGTCTAAATGATACAAATGTGCACACCATGCATCAAGGCCAGGAATGTGGATTCCAGAAACCAGGCAAACTCTTCCCAGCACAAAGGAGGAAGAAAGCAGAGAGAATTAAGGTTTAGCCTGTGGTTTCTGTTTGTTTGTTTGTTTAAATAAAATCACTAACAATGAGAGAATAAAGAATAATTGCTAGTATGTTACGTAGATGGTTATTGTATCATTAGGAAGGGGTGGAAAGGGTTTTTTTTTATAACGTACCAAAAGAGTTACCTTGGCAATTTAGATTTAAATACTTGAGTATAGGAGAGGTTTTTCAACTCTTTCAGAGCGCAAATGACCCTTTCACAGGGTCATCCAAGACCATTGGAAAACACAGACGTTCACATGATGATTTATAACAGCAGCAAAATTACAGTTGTGAAGTAGCAGCAAACATTGATTTCTGGTTGGTGATCACCACAGCATGAGGAACTGTATTAAAGGGTTACTCAGTACAGAAATGAACGTTTTCCTAAAACTTACTATTTACTGGCTGTCCCAAAAGGGGTGCTCTCTAGTTCACTACGATTACCAGAAAGAAAATTTACATCAAAATTTAAAATTAAGTGACTGAGTCATCAAAAGTTAAGTACATGTGTTAGCTGGCTTTCCATCATTGTGGCCAAGCCCAAATAAAACTAGAGAAAATCATTTTCCAGGAAGAAAAACTGGCTTTAGCTCAGTTTGAGGTTTCACTCTGATTGGTTGATCCTATTTTTCTTTCTTTTTTTTTTTTTTTTTTTTTTATGGCAACACAGTTTGTCATGGCAGAAGCATGTGACAGACAGAGACTGTTTAGTTCCTGGTGACAAGGATGAAATAACAGTGGCAAGAAGGGACCAGGGTCCCATCATCATCTTCAATAACAGAACCCAATAGCTAACTTCCTTCCACTAGGCCTGTCTTCCTAAGGGTTATACCTCTGACAAGCAACAAGGAGAAGACCGTGCTTTTAACAGATAGGTTGTCTTAGTTAGGGTTTCTATTGCCGTGATGAAACACCATGGCCAAAAGCAAGCTGGGGAGGAAAGGGTTTATTTGGCTGACACTTCCACATCAGTGTTCACCTTTAGAGGAAGTGAGGACAGGAACTCAAGTAGGACAGGAATCTGGAGGGAGGAGCTGATGCAGAGGCCATGGAGGGCTGCTTACTGACTTGCTCATTGTTTTCCTACTGTGAGCAGACGCCATGACCAAGGCAACTCTTATAAGGACGACATTGAACTGGAGCTGGCTTACAGGTTCAGAGGTTCAGTCCATTATTGCCTAGGCAGGAGCATGGTAGGTCCAGGCAGGCATGGTGCAGCCAGAGCTGAGAGTTCTACATCTTTATCTGAAGGCTGCTAGTGGAAGACTGACTTCCAGGCAGCTAGGATGAGGGTCTTAAGCCCATAACCACAGTGACACACCTACTCCAACAAGGCCACACCTCCTAATAGTGCCACTCCCTGGGCCAAGCATATACAAACCGTCACACTCACCATGGCTTGCTCAGCCTACTTTCTTATAGAACCCAAGACCACCAGTCCAGAGATGAACACCACTCCCAATAAACTTGGTCTTCCTCCATCAATCATTAATTACAAAAATGCCCTACAGCTAGCTGGATCTTATGGAGTCATTTTCTCTGTTGAGGTTTCCACCTTTCAGATTATTCTTGCTTGTGTCAAACTGACATAAAACTAGCCAGGGCATAGGCCTTTGGGCAACATTTAGTATCCAAACAGCAGCATTCCACTTGTATAAACTTAGGTGTTAAATTCCTCAAGACAGAATAAAGACTGGTGGTGGCCAAGGACTAAGGCAAGACTGAGCAAGGGAGATGTTGTGTTGTATGGATTTAGGAGCATCAGAACATCTCTGGAGATGAATGAGGATGAGACATGACAAACTGTAGGCGTATGGAACCCTACTGAAAGTCACATTTTTAAATAATCATGGTCATAAGTTTTATTAGACACTGGGACACAGAGTGGAATTTTCAGACACAGCTTGTGAATTCAGGGCTCCATCAAAGGCACAGAGGCTGGCCATGGAGAAAGCAGCATTGGTGGAATGGTAGTGAGAAGTGAACATGGTCCATGCTGTGACTCACCGTTTGAAAAACAGCTGTCTGGGCAGAGAGCTGGGATGTCTGGAAAGAACCGTGAGGATAAAAAATGCATACTATTTATTATAATTTAAAGTAAAATTGAAGTCAATAACACAAATTTTATAGTGAATAGACTTTACAACTGACTGTTCACCAGTCTGGTTAGCATTCAATTGTTTCTTGAAGTCGGGGCTGTGCCTGAGATGAAGACAACAGCAGTGTCAGGTAGGCATGAGATGCTTATAGTAGACGTTGCCTATTCTGTCTAATGGTGGGCACAACGGTGATAGACAGTTCATATAAAAGTTGGTCTTATGTTAGTCATTGGAATGGACACGGAAAGAAACAAACTGACATTTAAAACCACAGTTACAGCACCTGGGAAATACAGATAACTTGTTAACAGCACCTGAGAAACATAAGATATGACTTCAGGCAAATGCCTCCCGCTTTGCAGGTGTTCTTTGATAAGAGAAGCATCCTCCTTAGAGCCTCAAAGGCAAACCAAGTAGGAATATGGCTTTCCCCAAGTTGAGACCCAGTGGGCAATGCAGGCAGTTTCACAGTTTTCTGTCACTTATGTGCACAAGAGCACACACTCCGTGGTCCTATGTACCAATGAGAACATCAACTATTGCCTGTGTTACAGTATGATGGCAGTGCAGGGCATAGGTGTAAGCCTCGCTTGAGCAGATACAAAGTAGAAATAACAGGGCTAAGGGCAGACAGAGAGAAGGATGTTATCTGGGATGCTGAATGCCGTATAAGGAATAAACAGAAATGGAGAGTGTCATGTAAATACGTGAGTCCGACTGTACCTTTCAGTACTGTAGTGCATGACCAGTCAGCGTCACCATCCAGCCACACAGTCAGGCCTGTCCTCTGTTCTCATCTCACTATCATGGCCAGGTGGAGGAGATACTGGTACAGAGACTGGCCAAAGGGAGAGTAGGGTTGTTGGAATGTAGGACACGAACACGGTCCACACTGTTGGACTCAGTGTTGGAAGGACAGCTGTCTGGACAGAGAGCTGGGATATCTGGGAGGAACTGTGAGGAAACTAAATGGCCTCTAACCTTCTGATCCTTTCTCAAGCTCCCATCTCTTCAGTGAATCCCCCTCTCCTCAAGAGTTTCTCACGCAGATGAAGAGATGCAGCACAAGGTGTCAGTGTGCTCTGAGTGTGGTTCCTGTATTAGTCACTGAAGAGACGAGGGATCCCGAGCAAGTCCCTTACCCGAGATGAGTTCTCATGTCCTCGTTTTATATAATCAATGAAACACATGCATAGTATTACCATGAAGGTTAAATAAGATAAGCCATGTCGCACATAGAACACACAATAGATCCCAAATGAGTTACATTTGTTATTAACATAATCACTGGTATGCCAATTATAATGATAGAGAGAGAGGCTAAAGAGATAATAAACTAGTTTAGAAATCCACAGCGATTAATGTAGGTAGAGGGCTAATTCTCCATTGATACAGCAAATAGACTGTGAATATTTTGTCTTCTGATTGTTTTTGTTGTTGTGCATGTGTGTCAAGAGTCAATAATCCTGTATTTTCTGTGTATGCTTGTGTGTACACATATATGTGCACATGTGTGTTTGGTATGCATGTGTATCTGTGTTGTGTGTATGCATATGTGAATGGTTTGTGTTGGGTATGTATGGTGTGTGTGTGTGTTTTGTGTGTATATGTATATTTATTATGTGTGGTGTGTATGTGTGTGTATGTGTTGTGTGTAGTATATGTGTATGTACTTGTATGTGTGTGTGTGAGAGAGAAACAGACACAGAGACAGAGAGACAGACACTAAGCCTTGATGCTGTTGTTTTCTATGCCACACTTTTTATGGTTCTTTTGATAGAGTTATAATTCAGGACAGTAGGGACTCTCGCACTACCACTATTTCACTTCTATGAAAACGGAATATTCTAGCTTCACAAGACAATTTATAGATCATCTGGTGAACGTTCCCTCGTTTAATAAATGAAGCAATTGAGATCTGCGAAACTGCCTTTTAAAATATTGTATTATTCCCCTAAAGTTCTATTGATTCAATAAAAATAAACCATCTCATTTGTTTAATTTGGTTACCTTTAAGTGTGTTAACTTAATCACCTCAGCTAGTCTTGGTGAGGAAACGCCTCTACTGTGTAATGTCTCTGCTCCCTTCCATTCTCTCAGAATGATTGTTTTGAGCAATGCCTGGAGTATATGCGGCATGCCGACTTTGTTATGGGCACCACTGACAATGGTCCACACAAGTAGATCTGAATTTGTATCTACACAACTCCCCATCCTCCATTGTGAGGCCTTGTTGATGGCAGCTGGTATAGACCAGGTAACTGTGGTCCTCTTTCATCCAGCTTCAAAACATACTGAAGTTGCCAATAATCTTTTCCTCCAGAATATTAAGATTACATGCCAAACACAAAACGTCCCATCTTTCATTTCTCCGTTTTCTTTTTCCTGCAGCAGATCTGCTCAGGGAGTCTATCTGTCCTCTAGACTCCTGTGCATGGCAGTAACAGTGGTCTCCGGCAGCAGGATGCGCTTTGATCCACAAGTCCCAGACTGTGTCACTTCACCATATGTTGCCAGGCTGTTCTTTGCGTCAAATGCAGCCTGACCAATTCCCCTCAGAACACAATTTAAATCAGCAGAGTGACTGCAGAGCTCAGTGCCTACTCTGTACTTGACAATCAATGCGAATTTTAACTGATGAATTTTCCAGCACAGGGGAAAAGATGCCATAGGCCAAAATATAAGTAAAATCATCAGCTCACTGAAGTGGCATAATGGTTGCTTTTTTGCAAATGGCGGTAAGGGTATCATTGAAAATAGCACTCCTCTGGGGATGCCATATTAGAAGAGATAATTTTCTGGACCAATGAATTAGTTAGACTTGCTCTTTTTCTAATAGGTACATTACTTTGTCATTTGTTTAGATCATTGAATTTAATTTATTGGTGATCTTTATTATAATTTTTGTTCCACCTGTTATTATATATATCTACACACACAGAGAGAGAGTGTGTGAGAGAGAGAGACAGAGAGAGAGAGAGAGAGAGAGAGAGAGAGGAGAGAGAGAGAGAACAAATTACTTAAAAGGAACCTGTTTCTATGTCTTTCAATAAAGTCCATCTTGCCTGTTCTATAATTTTTGATTCCTTACCAAGTTGCCTTCTTGTTTGGAGTTTCCTGAAAGGTAAAAAAAAATCTGAAAAGACTAAAAATGCAGAAGCATCTTAAATCTCTACCTAGCTACCTAGCTCGAAATAAATTCGAGCTCCAGAAAACTGACAGCTATGATAAAATGATGAAAATCTGAGGTATGTTTCCAAGACTCCTCTATGGTTTAAGGGTACTTGGGGTTGAAGTATAAAAGTTATGCGTATGAGTCTCATCTTTCAAAGTTACCCTACAGTCTTAAAGAATGCATGTCATTTATATGTAGGAAATAGTCTCATGTTATAAAACCAAATTCTTCCATGCAAAGGAGATCTGTGGAGAGATGATTATCATGAAAACTAATTAATGTTTGTGTTGACACTATTCCAAAAATAACTAAAGTGGCAACCATCTTAGTCTGTATGTTCCTCCCAACATGGGTAGTAGTATTTTGTTTTATAAAATTAGTGATTTCTTTGAAGGAGTTAGCAATCAGATGATCGAAGTTAAAATTATTTATTTACCTTGCTTCTGTGTGTGTGTGCCTGTTTATGGGTGTGCACATGTCTGTGTGAATTATGTGTGCAAGTGCTGGCATCGAGGCCAGAAGATTGTGTTGTATCCTTCAGGCCTAGAGTTACAGGTGTCTGTGGGAGGTCTGGCTTAGCATGTGGCTGCTGAGTTCCAAATTCTAGCTGTCATGACTGAGCAACAAAGGCTCTCTCCTGCCCCAAGGACAATTAGAAAAATAAAATGAAAACTTACATAGTCAGAAATAACTAACTGTACTCTATTATCAGACATAAACACACATCACCCATAAATACCCAAACAGATACATACACGTATACACACACACATACAAACACACACAATACACACACACACAAACACACACGATACACACACACATACACACACACACCACATCAATTCACCCCAATAAGGTTGCCTATAAAGAACTAGAGTAATGATTGCACCAGAGTCCAATGTTGTGAACCAATGTCCCCGTAGTGGGTTGTCCTAACAGGAGTCTGGGTGAGGGGTTTTACTTGCAGAGAGCAGAATGTTGCAAAACCAGCTGCGTCACTGAAAAGCTCACCCTAGAATGGGCGCTGACTCAGGGAAACTGCAACTCAGTGCTCTCTGCACAGCTTCCCACTGCCTCCACAGTCCGAGACTCTCTCTACTCTTCAGAAGGGCTTGTCAAACTCTGCTTCCCACACTGTCTGTCTGTCTGTCTGTCTGTCTGTCTGCCTGTCTACTTCTTTTCATGCTACTGAGGAGAGTCCCTCAATAATTCTCTAAGTTTTTGTTCTGCCAGATGTGTGACTGTTTGTTCTTACTTCCAGGGGCCCATAAACTTTCTTCTCCCTTCCGGAGGGAGTGTTTCAATTCTAAGAAAGCTGCCATCAAACACCTGTGATTGACTAATAGCACAGGCCAGATAGTAAGTTCTCAGTAGCAGTAGGTAATGGTTGTAATCACTGTGGTTTTAGAGACATACATTTAAAATACATTTGGGAGTATTTTCCGCATTTATATTTTTAAAAATTTTTTTCTTTGCTCTCTTTAAACGTTAACAGTGGGACAACTTATTTTTCAAAAGAGAGGAACCATACATGTGGTTCTGTTTCTAGGCAACAGAAAGAAAACATTGGTATACAAGCTGTCTCATGATGTAGAGGAATACGGTGAGACCCCAACATGTGTAGAAGCTTGCAGGCTTGGAACATGCAGTTGGAACACACAGCACTTTCCCCACCAGGGTTGGCCTTTTCTTCGGGGAATATTTGGGACTTTCTTCACCTTAAGGGGCATTATTCTTGTTAGAACCATGTTTCGTTTCTACCTTGACCTGTAACTCCAGGTCTAACATCCTTTGGCAATAAGATCACCCAGCTTCTTTGCTTGGAAGTTCTCAGTCCCAGCAGGTAGTAAAACTATGTTAGTATCAGCGGAGAGTAAAATTGTATCAAGATCCACTACATGACCACTAAGGGTCTATTTTTGCCTTCCCCAAATGATGGCAGGCAGCTATCACTGATGCATTTTGTTACTGTTTTCACAGGCTTAGATTACAAAGTATAAAGAAGGGTATCCATCAACTGTTTGGAAATGTATGCTTAGGTTTTATGTATCTGATCACTAGTAAACCCAGTTAAAGCTCATTTTCCTGGGTGTCTGTTATTCCAACTGTTTTTTTTTTTTTTAAGCAGTCACTCTACATCTTCATTATATCCACATATTCAAAGAAAACCTCCCACCCATTTAGTAAAATATGAACAAGGCAATTGCTTCAGCAGGCATGGAAGCTGAATCCAGCTGTCTGGGTGCTGTACCAGGTTCAGGATGGAGAATGGAGGCTGGCTTACTATGTGTTGGCAAGGGCAGTGTGAGTTGCTCATTTCTGAGTGGCCTTGTCCTATTGCTGCTTTCACTATGGCTATCCTGTGAGAGCCCCTCAAAGTGCTGATCCCTGATTTGTCACTCTGAGTGACATACATACTGTAACATGCATTTCTTTTCCTAGAGAAGTATTGAGCGCTCTTTTCGAAATAGCATCATTTCACCATGAAGTTTAATCTGATCATTTATTTCCTAATTTAGTTCTGTTCAGCTGCCTTCAGTCTGCCACTCATTCAACCATTTTTTTGCTTTTTTTTTTTTTTTAAATAAACATGTGTGTCCCTGACTGTACCTGGGTGCTAGGAACGTAAAAGATGAACAAGACACTGTCTTCAGAGACCTCACAATCATAAATGAGAAACTTTTACTTGCTAGCAAAGGTAAAGATGGCATCACACAATGCCACAGGACCATGATGGTCAGTTTCAAGCACCACCTGGAAAACATGGAGCAGGGCAGGGTGGGGCAGTGAGGCCTGCCAGCATGCTGTGTTTCCAGCTGACCTAGTTATTACATAAGGAATAGGTTCCTTTCATTTATATTTTCTTAAATATCCTCAAAATTATCATCTATCTCTTCTAAAACTGGTTCATCTCTTGGCATAGACTGTCTTCCTCAGGAATAACTTGACTCATATACATTTTTAGCCATTCAAGTCTACAAATAAATTCAGATTCTGTCACAGAAATCTAATTGGGGTTGCATGAGGAAATTTTAATTACATGTTACTTGAAGATTTTTAATAAAAATAATTTAAAAGCAGAAACCCACACTACTGTATTTGTCAAAAATTCGAGTGAGTTATAACAATTAGACTACAGCTCCGAGTATTTTTGATAACTCATGCTGAGTTATCTCTGGGGAGCAAAGCTGTTCTTGTGCAGAAGGATCCATTCTTCAGACAGCACGGCACCCGGAGATATATGGCCGTGGCATAAAATGGCTGAAATTGCGTTTCCCAGCAGTTGCCCTCCACGCAGCCCCGTCTGCACTGGGGTCAGGCAGGAGGCTGCGAACACATTTATCTTCATTTCATTTATATTCACTTTTTGCCTTTTCCCCTTTAGCTTCTCCGTTAAGTTAGACATAAATGCATGGTAACTTGGAGTTGTAAATGAAGCACTTTTACGGAAAGAAAGTAGCGTGCTTTTGATTGGGGAAACAATTTTGGTAGTGGTAAGATGTGGAAATAATCAGTCTTAGTGGGGAGTTTTATGTGTTCTCATTTCTTTTAATAATTGTATGCAGAACCGTAATCTCTGGGAAAGGCATTCAGTTAGAATTAATCTGATAAGCATACTCATAATATATAGCTTTTATTAGTATTAAAACTAATAAAGTCAGCAGAGCCAAAGTAAATAGATATGTGGTGCTGTGTTTTTATTATTATTGCCAAAGGCTGTGGTAACTAAACTTTCATGCATGATAGGAAAGTTAAATGACGCACAAGAATTTGAAAAATGAGTTTTCTGCATCCCATCTCGATTTGGTTGTATATTTTATTTCGAACTCTATCTTCTGGTGATTACTGCTTTAGACTGATCAAACTTCCGTTGGGATTTACTTATGTGGATAGTGGCCTTGTTAATTTGTCTGTGTTTGTCAAAATAGGAATGTTGGGTACAGGCTTAGTTCCTTTTGAGCCAATAACGCTCAATGGCAGGTACACAGGCAATGACTTGGGGGCGCTCTGAAAATGTGTGGCATTCCATAGCATCCCTGGATCTGCATTTCCCTGGAGTTGGGTGTGGACAGGTACTCCTGCATGGTACTAGAGGATTGGCCTGCTGGGAGTCCATTTGTGTTTTAAAGTGATAAATCTTTGGTATAACAATTCATCTAGAGAAGTTTAAAATACGCTCAAGGTTTGCATGCAGAAAAAGCCAAACCACCAACGTTACATGGTTCATTCTGCCAGCCTCGGAAATATATGCTTGATTCCTAGGGAAAATGTCAATGATAAAACCTAAAGGAATCCTTTCCCAAAATAATTGGATCGTGGTGCTCTGTGGCTTAGCTATAGCCCCAGGAGGAGGCATATAGATCAGGAGTGGTGAATGCAGCCTGCAGCCGATCTGCCTGGTGCCTGACCCAGAGAACACTAGGAAGCATCTGTGGCTCATCTAGCTGGAGGTAAAAAACCAGCAGAGTTGGCACAGGCTGGGTAGTCTCAGCATGACTGTGGTAGCTTCCAGGCTTTCTGCCACTTCTGGTGTAAATTCACAGACATTGTCTTCTTTGGTAGGTTTTACAAGTTGTCCTTCGTCAAACAACACTGTTGGCACACATACTTAGTAAAAGAGGAGCAAAATGTGTCTGACCCAGGTTCCGTTCATCCTTCTCTGTTTGCCCTTTTCTGGTGCTTGAACCCATAGTGTCAACAGCACCTCTAGCAGGAGAGACAGCGTTGGCAGAGTAACGTTGGGTGTAGCACTGCCTCGCTAGGTCAGTGACTTCTGAACTATTCACTTCTACTGATTTCACCTTGATCTCCTTCTCTTTTTTTTGATTATTCTCCTTCTCTGATCCCTTCCATAGTCCCTGCTGTGCTGGACATATCCACATGAACAGGAATCTCCCATGCAATATACAAAAAGTCCTTTTGTTACCTTAGTGTCTCCTTTTGTGTTGGATGACATCACTGCTCACGAGTGACCAGCCACCCCATTGCTCAAATAAGGAAATGGTTCTAACTTTTTGTGGCGCTAACCTTTGACACTCCTGTCTAGTGTGCTGACCACAGGATCGTCCCACAGGACTGCCCCACCTCACCATGGAAGACTACCTTTGCTCTAGTCACAACTACATTCTCTTACGGTCACCTTGATAAGAGGAATCAGGCCACTGGATGGCTCCAGAGCCACTGTTGGCACCATGGAATATGGTATAATTTCTAATCTTGTAAACATTAAAGTTAATCCCCACACATTGACTCCTTCTACCACGTGTCTCACACAGTCAACCACTTGAACGCCCCACAGATCTGCACAGGTCTGTTCCACTCACGTTATTTCTGTGCTCCCTCACCAGCTAGCTCTTCAGTTATCAAAATCACGTCCTCTAGAAAGCCTTCAGTGATCTCAAGTAGTCTCAGTTTCTTTCTTACCCTCGTCTCTTTCTTTCCTGGGTGCAATATGACACTTCTACATTTACAATCATTTGTTATTTATGGTTGTATCTCCATTACACTCTGATATAACAGTGTTATTTGGTGCTTTTCTATACTTTCCTTGTTCCAAAATGGCATGGAGACCTATTATGTTTATTAAAAGGCTTCTTGCACTATTACTGGGCAGACACTCATATATTCTAACCCAACTTGATTACTTCTCAGCATGTGCCCTGTCACCTATCATCTTAGTCCCATCCTGGCTGCTCCTGCTCCACCTGTGTCCTCCCGGTCACTCCTTCATGGTGACTCCCCATCTGGGGCCCTTCACCATGAAGACTCTTTCATTGCCACCTGCTCATGACAACTTCTCTTCTTTTCTCTCTACCTTGGACCTTCTCACTGGTTTCAGAAGTCCTGCCTTAACTCTCCTGCCCATCTATAGACTGATCAGCTCTTTATCAACCAATCAGATAAAGGAGAACAGTTTTTACACAAAGCTGAGACAGGAGATGTTTTAATAATCATGATAATGCCTTGTCCAGACTGCAACCAGATCTCTGGGATACATGAATTAGTATCTGAATACAATGCACAAAAACCATCCCCCAACAGTCTGAGATCCTCTCAGAGAGATAATGTCATAACATTGTTTTTATCCCTAAAGATTTACATAATGCCTATGTCACGGCTATAGAGTAAGTATTGATAGGATAAATAAAGGAAGAAAACACAGAGTGTGGAAGTGGTGGAGGAAGATGATGGTTGGCAGTTGGGTGAAGCAGGACGGGTGTATCAGGTCTGGTTAAATGGAGACCATTCCAAGTATATGAACATTTTAGGAAGTAGCAATTATTATTATTATTTAAAGCACTCAGACAATGGTTGACCTTTTGTGGTTTGACTGTGCTAAATTGTCTGTCTCTACTTCAGCCCAGAAAGGCATTATTGTGCATTAGTGTACAACCCTTTAGTTACCTGGTTTCTGGTGATCAGTGCTATCAGCCTTTCAACTCCAGTGCTGACAGGGAATAGACCCAGAAGAAACTAAGCAAGCGTAGCAAGGGTTAAAAAGTATGACTTTAAAATGCTGCCTATGAAAACAAAAGTATTTCATTTAGACTATTGAGAGAAATTGGGAATTTACATTTTGGAACCAAGAAGGCAATAAATGCAGGGAGAGAGTAGCAGCCACTGGCTTCAAGGCCAGCAGTTTGTGATTTCCCAGCCTGCACTTGGAGTTAGTCCAACACTGTCTATTTGTGCTATATTGTACTCTAATATCTCTGTAGGTTTTATAATAACATAAATAATTATAATGCCTTGATCTTTAGATAGTGCCTTTCTCTAAGGAGCACAGAGTACTGTGTGGATGTTAGCTCATTAAATTTCAGGGCACTCTGGGGACACAGGAAGAAGACAGGTGATATTATATCCCCTTTGAACCCAGAGCTGCAAAGAAATCGCTTCAACCAAAACTAAATAAAAGCAAGATTGAATAAAAGTAAATTATATAGGAGGATGTAAAGAATTTAAAGGACTATATTAGCTGTTAGAATAAAAGATTTCAAGACAAAGGAAGAAATTATTGTAAGAACAGGAAGTGTCTAGAGCATATGTATTAGTTAAAATGTGGGCCCACAAAAGTTAAAACCATACACAAGCACTTAAGAAATTAGAAAGACAAGATCCTATTAAAATATTTCCATCATCAAGAAGCTTTTTAGAAGTAGAAGATATGAATTCGGCTGTACAGTCACATAAAGGATGGACACCTAAACATACTCCCAGTGGGGGGAAAAAAGAAAATATTAAAATGACTCTATCGGAAGTTAGTAAATCATCATTTTAAGACTAAAAGCTTAAGTTTGGCATATTTAGAAAAATAGGTTTGAGTTTATTTTTTACCATATTTTTACATAATTCACTTTTACTCATGGTAGTATAGCGCTAGATAACAATGAAAGTGGTATATCTCATAGAAATAAATTTGTATATGATAAAAAATAGATTTACTTAGATATGAAAGGTAATTTCTCTCCCATTCTAACTATATGGTCAAATATTTATCAAAATTACTTGTAATGTTATATATATATACACATCTCTCTTGCTCTCTGTGTATGCACGTGTGTGTGTGTCTGTCTCTTTCTGTCTGTCTCTGTGTATATGTGTGCATGTGTGTACCTTACATCCTATTTCAAGAATGCTGAAATACTGAAAATTTTTCTTAACATTTATAATTGTGAAAATGATACGCAGGTAACTATGATCAGTGATGGGTTGTTATCTGGTTATCTGATTTATGTCATAGGTATTTACCAAAATAATTACCTCAGGAGTCAAGGATAAAAAATATTGGCTTTGGTTAAAATAAACATTAGAAAAATATTGATGTTTGAGGTAAATACTGACCAAGGAAATTGCCAAGCCAATGCTATCCTAAATGACAATCAATGTGAATGATGACCAGAATATGAAGTCAATATTAGCTTAGATATGAATAAGTAATACAGAGATATTCATAGGCTTGGAGATCTTGAAGTTTTAATCACATTTCTTGGTAATATCCATGCTGCTCCGGAGTCATTTGTATGTCTAGCTGGATGCAGAGCTGAAGAGTGACCTATGCTAATGCAGGACACCAAAACCATTTCTACTGGCTCACAGAATTTTGCAAACCATTCCCATTTTTATTGCTGCTGCAGGAACACTGAAGTGGCGAGCACCGAGCACTGTGGCCGTGGTATAGATTGGGCTTTCTATTTTACTGCATCATCAGATAAGCAAGATCAATCGTGAGAGGACAGATGTTGTAAGTTAAGTGTTATAAATAAAGAGAGTCTTTAAAAAGGTGTACTTTTAGATAAAGCTAACATTAGATAAACTGAAGAAACCCTTGGGGCACAGTCCATTTGGTCTGTGCTTAGAATCAGCAATGGGTTAGAGCAGAGATATACACCATGAGCAACGGTAAGCATAGCAACCATCTGCACACTGCTACCTGCTCATGATCACCTCGGAAGCAGAAGACAGAAAAGTTTCACATGCAGTATCTCACAGCTTGAGTTCAAAGTACCTTCTCTACCAAAGCAGATATGTTTCAAGCCTCCACTGTAATATTATTCTATTATCCTGTGATCGCCGGTTATCCTGTTTGGTTCCCCTACTAAAGAATGGCCTTTTGTGAAGGTAGAAAATTTGCTTTATATCTTTTTTGATAACAGGGTATCTTTTAAATTTTGTATTTTTGGTGTTGTGATAAGAACTGAGAAGATTAAGGAACCATGTTGTTACTTTTAGGGAGTGCAAATGGTTTGTCCTCTGAATCTTTGGGTTATGAGTGTATGGATTTAACTCAATATGAATGAGGAAAAAAATCTACTTGTACTAATTATGTACAGGTATGTAAGGATAGTCTCTTGTGCACTGTGTGGAAGCATCACCTGTCAATAAAATGCTAGTGCCTATAAGCAAAAGGCAGGAAGTAGGTGGGAGTTCCTAGAATCACATACAGGAAGCTTCACCCAGACTCCCAGGAAGTTGGACATATGAAACTGAGGAGAGGTAACTAGCCATGTGGCAGACATGGAAATATATAAACAGGTTAATATAAGTTATGAGCTAGTTGGTAAACAAACCTGAGCTAAGTCCATAAGTACTGTAGATGAATAAGCCTCTGAGTTATTATTCAGGAACTGGTGTGTGGGTCCTGCCATTACTTAGACCTTCTTTCCTGAACAATTCAGTATAACAACTGCTTGCATAGCATTTACATTCTGTTGGATATTTCAACTAGTCTGAGGATAATTCAAGTTTACCAGAGGATGCTCATGTTACATGGAAATACCCATATAATTTTATTTCAGGGTTTCCATGGAGTTTGGTGTCCATGGGGTCATAAAAGAATGGACACCAAAAGATAGTTACAGTCTACAAAAAATGTGAAAAGTTAACACCATGTAGCAGTCTATTATAAAATTTTAACAATTCTTCAGATTGTTACAATAAGCAAGAAGACCTATATAACAAGACATATGGAATAGAGACACCTTTAACGAGAGTGGGCACATTCCAGTTAACCAAGCTGTGCTGTAGCCCATTGCTTCATGGCTTAATCAATAAACTGCGTGTTCCAGGATGTCAGGACACTCATTGGTTTGTTTGCTGTTTGTCACAAGCACCCTATGCCAGAAACATAAACAAACAGGTTTTTGTCTTTTCACAGAGTTTAGCGGTTTCAGCCATAGCATTTTGATAGGTCATCACACCTATCTTAGTAATTTTGTGGGGTGACTATTTGTTTATTATTCAAACAGACTGTAGCAACAGCAGGTGACAAAACCAAGCCAAAGTCCCAGGGACATTCAGAAGTTCTATACCTGTTGGTCCTTTATGTACATACCAGTTATCAGGTGATATGTTTGCATGGGTGAGGGGTGGCGTGGGTGCCGTTGGAATGCCTGGTGTTCATCACTGTGGAGTCTGGGTAAGGGAGTTTTACCCTTTTCCCAGTTTGGCATGACCAGTAAGTTCTGAAGTCTGGTTTCCCTGATTAGATTTTAATACACCAATATATATTGATACATCTGCAACATCTGTCAGTTTGTAGGGTGACTCCCTTTCTACCATCAGCAATCAGTTATCAATCAGTCTATGGTGATGGTGTTCACTTATTCACCTAGGACCCTTATCATCGTCTCTCCTCAAAGTGAAGTCAAAGCTACTGGGAAAATGTAGTCTCTTAGGGGAAGACATACCTGAAAAAAAAATCACTGCTTTATACAATATGCATAACTTAAGAATTGGGCATAACATGAGCTCAACACTTTCTCATTCCTAGGACATAGAGGGTACCTGGCTCCTGCCAGGCCCAGATTGGCTGGTCTGTTGTGTAGTTATAACACAGCTGACAAATCAGGAGCCCCCTCTACACCTCCCTGTCCACAACTGCAGAATGGGAAACATAAAAATTTCCTCTTTGAATTGCTCAATTAGCACAAAGCAATGTACATAAAGAACTGTCCTGTAGGATCTCTCTGAGTGATGGCTGCTTTACGGCAGTGGATCAATTATATTCCCCAGCTGGAAGCGTGTTGAGCAGAGCACTTACTAATATTAGAAAGTGGAAATGCATTTCCTTTCATTTTAATAGCCTTAGAGGGCTTCTCTTTATTTTGGAGCATAGCATTAGCAACTATTAATCAGGTTATCTAATTGTCAGTAAGGGTATTTTAAATCAGGCCTTATTGAAAAAAGAGAAATAGAAATATTATTAATTATGACAGTAACATTTTGTTTCTTTTTACATTGTATGCAGTTGAGGGTCTGGGAATAAAAGCAAGGAGGTCTTTTGCTGATTCCTGGCTAATTAGTGTATCTTGTAGGGACATACATTAAAACAACTGATCATTCTGTCTATGCATTCTACCTGTCTTAGTCACTGTTCTATTCTTGTGAAGAGACACCATGACCAAGGAAAGTCTTATAATAGGAAACATTTAATTGGGGACTTGCTTACAGTTTGAGAGGCACAATTGTTATCTTCATGGCAGGGGGGCATGGAAACATGCATCAGTGGTTGAGAGCTGATTCTGATCCTTAGACAGAGAGGCAGAGAGAGAGAGGGAGGGAGAGAGAGAGAGAGAGAGAAAGAGAGAGAGAGAGAGACAGAGAGAGACAGAGAGACAGAGAGACAGAGAGAGAGACAGAGAGAGAGAGACAGAGAAAGACAGACAGAGAGAGAGAGACAGAGACACAGAGAAAGAGACAGAGAGAGACATAGACAGAGACAGACAGAGAGACAGAGATAGAAATAGAGAGACTGAGCCTAGCATGGGCTTTTGAAAACTCATAGCCAACCTCCAGTGACATACTTCATCCAGCATAACCACCCACCTCCTACTCTTTCCAACCTTGTCAAAGAACTCTATTTCCTGGTGACTAAACATCCAACTGTATGGGCTTATGGGGTAATTCTCATTCAAACCACCACAGTTGCCCAGAGAGGAAATTTGAAGAATCCCCAGTTTTAGCTAAGGCTAATTAAAAGACAGATAATGCTTGATCAGCTAAGGGATCAATATTGTGTCAGTTATCACTCACGATAAAAGTGATATTAACACTCTGGGTGTCCTTAAGAACTAAGGTCAGTTAACCATGCTTTCACCAAACTCTTTCGAACCATTTTCAGAGAAGTAATCTCGGGATAGCTTATCATTTAATGTGCTATTATAATAGTGTCAGTTTGGCGTCTTCTCTTCTAGAAAGAGGGCAGCCAATCAACTGCACCCGGGTGTGTGAAGGGAAATAACATACTAGTTGATGTATGTAAGCAACATGACAGATGACTATAAGTGAATCCTACGGCAACTGATAGATGTGAACACTGCACACTTACACATGGCTTACCAAGTACACTCCAGTATTGGAGGCAAATAGTATGTGTTTGTGTTCACTCTTTATTATCATTTCCATATAGACTCTTTTGTGCATTAAAAGTCATTTTTCCTAACTGCAGGCTTACCATTTTTATCAGTAAAAATATTATGAGACAGTATGAAGAGGTAGCATCAAATTATTTTCTGGTTACTCTGACCACATTCCCAAAGCCCACTGTTACTTTGTTTCCATATCTGCCTTACTGTTACTTTGTTTCCATATATGCCTTAGGATGTTGGTTGTAATTTTTATAAATATGATACACTTCATTACAAATCTGTTATGTTACACATAGATATGAACCTTTACTCAAACTGTGACATTTTACATGTACTTAATTATAGTTGGGCACAAAACAATCATGAGAGAGGGCACAGAATGAAATAATTACTTTGTGTGCACTGTGGTATCTCCTGACCATAATTATAACTAAGAATAGCCAATCTTTGAAGTGAGAGTCTCTTCATAACAAAACTCAGATGTAAAATAACTTCAACAGGCTCCTGTGTTTTAACTTTTTTGTCTTTAATGGACTGTGCTGTTTTGGCAGGTTGTATAAAATTCAGTTCTAGCTAGAGGAAGTAAGTCTCTGGGGTGGGCATTATGGGTTATAGCTCTGCTTGAGCTCTCTGCTTCCTGTTCTGCAAAAGTGACAAAACCACTCTACAAGTTTCTGCCACCCTGGATTAAGCTGCTCTTAGCCACCACTCCAGCTCTGCTATGATGGACTGTATCCCCATAAACTGGGAGCCAAATCCAGTCCTCCTCCTTTAAGTTGTTTCTGTCAGGCATTCTGTTACAGTAACGATAAATGTAACTAATACTGAAAGCTGGTACCATATGTGGAGAAACTGTTATAGAACCTGTTTATATAGGTATAAGGAGGTAGTGCTGTGGGGTGGATGGACTGATGTGTATGCTTAAGGATGGATGAATGGTCAGCCTGGGGTCTCTGGGTATCCCATGGTTCCCTAGGCAACCATTGTGCTCCTGCTTTGGTATGCTCTCTAGATCCACATTTGGTGAATAATGTTCCTATCATCATGGATATGAACTGGATAGAAATACTAGACTGAGAGATGATGATGGTAGATGGTATATTGCTCATCAAAATCTTTGACTGGAATGTTGACAGTTTTGCTGATTGGAGAAAAGGCCATGGGGTTGTGTTGTAGTAATTATTTAAAATGGCCTTTGGCTCAGGCCGACTATCTAAGCTGCAGTGGCTCTGCCTAGCCCAACCGCCATGTTTCTTGGCCAGAGGCCACGTGTGTGCTGCAGCTAGAACGGCTGCCAGAAACACCAGCCCTGCCACCCACTAGATGCCAGAGTGAGAGATGGCTCTGCCAATCTTCCACGCTGTCTCCGCAAGGCAGGGCATTGCCCAGACCATTCCGTCATCTATGCAGGCCCAATAAGAGAATGAGACTCTAATTCTTATAGATTAATCAAAGCTTATATATTTGGCAATGATCAGTAACAAGGTACCCATACAATCAGAAGTGTAACCCAATACCCAGCCTAGGTATACCAACTACCTTTGACTGCTACAGACACATGAACATCCGTCTCCATTGCTCCTACATCTCTGCCCTCTCTCGATCCTCCTCTTCCTTTTATCTCTTCCTCTCCTAAATCCTTTTCCTTTTCCTCTTCCTCTCCTAACTCCTCCCACCTTAGCTCCTCCTACAGGGTTGATATTGCAGAAGCAGATATCACAGAGGTCATGGGGTTTAATGTGGCAGAAGCAGATGTCACAGAAGTTATGAAGTTAATATTGTAGAAGTAGATGTCACAGAGATCATGAGGTTAATATTGCTGAAGCAGACTTCACAAGACAGATGACACTGAGTGGGAGGTTTATCAAAACTGCCTTTTCTACTATTTATCATTGTAAAATGATGAATTTATGCACTGACAGGATTCAAGGACTGAGTAGGACTCATAAACTTTGGAAGTGAAGTGGAGTAGTTTCCTGGACACCTCTGTCATGGTGCTATCTTGAGTAGCAAGGCTGTATACCTTGTCTATCTGTATAGCAGCATTCGGCATCACTATTCAACAGAAAACCTTGGGTTAACAGTTTAGAACTCACACAGGTTTTACCTTAGTAACTCTCCTTTTATGAACGTCATTAGGACTTCGTATATTTATGAACGATTGTCTCTTTCTTTCAAAAGGCCTAGAGCAGATCCATACACCCCTTTCTTTCCCCACCCCAAAAGTCATTTTCAGACTTTTCTTAAAAGTTGAAAAATGGAGAGTAGAACATGAGGTTAAAGATGTTTCAGAAGATGAAGCAGGAAATAGCTAAGTCAAAGGAAGGCAGCGCATGCGCCGTCAGTCCGTCAGCCTGTCAGCCCCTCTCCTGAGCAACTAGTGCCACACGTGACATCAGACTAGTGCTTCCTTGGCCTTTGAATATGGAATCAGTACCCACCCAGTACTAAGAAGCATCCAGGATTTCAGTGCAGGATGGGATTGTAAAGGCAACTCTATTCTGTTTCCTAGCTCGCAGGGATTGGCTACACAGTCCCTATTACATTAGCCTATCCAGTAATTCCCTCCTTTATAATATGTACACATATATATTCTACTGGTCCTGCTTCTCCAGGCAACCCTGTCTAATAAAGATTTTAGTGCCCAAAATAGGGTCTAGCTAGAGGAAGTCAGGTACCAAGGACTGCTCCATATATGTTATTCCCAGATCTGAATGTGGCTCCAGCTTTCTGAATCCTGATTTATAATGATACAGGGAGGCTGTGTCACCTAAGACCAAGCCATCCAGCTGCCAGCCCCCCCACCCCCCACAATATGCTGGATTGTATTCCCTGAAACTGTGAGCTATAAAGAACCATTTCTTCCAGGAATTCACGGGAGGATAAAAATAAACAATGCATGAAGTAACTTTTAAAAATCGCTATTGACATGCAGAACAAAAAAGACAAGATTAAAATGTTTGTTGGATTATTACATGATGCATATATATATGTGTGTGTATGTGTGTCTACATATCCACAAAGACATACATAATTATGCCGAATTGATCTTTTTGACTGTTTTGCTCTGCCTCAAGTCTCATAGACGTAATAATAAATGTTTTTTACCACTTAATGGTATGTGCAGCTATGACCGTAGGAGCACAAAGCATCTTGCCACTAAATAAGCATTTAGGAAACATAAAGGTTGTGCCTCTTTAGTAAATTGTAAGATTTGATTTTCTCAGTAGGTGGTCGCTAAATTGTTCCCCAATCCATCCTGATTTCTTAAGAAGTAGCATAAGCTTCGGCTGCCAGGAGAGCCAAATTGTGATGAAAACCTGCTCAGGTTAGAAAACCAAACTGACCCACGCTAAAGAATTAGAGCTTATTCTAGAAACATTGCAACTTGTGACTCAAATCTGTGTTTGGCTGTGAAAGGAAAGATGTTAAATGGCCATAAGGCACATGGAGTGAAATACGTACCTCAGCCCGAATGTTCCGCAGGCTCTGTCATAGACGTGAAGATCTTGTATCTCTGTCAAGGACACAGACCTGCTGCCTTGCCGTCCTCTGGCAATTCGTATCCCACAGGGTCTCATCCTCACGTGCCTCAGGGGAGCCCAGTCATGCCAAGCAAACATAATTCAACATGAACTGCAGGATACCAGTGTCATCATGAAAGTAAGTTAACATCTGCCAGAAACAAGTCACAGAATTTGGCTTCTAGATGGACAGTTTAGTGTTTATATGGAAACACTGTGAAAGGCTGAGGAAAGAAAAGCTTCATGGTTTTGAGAACACCAGGGATCGAATCCTTTCAGTGATACTTGAGGTAGCCTTAGGCAAGTGGCAGGCTGCTCACAGAACCCCTTGCTTCCATATGAAATGAGGAAAACCCTAACCATGTAGGTATTCACTGACAGAGCACTATTCATGCTTTTAAGTAGTCCATCTGTCCAGCACACAGCAGGTTCATGGCGAGCATTTGCTTATTTTGAAGAGAACAGAATAACAGAGCCAACTTAAATCAGAACTTCGTGAAGAATTCTCAGTAAAATGGATGGGAGTGTAGAACAGTACTAAGGGGCCACTGACTAAGCATCATCTGGTCCCCTCCTCCATAGCAACAGTCTACTGGGCTGCGTGGGAAGGGCCCTGTCATCTCTGTGACCGTTGCTGTCTATAACTGTAAAAGGAAGGGCTTGGTTTGATTCTGTTTTTCCCTTTGAGAATATGTAGCTAACATCGAGTGAGCATTTAATAACTGTTAAATTGGTTCTGTAATACTGTGAGGCTTCTGTGTGGGGAGCTTAAGAACAACACTGGGGAAAGCTTTGAGAAGTACAGATTTCACTCTCTTGCTCTTGGGGCAACCTGAAATTCAATAATGTCCAGCGCTGCAGTGCCAGGCTTCCCTGAATGGATGGTACTGGAGAAAGAAAATACAGTTGCTGGCACGCACGTAAGGTTGCTTGCCCCAGCTTGCAGATTTGTTTTCCAGATGGACCCTGAGGATGATGGAATTTCTCTCCAATGACTATCGAGCAAGGAAAGCGATGTACATTAGAATTGTCTTTGGCATTGACCCCTGGACTAAGAAGGGTTTTCATACAATCTTTCAGTTCACTGAGGGTATAATTCTAAAACAACAAAACATATTTTATTCTTTTCCGTTCCATAGCCTCCCTGGATATCTTCTGTTTTCCAATTTTTTTTTTTTTTGTTCTTTTACTTGAGGGTGGATAATTTTTCTCTAGAGCTCAGAGGATGAGCACTTCTGACCTAAGACTCATTGAAGACAGATACAGCAAGCCCGCAGTTCAAGTCCATTGCTCTGGAGCTTTTATATTCGGTTCTGTGCTACCATGGGCTAGTCTACAGGGGCAAAGGCAGACGCAGAGGCTTCAGGGTTGTTCTGGAAATGGAGCATTTACTGGGAAAGATGAAAACAGAGGGATGCAATATTGAGGGCAGAGAACAGAGGACCCAGCCTCTTGTTTCTAAGACTGCCTTTATTCAAGGCATCACAAATACAGCCTAGTGCTGTGTTGTTTCAGAAAATAAATAACACTTTAGAAAATCAGAATAGTCATAGTGTGAGAGCCCACTTTTAACAATAGTCATTGTAAAAGCTACTGAAAATATAGAAAGGAACCTCAGGCTCAGAAACCCCTAGCAAACCAAAGTCCATTTTACTTCATGCAATCAAATAATTTGAAACTAACCTCATCATAGTACCTCGCCAAGAAATGCCTCTGTGATTGTTTGTTTGTTTTTACTATAGGCAGATAGGTTTTTACTATTGTAGGTGTATATCTACTATAGGTAAGATTTTTACTATAGATGTAAACTTATTAGTGTGCTATTTATTTTCACTTCACCAATATTTCTTATTTTTATCTTCAATTAAATTTATTCACATGAACAGGGAACTCTTTCATATTTCAGTCCTTGGATACACTGTGTGATTAGGATATAGACAGACAGATAGATAGATAGATAGATGATAGGTAGACAGACAGACAGATAGATAGATAGATGATAAACAGATAGATATTCCAACTTATTTTCTTTCAGATTTTTGAGAATCATAACCAGTGATTGTGTGGTTAGCACACAGGAACTCCTCATTCCAGGGCTTAGCAGGTGGCACAGTTGATAATGCACTTACCCACCAGTGGGAAGACCTGAACTCGTTCCCTGGCACACACACACATGAAAAAGCCATATGCTGCACTGCATACCTGTCAGCTCAGCATGTGGAGGCAGAGCTGGGAGGATCCCTGGGGCTTGCTTGCCAGCAACTCTAGGAGAATTGGTGGACTCCAGGATCAGTGAGGAGCTGTCAAAATCAAGGTGGAAAGGTATTGAAAGGACACTAACCTCTGACCTCTTCATGCATGTGTGCCCTTACACACATGTGCACACACATGTACACACACAGTTACGCTTACACACAACACCTTTATCCAACAGTTCAGCTAATCAATCTTTCCCTGCCCTATTCTTTGATAAGTCTATTCCCCACTTCCAAATGATCATTGTTCTTTAGATTCTACATGTGGTTGAGTGGGATCATGTGCTACTCGGTTTTATAGGCCAGACTTATCCTTCCTGTCTCCAGTTTCTTCCAAGTTATTACAGATGTCAAGATTCCATTGTGTTTTTTTTTTTTTTTCGAGACTGTATTCTTAGTCAAGGTATTCAAAACTAATATAATGAAGTGCTGTGTGTGTGTGTGTGTGTGTGTGTGTGTGTTTTATGGTTCATTAGATTGCCTAGATTATCTAGGTAGTTCCACACTACTATCTAACACTGGAGAGGCCACTAATCTGGTCACTGTTCAGGCCATGAGGCTGAATGTCTCAGAAGTCCCAGTTTGGTGCTGAAGGATTTGGGGATTCGTAGAGAGCTGCTAGTCTTCAGTATACATAGGAAGAAGCTGGTCCTGATGCTGTTAAAGGAATGTAGCAGCAACAGGACAGATGAACTTGTTTTCAAGAGTGAGAGCTAGCAGGCAAAGAGCCAAGTTCCATTCTTCCGTGTCCTTTTATGTGGACTGCCATCAGAAGGCACAATCTACATTTAGGCTGGGTCTTCTTGTTTCAGATAGTCTAAACAAGAAAAACCCTTCACAGAAGTGTCCACATGCTTAGGTTTTAGTTGATAGCTGTCAGATAATAAGCAAGGTATACACTGTATAATGTTCTATCATGTATATGTACAACTTTGCCTTTACCTGTTCATCAGTTGATAGTGTTTTTCCATTTCTTAGTCACTGTGAACAGTGATATGATAAACACGAGAAGGCAAATGCACCGATTTTGCATCCTTTAGTTATATACCTGTGGGTAGTATTTTCAGATCTACTTAAAGCTTTGGGACAGAGTGTTCCATACTAACGTCCACCAGCAGTGTACATGGACTCTGTCACTGTGATCAAACATGGATCAAAAGCAACTTGGGGAGGATTCTGCTTACAAGTTATATTCCATCAGTGAGGGAGTTCAGGGCAGGAACTGAAGCAGAAACCATAGGCGGATGCTGCTTACTGAGATTATTCTCTGTGATTTGCTCAGTACCTTTTCTCTCTAGTACCAGGACCACTTGCCCAACGGATGACAACATGAACAGAGGCTGGGCCCTCCCCTATCAATTAGCCATCTAGAAAATATCCACAGGCAAATTTAATGGAAACAATTCAATAGAGAAACCCTCTTCCCATTTACCTCACATTGACAAAAACAATCTGGCACATGGGGACAGGCTCCTCCTTCTCCACACCACCTGTCTTTTCTCTTTTGATAAGAGGTATCCTTGCTGGGATTATACTACATTATGTTTTCTATTGGAATCTCCCCGAAGACCAATGATTCTGAGTTTTTCATTTTTGTGAACCAGTGAGTTTTACTAGGGTCACAGGATGGTGGGTGAGGACTTAGTTAACAGGAGTGTGGACGACTTACTAGTGGCTACACTTGTGAAGAAAATGTGTCTATCTTGCACAACAACTATCCACTGTCTGTTGGATCCTCTGGGAGGTGGGGCCTTCATGAATGCCCGCCCCTCCAGTACTGCCGTTAAATCGTGTGTCCTGTTTGAGAGATATTAAGACAGAGGAGAAGGCAAGGTAAGGAGCAGCAATAATCCCCAGAATCAAGAATGTAGGAAAGAAGAACCTGGGAAAGTTGTTGTAGAAGTGTTTCCAGAAGGAAGCAAAGCTAGACTGGCAAGAGCCTGTCATCCCAGGTGCCAAGGAGGCTGAGGCAGGAGTACTGCAAGTTTAAGCAAGTTGGGCAACTTAATGATACTCTTCTCAGATTCTCTCTTTACAGGGGTGGGGTTTGGGCTACAACCAGTAGTAGAGTTCTTGTCTATCCTGTGGCAAATCTGGTTTCCACCTCCCCCAGAATGAACTGAATCCACACAGATATTGAAGATGTATCTACTTTTTGAAACTTGGGCCTTTTTTTTTTTGCTCTTGACATTTAGAATGTTTCACATAGTCTGTAACAAACCCCTTACTAGAAGTGTAATTAGCAAATATTGTCTCTCATTCTTCTTCAAATCCGTAGCTTCATTTGACACAGTTGATCACTCTCTAGGGAGTGAGATGGATGGAACCTGGGGCCCTCTCATGCTACGCAAATACTTTCTTGAATTATATCATGAGTCCTCATCATTAGTAAACAGTTTCAGAGAAGGGCATCATTAAGTTGCACAGCTGGCCTTAAACTCAATATGTACCTTATTTTTCAATGCCCCTGTCTCAGTCTCTCAAGTGTCTAGGATTACAGGCATGTACCAGCAAACTCAGCACTGCCTCCTAACATCTAGGATACCTTGTTTTCTGCACCTCTCCCAGTTTCTCTTTTATATTTCAAATACTGGATTTCTCAGTACTCCGCCCACTTTGTGCATCTGGACCTTAAACCAATACCTATATTACTGACAGCTCATCTGAGCTGCTAACCTCAACTTTTGTGAGCTTCTCAACTGTCCACATAACACTTCAGCTTAGATCTTGTCTTAGTCCCCTTTCTATTTATAAACAATAGGGGTGTCTTTGGTTCACCATTCTGAAGGCTGGGAAGTCCAAGAACATGACTGTGGCATCTGGTGAGGGCCTCTGTGGTACATGACAGAAGGACCAGCAAACTCACACAATGGCAGGGCTCATTAACCACCCTGAAAACCCTTGTGTCTTCACACTGTAACAGTGGCATTTAAATGTCACCATGAGTGCTGGGGGAGCCTTTCAGACCATAGCATGTGACTGTCAAACTGTTCCGCATTCGCATGTATGAAGTAGCTGACCCCCTTCCCTGTCTTCTCAGGAGGAGTCAGTTCCCCAAACTCCTGCACAGATGCTGCAGCCATTCCTCAGTGTGCTGAGAAATCAGTTGGTAACACCTTCACGTAGGCATCTTGATCTGTGTCCCCGCCTGCTTAGCTTACACTATCATTTCAGCCACCACAGTATCCTCCTGGCTGGCCTCTTAGACCAGCCATGTTCCCACCACTGCGCTCACCTGTTAGGGTCTGCCTTCTCCCAGGGGCCTTTGCACACACATCTTCTGGCCGATATGATCGTTTTCTTTTCCTTCCTGTCTTCCTCCCCTCTCTTTCTGTCTCTGTCTCTCTTTCTTCCTTCCTTTCTTTTCTTCCTTCCTTCCTTTTTCTTTCCTTCCTTCTTTCCTTTCTTTTTTCTTCTGTCCTTCCTCCCTCCCTCCTTTCCTCTTTTTTTTTTTTTTTTGTTAAGTTAGGGTTTCACTATATTGTAGCTCTAGATGTCCTGGAACTCACTATATAGACCAGGCCAGCCTTGAACTCATAGAGCTTCCGTGCTTCTGCTTACTGAGAGTTGGAATTAAAGCTGTGTCCCATCAGACACATACCCAGCTGATAACCACTTTCTTTCATGGGCATCAGGCTCTACATGAAGATCACCTTCACAGACGTTTACTTCCCACTAAAATAGCACCTGTGGTCAACTCAATACTTTTGATCTCCTTTCCCCGTCTCAATTCAGAATGCTTAGCAGTATGTAACATCATATTTCACTTGTGGATAGACTTCTTGGCCATAATATAGATAGTCCTGGAAAAAATAATTCTAGAAATGAAGCCATCATAACAAAGCTAGAAGGTTACTCACCTTTTGTCACCATGTTCCATTTTGGTCCACTTTATACTCTTTCCCTTGTGAGGTGCCCATTGTCACATTGAGTCTTTTCCCCGACAGATCCTTAACATCAGCCCTTTTTGTTCATGAAGATAAATGACCATAATATTAAATTTAAAATTTACCCAGGACAGTAACATCTACTCTGTATCAGTGAGTGATTAATTCTCCCATATAGCTCACAGAAGAAATCAGCCATTCAGACAATTGAATGTGACCATTGCTGGCAGTATGTGTACAGCCAGCCAGGCTGCAGCAGTGACATTTGTACCAAAAATAATAAAGCAGAGAATGATCAGGGGACTGTGCTGTGTCCTACAGCCAGGGTCTGCAAAGCAATACAAATGCCCTAATAAATTTCTTCCACTGGATTTCATTCTTTCCGTGGAAAGGGAATACCTTTCGAGTATAATACATGCAAACATATATCGTTAGCATTCATTCTTCTAAGGCATGCTAAGTAGGGGCTGGAGACATGACTCGGCAGTCAAGAGCACTGTCTGCTCTTCCAGATGATCCAGGTTCAATTGCTAGCACACACCTGCTGGCTCACATCTTTAATTCCATTTCAGTGGGATCCAATGCCCTTTTCTGATTTCCATGGGTAAAAAGTATGCACATAGTAACACATACAAACATGGAGGCAAAACAATAACATGCAAAATAAAAATAAGCGAATCTTTAGAAAGAGCAAATGCTAAGTAGATTAGGATTGACACATTCTGGAAGTTAAAGCTGAAATGAGCCATTGCTGTGTTTCTTTAAATTCTGCACTTTCATTGCTGGCAAGTCCTCCCAGCCAGCCATTTGCTCTCCTTTCTTTCCCAGGAGTCTCTAAGATGTTAAGTACTCTCTCCCTCCTGCTCCTGAACTGAGTTGCCCCAGTAAGGGTTATTGATTTCCCATTATTCCTAGAGGCCACATGATGCATTTCCATTAGTGTAAACACTTTTAAGGCTGGCTTTTATTTTGTCCTTCCTCACATCTGTCTGCCAGGGCAGGGCATCTGCTTGTTTCCATTTTGGAGTGTAAAGGAATGATGGTTTCGGGGGGGTCTAGATGTACTGAAGCTTGTTTTTAAAGACCTACTGCTTTCTCACTATAGCCTTGAGGCAAGTTCTCTTAAAAGTAATAAGAGTGTTAACTTTTCAGACCTGCTCTGGGCTAGATTGGTTTCTCTTAGAGGTAATAAACTAATACTTACAACTCATTGATGTATGCTATCTTTAGAATTAGCTGGGGGAAGTTTGTGGACTTCTGAGAGTCAGTAAACAAAAAAACAGTTCATGAAGGAAGAAAATGATTACAAACCACACCCTTGTGGTTAACTCGATCGTTTAGGAGACAACCATTTTTCAGTTTTGGGGTATTTGGAAATAAACTCACATGAAAAAGTCATATTCTGCACTGGAGAGGTTAAGAGTTAAGAGGTTAGCAGTTAAGAGTACCGGCTGAATTTGGAAAGGACTTCAGTTTGGTTCCCCGCACTCACATGGCATCTCAGGACTATAACTCCAGTTCCCCAGGGCATTCTATGCCGCCTTCTCATCTCCATGGTTGCTAGGCACATGTGTGGTATACATCCATCCATTCAGGTAAACACCATACACAGAAAAATGGATCAAACTTTAAAAAGAAAAAGTCACATTCATTAAAACATTTCAGGAAAAGGTGTGGATTTGTTTTATAGATGAGTGAAACATCCCTACTCTGAGTTGGCAAAAACGTCCTTCAACCAGAAAAATCAAGGAATTCACTCCCAGACTCAATGAAATAGTTTAAACAGCTCATAAGGTTATAGAACATAAGGAAGTAAAACAGTGACTATAATGACAAGCAATGAATGTGACATGAGGAAAGGGTAGGTATCGGGGACAGCTGAGACCAGGCTCCAGCCATCCTTCTCCTAAGCATCCCTGATGGTTACTGCAAAGCCTCTCTCATGTTCTAGCTTTGCCTCAACATACCCACAGGACCCTAGTGTGGGAAATAACCCTCCCACGGTTCTACCTCAAATGCCTTCTACACTTAGTTTCTGGTTCTCTGACTTAGTTTGACAAGTCTTATAGATTCTTTCTTTTACAGGGTGACAAGAAAGATCACTCCAAACATATCCGTGATCAATTCTCCAAACATCTTCAGTCTTTATTCTAACCTTCCACCATAATACTCTTGAGATTCTTAAGGGGATTTATTAGAGTGGCTTACAGGCTATGTGGTCGGTCTAATCGGTCTTTAGTCTTGATGAAGCAGGCTCTGATAGCAATGAAGAAATGCTGTATCAGAAGGATAAACAAACTGGCCAGTAAGAGTGAAGGCAAGCAGGCAAAAGGCAAAAGCTTTCTTCCCCGTGTCCTTTTATGTCCTAAATCTGGCTGCCACCAGATGGTGTGGCCCAGATTTAGGGTGAGTCCTCCCACTTCAAATGATTCAGAAATAGATGGGTCATCCCTCCTTAAATAATTCAATCAAGAAAAATCCCTCACAGGTGAGCTTGGCTGCTTGCATTATAGTTGACTCCAGATGTTCGTTGACAGCCAAGATTAGCCATCTTATCTACCTTCTCTAATGATCTACTTTCTTCTTTTCCTTGTGATCTTTGCAAATAGTTTGAACTTCCTGTTACTATGTTCATGGTCTCTCTGTAGCTGGATGAGAAAGACAAACAACACCCAGTTTTTCCTCATTTCGATGTTGGAGTGATGCATCATGCGCACTGTGCCATGTCCCTTCCCAAATCCACTCTGTGCCTCCACACCAGGAACCACAAAGGGACCACATTGCCTTTTTAGCTTTCAGAGCTCATCATTCATCACTTTAACAAATACTTGAGTTCCTACCATATGCTGAGCTGAGTTCATATATTCAGAGTACAGCCGTTATCAAAACTGGAAAAAGTCATCTGAGTTCCCTGGAGCTTACCTTTCAGTGGGGATGACGGGCATGGCCGATAAATAAGCAGAGCCTACTGCATAAGAGGCTTCCGAGAATTCATTCAGCCAAGTGCCCCTATGGCAACTTTGCCAAGTCAGAAGCAAAGGATTGTTGGGGAGGAAAATATCAGGCTCTCTGGCTTCCTAATAAGAAACAGAAATATCACCCAAAGCATAAGAACAATTCTTCAGGCCACTTGCTGTCATGCTGTCAACTGGAATCCTGTTGCTAGGACACTGGCAAGTATAGAAAAGCTAGGGACACTTTGCAAGCTGAGGAGGGTTTTGATGGAGTGGTGTCCCGATATTCACATTCTGAATTCAGTTCTGAAATATGCACGAATAGAGATTAGCTAGAAAAGAAATATGCCTGTATAGCTGACTTTGAAATCATCTGAAACCTGATAATATAATGCTATAAAAAGGAAGATAAAAAACTATTAAATTGAGGATGAGTTGACATTTTATAGTAACATTTTTAGAGTCTATTGTCAATTCTATCATGACATGACTGCTGCATTCACAAAGTCAGTGCACTATGATTACTCCCCAAGACCCACACAAGATTGGGACTGTCAGCATTGTCATACATGGGCAAGGGACATATGAAGCCTCATTCTCTCTTGAGGGTCTATGTGCATGTAATGGTTGCTGGAAAAAAAAGTTGTCTTTTCTTTAGTGATGTAGTCACTGATAAGTTGCTCATGCTCTGATAAAGTCCGTCCTGCTTGTGCTTATATAAGCAGCTGCAATTAAACTCAGTGGGTTATGAAAGCAGCCGTCAAAGTAGAAGGAGAATTTATTGGAAAGAAGGGGCTTCTGTGGGAGGAGAGGCTGAGGGGTTAATGATCAAAAGTCACTATCTATGTGAATAAAACCGTCAAATAGTAAGTAGAAACTTTCATTGTTTCTAGTTTATCAACTTTTTCGTAAGATCTATTCTTTTCCATAATTACCTTAAAAACCAATTGATCAATTATGAACCCAGAAAATACAACATTTCTTTGCTTTTACTCTGGCTTTAGTCTCTCAGGATAAAGTAATAACTGTTATTACATTTTTGATCTGAATTTCTTACCTAACTAGAAACAAGGAGCCATTATTTCATCACCAGGTAACTCAAAACAGAGAAGGCTTTAAACTTGAGCTCCTCTGAATGACACTTGGCTCTTTTCCTTGACCTTGAGGTTCATCAAGGAAGCACTGAGAAATGACTCCAGAAAGCCTCAAGACACGCTAGTCTAGATGCACAGCACTGCTGCTAAGTCCTGCCCAAATATGGTCTGGGAATAGCAGAGATCACGGACTGACTTTCATTGCTACAGACAGAAGTAGACCATCATAAGAAAAGTAGACAACTGTTGTGACACATCTCTTTTACATGGGAAATATACTCATCTCAGTGGAAATTAACCATATGTCATCTGTGAACAGATGTGGAGTTGGAGACGTGTCCACACTCGATATATCATCAGGAGCTGTTGAGAACTAGAACAGCTTGATACTGTGTGCCTGATACAGTGCACTCTCATCACTGATAGATCTCCACAGCTGCTGCTGGCTTTAATAGGAGAGAGCAATACCGAGGCCCCAGATTGATAACAATTCTCAAAGAACAAAATAAATGAACGTTCCATAATGTGCCCATGTCAGGAGGATGAGCTTGCTGCTCCTGGGCTTGCTCCCTGAACACATTTTACCTGGTTGTTCTCCTCATACTTTTTATATTTAGCTGAAATTATGTCATTGACAGTCATGTAGAAAGCAAGCAAGCAAGCCATGACTCATGATGCCTCTCTATACAATGTCTGCTTAAGATGGCTGTGCATTCATGGTAACAATGCTATGACATCTCCACTGTTTGTGATCAGTCATTCATTTGTTCCTTGTCCCACTCACTGGAGTCTAGTTAGAAGGAAAAAGTCCCCAGGGAGGTTATTTATGGAGAAAGAATTAAAGTTGGTCTTATTCATGCTAGGGTGAGGTGACTTTAATAACACCCACTCAAAGAGGGGAGGAGGTCCAAGCCCCTGTGCACTAGCTCCTAGTAGGAGATATTCGAGTAATCATCGCTAATTCTGAAGCAAGGCACACAAAGCTAATAAAAAGGCCAGTACTGAGATAAAACCAGAGAGCCATGGTACGCTTATCTGGTTAGAGATAGTCTGGATAAGCAGAGAGCATGTAGGCTTTGAAACTAGGAAGTCTTAGCTATCTTGCATGGCTCTTGCATTATTTGGGACAAGTGACTCAATCATAGCATAGCCAAATATTCTCACCTGTGCATGTACACAGGGGTGCACGCACACATGCACACAAACACACACACACACACACCCATCAGTTATTTCTGGAAGCCACCATAAGGAAACTCCTATTTTAAGAGAACCCAGCAAGATTTTGTTTTCTTATCTTCCTGTTAAGACCACTGCTCTGGGAGAGGTGCCCCTCCCTTTTGTCCTCTCTGTGTAGCCTCTAGACCTCTCCTCTGACCTAAACACTAGTCAGAGGCATCAGAGTGACCTATACTACGGATGGGATGGACAGGAAAAGAAGGCTTTTTTCCTTTACCATAGACAGTGTGAAACAGAACCATCAGTTTCCTCCACTGTCTTTTAGGTTAAACCAAACTGATTCATGCTAGAAAACCAACCATGCTTATTAACCATTCCTGTGTCTCTTCCTCTGTCTCTGTCACTGTGGAGGTTGCTGCTTAGGCATTCTTTCATGCTTCCAAGAAGGATGTGAGGTCACTAGGTTCAAAACCAATTTGTAGATGAAGTATCTGAGACCTGCTGAGACAAAAAGCACCCCCTTTCTTCCCTTTGCCCTCTGTTTTAAATACCTGTGATTCAACAACTTCAGATAAAAATTTTTCACTAAAATAAGCTCAAAATGGTATAGCAATTACTATGATTGCCATTCCACTGCAAGCCAAGGTAGACCAGATGTATGCTGACTCAAAATGAGAAGTCTGAAGAGGAATGGGGAGTAGGAATTACAAAAAAAAATAAAAATAAAAATAAAATAAAATAAAATAAAATAAAATAAAATAATAAAGGGAAAATGAACTCAGGAAATCAGATTAAGTAAAAGAGTTTCAAAACAATAAAACACGGTTTTATGACAGATGAAGCAAAAGGGTGAACTGGAGATGCCATAGATGAGACAGTATCCTCTTTGCATATTATCTTTTATAGACTCTTAGAGCTGCTTTTCCCACACTCACCATCCTCAAACATCAACCACTCTCTTTGATATCTTCTTAAAAAGAAAGGAAAACTTTCCTCCAGGAAAACACCACAACACCCCACTCCTCTCTCTTATTCTTCCCTCCACTACCTCCTTCCTTAACTCATCTTTCTATCTCCGGAAGAGGTGGGAAGTAATAGAGAAACTATTTTTTAGTGAATGAGATTTTTGACCACAGTCCAAAAGAAATCTCCAGAGATTGCTTTTAAACTAAAAGCAATTTCACACCAGCAGAAAACTTGAGTTTCATGGACGATGGGCTAAATGGGAGAAGTCAGAAAATGCCTTGCAACTAAGAAGCTGGTTTAAATACAATGGCCCAATTGCAACCAAGAAATAAAAAAGATAATTTAGTGATATTGTCATCCATCTAGGACAAGTGAAGGTACTCAGTCACTCTTTTTATTTGCAGTCACTTTTTTTATTTTATAGCTCTTATCCGATGTACTTTTTCATCCCAGGACTGTTTTCTTTGTAGTGGTTTTTATGTAATATGGAAAGAACATTCTATATATAGGGGAAGAAATTCATATATTCAACCTCAGCAACTATTTGCAGAGAGAATCTCGTATCCAGTTTCTACTAATAATTTTTATACAATATTCCATATTCATTTAACATAATTCATTGATTTCCTGAGCCCTCACTCATGTATCTGTGTGCTACTACTGTCTGAAAACCATGGACAGGTGAAGTTGATTTGCTCACAGGTAGAACAAATGATGTGGCATCATTTAATTCCTTCTTATATGCTTATTTCTTATCAGCAGCTTGAGATGATCTGCTGATCTAGAGATTGCTAGGTGCTGCAGACCGCCACTCTTTGATCTCCTCTTCCTGGTGGTTCAGTCTCTCAGAAAAGGAAACATATGGGCGCTCCTAAGGGACCAGGCACCTTTCTCAGCATACCTGTGCCAGCTGCGTTATCTGAGTGAACTCAGCAATTTCAACTGACGTATTGTATTAAAATCTCAAACTAATATTTCGTTCATCATGTTTTCATGTCCAAGTTGGTTTAACACATAAACTAAACATAGTTCTGTACCTTTGAGGATCATTTAATTATTAAAAATGAAAGCGTGTCTTTTTCATATCTATAGACCCATCTCAAACATTCTTTTGTATTTAGTGTGTTCTTCTTTCATGGGATAATTGTGATTTTTAATTCGGTGGTTTAAAGTCTGAGATCAAGTGTGTCTCCTGACAGGAGTCTTAGGACACTTCCTCCTGAAAGAGCGATGCCTTGTGTAGTTTTACTTTCACTAGATATGATTAGTGGCAATCTTTGGGGTTTATGTCCTCCATCTTGGGCTCAAAATCATCTGATCAGCAAGCGAGCAGGCTAGAGTTCATTGGTGTTATAACGTTTCGCACAGTTTCTAGAGTGGAGCATAATAAAATACTTTAGTAGAGTTTGGGTACTTTGTCTCTTTATGTATGACATGAAATTGTAGCACTCATAATTTTGAAAGTAGCAAGATAAAATACCATGTTTATTAACCCTGTACCAATTACTTCTTCCATTATCTAAATATGTAAAGATCCCTATGTAATGGAAGCAAACTGTAAAGACACAAGTCATTTCGTACTAGCTTCTAATTACTAGATTGAAAAACAATAAGAATCTGAGTAATGAATTAATTTTTATTTTGAATGCACACCAATATCTAGTGTACATAAGATGATAATTGCCAAGTGAAATGGATACATCTAGCAGTCAGCTGAATTTAAATGATTTTAAAACAAGTGCTTAGAGAAAGTCAGTTTAGGATGTCTTCCTTTTTAAGACAAATCAGACGCAGACATGCTCACATGTTGACTTTCTGGCAGGACTGGGAATTCCCACACTTCATGGGTGATGTTGATGTGAATCTCCCTGGGTTGCACACTCCTCACATGCAGTTCAAGATTCCCTTCTTCCAGAAGATCTTCAAGGAGGAATATCGCATTCACATAACAGGTATGATGTATAACTTTGGACACCATTGAATGTTTTCTGTGAAAAGTGAACCACTGGTGGGAGGCATGAGTTTAATTAGCTCTTACTCACTCAACAATGCAAGATGGCTCTAGGTGAGCTGGTGATTCAGTACCATCCATCTGGGCTGTAGGCTCATGGTGGTGTTGACCAGTGAGATCCAACAAGCATATAGGAATGAATGGAATGGTGACAATGATAAACTTAGCTGCCTTGAACCCCTCACTTCAATCACACTGCATTGGCAGTCACTAGTTCAGCACTGTACTTAGAGACAAGGAACACATAGCAATACATCCCGTAGCTGGGTACTGCATTGTCAAAGTGGGCCTTTCAGTGTGTGATACCAAAGGGTAAGGGAGAAACTCTCTTCTATAGGAATAGTGCCACACTTCATGGATCCCTCCACATGGATCTTACACATAGGGTGGCTTTTTCATAGTCCTCAGTGTATATTTTCAACATCAATACATTCTGTGCCTTTGCATTGATTGTAAGGTGAAGACAATGTCTGGAATCTTCATTCAGTCCACCTGCCTTTAAAGAATTAGGCTACTGACTACTTGATTTCATGGAACCTAATTCTGTGTCCTAGGACAAGTTTCTCTCAAGAAAGTATTTTGCGAATCTCTAGGTTGTTTTACTCTCTGATTTTTTTTTTATGCTTCTGAAATGAATAACGTCTTAGTCATTCTCATCCCTGAGAGATATCCTGAAGACTCGTTTTATATCTTTTGTTCTTTTGAACAAAAAGAAGACAGCTGAATGATCATGGATACAAAGGGTGGCATTCACTCCTAAACTGTTCAGATGCAGGGCATGAACATGTCTGCTTTAAGGACAATGGCCTAGGATCCCATACCTGCTATAATGAAAACTGAGAAGAAATCTGTGCTTACACTGCCGTCTGTGTTGCTGGATAAAAATAGCCCAAGTGCAGAAAACATTAACATCTGAGTACTGAAAAACCCTCTGCTTCCCAGCCAGGAAGCTGTGTTCTGGCTCTGAGCATGAGGCAAACCTTCGTGAGTCGGAGAATGAGCTCATGAATAGGGAAGATGCATCAGGTTTCTGTTCCTATTCAAGGCAGCCAAGCTCATCTATTAAATTCACTGGGTAAATCAATTGATCTGAGTTCAGGTCACAGAGTGTGGTTTCAGAGTCCCCACCCCACTTAATCTGTGCAGCATGCCACCCTCTTGGACTTCTAAAATAGCCATCACACACATAGCTTCACCGAATCCCTCTGGGTGGCTTTGTTTGGACCATCTGTTCTTGCCACCGGCTCTTGTCTCAGGCAATCCCTGCACAAAGACAGTCTCTGGCTACCAGAACCTGTGAAAGGTATTCTAGTCAAGCATAAAACACTGGGTTGTAGGGGAAAATGAAGATAGAAAATAATTGGAGGGAAAGAATTTCAGCTTTTAAAAATTGAACTGTAAAAAGTAGTCAGGTTAGGACAATTTTACATGGCTTTGTTATATACAGTGTCAATTATAGAAGGGGAAGATTCAGGATTTACAGTATCCAATGTTTGTGCAATTTGGGATGTTTTATTTTAAAAGATGACCAAAAAAAGTCACATTTAAAAGTTATACACAATGTCTTGCAAAGGCTATGTGTTTGCAGGATCTATAAAGCTGCAATGCCATTGGCTATGAGCCAACGAAGCTCTGTGCATTTGGGGAAACACAGATACATGGCCTCAAACCTTGACTCATGAACTAGCAGCTGGAAAAAGAATAAAGGCACATTAATAAAGTTTTCCAGAAGAGGAGGTAATATGACTAAAGCTTTTGGCAATGTTTGCTGAGAGTGCTACAGCGCTCAGACAGACCTGGCCGAGGTGTTGAAGGAATGAGGAGAAGCAAAGTAAAAGGACAGAGAAAAGCTGAGCTTAGGTAGACCAGGCTCTTCAATGGAGAAGCTGCAGCTCCCCAGGAATATCATGATATATACAGTTGAACAAGAAGACATGGTTGTTGTACACAGATAAATCAAGAAGATGGTGCATCTGCTATACAGCTGGATCAAGGAGACTGTCTTAGCTAATCTCAGAAGATAGGGTCTCTATTGGAGAGGCACAGGCATTGAATATCCAGGGGGAGAAAGCTACACAAGGGCATTTCCTGTACATAGTGTCAATATTCATGCTTGGACCATGAGGGAAGGCATTTCAATTCCCCCAAGGGTCTAAGGCTTTGAGGTCCTTGGCATGGCCATACTCACGTCAACAACATACATTGACTCGGGAAGTCATTCACTCGGGGCTTTCCCTTCTCCCCATATATTTAATAGATCTCCAATTAATAATTAATAATAGTCTCTAATAAGAGACTTTATAAATGTATGGATTGGTGGGCCCTAGCCCCATCAGTTCCTGAGCAGTTCTGATACTGAAGGTATGGGGAAGAGTCAGGGTGTTAGACTCAGGGAAATCTTCCTTGGGCAATGTGATTAGCTGAGTAGTTCTGCTCCATTCTGACTAAGAGCTCACAGCATAAGTCAGAAGGTCTGTGCTTTTCCTAGAATTCACCATGCAAATGATAGCCACCTGAGTCCACCGAAAAGCTCTTTGAGCAGTCTAGTGGTTAAATTAAAAGAGTGAGGGCCTCGAAGTAAAGCTGTACTGTAATTAGCACAGTTGCGGTGTTTCCAGTGTGTCCAGGTGTATGTGCATCTGCTAATTCTTCAGAAAAATAGCTACAGGTCTTGAGAAAAGTCAAACCTTTCCGTCTTCAGTGTTGTATTTCCATCTTCCATCCTCTCTAGTTCCTGCTAATCAGCTTTAAAAAAAAAAAAAAAAAAACCTGTTATGGAGAAGCAGCTAGTCTTTGGAGAAGTGGTTTTTACTTAATTACAGTTTGCAAGACAAGTGCTTCTAGGGAAAAATTGGATCAAATTTCCAAAATACTGAGATCCACGATGTGTTTTAAGCCTGTCTCCATAGCCTGACATTTCTGTCCTAAGAGGCAGATGCTGACTTGTTGAACAGTCTCCCTTAATTTATCATAAACAGATTAAAGGCGATTTGGATTTTCTTTGTAAATTAATATTGCATTGCCACTTGAGTAATTAAGAGTGATGCTCTCTATATCCATCAGTGTATCTCAAACAGTATGTGTTAGAATATTCTGGAAAGATTGTTTAGAAAAATAAACCCCATCAGGCATACGCCAACATCTGTGTAGTTGAGGTTTCGGGGGCAGAGTCTGCGATCCATTTTCTCACAAACACAAGTAAATCCTGGGCTGGCAGGCTGAAGTCCATGCCCAGTGAGATACTGTTGCCGAAGAACATTGTCTATAGGTAGAATTTCTTGTATCTTAGATAAGAAGGCAGCTGTGTGCCGTGGATAGGAGGCCTGGAGAGGTGGGGCTTCCCAAGCCCTTTGGAGCCCCGAAGGATTACACTAGGAGTTCCAGATGTTGGATGTTGAGCTACAGGATTTGGACATACACTGTTAGATTTTGAGTTTGTTTTAGTGTGATCATTTTTATGCCCTGGTCTTTCCTTCTAGAATAAAAAAACATTGTGATTTTTAGACACTGGGGACTTTTAAAAAGTTGGACTATGTATGGGTTGAATTAGAAATGTCCCCCACTTATGCTCAAATATTTAAATACTTGGTCCCTAGTTGGTGTTTGGAAAGACTTAAGAGGTGTGGCTATGCTGGAGAAGGTATGTCCCTGGGGGAGGGGTTTTAAGAGTGCATGGCCTCCCTTTAACTCCAGTTCACTGTCTACCATATGACTGCTCTTACGATGTGATCTTTCGGTTTCCTGCTCCTGTTGCCATAGCTGCTGTTTATGACTGTGTTTCACCACAATGATGGACTCTTCCCCTTCTGAGCTGTAAGCCAGAATAAACTCTTCAGTGAGATTTTTTTAGTCGCAATGTTTTCATACAGCAATGCAAAGTTACTGCCCTGGATAGTTTCTATGTCAAGTTGGCACAGGGTGAAATTGTTTGTGTAATGGGAACCTCATTTGAAAGAATGCACCCATAAGACTAGAATGTAGGCAAGCCTGTAGAGCAATTTCTTAATTAGTAACTGATATGGAACTCAACCAGCCCGTTGGGTGTTGAGTTCACTCCTGGGCTGATGGTTCTGGGTTCTATAAGAAAGCAGGCTGGCAAGCCAGTCAGCAGCATGACTCCATGCCCTCTGTATCAGTTTCTGCCCCTGGACTCCTGCCATGTTTGAGTTCCTCCTTTGACTTCCATTGATGAACAGTGATGGGGAAAAATAAGGCAAATCAACCCTTTTCTCTCCAAGTTGCTTTTGATCCTGGTGTTTCATCACAGGAAGAGAAACCCTAAGACTGTAACTGATTCAGCAGTTGATGCTGGAGATGAGCTATTGCTGAAGGTGCCTTTTGTGGAAGACCCCATGTAACTAAACTTGCAGATTGTGAAAGCCCTAAGGAGTTTCTAGTCCTAGGAAACAACTGCAAACACAAGCTCCTGCTAATGTGACTCAAAGTGGCACGATCATCCCAAGATGGCAGTCAAACTTGGTGGTGTCATTCACATGATAATGGATTTAGAAGCATGAAGGATGCAAGAGTAGAGGGGTCATGGATCATTCTGTGATTTCAGAGAGCCACTGAGTTTAGGCTGCTTGTTGTTGGAGAGTCTCTTCATGAAGGCTCTGAGAGATCATTACATCCATCTCTGAAAATGAAGCCTCCTGGTTTGCTGTGGAGACCGAAAGATGTTAGAAGTGCCAGGGGTCATGAGGCATCTGCCAAGGAGAACTGCATACAGAGAATGGATCCAAGGCTGGAGAGAGACATATATTTCAGGTAGCAAAGCCAGAGGACAGAGCCATCAAAGCCCTCAATACTAAATGTTGAGCTTCAGGATTTGGTGTTTGCCCTGCTATTTGGTCTTGCATTGTATTAGGGGTATTTCTCAACAATACCCCTAATCTTCCCTTTGGTATGGTATTGTCTATTCTGTTCCATTATGTGTTAGAAGTATGCAATTTGCCTTTTGATTTTCAAATGAATTACAGCTAAGAAATTACTTTGAATCTCAATAGACTTTGGACTTTGGAACATAGTTGAGACTGTGAAAGACTATGGGGACTTTTGAGGTCAAACTAAATGCATTTTGATTTTGATACAGTATTGAGACTGTATCTGAAACCACAAGCGAAAATAAAGTGTCTTCTGTCTGAAAGTCACATTCAATCATGGTATTTTATCACAGTAGCAGAAAAGTAACCAAGAAGGATGGTATTTCATATTATGAGATAAACATGAGATCTTAGGGACAAGGGATTGGAAGGTTATAATTTAAAAAGTGATGTGTCTGTATGTCAAGTTAGTAAGGAATGCTGTGTTATGAGTTTTGACTGTCAACTTGACACAACCTAGAAAGTCACCTGGGAAGAAAGACATAAAGAAGAACTATTTAGATCATGTTGACCCATAAGCATATCTACCAGGGATTTTCTTGACTATTGGTTGATATTGGAAGTTACAGCCCACTGTGGGCAGTACTATTCCATAGGCCTGAACTATAAAGGAAAGTGTAAAGAAAAGTAGCAGTGTAGCATAAGCATGCCGGCTGTGTGGATGTGTTTGTTCCACTCTCCCTGGACTGTGATTGTGGTAGACCAATGCCTTTACTTCCTGCCATCTTGTGAGCTCCCCATAATGATGGATTATAATCTGTAATACTGAGCTGAATAGACCATAAGTTGCTTTTTTGTCAGGTTATTTTATCATAGTGACAGAAACGAAATGGTAACACTTACATGACTGTTAACAAAAGCTAATTAGTACCATGTAAGCTTTGGGAAATGGTATAGAACTTTAAGATACAAAATATAATGTACTCAATGCAGATTATGACTGGCAGGGTGACCCTGAAAAGAAGCTGGAGCCAGGGTTAGGAAGGAACCCTGTAGACCCTCCAGTAGATTCGTTGGTTGCGTTATTTGCCTGTGTTTGCTCTCTACTAGAAGAAACTCTGTGAGGATAGTTAAGGCTCTCCAAAAAGCAGCAGTGAGTCTCTCTTGGCCCCTAGTTATTATATACCTATGAGCTAGATAAGACATAAAGTGTGTCCTGAGGCAATGGGGGACAAAGTTCTGATGCAGAGACTCGAACTCTGTTGATCTGGATCTCATCTAGTTCCTTGGCCTCTTAGGGGTTGGTTTCATATATATATCTTCCATGGAGATAGCAATGGAACCTATTCGAAACCTTGCTGTAAAAATCAAACTAATGAGTAGGTGCTAGGCACTCAAGGTACTTTCTACCATGTAGTATGCAGAGCACGACCTTTACTGTTTGGTACTTGACACCTGCTGTTCCAATCATCCAGAGCCTTTGTTTCCTATTTAATCCCAGTGTCAGGTAGCCTGGGAGGGTTTTCTCACCACTTATCTACTACTCTTAAATTTCCTGCTTTTGCCTCTAATCCCAGCAAGATGAAAGCTAAGACTGGAAAGCACTGCCTCCTAAGGAAACACTCTTATGTAAAGGGTTTTCTGACACTGATGAATTCCCATTGACATTTTAAAAGCGTTTAGGAATAGAGTAATTTTTGGTGCTGATTCTAAGCTAGCTTTATTTATGCATGTCAAAAAATAACTTGAATTATTGCATCTGTTTAGCTCATCTGGATCCCCCTTGACAGATGGTTTGCTGCAGTATGTGGGAGCTTTCATTTTATAAGCTGGGGTACTGCTTATAAAAATAATCATCTCTATCCATGCATGTGTTAAAATATACTTTTTCTTGGAATTGTAAGTCAGCAACTAAGAGGACAATGGTTAGCAATGAAGTCACATTGGTAACTTTGGCCCAAGTCCTTAAAGTGAACCTAAAAGGCGTTATATGATTCTGTCACCTGCCCCGTTTCCCTTTACCTATAACACGTGCATAGAAGGATTGAAATGTGTGATGGACAAAGTCTCTGGAGGCAAGATGGGACGGCCTCTCAACTAAGTCTCCAGTCTCCTCTGAGTCCTATTAATGCCAGTCTCAGCGGAAGCTCTGCCATCTGTCATCCAGCCACACAAAAGAAGTGTCCCATCGGTGGCCATCATCTGAGTAAATTAGGAGGGGGTCGTGGGGAAAGCCAGAAGGAAGGCTGTATAGCAGTGAGGAGAGAATTCACACTGTTGGCACAATGATGCCCATGGGAGCCCTTTTGGCAAAAATGAAAATGTGGAAGTAAACAAACATCCGCAGCAGCCGTGTTCTGTTTCCGTTTCCCAGGCGGTGCGAGGGCACAGGTCATCACAACGGCAACGATGTGACAAATAACGGGCAGAAGCTCTTTGCTCTGTTTCCAGAATTATGTGATTTTAGCAAATAAATTCCTAACAATTGTTTTTTTCAAAGGAATTCTCCTGTGTTGGTTAGACGATAGGGTGTCCTGGAAGGGGCGAGGCAATGACCTGTGCAGGAGGCTGGTCTGTCTGACAAACTAGTGAAGGTCTCATTATAGGGAAATATGATGCACTCTGAAGAGAGACATTTAGCCGAGGTACACAAAGACCTCTTTCTACATTCTCAGGTGAGAATTTCCCCACATCTCTCTGGAGGCAATTTCTATATCAGTGTACTTATACAGGCCTAAGAGTTAACTATGCTTTGTTCCATATAAAACAGCAATTCTTTCCATTTGTTTAAAATTCATCATTATTTATGTTTGTTTTCCCCAGATCCTGTCAAGACCTGAGCTAGCCTTTCCTACCTAGTTGGGGGGGTGTGTCTTGTCTATATTTATTTGTGTATATGACCATTTTATAATAAAACTCCCAGATTCTTCAGCAATTGCCAGAGAAACCACTTAAATATGTATGTGTGTGTGTATGTATATGTATATATACATGTATATATACATATATATATGTAATATATATATATATATATTTTTTTTTTTTCTGTATAGCCTCTGTATAGCCCTGGCTGTCCTGGAAGACACAGATATTTTGCTTCGCTGAACTTCTCACATTATATAACTCTAATCTAGCCTAGAATTGATTACATCATTAAAGCAAGCATTTGACTTAAAACACTCAAAAGTCATTCTTTATATTTGGAGGAGCACATGTCATTTCACAGGTACTAAGTTGATTCAGACATTTAAATTTATCATAAAAAAATCCAAACTAGGATATAGGGGACAGAGAAATGTAAATGATTCTGTCCCTAATCTCAGCAAAGTCAAAGAGAAGTAGACATGAAATTTATCATCAGTGTGCTGTCTCTTCCTTTTGTTACTACAGAGTGTAACAAGTACTACTTGTGCTTGTCTTGTTGGCTTGCTTCCTAAAAGATGCAATAGAAGCACTCAGGTCTTAAGTACATACTTTTCCAGCTCAAAATCACTATCCATTCATTAATTAGGAAATAAGTACTCAGAGTTTACCTAACAGTGACCTTTTGACCCAATCACTTACATGCTTCCTACATATCCCCTAGTTACCTGGGGAGAGACTTGGGGTTGGGCTAACTTAATAAGCCCAGTTTTATTACTCTGTCTAGATGAGAAGAGCTCTGATGGTAAACAAGACTACTATTGCAGCAGGTTGTAGTTATCTTCATCATCATTATCATCATCATCATCATCATCATCACATCCAGCACTCATCTTCTTCAAGGCCATGGCTTCCTACTGCCTCACAATGGACATTAAAAGGCATTCATAATAAGCAATGTGAATATACAGACACCTGCCCTCTATGGTCAAATACCTGGTACAGAGATGTCTACAGAATAGCTGCATTCCAGTGGCCACTGGCAGCTCCAATGAAGACATAATTAAAAATATTTTAGATGCATTTAGAAACATGAAATGTTCATTGTATGTTACAAATATCAGCATGCTGTAGCTTTTTTTCTTAGCTGAAAAGAAAACCATGTATTTCCTCCCAATTATTGTCAATTTGTGTCTTAAATGAGGATGATAGTTAACGGAGATTCCTTTAAAATTACATATCCAACGATTCCATAAACTCCCACAAAGTAAAAAGATAACATTTCCATTGCAGTATCATTTTTGACAATCAATAAGATTCATTAAAATGACAAAATACAAGAAGGAGGTAGCCCCTGCCAACATCATGCAGTGATTTCTCATTAAAGCAGACAGAGAGTTATTTCAACAAAGAGATTAAGAGAAATAATGCATGGCTTCTGTCCTACCTCCTTGCTGATTTGTATTACACTAAGTAGTTGAAACAACGGGGGAATGCAAACATGCTCACATGATTAATGTGGAAATTCCAAATCTCCAGCTATGGCTGATCATGCATTCACAATGGTGCACTTCGGGAGAAGGATGGAGAAGCATTTTCTGTTGGTCCTTGTCTTGTCTTACAGACCTTCATGTAGTCCATTTCGGAGACTAAGGTTTACTGTATGCAAAGTGTTTTTCAAACTGTACAAAATTTTAAGTACAGCTTTCTTCATCAGAAAACAATGTTTTGCCTGTTTTTTTGTTTGTTTGTTTTGTTTTTGCTAACTGGGAATTTTCTGGCCCATTCTACAACATCGAAACATTGGATAAGTTTGTTTCATAATGATTAACCAGAGAGAGAAACTTTTAGGGTTGGGAAGAAACCTTAAGGACCGTGTAGCTCAACTCCCCTGCATCACACAAGAACATCAACATGGGAGATTAAGTTTGTATCGTCTGATTTTGCGTTACAGGAGATCACACCTCATAGGGCCAAGGAATTTCTTAAGGGGAAAAAAGAATCATCAAGTTAACAAAATAGTGCAAAAGTCAAAGGGCAGATGGTTGGTGATGGATCTCCTTCCTTTTATCAAATATCAGCATGCTGTAGCTTTTTTTCTCAGCTGAAGGAAAAAAAAAGCATATTTCCTCCCAATTATTGTCAATTTGTGTCTTAAATGAGGGTGATATTTAATGGAGACTCCTTTAAAATTACATATCCAAGGACTCCACAAATATTCAAATGGAACTAGAGGTCATGTCAGGTGGTTGAAAGCCAAAGCTTGTGAAGGGTCGTATTTTCTACTCTTTCAGCATCTCAAGATTCGGTGGTAGAACAATATTGTTATCCTTTAACTTCCTCAAACAGGAAGTTAAAGGAGACTTTAACTTCCTGTTTGAGGAAGCCTGCCATACTCCAGTGTGGTCTACCATAGTCATCTCTCATTCTCATATTGGACTCTCAACATTAGAGGAGAGACAAAGGCATCACACATGTTGTTGGCCTGTGATTTTACTTACATGTGGTAACTTTTCTCAGAGCTATTAATTACCACTGCAAGTAGACAAACTACCCACTGGTGATTCACAAAATATATTTACATGGAGTGACATAGTGGATCTCAGTGTATATCTGGTCTTGTGTTATCTGTAGATACCAGTGATACACACCTTCATGATAGTTTATCAAAAACAAAAATATAAAATAAACTGACTTTTAGCATAGAAATAACTTTGTTACCACCCTTGCATGTTGTTCTGTCCCTTTGGGTTGAAAAAGTCAGGAAAAGAAATTGGAGAGACAATACAATACATTTTTGGCAAATGTTATATATTGCAGACAACTTTCAAATCGAACCTCTATTTTATCCTCAAATATCCTCTGAGAAAGTTACACATAGATTATTCTCCATTTTACAGACTACATAAACAACAGCAACACAAGAGCAGAATTCTGCCCGTGGCAAATAAATAGAAGGTTTTGTGGGAAGAAGTCTGAATCAGAAAACTAGCTCACTTTTCTCACACTGGAAATAAAACAATGGCAGTTGAGAAAGGCTAAGCCCACTACCCCAGAGCGTGTCCTCTATGTCTAATAGCAGGGTGAAGCTGGCATCTGCTCCATCCCCATTGCATTCCCCTCACAGACTGTGGAAGACGATGAGACCCAAGTTAGGCGACATATTTTCATCTTCTCCCTCATCCTTGCCACATGAGAAGTAACACTAAAGACACACTGGTCTAAGAATCACGTGTAAGACTGTCCCAGCACAGTTGAAATTGTAGAAAATTAACTCAGAAACATTCGAGAAGTGTTTGGTCCATGTCCAATCACTCCCATATTTACTCTGAATTAATTGCTTATTAACACACAATGCACATGTCTGTCTGTTGGGAAAGCATCTTCAACTGACCCCATGAGCAACCCCTTTTCTTCTCCCCAATTCAGGGGTGGTGATAACTCTGTTTTTTCATAAGCTACTCATCCCAGCAACCAGGGACTCTTTCTCTTGGGTTTCCCTTCTTATGAGTTTATTTTTAATAGAAGCAAGAAGACATTTCGGTAAGGTGCACTGAGGTAAAGCTGAGAGGCCTTTTGGCTCTGCCATTCAATCTAGCTTTGAAAACACATGTAGTTTATAACCAAACCCTAAGTGAAACATCCACATCAGAGCCCTAGAGAACCTCTGTAATGTGCCTGCTGTCCTGACAGCAGGACGTGCGTGCCCTTCATACGGGGTGAGACTCTCTTCACTTTGACACCTGTCTTGCCTCTCTCTCCTACCATTCTTTGTCTATCACATGTCCCCCACTTTTCCTTTAGCTTCTCTTGGCTCATCTTTTCTCCTGCAACTCATCCTCTCCAGCATACTCGTCTATGTGCAGTCACACACATACACGTATTAACTAAAAGAAAACAAACGCTTTAGAGTTTTCAGCCTCGTTCTGCCTCAAGGACCCTGTGAATTGCTGCTTCCTACAACGTCCTTCCTACAGAACTTTCTCCTCGGTTTTTATTCCATGTTTGCAACGTCCCTTGCATTTACAGTTTGTATCCCTCAGTAACATCTCTCAAATGCAGTCTGCTATTATTGTCTGTTATATCTCTGTCCCGTTTCACCAACAAGATGATGAATTCCCCTTGAAAGGTAGAAACTTGTATCTCCCACCATCTGGTGGTGTGTGCTGCACAGTGTCTAATATGAGCTTGACAAATGTTTAATGAGACTGCACCTTTGATTTTTTTTTTTTTTTTTTTTTGCACACTAAATCAGACAATACCTTGAAATGTTGGGAACCTTGTTTTTATATGGTAACCAAGTTCAAATCAGCCCTTAGAGCTTCAAGATTAAAATATGTTCATTACTAATCAATCATAAAAAAGGCAAGCTATAAAAGCAACAAAGCACAAAGATGTAAGCACTGTTAATTCCTTTAACTAAACTCTTCAATACATGGCAAGTGGTGATTTCTTCTGTAGACAAAGAAACCGTCATTAGCAGGCAAAGTTTTGATGATGACACCAACAATTGGTATTTAAAACGACTGAATCATTATCTACAAGGCATGGTACTTAGTATCCATAAGCTCATGAAATATTAACTTCAAGAAATACTGGTTTGTTTGTTTGTTGTTTCTCTTCATAGAAGTAAACAGGAGCTTTAAAGAATTTAAGGCAAGTACCGAAATCAAATAGCAGGTGGATTTTGGGGCAGGATGTCTCCCCTTAGCTTTACATATCACAGGATCTAACCATGTACACATGTATTCCCAACTGCCTCACAGTCAGATCACTTTGCCAAAAGTGCACAATGTACAAAATGAACAATCAAATGGAGAAGGAACTTCGTGATGTTCAATACGATTACTTCAGTAATCAATGTGGGCATGGTACTTAAAACTATGACTAAAGCTTGCTCGTCTGTTCTGGTATCATACCATTGCAACAACAAATTCAAAGGAGATATTAACATTATTATAGTATATCCGACATCTATAGAGCCTGTAAGAAATGCTAACAATTATAGTAGAACCTAGTATCCTTTAGAAATGTTCTTGTTCTTCCATGTGCAGACATATTTCAGTAACACATCATTGAAAAGATCTTATTTGTTTTATATATGTATATATGATTTAAATATATTTAATTATGTGTATGCACATGTTGGTGAATGGTGATGCCTATGGAGGTCAGAGACATCGCATCATATGTGGAACTGTATTATATAGAAGAATGAGTGTTAGGTACCAAACTTGAGTCCTCTGTACTCTTAATGACTGAGCTGCCTCTCTGGTTCATATGTAATTTTTAAATACTAAACGGAAATCATAGTGATTTACATCTCTCCAAGTGACATCTTCCAGTAGTTTCTTAGCTCTGCTTGTATATTTAATAAGTACACTGTGGTCAATGGGTGCTTGGTGTGAATTTCTTAAGTCTTGAAATGAACTCTCAGGGATTATAGATCTGAATCACATCGGCTAATGGTTTAATCAACAGGTCTCCTACAAACAGCGATGCGAATTCAATTGACCTGCTACTTGCTTTGCATTGCAAGATGATTTATTTCTTCCCCAGACCTAATTATAAAACAGTAAGAAATAGTCAATCATAGATTGGACTTTCTTAAAATTTTCATTAGAACTGTTTTTCACCACTAATTAAACTATTCTTGAAAAGAACCCAAGACTAACTTTGAATCTAGCTGTGGTGCATATAAAACAAAGAGATGAAATCATATTACAGTAAATCCCAAGTTACTCAAAGACCTACTGTTTGCAATTTGATTCATTTCACTTTGTCAATTCACTTTTGGTTGCATTGCCCTTTCCAATTAAATAATAAATAAATAAATAAAAAGTGACGACAGCTCTTACTCTTCAACAGTTAATACTGTTGTACTATTATCTTTATTTTAATGGAGAAAATTGGATTGCAGTTTTATCATCATTTGATTAATTCAATATTTCCTTTTAAATGCAGGTAAATGGTTTAACTATGGAATTATCTTTCTCGTCTTGATTCTGGACCTGAATATGTGGAAGAACCAGATATTCTACAAACCTCATGAATATGGACAGTATATTGGCCCAGGGCAGAAGATATATACAGTGAAAGACTCTGAAAGTTTAAAGGATTTAAACAGAACGAAGCTATCCTGGGAATGGAGGTCCAATCACACTAATCCTCAGACTAATAAAACCTACGTTGAGGGCGACATGTTCTTACACAGCAGGTTCATAGGGGCTAGCCTAGATGTCAAGTGTCTGGCTTTTGTTCCAAGTTTGATAGCTTTTGTGTGGTTTGGATTCTTCATTTGGTTCTTTGGACGGTTTCTGAAAAATGAACAAGGGATGGAGAATCAAGACAAAACTTACACTCGCATGAAAAGGAAATCCCCATCAGAACACAGCAAAGACATGGGAATCACGAGAGAAAACACCCAGGTCTCTGTGGAAGATCCTTTGAATGACCCCCCATTGGTTTGCATCAGGTCCGACTTTAACGAGATAGTCTACAAGTCCTCCCATCTGACATCAGAAAACTTGAGCTTGCATCTGAAGGAATCTACCAGTGAGGTGGAGGCTGATCAAGACCCAGCAGCCTCTCAAAGCATGCGGACGAACTAGAATCTCTGAGGTGGAGATAGCACAAAGAGCAACCTTGAGTGTAACTTTAAAATCGTAGTCTTTCATTTTGTAAATGTCAGGTTTACATAGCGTTAGGTAAGGAAATACAAACAATGCCACAACGGTGCTCAACATTGCTTTTTCTAGACTCATTGTTTTCTATTTGTATTATGAAACACGTGCCTATTGTGTGTTTAATGGTCCTCTAGAGATTGCTTCTCACAACTGCACAAGCTATTTACTGACTTTACAGCAAAGTAGAGTAGCCGATTACCCATGTATCTGATGTTCAACCATAGTGGTGCCTTGAGACATTAACTGTTTTTAACTGTACCAGACATGAAGTGTAGAATGGTTCTCTAGTCTATTTCACGTGGGATTTTTTTATACAATTATTTTGACTTACACTTGATGTCTGAGCAGGAAACAGACATAGCTGATTTGTGGTTGTCAAAGTTCTCTTGGTTCACTGTTTAAGTGGCGAAGTTGGTGACTTTGACACTGGACCGCAGAGAAGCATAGTGATTGTTTTAAATTTTATTGGTTAGCCACTGAATATAAATACAAATGTAAAATCCAGTGAGAGAGGGCTGCAATGCACCATGGGTCACTGCTCACGAAATGTGACTTTCTCCAACTACTAATTGCAATTAGATGATAATACCTAATTATGTTTTCCTAATTAAAGATAAATCGCTGCCTGATTAATAGTCTTGCCCTTTTCCTTTGGGAACAAAGGTTAAGAGGAATGGTTGGGTGAGCTCTCAAATGTATTGGCATTTCCACAACATCCTAGACAACCAAGGAATGGATGTTGTAATCATGTGAAGGCTGCACAGCCCACTGTCTACAATATTGTACATTTTGTGGTAAACCTGGGTCTGGACAGTGAAAATAGAAACGCTTATGGCAATGTTGACCAAGGGAATTCAGAAATCATTCACCGAAACCTCATGTGGTAGAAAATGTTGGACGAGGGAGGGTCTCTTTAACGTCTTCTGTGTATGTGCATTTTTTGTTTGGGTTTCATTTTTTTAAAGATGTAAACATCGCACCTTAATAAATAAGAATTATATGCCAGTAATTGTGTGATGTAGGTTTTGTTTGGCCCGTTTGTCTGTTCCCCTACCCCAAAGGATTCAATCTTGTCCTGCTTAACAAAAACCTATTCAAATGGATTTTTAAGAGCTTACTTCTAGGCAAGGTAACAAATTGTATACCCTTAAATTGCTTCTAATTTTATTTCATGAGCTGTAGTTTCATGTTTCTTGAGGAGCTGAAGGGAGATCATTTTTAAGGTAATTATTTATTTCCCCATATATAGTGATATTGTTGCATTTTTTTCTTTATTTTTTTAAAGCTCTCTTGTTTTGATTGCTTTTGAGCATGCAACTTGCCAAATTTAGAGTGCAGAACAGAACTATGCATTTATCTGTCACTTGAAAGCCAGCTTTAATAAACATCTTGCTATAATTGTTTACCAAGCAGTTGGAACCATACCCCTGCTGTTTCTTATGCCTTTAATAGCCATGCATGGTGCATTTAGAATCATAAATATCTCTGGCACTGAAAATACAGAGGACAAGCTATCTATAGGAACCACTGACAGCCCTGGCCAAAGAAATGTTATTCTGATTTGAGTAATCCTTAGCCACATTTGTACAGCCTACAGAACTGAATTCTTAGCTGTGGGACAATGATTCCATGCTACCTGGGGCCATATTTTTATTAATTCTGAAAATCATTTTCTCATAAGAAAATTGATTTCAAAAGTAGATGTTTATTATTCACATGGATACTTTTTGAAACTGTCATTAGAGACTTTTGATGTGGGTATTAGAGGGAACATACTTAACAGGATGATCAAATTAGCAGAAATAAGATAGACAAAAATTTATAAGCCTTAAGCATGATGCTTCTGAGTTTTTAGGAAGTGTCTAGAAAGACTGTTGATTACAAAAATATATATTTCATGTTTAGATACATTTAGTACCAAGTGGAATAATCTCCAGAGATGGTATCCTCATAATTGAGCAAGACCTGAAGCTGCTAAGGCCATAGCCACCCTGCTGCATGTCCTGGGGCTTGCCTTTCATCTACACAGAGGCTTCTCCTTCCTTCCCGACACATTTTAGATATTAGGGCAACAAAGTAACAACTATGAAGTGTTAGGAAATCAAAATTATAATTCCATCTATTTACATTTAGTCCTAGACCCCAAGCTAGACAGCAGCAGGCAATGGCTCCATGGAACGTCTTGAATACCAAATAGATTGCTCTTACTAGGGGGTGTAAAAAAGAGATGTAAGCAAATACAAAATTGGAAGAGTTAAAAATAAATATTTAAAATCATCAACTAATAGTTCCGAAAGTGTAAAAATGGTAATACCTTGACTGTAGTGATACATAAGGACTGTAAAGAATTGTGTTCCTACTGTTCTGTAATTACACTCTTTTCCATGCAGTGCAGAAGTTGGACTAATTCGACACAATGTAATATATTTGTAGGGCATTTCATTAGTAACTTAATTGGAAATTAAATAAACTATGAATTTAGGCCTGATAACATACACTTATAAACAGCCCTCACTGCCACATGGCAATTTGTATTTACAAAGCCAGAGCTGCCCACTCATCATCTCTACATGGGGCTACTTATGGTGTTCCATTGCCATTTAGTGTCCACGATCACCGCTGACTGACTAAGGCTGTTAAGAATGATTTCTTCTCTATTCTCCCTGTGGGCCAATCAATTCTCACAGTGTCTGAGTTCATGTCTAGTGTGCAGAAGCTCTCCAGCACTTAGTAGGAAAGGCAGGAGTGGGGTCAACTTGCTTCATGTCACCCAGGGGCCTCATAAGCCTTCCAGTGCACTCTCTGACTGCCCTCTGGGTCACCGAAACAACCCGATATGAAATATGAAATAGACAATGGTGGTAAATAACTTTTAGGAGATACTCCTTAATGCCAATAAATTATTCAAGACCCCAGAATACCATTGTTTATTATTTATCTGTCCTCCCTCAGGACTGGTCCCTATTTTTAAGACAACTGTTGGCCTTGCAACTTCATTGGAAATTTTGTGGTGATGTTCTTGCTGAGTCAATAGCCCAACTCACTGTTCTGTCTGGTCTGATTTCCTAGCTTTGTCTCAAAGGGCCTGCTGTGGTGTGTGAGCCAGCTGTACTTGCAAACAAGCAAGGACATCTGGACTTGCAGATGATATGCTGTCACTCCCCTGGCTGATGCTTACACTGATCTGCAAGACTTGCTGCTTCAGGACTCTGTCACAATCACAGTCTTATTGATCTTCAAAACACTGTGAGGTCTCCTGGGAAGAGAACAAAGCACCAGGAGTCCAGGACAGCATCTTCACATCAAGAAGGATGGAAAGGATTGGGAGAGATTGGGAATTGGTACATACACAAACCAAGCTCCTAAGCTTTTGGCTTGCTGCAATCAATGCATCTTGTAATGAATTATTTTCTGAACAACTAGAGAGCTTGTTGAGGATATGCAGAAAGAGGTGGAAATTCACAATAGAAAGAGAAGGAGAGGCAGATAGTGAAGACCCAGTCCTTAGCCCATTTTACTGTGCACAAGATTTAAAACTTTAAGGAGGGATGAAGAAGGGCTTTTAAAAGGAACTTCATCATTCACATCTGGTGAGTCGAGTCCTCTTGTGTGCTAGGTAAGACATTCAGAAAAATATGTCCATTATATAAGAAATTGGCTAGTTTTTACCCCTGAGCAGGCTAGTGTTGAAATTGTTCTATGTCAGATCCCAGACATATCTGCCCCTGGTACCATCTGGGGGGGGAAAAAGAAAATGTGTGAACTAAATGTCAAAGGTAAATATTCCAAGTTGTTTTGCAGTATGAGATGAGAAAGACAAAAAGTAAAACTCAACGCTTCAGAAAGACTAAAGGAAAAATAGACAGGTGACATCACTGGTCAGTGTGTCACTACTGCCGCCACTAGGATCTAGATACCTCAAAGCATCAGTGGAACATAAAACAGAATTATGTAACAATTTGTAGGGACCCCAGCCTTTATAGATTTATTGCTCCCACCCAAATCTTCCTTCAGTGGTCAGGCTAATGACACCACCATTCTGAATATTTTCTATATGCAAATTAATTATCTTATTTAGTTCTCAAATTAACCATCACCATAGGAGGTAAACAGGATTAATTACACTCTACAATGAACCTGAGGGTCAGAGATGTTTGTTGAGATGCCCAAGATCACACATCTAGTCAAATGCTCAGTCAGGATTTGAAACAGATGTCTTTGATTCCCAAACGCTCTAATTTTCCATTACAGTAGTTTCTACACACACACACACACACACACACACACACACACACACACACACACGGAACGAAACTATCTGTTTCAAACACAACCTTTGATGGATGACTTAGGGACAGTTACAGAAACACAAGATGGTTGATTTCTGGCTATTACATCTCAAGAACCTAGGTTAAGTATTTAACAAGAATTCCTGCAGCCTGCTGGGATGCAATTTACAAGCTCAGTCACATGATTGAAACAGACAAGGCTGAATTAAATGGAAGGCACGGTGAGTTCATTGCTAGGTATTTTAAGTGCAGACATAAAACCACAACACAAATTGGTACCAGCACAATGTCTAACTCCGGAATATGTTTCCTTGAAGGTTTCACTGTTCTCAAGGACAGTAGACAGGATGTTCTGAATGACATATGAGGAATAAATTATTTTGAACATTTAAACACAGAAAAAAAATTTAAACTAATTACTAGTTCTAGGAAACGTAATTTGAATGTGAGCTCTGGCTCTTACAATATTTCGAAATCACCACTTAAAGTTATTTTTTATTATTATTTTAATACTTGATGTGAAGATGCTGCCCTGGGCCCCTGGTACTTTGTTCTCATCCCAGGATGGGGACACAGGGCTTTGAAAATCAATAAGACTGTGATTGTGACAGAGTCCTAAAGCAGCAAGTCTTGCAGGATGCATGGGGTAGAATAAACACCCTCAGGCACCTGCAGGGCCAGTCTTAGGCCAACCACTCAGCTTAACTTCTCTTCATCAGCTGCTTCAGTAGAGAAAGCCATGGAATACCAGTAGGCTGTTTGCTCCCAATTTCCCCACTCACCATCTTGCTTTGAACTCTGCAAGCTGAAATCTAAACCTTTCCCACTTTTTACAGAAGTTTAGCTTAAAGCAAGTGGCTATGTTCTCTGAAATCAATGGCTGTAATCCTTCAGAGCTACAGGGCCAGACTGGCTCTCCCGCATTCCTAAGGCTCTGACTTCCTAAACCATCACCTTCCTTCTAGGACTTTTTGCCAAGCTTCTCTTCTCAGGACTTTCTCATCTCATCAGTAAGCTGACTCCTTTCAAGAATCCTGGAGTGCATGTGCTATGTTTCTAGCATTTAAAGAGATGATACAAACACCTGAGCCCAAGCCTTTACTCTTTCTGCTGTATTTTCATGTTGCCTAGGCAACCATTTCTGAGTCAGAATGTCACCCCAGTCCTGAATGTCTAGAAAGAACCCACCCTAAATCCCATGGAATCAGGGCAATATTGCCAGGAAGCTGTAGGATGCTTTGTAGAATAAATGACATTGTAAGTCAGGATCGTAGTTTTCCATACACCTTATAGATGTACTTGCTTTGACTCTTTTTACCTATATCGTCCAATGACCTTGAGTTAAGCACAGTAGAAAAGATCTATATCTGAAAAGTAACTCTAGGGTGACGGAAAAACAACTCCACAACTATCACGTAGATTTTTTTATAGCCATAAAATAACCTTGGAACAAAATAGGTTCTTCACTTTGTGAATAAACAATGCTTAAAATATGCCAGAAAATTGAGATGACCTATCATTCCTTACCCAAACAGTACTCAGATGGAAAGGTGTTATCTGGTACTTTCATTGACTGGCCTATTCATACCATTGTATTGGCCATTGATTGTTGCTGCCTTGCATGAAGCTCATCCCTAGGATAGCTGCCACTGGCTTTGATTGGACTTCCCAATTCTCACCTTGTCCATTGCAACACATATTCCACAGAACAATCCTTCTAAACCATAAATACCATCGTAGCTCATCATTCATTTAATGATCAATCTTTTTAAGCAATACACACAATTCCACAAACAACAGTTTAATAGAGTCAGAAATCATTTCTTGCCATGTTGCACTGAATTGAGTGACAACCTCCCATTTGCATATTCTATGCCTCAAGGATCAACTGTGTTTCAGGACTCTCAAGACCTTATTGTCTTAGGAGGAAGGAGAGGTGACTTCTAGGAAGTTTCAGGAACAGACTTAAGAGTGGAATATTACTTCATGCACTCCACTGGTCATGACTCAATAGTAGAGTCTGCCTACCTGCAAGGGGTGCTGGGAAATGCCATATGGCCTTGTGCCCACAGTAGACAAGGAACAAAGCCTGAGGAGTTCCAAGTGAGAAATTATTATTTGTATTGTATTTTTCTTCACTTTCCAATGTATGAGTAAGTACCACTTCATTGACTTTCTATGTGACTTACCTTTTATGGAATCTTTAGCATTCTCATTTCTCTCTCTCACTCACTTTCACTTTGTGTATGTGTGTATATGTGAGTGTGTGTGTGTGTGTGAATACTATTTAACTCTGAGTATCATAATTCAATAAAATGTAAACAGACACTGTACACTGAAGCTATATGTTTACAAGAGACTCATTTGAATATTCTCTGATTTTTCTCCCTTGTGAATGCTAAAAGGTTCTTCTAGTCAACTTGAATAGTGTAAATTAGCAAGTGGGATTATTTCTTACATTTGATATATGTGGTAGTTTGAATGAGAATGGCTTCCAGAAGCTCATATATTTGCTTGGTCCTCAGTAGACGGAACTATTTCAGAAGGATTAGAAGGTGTGGCCTTGTTGGAGGAGGTGTGTCTCTGATGGTGGGATTTGAGATTTCAAAAGACTCCCATTGCCACTTACAGTTTTCTCTGCCTTGTGGTTGTAGATCAAGTTGTGAGCTCTCAGCTGAAACTATTAGGCAAATTAACAGCCTTTTTAATAAATATCGTTGGTCATGGTGTTTGCTCACAGCAATAGAAAAGTAACTAAGACAATACAGCAGAGATAAGATGAGGATAAAAACCTAAAAAAAAAAAATTCAATTAAAAGTGAGTATCACAGTTAAACCAGGAAAGTGTGTGCTCTGATGGGGACACTGAAAACCTAATCAAAAAAAACAAAGACTGCCTTAAAAATGAGTCAGTAGTCAGAGTGGGCAGCCAAGAGTCCACAGATCTTGTTTCTGATGTCATACTATTGTGTCCTAACCTGGTGTTTACATCTATGACAGACTGCTAAGAGTGAGCTACCTGTGGTTGGTTGTGTACACAGTTATATGATGAACCTGCACATTTTAGAATAGTAGGTCTTAACCTTCTTAATGTTGAAACCCTTTAATATAATTCCTCATGTGGTAGTGGTCCACACACAATAAAATATTTTTGTTGCTACTTCATAACTGTAATTTCCTATTGTTATGAATAATAATGTAAATATCTGTGTTTTCTGATGGTCCAAGTTGTCCCTGGAAAAACATCATTTGGACCTCAAAGGGGTCACGACCCGCAGGTTGAGAACCACTGTTTTAGAAGGAAGGAAAGGTTGTGTCTTCATCGTACACATTTATATTTTCAGCAATTTTAAGTTATAAGGATGCACATAACAAAGGACACAGTGACTCCACAGGTCAGACAGGTCAATGAAGTCCAGATGATGAACAAATTTGCAGTTTCTCCGGAAGCCAAAACTGAAAAGCACACATCAGTCAGAGGCATTTAAACCCAAGAGGACTGATTATCGCTGTACTTTGACAACTGGTAACTCGGGATTCTTTTACCAGCCTATTTACATGTTAGAAACATCAATTATTCCTTCCATTTGAAATACATGGTTCTTGTAATCAATTGCTCTGAGTTAATGTTTAGAATTATTCATGAAAGACTTATATTTTAATGGCCTTTGATGAGTACCAGCAGTGGCATCCATTAATATGATTAGTTTTATATGGGCTGGAAGAGAAACCTGGCACACAGCCTTACATGAATCAATAATCTAGGGTCTGAGCATATGCACTCAAATCAGCCTTACCATTCTGTGGCCTGGCAGGGTATTGACTGCAGAGAAGAGCAAAGTGTGGTGAGGATATGGCTTGTGTCCTGTAGTTCTGTCTCTTTCATATCTGATCACCCATTGCCTTACTTGCCTCAAGCTGGGACTACTAGAAATTTCCTATTCAACTCTACTCCTGGCCCCACACCCTGCTGTCCCTTCAAATGATAGTAAGCAGAACTGAGATGAATTTTTACTTTTTTTTTTTTTGTATAAGAGCTTAGATATATAATAGTGCAAACCTCAAAACTGGAGTGTACTGAGGACAATAGGAGCCAGGGCCAAGGTGCTGATTTTCCTGCCCTGTACATCAACTTGAGAGAGTCATGCACTGTCTGCCTGAGAGAGACAAAACATCTCTTTACCCAAGAGACCCAGTAAAGGAGAAGGTATGATCACTGACACACAGGAGTCACCAATGTATTGTCATAGCTAGAGAGACCTTTCTAGTTTTAAGCAGGAAATGTCCCGGGGAGAGACCAAAAGAAGACTCAAGGACAACCAAGACCTTGGTGTTTGGGGACTGAGTGTGTTTTGTAACAGATCAGTCCTTTTAACTGTCCATCAAATGGCACTGGGGCCAGGGAAGCAGTAGAAATAGAATAGCAAGAGACCCAGTCATAACTCAAGTCTTTCTCACTAAGCATACCATATAGGGCAAAGGATCACACGGTGCCTATCTCACATTCTGTAGTAGAAATTATTTAATCGCAAATTTGTCACTGTAAGATCTCCTACCCGAAGGAGACCAGTCAAAGAAAACACAATTCAATAATTATGGTATAAATTGCACGCCTAGATTGGGCAGATTTACCACTACACTAATCTAATCCCAGCTATGAGATTCCTTATAACTTGAGGTTTATCCAGGCCTCGTGTTTGTCCTCTGAGCTCCGGCTCCTCAGTTGTCAGCTTCCTTTTACCACCGGCTTCCTTCTGCTCTGCTTCCTCCTGCTTCTACTTCTTCTCTTCTTCTTCTCTGCTTCTGCTTCTGCCTCCTTTTATATCGAATTCCTCTCACTCTCTCCTCCTCTAAGCCTTTTTCTCCGCCTCCCCTTCTACTGCCCAATCTCTGGCTCTAGCCTTTATTTTACAGGTTTTAATTGGACAGAAGGTTTACAAGACATCACCTGTGTACAGATTCAATCATCCTCTGCAGCCCCTCCCAGAAGGGTGGAACTAGGATCAAAATACAAGGCTGGGGCTATCCACAACATTGATTCAATCCTCCTCTGCAGCCCCTCCCAGGAGGGTGGAACTAGGATCAAAATACAAGGCTGAGGCTATCCACAACAACATTCAAGCAAGAGGAGCCAGTTAGGGAGAAATGACCTCACTGCTGACAGCACGGGTCCTGAGTTATGACTGAACACACCATGAATGCCAGGAAGTACACCAGAAAGTTCTTAAGGCAGGAAAGATAGCCTTTGCTTTTATAGTGGGCTATTTCTGAAAGGACTATAGAATGAATAGCGAATTAGTTAACTTTTCACATCTATCAAATGCTGATAACAAGGTTCAGTGCTTTGGAGATTCCAGCCCAACCTCTGACTGACCAAAACCTCTGGGCTTCTGAAGCATTACTGGATGATAATGAGCAGCATAAAGTGTTTAGTAGAGCCAAGTGCTCTCTCATCTTGAGGCAGGAAGGAGGAGGAGCTCAGGTTCCACAAGCCCCTACAAAAGCATGCCCTCAGTGATCTACAGACCTTCCTTTAGGTCAGTGCTTCTCAACCTGTGGGCTGGACGATCCATTCATGGGGTTTGTATATCAGATATCCTACACATCAGATATTTACATTCTGATTTATAACAGTAGCAAAATCACAGCTATGAAGTAGCAATGACATAATTTTATGGTTGGGGGTCAGCACAAGGAACTGCATTAAAGGGTTGCACCCTGAGGAAGTTTGAGAACCAGTGGGTCTAGATGCCATCTCTTAAGGAAGCCTTCACTTCCCAAGAGTGCCACAATGGGCAACAGACTTTTAATATCAGAACCTTTGAAGGTATTCTATATCCAGACCATTGTGGGATTCACTGTGGGTTGTAGACTTTGTTAAACATCCAATGCAGTGATGGTGGATATGATTATTTATAGTTCTTGTGAGACTCCCTACTCTACATCTGGTGCCTATCTTGAGGTGCTGAGCTGGGGGTGCCAATTGGGGTGGGGTTGGGCTGACATCAGAAGGTATAGTCCTCACGGAACAGCTTGACGATTTTTCATTTCTTAGGATAATGGGAAATCACTATGAAATTTTAAGTAGGAGAAGAGTCCATTCTATTTATCATATTTTAAAAACCAGACTAATAGTGTATTACCATCAAAATTCAATCAAATTTATACAATTTAATTAATACAATTTAGTCATGACTTTAATGTTTTAGGCTCCTCATACAGAACTGAACACAATCACCACATGCATGTGTGAGGATAGTAAACCACAGTGGCTCTATTTCAAGTGGCATTCTGGTTTACTGTGCTTGCTATAGGCATCTAGGCAACATACAGGTGATTGGACTGTGTAGTTAAAGAATCCCAAAAGAGGCTGGTATAACTCAGATCTTTATAAGAACTAACATTCCATTTCAAAGATTTCCACTCATATAACAAAATGCATTTTTTGTTTGTTTATTCGAGACAGGGTTTCTCTGTGTAGTCTTGGCTGTCCCAAAACTCACTGTGTAGATCAGGCTTGCCTTGAACTCAGAAATCCGCCTGCCTCTGCCTCCCAAGTGCTGGATTAAAGGCGTGCACCACCACTGCCTGGCAACAAAATGCTATACTACTCAGAAAATTTTCCTAAGCTCAGAGGTGAACTAAAGCAAATCTCTGTAGGCTTCTGCACAGAATGCACGAAAGCAGCAATTCTAACCCATACTGTTTATGTAACTGCTGTCTCTACAAATAGTTCTTGTAAAATAACAGCAACATCAACATAAAACCTCTTCATAGCTGGTGGTAGAACTAGAGATCCACTGCCCAGATCCTTCATACAACGAATGTGCTCATCTGCAAGGTATACCGTGGCTTCAGGGTCTGCCTCTTCTGGAGAAAGACCACTTGTCCAGGAGCACAGACTTCCTGGGACAACACATGCCTTGTAACTGAGCTATGACACAAGGTCAGAAGAACCACTGGGTGATTGAGCTCCATAGCAATGCCCAGAAGATAGCCACTTGCCAAAGTTGGAGACAAGAAAGCTAACAGTATCACTCAAAAGGAGACAGTACACAGACAACCTGACACTAATTCTGATTACAACTATTGTGGCTGAGGTAGTAATTCTGCCACAATGATAGTTCTCTGAAGGCTAATGCCCATGATGCAAAAGGATGCAGAAGTCCTGACCTAGAGCAGTCACAACTGCAAAACAATCGATGCTTCATGATGCTGCTTAAACAACAGAGACCTGGAAGTCTCAGTTGTTAACTCCTCTCCTGGCAAAGACAGCATGGTCCAAGAGGGCTTGAACACTGGAAAAATAAATGAGACAGATAATGTAGAAGCAAAATCAATAAGAATTTCTAGCTAAACTAGAGAGGTTAGAGCCAGAGGACTCAATGTCAAGATTGTCATCCTCACCAATCACAAGCCTCCACTGCAGTTTCTAGCCATTCTGAAATACTGAGCCTATTGACAAGAGAGAAACTTTGCTATCAGCAGGAACTATCTGGAAACCAGCAAGGTACATATCATAGTATCAGTTGTTCTAGTATTACTTCCTAACAGGCTGGTGGCCATTTGTTGAGGTAGTATGCAATGGAAAAAGGAGAATTCTGGGACACTCTAAAGACTAATGACAGTGATTCAGGTAGCATCTTCAGGTACCTTACATCTTCTTGATAGAGTGGAGAATTCTCAAGGGATAAGTTATAAATGGAGTCCTACTTGAAGTCTGATATAGAAAGTCTATTGGCCCCAAGGACCAGTCCTGTGTTCCTTTATCTCTCAGTGTATAGTTTGGAATGACAGATTTGACAAATGTCATAGTTTGGGTTTTATTGCTGTGAAGAGACACACCATGACCAAGGCAACTCTTATAAGGACAACATTTAGTTGAGGCTGGCTTACAGGTTCAAAGGTTCAGTCTATTATCATCATTGGCAGGAAGGATGGCAGTGTCCAGGCAGGCATGGTGCAGGAGGAGCTGAGAGTTCTATGTCTCATTCCTAAGGCAAACAGAAGATTGGCTTCTGCAAAGCCCCTTCCCCACAATGACATACTTCTTCCAACAAGGTCACACCTCTTAATAGTGCCATTCCCTGGGCCAAGCATATCCAAACCACCACAATAGGTAAAGTATCTGTCACATTGTTTCTTCAACAGTTAGAGTAAGAACCAAGTAGAAACTGACCAAGTATACCCAAGCAAGAGAAAAAAGAACAATATATGTAGAATAAATGTCATTCATACATATATATATACATATATATGTATATATATATGTATATATATACACACACACATATGGCATATAAATGGCATACACACACACACACACACACATGGCATATATATGGCATATACATATATATACACACACATATGGCATATATATGGCATATATATATATGGCATATTATATACAATTTACATATGCTTTAGTGCTTTAGTGGTATGGGTACATGTAAGTTGACCCCGAGGGCATGAGTGTAAACTGGCTATAGCACTTGGGAGAGCTGGCCTTGCCCTTTGCTGGCTAAAGAGTGAGATCTACATCTAACCTGGGCAGTGCGGTAGAGCTGGCTCTGGTGGCATGGGCGAACTAGCCCAAGGGCATGAGGGCAGGAGAGATGGCCTCACCCCTTGCCTTTTGGGGTAGTGCTAGAGAGCTGGATCTGATAGTATAGGCTCAGCAGAATGGGTCTACCTCAGCTACCATCCAGGCCCAGATCCAGAACTTTCAGGTGGCCCACCCCAACATTAACTGCATCTGTGAACTGCTGGAGCACATGAAGGGGCTGGTTCTACAGAACCAAAGCTACAGGATCTCCGTGGCACAGAGCAACAACAGGGTATCCAAGAGGAGTCCTGGTGAAGATCCAGTACTGATAGTGTAGAAGAAGGCAGGGGTCTTGAACCAAATGAGTGACTCGCTGCAGTGAATATTTGCACATAAAGCTGTTTAGGCAAAAGGTTATACTGTGTGACACACTGACACACCAAAGTCTCCTCAGTGAGATGGGTTTTGTCTGCTTCTTTTGCTTTTTTATTTAGGGTTTTTTTTTCTTTTGGTGGGGAGGTTGGAGGGGTGGGGAAATGAGTAGATTGGGATGCCTGATGTGAAATTCACAAAGAATCAATAAAAGTTTAAAAGAAAACCAACTACATGCAGGGGATGTCACCCTTCTTGTACCTGTTCAATGCAGTAGTCTGTAGACACTGACCAGATACTCCAGATGGTAGGCTGTCACAATCTCCTCTGCTACAGCTGTAGCTGCCACCACCACAGTGAGAAGCACAATCTCTTTGTTTATATGTCTTTGTCCTTCATGTGTAAGGCTCTCACGTTGCCAAATACCTTCTTTCCTTAATCGGGGAAAAAAGTACCAGAAACACTAAGCATTTGGATAAGGCTGAAAATAAACATTTACAGTGTAAGCCAAGGAGATAACTCTCCTGCCTTAGTCATAGGAGAGTCTAAGGAAGTCATCTCAGTCCTCTGAAGAGGCTTCTTGTCTCTAAGAGTGATGGGAGAAATCATCTGGAGGTGGTAGTCACATGCAAGACAGTAGAAACCTATAGGGTAGGATGGGAAACTAAACACTAACAACACTTTAAAGGGTCCAGTGGTCAGGAACATGCTGGGATTTCCTTCAAGTTACTGTATCTTGTACTTCCTACCACACAGGTGGATGTTCATGCTCATAAGTGTGCCTGAATGCTTGCACACTCATAGAACAGAAAATTACATAGAGCAGAAAACACAAGTGAATGGGGGGAGAAAAGGGGAGGAGGGAGAAGAGAGGAGGAGGGAGAGGGAAAGAGAGCGGGCACGCAGGATGATTAATGAGCTTCATTTCACACATAGAAATACTGTTGTAATCAATATCCTAGTCAGTGAGAAAGGTTGCCATGTTTAAGTAGAGGTAAGCCTACAGCAGAAGCAGATTTAAAACAGGTCCAAATTTTAGGGAAAGAAACTTTGCCTCCAATTAGGCCATAAAATCAGCAGACTTAAAGATGCTTGGCATCTTAATGGTGCTGGTAGTAGTTGTTTAGAATGGGTATCATGCCCTAGTGGGTATTTATGACATAGAAGCTTAGGTTATTGGCACAGGGCCACACTGTCTGCAACACAGGCTTCTTTGCACTTTAAGGCACTGTTGCTTTAAGAGTTGCCATCATAGTCATTTTTGGTTGGGCTGGGCACCTTATATGATATGATCACATCATTCAATTTTCTCATCATGGCCCGAGTTCTATCAAATCCCATTACAGGCCCAACAACAGTTCACCATAAGTTGAAAGTGGGGTATCTAGTATGAAGCAGAAGCAGAACCACCAAGCACACACAAGCTACGTGAGCCAGGAGGGTAGAGGCTCTCAGCTGCAGTCTGCAACACTGCAGGATGACAGGCAGGCAGACAGGCAGGCAGGCAGACAGACAAAACACACACACACACACACACACACACACACACACACACACACACACACAGAGAGAGAGAGAGAGAGAGAGAGAGAGAGAGAGAGAGAGAGAGAGAGAGAGAGAACACAAGCTGCTGACGTTCAGTGCTTTGCTTGATTTACTTGCTCATTTACTTTGAGTGAATGGAAACATAACAAAAGATCAGAATATACAGAAACTTACAGGTATGAGAAAATGCCCTAGTTAGCTAATAGGGTTGTGAAGGGACATTAAATAAGTCATTATCAAATGTTAAGATCTTTCTATTCATGCTCTCTATGTGGTGCACATGCACACACACACAAAACACACATTGCAATGGAGACACATTACAGTACAGAAAGACAAGCAGTGAGCCACTTGTCGAGATTGCCTTGTTTCTGAGCTCTGTGTTGTATTTTAAGAAAATGTGAGGCTGTGTCATTGACAAAGAAACAACAAATAAAACTGTAATAACAGGAATAGCGGCAGACATAACATTTATAAAGAACATGTGTGGTCCACAAGTCTGTCCTCTTACGAATGATGTCCTGTCAGAACCTAGAGTGTTTCCCAGAAATCAGTTAATTTGTGCTTATTAAGAGAGCAAAACCAATCTGTCAACCCGACCCCCTCTGCCATCTTCCGAGGAGCATGGGGGCTGGCTGACCATAAGCTATGGGAAACTTGGCTGCCCAGCAGCTGATTAGACTACCCCAGCGAGATGCCCATGTGGATAGGAATGCTTAAATAAATGCTGTTAGCTCTTTCTTCCTTCCACCCAGGTGTTCAAGAATTTTTCTGAGGATACCAGCTGCTGTGAAGTGATCACCTTGGTTGAAGGATGGGGGAATCAGATGTCCCTTTGCATCCAAAGAACATGCTTATTCCTGAATCTTTTGGAGCCAAAAGCAAAATATAAGACTAGAAAACGGGAAAGACAATGGATCAGCAGACACAGTCAGCCTCTGTAATAAGTCTCTTATTGGGCACACTCAGGCATAGCTGACAATGATAATCCATGGCAGGAGGGGATTCATTTATGCTAGAATCATGAGTGGTGGCAGTATTCATCCCTCCATGATAAGGACAGCTGCCTTTGTCAGTACCTCTTCCAGTGTGGTCAGTTTCCCTTGTTGTCATAGGGAGAAAAGACAATTGATGCTTTCATGGGTGCCAATGACATCAGATCACTTTTATTGGCTGATGAAGGATCAAGCAGGACATCCTTTCTTTGGTTGTCATCTCCAAATGGTGTGCTCTGGAGTTTTTGTTTTAGTTTGTGTCGCCAAACAAATGTCTATTTTAACTAGCACTTCCTACTGAAAGCTAAGTTGTGACAGGTACGTGTGCTGTGTGCTGTTTTATTCCAAGAATCTGTAAACACAAATGCTTGGACACACACACAGAGTAAAACATTTCAGAGCCTGTGTCAGCAAAGACCAAGCTTTGTGGCCATCTCTAAACAGCACCTTTAGTAAGTGCCCATTTAATGAATGCAGACATAAGAGAATAAATGAATGATGAATGAATGAACAGGTGGGTGGATAGATGAATGGATGGATGGATGAATGAATGAATGGTGGATTAATACATAGATTAATACAATGTAAGCGATATGACAGCTTTGCATAGCATATGGCAAGCATTATGACTTTTTATGATTTTAGTTGCAAATATCCTTCACAGGCTCCATTAGGAACTCCTGAGTGAACTCTTCCTCCTCAGCTGGTAGGATGGTTTGGGAGGCTATGGAACCTTGGGAAGAAGATAGGACCTAACTCTCAGGGTTCACTAGGGGTGAACTTCTAAAGACTGTACCCTGCCCAGACTCACGTATAGCTTCCGAATCTGTCATGATGTGAACAATCTCTACCACACATCCCTGCTGCCACCAGTCGAGCTGCTCTGCCATGCCCCACCCCCACCAGGATAGATTGGAATCATGAGCCCAAATCAATGTTTTTTTTTTTTTAAACTTGCTTCTTTTGAGTATTTTGTTTTAGAGACTTAGAAAGAACACTACATTTGTTTTCTAACTGCTATTTTGACATTGTTTTGTTCAAATTATCACCTGCTTTAAGGTATGCAGCAGTATGGGAGGGAGGAAGTGTTAAATGCGGATATGCAGCTGTTTCAAGGACATGTATTGGATTCAGGATAATACGCTTATAATCCATTTGATTTCCACTATCCATGGTGGCTAGTAGAAAGTGGTCCTTTTTAATTGTGTGTTTAATTGTGTGGGTTGATTTCCTTGGTGTGGACGTGGTTTAGCTCTTGTCCACCAACCCCTCCAGTCCTCACTTCTAGCCCATATCCATTCTGTTCTGTCAGCCACTGAGTCCCAGAAACACTCTCCACCAGGGACTCCACAGCCACCACATCACCTAGGACAACAGTGACCAAATAATGGAAAACCCAACCAACAAAGACAAGACTCATTGTCAACACCAAGAAATACTACAAATATAACTCCAGTTAGCCAGACCTCATCACAAAAATCCAAATGTAAACATCCAAGACAATATATCTCCTCGAGAAGCCAGTAACCCTATTATAGTAGACTCTGAAGTATAGTGCAATATAGTTGAAGCAAAAGACAAGGACTTAAAAATAGCAATTATGAATATTTTCAAAGACCTTAAAGAGACCATGAATAAATTCCTTAATAAAGTTCATTAATCATGTGGATTGCTTCATGGCACTGAACTGACAGCTCTTCATAAGTCTGGTAAAGATTTGGAATGTGCCCTATGCCTGAGTTTCAAAGGTGCAGATCTATGCCTTGTTCCCATACAGCAGGAGCTCTTCATAACAAATATCAAGCATCACACAGGCCAGGGTTCTAGATCCTGGGGCCCTCGATCTTCTTTTAATGATGAACTGAATACATTTATGCTCCTAGGCCCTAGTCGCAGGCCCTCTGAAGCTTATTTCTTCTTCTAGAGACTAGTACATTGGATTCAATCCAACCATCAGACTGAGCACAGAGACCCCAATGGCGGAGTTGGGGGAAGGACTGAAGGGGTTAGCAACCCCATAAGAAGATCAACAATATCAACCAGACCCCCCTTAGACCTCCCAGGGACTAAACCACCAACCAAGAAGTACACATGGAGGGACCCATGGCTGCAGCTGCATATGTAGCAGAGGATGGCCTTGTCAGGCATCAGTGGGAAGAGAGGCACTTGGTCCTAAGGAAGCTCAATGCCCCAGTGTAAGAGAATGCAATGGCTGTGAGGTGGGAGTGGGTAGGTGGATGGGAGAGCACCCTCATAGAAGCAGGGGAAGGCGGAATGGGATAGGCTTGCAGAGGAGAAACCGGGAAGGGAGATAGCATTTGAAATGTAAATAGATAAAATAACCAATAAAATAGAAATTATAGAAGCCTCTTTTTCCCAGGAGGATTCTTAATGCCATATTTCAATTCCCACAGCAAAGTCTTTGCCTAGATATTAACTGATACCACTGTAGTGCAAGACTCGGTGATCCAGAACCTAAAATTGCTTTTGTTAAAGAGCTAGGTTTATTGGGCAGATTAGTTTACCTCGTACCAGGGCTCTGCTTTCAGGCAAGCCTTGTTTGTTGTATAAAGGAGGGGTTAGTGGAAGATTGGACAGTCTAACCCAGGAAGTCTCCTCTCAATACCCACTCTTTGAAAAGTCCTTTACATGTGCTGGCTCAAGGAATCCCCATATGTTGTCAATGAGAAATAGAATTCTTGTCTCTTTTTTTGAGATTCAGAAACTGATACCAGCTCATAAACATGGGCCATGTTGAAGACCCAACAAAAGAAAACAATGTCAAATTAAATCGATGAGGATATGCGGTATGTCACAGCCCTGCTTGGTGTTAGGAACTTAACCTGTATGCAGGCAGTAGCCTGGGAAGATAGCCAAAAGCATAGAAGACGGGGTCAGTTCATTCTGTCCCTGTGCCACCATGGTCCTTCACTGCGACTCTACAAACAAAATCTATTTTTCATGTTCCCTTGGCAGCAACTTACAGAATTTAAAGTAGGGAAGGCTTCGTCTCAGCAAATGATATTTGACTACAGACAGATTGCGTGTTCCTGTTCTCAGGAAGCATTTTGTGAGAATTAACATGCCAAGAATGTATAAACATTTATGCCTTTGGACAGTCTCTGTTCTGTTAGGCTCTCTCCTTTCGACCTTTTGGGAAAATCTGTTTTATTTTATTTTTCCTCAAATGTAGCCCAAAGAGGGAAAATGCTGTTTCGAACCTGCTGTTAGTTTTGCTACATGATTCTGTTAGCAGAGGATTTCACACGGCACCAAAGATAATCGAAGAGCATGTGAGTCTGAACGGATGTTGTTTGTAATGGTCGGGCATCCTCCTATATTTTTGTAGAATGTCAGGATTTACATAAGCAAAGTATTCTTTCCTCAAATCCATTTGTATCTCATATTTCAGCGTTGCCACGGTGAAATTTACTTTAAACTACTTTACCATTGACAGGGCAATGCAAGTGTATGTATGTGTTGTACTTAAAGAACATTCTGGGTCAGCCAATGGTCCTAATAGGAACGCTGGTTTCTTGGATGGTAAGCTAGCCTGTTACCATTACATCAGAAAGGTCACACTCCAAAGAACCTTCTATAGAATCCCAGCTATGTTAGTGTCTGATCTGATCTACTGTTACTACATAGTGAAATGAATGTCAGAAACAAATTCAATGTTTGAGGCTAGTGTAATGATGCTTCAGCTGAAGTCCAAATAGCAGTCCTAGCAAATTCCATGGCATCTTCTCTCATAGAAGTCATTTCAAATTTGATCCCCAGGGACCCTCCAGGCCCTGGATTAGAAAATCATAGTTTCCTGATGCTTACTTACAGAAAGGTGACCAGATCCTTTCTAAAATCCTGTCCAGCTAGCCCCAAGGGAACCATTCAAATAAGCTCCAGCCAGCCACCAAAAATGACAGCCAATTATCCTAATAAGAACTCTCATGTCTTGGGTGGTCAGCTAGCCTGCCATAATTGTACCAGAAAGCCTACAAGGCAAACTATAAGCAGTTTTATGCCCCATTAGAATGTATTTACTGAAGGCCCACATAGGTGGTAGGACACTATCTGAGAAGACCTCTATAATGTCTATGCTAAAGCAGCACAGTTAGCCCATGCCACCTCAAAAACTTGGAAACACCACATAGAAAACACCACATGGAAAGCATGTTATACGTAGGGAAGGATTCAGAGTTCTGTTGTTCTATTGAAAGTTGATAGGTTGACTAAAATGCTACAAGATTTCATGATAAACAAATGGTACATGTTTGAAGAGAGAGATGTGTTTAAGCACCACCCATTTTAACAGTGATTCACTGAAACAATATATTCTTATGTATCAGCTAAAAAATAAATTGAAATAACCCCTGGCTAGATTTGGAAGCCCATGGCAATGGAGGGACTCATATCTAGTACTGTAGGTCTGACTAACAACCCAAGTCTTGGGAGGTCTTAGGCCCAGGGCAGAGAGTATTACTGATGCTGACATAGCAGAACCTGCTTTCTACATATCTATGCTTACATCCACAGACCAAAGCTGCTGTTGGCCTTGAAACCTCCCCTTATAGCAATGACTGTGAAGGCACAGGTTCAGAGCTACCCACAATGCAGAGAATAAGGAATGACTGTGTGCTCATCCGCAAACAAGATATTTATACCATCTGCTCTAAGGTTCAGGAGACACTACCAGAGGGGGGGGGGGAGGGAAGTCCCCGGAGACAGGGCTGCGAAAAGCTGGTTTGGGGATTCTATGCAATTATTCTCACCACAGCTGAATTTACCTGCACTGAACTCTGCCAACAATCAGTCACGGAAGGAAGTGCAGCTCATTGGGCCTTACCCTTTATGGTGGAACTCTGTTTATTGACTATTAATAGAATCTGGGTAAAGTGGAATCACTGTCTTTAGTTATGCATCCACTTCTGCTGGATAGTTTTATGTCAACTTGACACAAGTTAAAGTCATCTGAGAGGAGAGAACCTCAATGGAGAAAATGCCTTCATAAGGTTGGATTGTAGTCAAGTCTGTGGGGCCTTATCGATCCTTCAAAGCTTTATGTTATGTCTTCTTAAGGAACCTTTCCTGTTCCCCTAAACTTAAATAATCCTCACCACTTATATTACTCCATGGAACATAATTGGGCATTTATCCTGCCAACCCTAAAATATTAGGCTTAGATGATATAAATCATGCTCAAATGATGCTCCCTGTAGCAGAAAAGCTGTGTATACTCAGTACCTTTGAACTACACACTATACACTTGTGCTTAATTTTAATTAGTGGCTTCTTGACTGTCTATTTAAAATAAGTGGCATTTGGGGGCTGGGGATATAGCACAATTGTTAGAGTGCTTGCCTGAATCATACAACATTGGATTTGATCCTCAGAATGGTATACAGTGGATATGGAGGCACATGCCTGTACCTCATGTAATAGGGAGGTAGAGCCAGAGTTCAGAAGTCCAAGGTGACTCTGCTATGTAGAGATTTGGAGGCCAGCCTAGGATATAGGAGATGCTGTTAGAAAATGGAGGGGGGAGGTGGGCGGTAGAATAAAAGAAGTATCTTTCAAATTTGAAAGAATATAAGTGTCATAGTGGTGTTACCAAATGAGCATTGTGGTAGTCTATAACTTTTCCTAGAGAGATGCAGATAAACATCTACTCATCCACATGGGGCGACAAAGACAGGCCAAAGTGATGTATTTACCAAAGTCTACTTTGGAAAACCAATGAGTTTAGGGAAATAATTCATAGGAATATGGGTGAGGGATTACTCACAGGATCATAGTTGACTTAAGGCAGCTTCCTCACTTAAAAGTCTACCCCAACCTGGTTGACAACCCATGACAGCTGATTCCTTGGAGCTCCCTAAAGTATTTGTAGTCTGCTTAACAGATCAGAAAGGGCTCTTTCGTCAGTGGTTATTATTGCTTGTATAACAACAGAGGAGCCTTGTAAATCTTGTTAGTTTTAGGAACTTCCTGAGATGTATAAGATGTTTACTCCTTAAAACTTAAAAAGATTTCTTCAGGATAAAATGTTCAAGATTGGTGAGAATTACTACACAACACTTCACCTCTTCCTCTGATTCTTACACTCTATGACCTCTTCTATAATGTTCCCTGATCCCTAGAAGGGATAATATTGATGCCTTGTTAAGTTGTTGGATATTTTTATTTACATTATATCAATAGTCAGTTGTTTTTAGAAGTTGGTGTATTTTGAGTGTTTGAGGTACAACATTTAGGTAAAGCAAGTTTCTCTTTATGACCAATCATAACTGACAGCAATACTGACCTATGGACATAAACACAAATGTTTAGAAATCAACTGTAACCATAGCACATCATTCATTTACCTTCCCAAGCCATTGTCTTTTGCCCCAGTTTACAGTAGCAGATAAGAATTCCATCACACGGTATGGCCCTTAAATCCAGTTGGAAATCAGTGGGTTATATTCACAAGAGTTATAGTTCTACTCCATCAATGAGGACATCTTTCTGGCCAAATGGGAGCTATAGCATTCATAACTCATAGCAAGACTGTGACAAGTCTCCTCCTGTAGCCTGCATGGCACTCTCTGTCTCTACAGAAGCCTGCTAGCAAGGAGGAGGAAACTTTCAATTCTGTCCCAGCTTGATTTCTCCATATTCTGCATGGTGCCTTCTGCAATAGAACCTAATGTCTAGTTTTGTCATGCAACCAACATCAGTGAAGACCTCCATAGTTGTTGGGATCCCAGGGACCTTCCTGGCTAAAAATTCACAGGAAAGTATCCTACATACAACACTAGAACTTTTACTTAACAATCTTATGGTTTCTGGGAGTGCTTTGCCTTTTCCTGCTCACACAAGGTGCCTTCACTGAGACTCCTTAATGCTGCCTTTACTGATCTTGCAGATGTTTTTACAAATCTGAAAGACACGGAAAGGATAGAACCGATAATGAAACATTTCTACAGAGAGTGGGCAGGATCTCTGAGGGTCTGCCTCATTCCATTCCAGGTAAGTGTCAGTTGCTTTTGAATGGACAAGGAGATACTAAATATAAGCAAGATCCAGTGCAGTGTGGAAAGATTTCATTACTTCTGACATCCATGAAGGGAAGTCATCATCTAGCCCTCCATAAACCACAGATATTTTCCAGGAGCCATCCAGCCTCCTTATTCCCGAGGGGACTGGAACTGCTGCAGGGCCACTGTGTATCCTACCAGTCTTGATGATAGTTTCATTAGGGCTGGTCCTGCTCAGCCTGGCTCAGGACTAAGAGCTACATTCTAGCCTGCCATACCTACTTCCATTTCTCTTTCCATTGGCTCAACCTGGTTCCTAAAAGGATCCCAGGATCCGTGAATAATGTCTACCCTCAGTATACCTTCTATTTCTCTCCTTCTTTCTCTCCTACTTTCTCTCTCTCTCTCTCTCTCTCTCTCTCTCTCTCTCTCTCTCTCTCTCTCTCTCTCTTTCCTTTTTTAAATTAATTTTTTGGTTGGGAAAGGTATACCCAGAATATTCTAAGGGTGTAATGCCTGCTAATCCCTGAGTTAAGACTTATCTTCTTGAAACTGTTGTTAGTGTTTTAAAGCCTTCCAAAAGCTAACTAGCCACACCACATGTGATTTTCTGTTAATTCCTCTAAGAACTCCAGCTGCTTACAAATTTTCCCCGTTTGCTTACTGGGCAGGGGTAAGGTGTGTGTGGCTACTTTGTGTGTTTTGTTTGCCTTTCAAGAGCTCCACTTACATACATAGTCATGGCCACTCAGACTCCAGATATACCAAAGCTTCTTTACCTCGTAAAGGCCATGGTCCACCACAGACCTCAACAAAACCACTAAAGCCTCCCTTCAGGACCAGACTTCTGTGGGATCAGCTTTTTTCTTTACTGTCCCAGGAACATATTTCTTTCTGTCCCAATGCCCTGGGTATAAAACGTGGCCTCTGACATCCTTAATTCCCTGAGAAATACTTGTCCTTATGTTATCTTCCAGTCTTCTGTTCACATGGGGATGTCAGAGGGCAGCACACAAGCTCCATGTGAGCCAGTCCATCCAAGACGGATTTCCTTCCCAATAAGCATAAACTTATTGCTTAAGTTTATGTAGTCTTTGTCTCAAGGATGGATGGATGGCTACACAGCTCAGCTTTGCTGCCTTCACAACAGTCATACTGATCCATTCCCTTGTCCCAGTCTCATGAGATGGTCTGTAACAGGCTTTTTCATTGCTTGCTTAAAAAATTTTCCCCCACCCCCATTTTAAGAAGTCCAGTTGCTGGTCAGGCCTTGATTAGTATAATTTGTTTTAACTTCATCATCTTTAGGCTTTCTGTAGATGTAATTTTTTTGAAACCTCCTTTAATAAGGGTCAACCTCTCCTCTAGACCACCACTCAGCAGAGATAGAAGAAGAAAGAAGTTATTAGGATATGGAGGAAGTATACCTGTTCAGCAGTAGTTCTTTGAGGACAAGCTTGATCTTCTTTCTCAGCAGTTCAGTCCCGTAGCAAACACGAAATATGACTCAGCAGCTGCAGACCAGCCCTGTAGGTGGGCACACATGATGAACCCACAGCTACAGTCCAGTCCTTTCTGCAGGCAGACACCAGGCACAAACCAGCAACTGTAGATCAATCCTGAAGGAACCGCAAGGCTCACTAACCAGCCTAAGGGAAGGCTACTATGGAAGCAGCAAGCCGCTACAAGAACCTAATGAGTTCTTTGACATCACCACTAGTGGAGCTGAACAATGTTATGTAAGGTGAGCCAATACATGTGTGTTGTTGGCAAAGAATAGTGAGGTGGAGCAAACCAAAGCAAAGCTCAGTGCTTGTCTCCCACTGTCTGTGGGTCATATTTATATGCCTTTCATGTGTTTGCTTTATCAAAACATCCTTTCACCTGTGTCTGCTTCAGCAAAACACCCTTTCACCTGTGTTTGCTTCAGGTAAACATTCTTCCATGTGTCTGCTTTAACAAGACATCCTTTCACCTGCATGCCCCAGCAAAACCTCATTTGACATAACTAACTTTACAAAGAAACCAGACATTTCCACTTCACTTTCCATTTGCAGGTTGAATCATACACATGCTCATAAGCACCCCTTCTCCCACATTCTTGCAAGTGTCCCCAGCACATGCACTGCTTCACTGAGTTGGACTCTGGCAGTATTGTTATCAAACATAGGTCTGCCATTATCATGTTTGGGTGAGTACATGTTCATCTCTCTCCACAGAAAGTCACAAAACACAATTGTCACATGATTGGAGATCAATAGAGCCAAAGATGAATTGCATACAAGTGGTTGCATGACTCTGGGAATGGGTGTGAGCTAAGCAACTGAGGCTGATCCATGCGATGGTGGAACATGGATAGAAGAGCCTGTTATGCTGCCTTTCTGCAGGTGATGCATCATGATATCTTCTTGTAGTTGTGGTTGCTCACTTCCTCAAATGAGGCAGGGCATGCAACCATGCACGAGCTATCTGAGTAGAGAATCTTTGGAGTTCCCAGCATGGCCATCTTCTGCTAGCTGACATTGGTAACATGCCTCCTTGGTGAACAAGCTCTGTCTCTTGAGTATGATGATAACCCACAAAAAGCTGCTGGAGTCACGAATACATTACAATCTCTAAAGGTAACATGTATGGTTTAGGACCATAAGCAGACTATTGTGTTGTTTGCATGACCTTGGTTGTACATAACAAGACATGAAACTGACAGAACTGAATGAAACTGACATGAACTTAGTGTCTTTGTCGAAAGAACTTGCTTCATTAAGAAAGTAATGACAATGAGAAAAAGACATGTGACCTCTGTAATAACCTCTGATTTAGATAGAAAAAGAGAAAAACGAAAGGTGAGATAGTGTTACTGGCTCCATGTTTCCCATAACTGGCAGGGTATGAAAGGAAAGAGAAATAGCATTTTCTGCTTATGTAACCATAGGACTAGGCTCCCATGAATCTTTTCAACTTTAGAAACTTCCTGAGATTCATGAGTTGTTTACTTCCTGAGACATAATGCATCTCCCTTTAAGACGGAGATTATCAATTGAGAGAGAATTATTGCACAACACAGTGGCAGAATAACAGAAGGAGTTACATTCACAGATTTTAAAAACATGCCAAAAACTAGGATGTAAACATTAGGACACACAGCTCAGGGAACCATGAGGCAAAAGATTCCAACACCACAGGTAGTCTACGGATTGGAAGCAAAGCAGGAACAAGAAAACACTAATATGAACAATGGGAGAAGGACTTTTGGACCTTGCAAAAGCAAACCTGCAGAGCTGGTAGGCAGAGCTTTATGGCCTTTTCTCTGAAGTCTAGATCCATTGATCATAATTCACCAAAGTTAACATCTGGAGTTTCATCAACACGAAACTTAGTGTGCATTTATTTGTTTGAATTACTCATAGAGAATATCTGTGGGATTTCCTCAGAGTGTTGATTGTTCCTGCTTTACACACAAAATGCTAGAAGCTATGTAACAAAATTTAATATGTGGCTGGAGTCTACAGGTTGGGAGATAGTGAGGACAGGCAGAAAGAAAGCTTAACAGACCCTTGTCTCTGCAGGCTACATTAATGCAACCAATTAGAGATAGATTATCTACTGTCAGTAATTCAAGAGGTTAGATTCAATCATATTACAAAGAACAAATGACTGTTGATCGTGACCTAAATATGGTTGCATGCACAAATAAAGAGCTTGGAAGTAATCACTTTTATTTTTTAAAACAAGGCGAAGCTGACACATTAAGAATCTGTAGCTGTTCCTGGAGTCATCAGAAAATTGAGGTCCCACCCTGAAATCTGGAAAGACAGATGGACACAGAGTTAGGGATAAGAACAGAAGATCTCAGGGGAAGTAAGTGTGTCTGGAAGAATGGAGATGAAGCATACCTGATCATCAAGATGGGTAAGGTCCTTTCCACCAAGCCTGATGACCACAGTTCAATTCCTGGGACCCAGAAGATGGAATATAGAACTGGCGCCTGCAAGTTGTCCTTTCACCTACCACGGATGCCCATGTGATGTGTGCACATATACTCACACACCACAGTCACCACCAACAATAAATAAATAGCATTTAAAAATAAATGAAAATGTCTTTTTTGGGACATAGACAAAGAAAACATCAATGAACTGGAGGATGGGTAATAACTGAAACACTAAGAGAAAAGGAGTGAGCATGAAGTAAAATGAACAAATAAATCATTCAAACTTTCAAGAGCTGAAGCATTTATGCATTTGTAGCATAAAGAGAAAAATGCAGAAAATAAGGAACATTGAAATTAATAACTACTGAGTTTCAAAATTGGTTAAACACACTATACCAATCCTGGAAGGAGGGAAATTATTTAAAGAGATACACCTCACCCCTGACTTTGACTATGAGACAATAGGCTCAATGAAAATGGAATTCTTCTAAATTCCACTCATGTAGAAGGAAAGGGTTGAAATCCTAGTGCCAGCAAGGAGTAAAACATACATCCTGTGTAGGAGTCATCTCTTGTGTACTGTGTGGAAACACCAAGTGTCAACAAACGCCTCTGGCCTCCGGAAAGGGCAGAATTAGAAGGTAAGACATCAGGTTGAAAGAGAGAGGGAGTCTGGGGAAGAGTCAAGCATATGAGATTTACCCCAAACTTAGAAAGTCAGATACATAAAACTGATGAGAGGTAACCAACCATGAGGCAGACATAGACTAAAATAAATGGATTGCATAAATTACAAGCTAGTCAGAGAGTAAGTCAAAGCTTATAGCCTAGGCATTTATTCATAAAGAATTAAGTCTCAACAGTTGTTATTCTTGGAACAAAGAGGCTGGGTAGAAAAGCTTGAAGTTACACTTCTGGAAAGAGATTTTTCACTGACAACAACTTTGAGGGAAGATCTGGCTGGAGCCAGGACCGCAGACAATGATGTCTGGGTGGCACAATACATAGACAGCTTGGCAGAGACCAGGCAGGCAGAAAGAAACTAGAACAAGACTTTTAAAGTACTTTAGCACAACTCAATAACCTAGGTTTTATATCCAGCGATTTTTCTTTCTAAATGAAAAGAAAATAAAGACTCTCTTGAACAGAATATGATGGTATTCATTGACTGTATCGGCATCCCTAGGAGAAATGTTAGAAGTTTTTCAAAGAAAAATTGTATTGGTCAGGATTCTGATCTCTCAAAAGAGAGAACTAGTGTCAGTAAATGAATAGAATAAGGAAAATCTTTTCAAAAGCTCAAAAATAAGTATAGTTAATAAGCAGAGAAAAGTTCTATTAAATCAGGCCAACACACATACAAGGGTAGGGTCTTTTAAAGGGCAAATAGAAAATGGTAACAAGATGGTTGCGATTAAGTAAATGGTATCATCCTGCTATTCTGCTGAGCTCCCATCATAAAATGACAAAGAGAATCCAGCTTAAGCATCTGTAATTTGCCTTCTCATAATTCTGAGGTTTTTAAGTCCAAGATCAAGATTTCAACAGGCTTAGTTTCTAGTGGGGCTCATTTAGGCTTATAAACAGATGGCTTCTTTGTGCTTGGGTCTTCAGTCTATGCCGAGCATCTGTGCATTCAAGCATAGTGTGGAGGGATGACAAGTGGGTAGAGGAGAAAGATGTGGTGATGAGTTAGTAGGCAAACAACACACACACACACACACACACACACAACACACACCATTTAAATATACACATGTGTGTGTTTGAATATATATGCATATATATATAATATATATAATATATATATATTAATCATGTATGTGAGAATAACCAAGATGTAGAATTGTTAGTTCATCTTCTTATTGCTATGGCCAAATACCCAACAAGAAGCACTTCAAGGTAGAAGGAGTTGGATTTCTGTCATGGTTTGAGGTAAAGGTTTTGTGGGAAGGCAGAAGCAGCTTGTGGATATGCAATAAGAACATAACACTGTTTCTCAAATGCCAGAGACATGAATCAGAGAGGAATATAGACTTATAGTAGCTTTCCCATTGCCCTTTGTATTCAGTTCAGGGATTCAGGTGATAGGATACAGGTGCTTACATTCAGAGAGAGATTTTTCCCTTCTGTTAGTCCTCTCTTGGGAAGCCCTCAGAGATGCAGCCAAAACTGTTCCTTCTTAATTCTCTGGGTGTTTCTTAAAGTAATCATGTTGACAAATAAATTCAATAATCACACAGCATAAACAAACTCAAAATGCTCCAGAGATCTTCTTTTCAACAGATGAACCAATAATGTCACTTAGAAAAGACAGCCTCTTTAACAAATGGTGCTGGGAAAACTGTATATTCACAAATGGAGGATAGAAGTGCAATTCCTGCCAATCACCCTATAGAGAAAGCAAAATAGAGCAAAGACCTTAGTTAAGACAAGACAGAACAACCTGAAACTATTAGAGGAAAATGGAAAAAACATTGAAAGACATAGGCATTAAACAGTGGTTCAGGTTATAAAAAGAACCAATGGGTTAAAATAAACTAAAAGGCTTCTATACAGGAAAAAGCTAATTAAATAAAGAAGCAACACTTTGCTTAATTAATAAATTATAAATCAATGTACAAATTAAAAAATAAATTAAATAACTATTAAATATACATCAAAAGGAAGATAAATATCTAGAGTATACAAAGACCTAAAAAAAAATTCTTAACACTAAAAAAGCTGAGGATCCAGTCAATGAGTATGAAAATCAATTAAATAGACATATTCCATGAATACATGCAAATGACTAATAAATCCCTTAAAACAAAAAAACCAAACCTGCTCAACCTTTTCTGCCATTAAGCAAATGCCAATGGAATTATATTGAAAGTCCACCTCACTGCAGGCAGAAAGGCTATTGCCAAGAAAATAAATCAACAAACACTAACCAAGGTGTGGGGAAATAGAAAGCCTGTAAGGTACTGGTGGGAATCTAAGTTGTAACTATCTCTTCAGAGTTGGCCAAGGTATCACAATCCTGAGTCAAAGCTGCTGTGATCACATGCCAGACTCTCCTGTGACCCCACCTATTAACCATCCCTCACAGGAGGGCATGAGGAAGCACATGAGCCATAGAACCTTCCGGGGATCCTCAAGAGACCTCTCACCTCCCAGGGGTTATGTAAGAGGTAAACAGACAACTAGGTTAGCAGCCTTCCGTCCAGTAGTTGCCAGGGTCCTTCCCAAGGAAATCCACAGTGACACACAACTGTATTTTTTGTCAGAGAACCCTTGTTCTCTAGGAGAACAAGACTGTCCAACAGAAGGACTAAGATTGTAGTAGTAATTCATTCCATAAGTCTGGATATCTCATCTGGCTTTCAGTATACACCCAAATCCTGAAGAAGTAGACTCTAATGCCAGTGAAGAAATGGACTTGACAGAGAGAGTGACAGCAAGTAGGCAGAGACCAAAGCTTCCTTCTTCCATGTTCTTAATACAGGATCCCAGAAGAAGGCTTATCCCAGAATACAGGTGCATCTTCCCACCTCAAAAGATTTGATTTAAAAGTGGTTTTTCACACTTTACATGATTTAATTTAAAAAAAAAAATCCCTCACAGGTACCCAGCTGCTTAAGTATTTAAGTTAATTCCAGATGTAGTCAAGTTATCACCAAGAATAACCACCACAAGCTGCCTAAGATATATAGCTGCTAACAATGCCCCCTCTTCTATGGGTGCCCCTTTACTCAAACGATGAAGTTCTTAGCTGAATAGAAGAAGCATGTTTTAGTTTGTCACTGGCTTTCTTTCTATTACCATGACAAATACCATGGCCAAGAGCAACTAGAGGAGTAAAGGAATCCAGCAGAGAAAGCAGAGCAGGGTCAGGGCAGGAAGTAAAGCAGAAACCATGGACAAGTGATGGTCACTGGCATGTGCCCCATGGATTGATCAGTCTGGTTTTTGATCCAACTTAGAACCACCTTCTCAAAGGTGATACCATCCACAGTAGGATGGCCTCTCCAATATCAATCATTAACCAAGAAAATGTCCACAGAACTTGCTTGTAGACCAATCTGATAAAGGCAATTTTCTCAGTTGAGTGTCTCTTCTCCCAGATAAATCTAGTTTGACTCAAGGTGGCAAAAACATAACAACTACAGCACAAGTTCATAAAGGATACCCTATAATGAGGGAAAGGGGGTCATGTCTCTCTTAGAAACTTTAGGCACATCAAAACAAAAACCTAGTGTTATAAGTGAATTACCATGGGCTGCTGCTCTTGGTTACTCTCCAAAACTTGATGAACTTCAACCCTACTGTTGAAGGCACTGTTGGGGGATGTTTTGGGGCACTTTGTACTGAGATGCTGATTTCTATGTCTGGACAACTGGTTGAAATCTGGATGTTGGCATCGTCAAGCATATCTGGTCTCAGTGTTATGTAAGAATTGTTTTCTATCACCTCTGATTGGTTAATAAAGACCTGATTCCACCAATAACTGCACAGAGGGGAAGGGAAGGCAGGACTTCCAATCTCAGTCAGGGGGTCCTAAAGAGACCAGAGAGGAGGAGAGGGAGAGATGGAGGGAAGGGGAGAGATGGAGGCAGAGAGGAGAGGGAGAGGGAGAGGGAGAGGGAGAGGGAGAGGGAGAGGGAGAGGGAGAGGAGAGGAGAGGAGAGGAGAGAGAGGAGAGGAGAGGAGAGGAGAGAATGAGAAGTTGGACCGTGTGAATGAATCATGTGTACGGACCAGAACAAGTACTCATGAGGACACACATGGATCAGTACAAGCCAGGGCAAGACTCAGATTACAGGTAAAGTTCCATGCAGCTGGGAAGTATGCAGCCTTAGAGGGTTAGAACAGTTCAGAACCTTCCTATCTTAGTGCTTGCAAACTATGAATAAATATGAGGTCTAGAATTGGTGTACACATATCTTGTAGTTATCTGTAAGCAAAGGGAGAGAAGCAAGCCCCCAAATTACTTTTACAAGCACCACATATGTGAGTGGAGAACATGGCAAAACCAAGCTGGTGCTAACCTGGGAGCTTGAGCTCTCCTGGCTAGCTTTCTCAGTGCTGGAAAGTTTAATGTATGCTACTGGGAGATAAAGTAATGATCAGTTTTACCGCTGGGACAGCCATTTCCAGCTTAGCAAAGGGAGAGAAGGATGGCACACAGCACAGTAATGGATTGGAATGGAGGCTGCGCATAAATCCAGCTTAGCTTGGCATGATTACCAACAGCTATGTATACATACAATCATAAACACATGCAAACACACAAATGAGGATGCACATAAACATTCCCTTTGCTGTCTCCACTAAAAAGCCCTAGAGAAGGCAGCAATTCCTAGTTGCAATGAACACATTTATGGAGCTTCTTATTTTTTTTTAACACAATTCTTCAGTCTAGTCTCCTTAGAGAAATGATTAATTCTATGAAGAGAGCAGAGTCTATAGAGGATTAACACAGAGCATCTTGTAGTGTTACAAAATAATTAAGTAAAGTTTTTAGAAAGAAAAAGATACGTCAAAAGGACACAGGAGTGCTGTGACCCACATGGCTTGGGTCGTGGAACTCTGGCTAAGGGTGGTAAGGAAATGAAGCATAGAAGGATAGACAGACACACATGTGGAAAAGCTGGGATCAAGTTGGGTCTATTCCCACCACAACTGGGAATCTCAGCATGTTCATTAAATAAAGCTCAGAGGGAGAGGATAGCTAATCTCCTTAGGAGTTCTCTGAATGTGCAGTCACAGGCTCTTAGCACTCTGAGGAGGAAGTCACAGTTGCTTGCACACACTGATAATCATTCATAACACTCAGATTCAGACTCCAGCAGAATGCTTTGTTCTTGAGCTTGGCCCACATGAGGAGATGGCTTTGCCAAAGACCCATGGATGGGAGGCCTTTGAATTCTCAACATGGCTATGCCTTTGTTTACAGTACACACCCTCTCAAGATTTCATTCATTCAAGACTTCTTTGGCTCCCTACACAGGAGCCTACGAAAAGAACTATCAATGACAAAGAACAGAACAATTTGGGCCACAACATAATAATCATATTGAATTATGATGTAAAATACCCCAGAGTCCATATGAATGTAAATAATAAATGGAGGTGGAGCAAATCACCATGCAGAACAAAATTTAAGCAAAAGCTTTATACTAAAGGAAGGACAACTGTCTACGTTTTAAAGTGGACTTCTCACTTCCTAAGAAGACAAAATGGAAAGGAAAAAAGTCATAAGTCTACCATAGAAGAATGGAATAAGCTCTACTCAGTCAGGTAATGAAGACCAACCATGATCTATATGCCACGTTCAGAGTAGGTACTAATGATACTTTACCTTTGTGATCTGTCCTAAACCTACAACCTTCATATAATCAGAGGAAAATCATTAGTCAAATTATATTAGAGAGACACTTTATTTAAAAAAACAAAACAAAACAAAACTACTTCTCAAAACTGTCAACATTTCAAGGCAAAACTAATTAGAAGTGACAAAGAAGGTTTCATTTTAGCCAAGGAAACTATCTACTAAAAGGACATTTCGATTTAAACATTTTCATATCAAACCTGGGTATATCCAACTATATAAAATAAATACTATTAGACATAAAGCCACAGATTAGCCCCAACACACTAATATTAGGCTTCTTCCATATCCCATGTTCACCAACAGACAGGTTCATTCTGACAAAAAGAGTCAGAGATACACCAGAGTTACATACCGTCACAGATCAATTGGATATAACAAATTAGCTACAGAATGTTCACCCAATCACTATCGACTATACTTTCTTCTCGGTGTCTAATGGATGTTTCGTTAAAATAGATCATTTATTAGGATCCAAAACAGTTAACAATTATAAGAAAATTGAAATAACTCCTTGTATTATATCTGACAATGACGAAATGAATCTTGAAATAAACATAAAACACTACCTTATAAATTATAGAAACTCACAGAGATTAAATAGTGCACCATTGAATCATTAACATGACATTGAAGAAATCGAAAAAGGAAAAATATTCCTAGAATTTAATGAAACTGAAAACAAATATATAAACACCTCCGTGATATAATGAAGATATGTCTAAGAGGGAAAGGCTTACACTAAAGAAAATTATTAAGAATTCAACTGAATAAAGCTGAGGGAATCAATAAAATGGAAGCAATTACCAAAAATAAAAGTAAAAAGAATCAACAAAGCAGACTTAGTTCAAACCCTTAACAAATTAACCAAAACTAGTAAGCTTAGAGATGAAAAAGGAGACCTCACAACAGATCCCAGATAAATTCAGAAAACTATAAGGGCAAATTTTATAAACCTATATTCCACTAAGTTGGAAAGTCTAAAAGAAATTAGTGGACATATTAGATGTGTCTAAACCATCCATGTAAAAACAAGATGAGATCAATCATTTAAATAGTCTTGCGATTAGCAAGGTGATGGAAGTTGTTTAAAAAGAGAGAGAAAGACGGGAAGAAAGGAAGGAAGGAAGAAATAAATGCCCAACTCAAAATAGCCCAGGTCCAGATGAATTCACAGCAGGATTCTACCAGACTTTCAAAGAAGATTTAAAACCTAACCTCTTCAAATTATCTATTATAAAATAGAAAAAGAAAGGACACTTCCAAATTCCCTTTATAAGTCTATTACTCTAAAATAAGTTTATTATTCTAAGATAAAGATACATACACACAAAAAAGAATAAAACTATAGACAGATATCTCTAATGAACATAAATGCAAAGGTTCTCAGGCCAAACACTTGCAAAGTAAATACAGAAACACATTAAAAACATCTTTCACCATGACCAACTTGGCTTTATTTCATAGATGCAGGGATAGTTCAACCTACACAAATTAATAAATGTAATAAATCATGTAAATGGACTCAAAGCCATGGGTTATTAAATAGAAATCCAAATCCCAGTGCCAAGTGTGAGAATACCTCCTTATGAGTTGCTGGTCATAGAGACCCCAGAAACCCCCAAAACAATGTATGTGCTTTCCATTCCTCTTGGTGCCCAACAGAACTAGATGGTATGACCCTATTGCTAAAAAACATCATATATTTGACGGCAAGATACAGAAAAATCAAGGTGTAACAGTGCTGGAAACTTCTCCATGGTGAGTAGCTTTCATAATTCCAGAAAGTGCAATATAAGCATCAAGAACAGGAAGAGAAAAGTCGTCAATGGTCTTTAATCCAGCTGTGAGCCCAATGTACCACAATAGCAAATTGTCAGGCAAGATCAGACACTGGTGCAAGAATGGCATGGCTTCCATGGGGTAACCAACATCTTTCTGGTTGGATTTTAGGCCAACTCCACAGAAGAAATGCACCCTTTACTGTAAGTGTGGTCAATGCTCATGGCTGGGGAAATCATAGATCCTAGATGGAGACCTGCTACTGTTGTTTTACTCAATGGACATAGTGTCAAGTTGCCCTTTAAATATGTTTATACCCTAGATGTGTGCTGCCATTAGTCTTGGTTGTACAGATTTCTGGGTGAAGTGATCAGTGGTTAATATAGAGACTAAGAACTGGCCATTGTGCTGAGAACAAGCAACTGATGAATGTCCATTCATAAGTGGGACATCTGTATTATCTCATTCACCTAAGCCTCAGGGACTGTCACAGGAGAAGGGAAGGAAAGAACAGAAGAGCTGAAGGATAGGAAGGAGTGTGGCAGAATGCTGCCTTTAGCCATGACTTTGATGTTGCATCCATCCATGAACATACAGCAGCAATTGGTACCCACACTAGACCTACCTGAGATTGAACCCATCAGTATTCCATCAGGGATGGGGAGGAGCTCTTAAGGCCCACGTCTCTGAGAAGAACTTATAGAAGCCAATGGTTGCATATGGATGGTTGCGTCCTATTTTGCAGTGGTGTAGCTGCAAGTACATTGCTCCTTCTTAGTCAAGAGGTCATAAGTAAATGCAATGAGGGAATAAAGTAGGAGGAGGAAGGTTTGGAAAGAAGGAATTCGGTGGTGGTGGCAGGGGGGCTGCTAATTAGGAGAAAACACTGAAAACCTTCTGGGAACATGCCACCTCACAGAAATCTAAAGAGGCAAGATTTCTAAATGTAGTTTGTTGCCCTAGATGACATTCTGGGACAACAAAAAGACACTAGCTAGAAACTACAGATATGAATAAGTTATAGACTTACTACTTAGTAACATCTCAAAATTGGTTCATCAATTTTAACAGGTATTCTAGATCTTAAGGTTACCAAGGAGCCACAGAAGTGTCTATGGCTAAAATGAACTTTCTGTTCCATTTTTTCTGTAGGTAAAAATACTTAAGGAAATAAAGACTGTTGATAAAGGAAGTAAATATTCTTGCCTCACTCTGCACACAACTCAGCCTAGCCTAGTGACATCAAGGACAAACTCAAAGCCATTTGTGCATAATGACCCCAACTGTATCTATTTCCTGAGGCTCCTGGATATTAAAAATACAAATGGATTAAGATAGGTCTATAGAAAATGATTAGGCCAAATCTTTTTCTTATACTCTTTAAATGCTCCAAATAGAAAAAAGGACATATGCAGTATAATAGCTTGCCTGGTCTATATATAAGGACCATAACATGTATTAATTCATAACATATTACAGGCCAGTGAGTCACAACTATATGGTTAATAATGATATCTTAATTTAATGTGGTTTCAGTTTTGCTCTCTATCTCTAGTTAATAATAACAATAATTACTATTTCTAGCAGCTACCACTAAGTATCTGCTGAGCTCTACAGAGGGATAATTAAAGTCTTCTCAAGAGCCATGAGGTAGATATTGTCATAATCCTCGTTTTACAGGTGAGGAAATAAAAACCAGATGAGGTGACACAATGTGCCTGTGGTGTCAGCTGGCAAAAGTGGACTTTGTTTGCAGACTAGACAGTCTGGTATCACCAAAAATTCTAGCCTGCATAAAAACAATGGCAAGAAGCTTTGTTGGTGTGGTTGATATATTATTATTATTATCATCATTTATTATTATTATTGTAATCTCAATGTATTTAAATCCTATTCACCCACCACATACCCCTCCAAGTCCTCCTGGAGACCACTTCTCCAACACATACAAGGTTTTTAACGTCCTCCATTGAGGCTTTTTGTCACACACTGACACACCAGCGCTCAAGGCTCTCAAAAGTCCTCCTGTTCTCTGGAACCTCTTTAAGGAGGACTTGCTCCTGGCAGCAGTCCATTCTGGTTTCCAGAGAAGTACCATATGTGCTGTTCTCTGCAGGCTGGGGGAATAATTCAGTATTCCTCTGCCAGCGTGAGCAATTCCTCTTCCACCCAGTGCCTCCAGAGATCCCCAAATCGAGTTCGGGACCTCGAGTGGCAGAGAAAAGACACACATGTGCCTCTCCAGGAAGATGCGATTCAAGGGAATTCTGCTTTGCTGCACGGGCGGAGCTATGCAAACACTGTTCCTTACAGGACCTTGGGACAAGGAAAGAACCCACGGGTCCCACATGGAGGTTATAAGGCACCTGCTCCTCCACCTGCACGCAGAATCTCAGCCTCCTCGGAAATCTATCTATGGCAAATACATAATATTCTGTGAGTCAGTTTAAAAGAATAAAGAGGAATTCGGGTAAAAAATAAGGCATGTCACCCTCAAACATGAACATTTAAAATAGTATCCTCTCTTTCTCTCTTCTCTCTCTCTCTCTCTCTCTCTCTCTCTCTCTCTCTCTCTCTCTCTCTTCTCTCTCTCTCTCTCTCCCACGCTGCAAAATTATCTGCATTAAAATTTCCCCAAAACACAATTTTCCAAATACATTGTTTAATTAAGAAGTTACATTAAAATTTTAAGACAGGGCTGGGCATTATAAGAATTATAGAAGACTATTCCAGCCGCTTTTATTCGGAGAGAAAACCCAATTTTCTACTTCCAAGCTAAAGCAGTGAGATAGAATGCTGCATTTCGCTCACCTGGTAAAAGCAGATCCCACCAGGATCAGTCCCAGTATTCTGCTAAAGGTAGAGGCACCCTGTTGCTGTCCTGTGATCCTGGATCAGTCAATTAACCTATCTGTGCCTTGGCTGCTTCATCTATGAAAGTAGAATAATAATAGTATCTAGCATGCCAGGGGTCCTGCCTGACTCTCCTTCTAGCCAAGCAACCATGATCTTGTGTGTTCAGCGATAGTGGTCCCCGGAGCAAAATAGTTGTCCCTGTGAAGCTTTCCACGCTGTCATGAAGGAGTGGAGGGGGTCAGGAGAACCTCACTTGACTATCCAGCTTTCCCTATCACTTATATATACGTTTGCTTGACTTGCACATGGCCAGTATGAGGGGTTAGAGTGTGTAAGTCAAGGAAGACTAGAGGACCCATGGGGTTGTGGGAGGCTCTGTCTTTTCTGCTTAGGTAACGCTCTCATCTTGCTGGATAAAAGGTTTACAGGTGTTGTCTGCTGGGGGACTTGTACCCACATCCCTTAGCCCTCCCCAAACCTCATTGGTTCCCCAGAGTGAAGTTAGGTAGAGTCATGGCAACCTCAGCAGAGTAGGCCATGTTTGTTTTTAGCAACTCTGGGCTGTGGAGAGGATTAAATAGTACAGACTGTTAGTGTGACCAGAGTTATTAGTCTTAAGGAGAAATGAAGGAGGCTGTAGATTTCTGACTATGTGCAAGCCTTTCTTTGTTTCTTCTTTTTAATGCTTTTAGTACTGAAGGTTGTTGGGAGCATAGCACAAAGGTCCTTGCGCCCACAGATGTCCAGAGAACCCAGGAATGTGAAGCACACAGGAGTGTATTCTCATCTTTCCCAGTGGGAAAGATGAAAATCCTGTTCTTCCATCTGGAAAACTGAGAATTGAAAATGATGAACAGCCTGGTAACTCGTGTTATCTGCTGGGCCAGGCTGTATCATGCTCCTACAACCAAGATTGAAGATAACTAGTAATCTATATGACTCTTATAGTCAGAGACTCTCCCGAGCTCCTACAACCAGGACCAGAGGTGGCTAATAGCTCGCATAACCTCTGCACTATCCGTATGACAGAAACTAGGCCAGAACTTTAGGCCCTTAAGCTAGTAAGGGTAGCCTATCTCTAGAGCCCATCTTCTTGGAAGAAATGATGCTACCCGACTTGAGTTTTGATACAATTATGCTTTCTTGTACACTGGGAATTGTATTATACCAGGGCACTTTTTTTTTTACCCCCAAATTATACTGGACTTAAATATATTGAGAATAAACCCCCTGGTATTAGACTCCCAGAAGTCTGATCCAGCTTGATGAAGTCAGTCTGCACCAGGTCTTCATTATTATCTCTTCACGAGGCTTGGTTCCCCGTAAGGCACCTGAAGGGACTCCCACAGAAGATGACTGATTTTATAGATCCAAACCCTGCCTCTTGAGGTTAGGAATACATAGTAAGCATGAGCACTTGGACACCCATACACTTTTCCTATTTGTCTAGCTCCTTCAGTCAGATCTTTCTCTTATACTGTTACTTTAACTTAAGAATACTTTCTTATTAACAATATAGGGCACAATGTACTTTGAATGTGTTGGATGCATGTGGGCCTTATTTAGGGACACTGGAAATGTTAGTAGCTGGACTTATCTGGAGTGAGTAGGGAGTTGTCTGATGGGAACCATATCTTGTCTTAGGACCCTTTCTATTTCTATTGCTGCTACCTTCCTGGTAGCCATGAGGTATACAGCCCATCTCCATGTTCTTCCTACTCTGATTTGTCTTACCATATACCCAGAATCAACAAGACTGTGAACTGTGGGCAGAGAGCCCCGAAGCCATGAGCCAAGATAAATTCTTCCTTTTAGTCATTCACTCATGCATATTGTGACTTTGATGCAAGAGTAACAAATTCAACTGTATTTAAACTTTAGATAGTTGCGTGGATAATTTTAATTTGTGTCTAGGGAGGAAGCTAGGGGCATTAGGAGTTGTTTGAAATGCCCTACAAGAAATCAATGCTTCAATAATGCCTGTAAACAGATTAATGGTTTTTATCAAAAAAAAAAAAAAAACCTAAGACCCTCACAAGTTGTGGCTATCTTAAAGAACATTGAGACTTTTTCTCAATTGTTAAATGAGTAAATGTGTTCAGGAAAGGTATGGGAAGGTTATATGGGCTTAACTGTCCTTGTATAAACATAGAATGAGAATGTAGCAAGCCTGTCAGGCCTCCAAGCAGAGCCTTAATCTCAGGTTCTTATGGCTGATTGAACATTCCGCAATGCCCAGAGCACAGGTCCCCCATCCCAGCAAGGACTGCTGCTCCTCCCCCAGACTTGGAAGACCTTCCTTTGACCCTTCCAGATACTAAGCAGATGCCTGCTGCAGAGGGTGAGCTTGTTCTCACACCTTCTTGCTAGTCAGGTCTGGGCATTGGGCAGAGCTTGACTGATGTCTGATGTTCTAGGGGACACCATCTCTGGAAGCTAGGTTGGAGGGAAAAGGCAGAGATTGATCCTTCTACTCCTGCAGAGACTCTCACTGGTTGAAGTATGCATTGTACATGAATGTACGCACATTGTGAGTGTGTGTGTAAGAGTGAGTATTCTTCACATGCAGAAGTTCTCCCTTCCACCTTAGGTAGGATACTTACTGTTCCCTATAACATAGTCCAAGCCAACTGCCTTCAAGCTGGCTGGCCTATGAGTTTTGGGAAATTCTCCTGTCTATGTCTGCCATGTCCCCATAGAAATGCTGAGAATCAAGACACAAGCTAACACATCTAATCATAAGCACTCCACCCGAATTAATTAAATCAGCTGTTACATCAACAATGTAATCTAGTACTAGAACCATCGTTTTTCACATACATGGAAAACCGAAGCACAGAAAGATTAAATAACTGCTTAGTACCACAACGCTCGTATTTAACAGAGCCAGGATGCAGGTTTCAGAGGTGATCTTCTGATAACTACTCTGAGTAGTCTTGTACAGCCGTTGCGATAGTCAGCATGGTGGGCATGGGTTGTGGTGACTACACACTCTCTTCTATAGTGTGTCCAGCCCATGCTACATGCTATCGAGTTGCATTGTGACGCTGCACTGCCCCATGCTGCACTGTTCCGAGCTACACTGCGATGCTACACTGCTCCATGCTGCATTGCCCAGTGCTGCACTGTTCCAAGATGCACTGTCCCGAGTTGTGCTGCTCTGTGCTGTGCTGCCCCATGCTGGCTGTCTGGTGCTACACTGCCCCATGCCGCACTGTCCTGAGCTACACTGTGACACTGCACTGCCCTGTGCTGCACTGCTCCATCATTCCATGCTGTACTGCCTTGTGCACTGTCCTCTGCTGCAGTGCCCCGTGCTGCAGTGCCCCGTGCTGCACTACCCCATGCGGCACTGCCCCGTGCTGCAGTGGCTACAGTGCTGCCTTTGTCCATGCTGTTGTCCACATGCATCACAATGTGCTGCTCCTGTCCCCCAGCTTCCTGTTCAGACTAGCCGTAGGCCATTCATTTGCATTGCTTTTTCCTGAATGCCATCCTCCAAATGTCCACATGGTCAGCTCTCTTGTTTTTTTTCTATGTCCTTGTTCAAATGCCACCTTCTTGGGGAGGCCACAGTTCTATATTCCATTTCAAATAGTAACATGACCCTCCTCTTCCTGCATTCCTGGGGCAACTCACACTGCCAGTACCCAGTCACAATCCAACTTATTATGTGTATTGTCTCCACCTCACCCCTGCCTGTCAGTAGACTACAAGATCCATGAGGTTGGATTTTTTTTTTTTTTTCTGGTCACCTCAGAGAATTAGTCCAATTGCCAAAAATCATGTCTTGTACACTAGTGCTCGGTGGCTGCTGAGCAAATGCCACCTCCCTTTCTTCTCTCCTATATTTTGTCCCCTTTCTTTGAAGCCTCAGCTGATGCTCCACTCAGTCAAGGAGACCTTCTGTAACTCCTGTCCCGTTCCCAGGCTGTGGTTCTTTGGTACTTTTCTGTCACCGTTGCCGAATACAGTTTGTCAGAGTCCATGTCTGCAAGCCACTGATTTACAGCATCTCTACAGCAGGGATAATGGCCACAAGACAAGAGCTGTTCAGCTCTCCGTTGCATCCCCAGGCCAAGCACACTGCTATGTGACAAGCCTTAAATATAAAGAAACAAGGAGCTGCTGAATACAGTAATGAATTCCCCCTTGCTCATGGTCTGTGTCAGATGACAAAGTGCTATGGGAATCCCACTGGTGGGTGTCTCCTAGTCAGTTTCCAGTTTAATTTTCTTAGCAGGTTTGTTACCGTGATGGTTAATTTTATGTCCGTTTATTAAGCTAAACCTTTAATCAACAATTATCTTAAGTGTTTTTCTGAAGGTATCTTTGGCAGGATTAACATTCACATCAACAGTGTGAATAAAGCAGATCACCCATCCCAACGTGGGTGGGCATCTCATGCAATCTGTTGAAGGTCCAAATGGAACTCAAAGACTGATCACTATGGATAAAACAGAAGAAACTCTGCTGGCTTCTCCTGTCTGTCTCTGAACTGTACCACAGGCTAGACCTGCACTACCAGCTCCTTGAGTCTCAGGACTGCTTAGTGGAGATCGTGAGCTTGCCAACTTCCGTCAGTTTATCATACGAGCCAATCTTCCTAAATTAGTTGACATTAAAAATCAGATTTTTAAAAATGTAATCCATTGACATCTCCTCTACAACATCTAATAATTCTGATTATTAACACAGGGCATTAATGAGGAACACCTCTGGATTTGTCTGTAATGGTCTCTCCAGGAGGGTTAACTAAGCCTGGAAGTACCAACCTGAATGTGGGTAGTAACATCCCATGGCCTGGGAGAAAGGAGGAAGCCAGCTGGGCGCCAAGCATTCATCTGTTGCTACATTGTGGCTATGGAGACAACCAGAGCTCTAGACTGTGCCTTACCTGCCCTGCACTACGCCTTACATGTTATGGTGAATTCTGCACCCTGGTCTATGAACCAAAATATTCTTCCCTCCTTAAGCAACTTCTTTTCCTGCATGGCGTCACCATAACAAGGACAACAACTAATACAGCCACCAACAAGAGCGACACCTCCCATTTTAAGCCTCATCATGCAGGAAGCCATTTCTTCTGCCTCTGTGTCTTTTCCTATGTGGGGAAAAAAGGTTAATTTCCTACTTTAATTATCACATAACTTTGTACTATTTCTTTACGAACTTTTCTTTCCACTAGACTGGGGGAGGGGTTTTTTTTTTTTTTTAAATATGTGTCCTTATAGCATAAACATTGATCAAAGTGTCTTCCATATTTAATTGCTCTCGAGTCACACCCCTCCCCACCAGTGCCCCAAACATACACACTTCCCCTTGGAGAAGAATTTCAGAGACACAGAAGAGCAGAAAATATCCATTAGGCAGAACATTTGCTGACATTTAAGTGACACCACTTTAACCAAAACTAAGTAGACATCTGTCACTTTTTCTGGTTCCCTGACGATTCCGAGGTGGAAGGGTCACAGCTCTTCAGACCTTAGATTAATGAAAGGGGAAACTGCTTACCAAGGCACAACTGGCCAAACACTAAAATCTCCAGCTAATGTCATTCAGGAAGAAAAGGTTCCTGATGAATTTCTGTCACCCAAGCCACGCACAGAGGAGTAAAGAGCAGCCAGTGTAATCAGCAAGCAGCTGCAGGATTTACACCCAGACATAAACAGGTTTGCTGGGCAAGAGGAGCATTTGCTAAGGCAAACACTTTCTGAAGAACTGTAAGGCCGATGATATTGTGCCAACGGTGTAACCTTGAGCTCACTGCCAAACGTAAGCCAACTGTAAACACTGAGTGGACGTAATGGTCCTTATCAGAACCCCCGGATCAGCTGCTTCGTGTGCTTCTGAGGTCAGTGGAGACGCTCATCCACTCATAGATAATCTGTATGTAGTTTTATGTACTTTATGATCTGACTTGATATGGATCAGCAACACTTCATCGGTCAGATCAAGATGCAGTAATAGCTCCTTACCTGACAGTGTGCAGCTGTAGCTATGGCAGGGAATAGTTGACTATTTTATTTTATTTTATTTTATTTTATTTTTATTTTATTTTATTTTATTTTATTTTATTTTATTTTATTTTATTGTTGAACATTGGCAAAAGTCAATGGAGAAAGCACTAAAGGCCAATTCTGGGATTTGGGCCTTTTGTGGACCTTGTTATAATATAGGATGGGATGAAACCGTATGATGACAACAGAAGACACAGTAAACATCCACCATTCAACATCCACTATTTAACCTCTCAAGGAACTGAGTTATGGTTTCAGAAAAGATAAACAGGACACAGAATGAGCACATTTGTAATGGACTGTCTTACTCAATCTTAGTCACTTTTTCTTAATAATAATAATAACAACAATAGTAATAATAATAGTAATTTAGGATTACGGAAGTGTCATAAAGATAAAATAAACAATGAAATAGTACATGTGAAGCTGACCTGTGTGGTACCTGGAACAAAGTGTCCAATAATATATCATTTGGTAATTATGAAACACTAGGAAATATCCATCTATGCTTTAAACTAAACAGTGGTTTGTATTTGGTTGCTTTAGCAGATAAGATAGATGGCATATATTCAAGGCGAGGTGCATTCTATGCCCTTCACTGACTTTTGGTAGTCATAATTATTATTTTTGGTTCCAGCACTTTATGTGTGCTCAAAAACAGAGGTATTTTTTCTATGTCCATTAATACAGTAATATATCTACACCATCCCAAAGTTTGTCTACAAACAGTAAAGTTGAATAAAGATGGAACTTCTTTCCAAAATATCTTCAAGATGAGGATGTTCAAGAAACCAATGGGCATTGCCCAAGGAAGCATTGTGCCAGCATCCTCCTGTCTTCTAGCTTCAGATTATCCTTAGTTCTTACGTGTTTCCTTAGACTGACTTTTCAGATTCTCTTCAATCTTGTGTGTTACACAATCTATGTCTGGAAATCCATTTACTGTTTCAAAGAGGTCTGGTTTCCCTTGTTTATAATCTGTAACAATAATGAATCTCTGCTTCTCTGGTGCTTGTAGAAAAGAGTTATCACTGAAATCAGTTAGTAAGGATATCACAGGAGATGAAATCCTATTTTGACAGGCTCACATAGCTTAAGCTAACCACCTGTGTACCCCATCTTCAATTGAGTAACTGTGATGACAGGTATCTGCATTCAGACCATGCTTCTCCAGCTCTCAGGGCCTAGACATCACTACTGATACCCTTGAGCAAATCCTTAACCCAGAGATAAGTCTTGACATTGGAGAATTCAAAAGATTTCTTATGCTATATAAAGCACTAATGTGGAGAAATTCATTTAAACCTCTGTTCTCTAAAATATTGTTTTAGGAAATGAATAAAGTATATATAACAGTGAAAAATGTCTATCTAACGTCTCACAAAGGAAATGTATGCAGATATGTAAAAAGAATATATGAAGATATGATTAGCAAATAAAACATTATATAAGTTCATTGTTTGAGGCAATGCTAAGGCAGGAGACAAGGCTAGGTTGTAAATTTATGGGTAGTAATGGTATAAATGATGCCTCAAGCCAAGAACTGAGAGGAGATAGGATGACATCACCACATAAGTATAGATGGGAGAATCTGCATTGAGCCACAGGGAGACTGAAGAGATGGCATGGAACCAGTAAAAGCCATGGGCATGGAGTGGAATCAATAAAGAGCGTGGGGTCAGTTGATGTGAAAATCACAAGTGTGTATTTCAGTAGCCAAATTATGACACCATTCCAAGGAAGGTTTGACTAGCATGTCAAAGTGATCAATAAATTGACTATTGGGAAATTCATTGGATGTGGCAGGTAAAAAATGTGGTTGGATCCTGAGCACTGTTGCTATGCTAACGTGTGAGTCTAGAATCCTCCCTAGAATGCAGTAGCTAGGAGTAGGGGTAGGGGCAGTGCATGTCTCAGCTCTTGAGTGAAGCTTCCATTTGAAAGAAAAGGAAAATTGGTATAGATCAAGGACAATAAGGATATGGGAAAAACTTTTAGGGTAGGAATTGTTTCTACATTGTACCAGGCCCCTGGATCTTAGTAGACACTTAACAGAGATGATGCCATCCTAGAAGTCATTCTGACCTTAGAACCTAGCACATAGACCCCAACACCTCCCAAGATGGGAACAAAGATCCAATCCATCAAAGATATAGCCCACAGTTCCAGAACATGGGAAAATCCCTAAATGTACCAACCTTGACTTTTGGCTCCTATAGTTTTGCTTTTAGCTAACCAAAGTGAATTAACCAGGATGTGGTTTTGTGCATAAAAGGCCCAGAGCTTCACAATTTGAGCAAGTTCCCTCTGTAGTCATGGGCCAGTGAATAAAGACTTTTCTCTTTTTTTGGGTTTTTCGAGACAGGGTTTCTCTGTATAGCCCTGGCTGTCCTGGAACTCACTCTGTAGACCAGGCTGGCCTCGAACTCAGAAATCCACCTGCCTCTGCCTCCCAAGTGCTGGGATTAAAGGCGTGCACCACCACCACCCGGCTAGACCTTTCGATTGGCTTGAAGAGTCTGTGTGCTCTACATGAGTTACCTCAAAGCAATATGTTATACATTGTTCAGAATAAACAATGCAGGTAGAAAATTACAGATACTTGCTGGATGGAGTCTTACAGAGGTCTGAGAGATGGATTAGTCACAGGTGGAGAAAGTGGCTTCAGAGCTCCAGGAAGCAGGGTGGGAGGTACCGGTTTAGATCTGTTAGAGTAGGTAGATTTAGTATGAACTTATGGAGGTTCTCCGTGGTTCAATATTTTTTTTTCAGTGAAAGGTAAAGAAAACTTATGAACTATGATGGTGAAAAACACCCTAGAGGTGGGGAAAGAAAAGATAAATTGCAACATCCAGAAGAGGGGAGAAAGGCTGTGCCAGGGACATGTTACCATATCCACAGGCATAGTTTTGGAGTTAGCTGGAGAAAATTCAGTAGGTTTTTAATCTTCTTTTTAAACTGTGATTTTAGGCAGAGAGTAGGAGATAAGGATTTCCTCAGTGAAATGTGATACAAAGAGACCAGGGGACAGAGGATAAGGATGGGGAGAGACAACAGTGAAATGGTATAGTGTGGTGTGAAATCTCAGTAGTGAAAAGGAAAAAGCAAGACATAGACAGAGAGCACAAGGATGGCCACTTGGTTCTATTCCTCTGCATACAGCATTAAAAGAGGTTAACCAAGCAACATAACCATAGATGTAGGATTATACTTCATATCAGAGCTTCTGAAGTTGCTGGCATTAACATATCCCAGGAGCAGCTGTAAGAGGCTGAGCCCCTGACTCCTGATGTGCATCAGGTTATTGCAGTAAAGGTTACAGAGCTTAAAGACCGAGAACTCAGAGGAAAACTCTACAAGGACATTAGCTCACTAGGTTTAAAGTGAGGTGCAAGAAACTCTTCTTAGTTTTGGTTGAGAATTCCCTGATTTTAATAATGAAAATCCTGGGATCAAGAAATAGGACATACTTGTTTATTTGTCAAAAAATAGACGAATATGAATGCTTGCTTGAAATTGGCCAGGACATACTTGTTTATTTGTCAAAAAATAGATGAATAGGAATACTTGCTTGAAATTGGCCACCAGGCTTGAGTAAAACAGGGAGTTAGTCATTAGACTCATGGTGACATGGCAATTGGTGGCAGGATGGTGGCCAGACATTAAAATCTTAAAAAAAAAAAAAAAAAGGTAAATAGATATAAATTTAAAGGAAGAATTGGGGACTCAAAAAACTAATTCTAGCAAAGTACAGAGGATGAGGGGAGTGATCTGGAAACAGCAGCAAAGAACCACCACAAAAGTTGTTCTTTCATCTGAAATGTTATGGCAAGAAGTCTCCTTTCAGAGTGTAAAGATCTAAAGAGCATTCCAAGAACAGGGTGAGATGGAGAAATTTATACTCTGCTGCTTGACCATGAACATACACAGAAGAATAATGACAGTCAGAGCAGAAACTGTAAATAAAATCTAATCATGGAGAACAATAGCAATAGTGATAAATGTGTTGTTTCCAAGTACATAAGGGGACTCTAAATAACATTCTGAAACAACAATATGAAGGGTTCTTTGGAAAGTCAGTTGTGTTGGATGGTGTTTTTTTCTGGGGCAAATACATGAAGGAATATTTCACTGAAGTGGACACAGTGAAAGACTAAGGTAGACTCATGAAGGAACATTTTGCTAAAGCAGTCACAGGTGGAAGGATGTTCTGCTAAAGCAAGCACGTGAAAAGACATGTGATGAACTTAGCTAATGACACACATATATTGGTCCACCTTACATTGCTTAGTTGAGCTCCATTTGTTGGGACCTGACAGAAAGAACACCACCATAAAACATCTGGTGGTATTCTGGGAGTTTCTTGCCACTTCCAAGAACTCAGGGCAATTGGTAGAGTGATGTGAGCTGAGACAGACTCACATGCTGAGGTAAGACACATGGTCAGATAAGACTTTGGAGGACATTTGATGTTTGGAGGAAGTATAAATAGAACTTAGTGGACAGTGATAGAGGCTGAGTTTGGCTTGCCGGTAAAGCTAGCTGTGCTATGCTTGTTGGTCTCTCATCTTTGATGATCCTTCGCTTATTTGAGAGAGGCACTGCTGAGAATGTCTACTGTTCCTGCTGATCCAAACCCTTCCTGCTGACTCCTGCTGATTCTGCTGAGGCCTGGCTGTTTTTGCTAGGCCATGCTACTAGTACTGCTATCCCACCACTACTGAACTGGACTTCTGGTATATCTGTGAAGTGTTTGAGAGTGGATTGAGCTGCTGCTGCTGATCTGTGAACTGAACTGCTGATTTCCTGATGACACAGATGGGATTTGCTCCAAAGAACCTTTCTAAACAGGTCCACTTCCCCTGTATCCTTTCTTTTCCACTACCTTTTGTGGGTGATGGGCTAGAAAAGAGGTTAAAACATTTAAGAACCATCATTTAAAATAAGGTTTAAAAAAATTAAACTGACAACAGTAATAGATTTTTTTTTGATAAAATACAGATTACTAGAATTAACCCCTCAGAAGAGTATTAGAAATATAAATAATCAATTTCTATGGGGTAATGGGGAAAATACCAAGAATGTGTCTCTAAAACAATTCAACATAAGTAAGTGTGATGTGCTGATGAATGCAAAGAACTTCAATTTAAAAGAATAAGAAAAGAAATCCAGTGTTATCAGTTACCCAAGATGATTTGATTACCAAAATTTGTTCTTAAATTTGTTGAACTGAATTTCCTGGCAGCAGAGTGAAGAAAGAATGCATGAGGGTTATGAATCATTGGATGTCTGACATAAGAAAGCCATTAAGGCTTGCCAGTAGAGAGACTATTCCGTAAATTAAATTAAAGCATAAATTTACTACTTGAGTTGTTAAGTAAAAGACTTTCAAAAGACACAGATACACACCAGAATGGGCAGCTGTTGAATGGACACTTTATAAAGCTGATGACATAATGTTTCATTTGGGAGGCAGTTCTGTGCAGCATGGGAAAGCATACAACAGGAATCAAGACCTGGGTTTGATTCCTGGCTCTTCAATTCGGGAGGACTTTACAGATGCCATTGAGTTTCTTGGATAGAGATTTTCCTTTAGGTATCTGTATCTGCTCATAGATGGTCCCTTTTGGTGTAGAAACAGAATAGCACACTAAAGGTGCCTGTGTCTGCTTTGCTTAGGCTAGATGACAGACAATCACTAATTGTTTCTTGCATTTTAATCTGAGAAAGGAAGACCGGAAAATATATTTTCTTTAGTTACTTATATTTCTATACAGCCTTTAGATTTGTGTGTGTGTGTATGTATACACACACACACACACAATATATTATATTATTATATATATTCTATAATTTATATATATAGAGAGAGAGAGAGAGAGAGAGGAGAGAGGAGAGAGAGAGAGAGAAGAGAGGGAGAATATATAAGTATATAATATCCAAATCTTATTCACACTTTACAGAAAAAGTGATGATCTCAGATTTTGCTTCAGATGAAGTCCTGAGTAAATGTGTACTGTTGTGATAAACACTGCCATCTCAAGAACCCCAAAGTCTCAGGCCTATGAGGATAGCAAGGTCTTCTACTCAACCTTGGGAAGGGCAAAGCCTTCTTTGCCTATATCAATGCAGCAACATCCTTCTAGATGACTGAGATGACTGCAACCCACAGTGATCTGCTACTGAGATGCCCATATTCCTACTTGTTCCTTGGTTCTGTAGATAATAAATAGGCTATTTTCACAAGCTACAGAGTGAGCAGCCCATCAAACCCCAGTTTTCTGTATGTGTGTCTGTTGTTTCTCAATTCCTGGTCACACCACTCAGGTCAGTCCCAAAGCCATGCAAGTTGAGACACCACATACTTCCCAAAGCAAACAATGCAACAAGACAGCAGCTTCCATTTCACTTTTGAATACTCCCAACATCCATGCTTTCTGTGCATTTGAAGGGAGATTCACAGTGGCCTCAGCATTGTCTATCTTAGAGAGACCATTAAATTGTACAACTTGATAGACAGAGTGTATCTGGGATTCCCAGTAAAGAACTTTGATAACTTTCCAGCTTAGGCCATAGGAACAATAGAAATTCATCTTTGCCAATATATGGAAGGTATAGATTATTGTTCATTTTCAGCCTATGGTTGTTTGAATGAGAATGGCACCTATAGGCTCAAACATTTGAATGCTTGGTTTCTAGATAATGAACTATTTGAGAAGGATTAGGAGGCATGTGGCCTTAAAATAGGTATGACCTAGTTGGAGGAGCTGTGTTTACTGGGAGTGGGGTTTGAGTTTCAAAAGTCTAGGCCAGATCTAGTCTCTCTGTGCCTGTTGCTGTAGATCAGGATATAAAGCTCTCAGCTACTTCTCCAACACTATCCTGCCTGCCTGCCTGCCTGCCTGCCTGCCTGCCTGCCTGAGAGATTTCCTAGGCCTAAAAGCCAATGGAAAGAGTATGCAAATACAAGTCAATGAGGAGGCCGGGTTACAGCTTCAGGAACAGAAGAACGTGGCAGTTTGGGCCACATGGTTCTGGCCTTATCAGAAATATATAATAAAGGGGTTATAGAACCTTCCTCTACAGCTAAGTAAATCCCTTGAGGCCAGGCATGTGGCAGGGAAATCCTCACATTTGTCCAGAAAGGCCATTGTGAGAAGCTGTAGAGGTGAAACCAAGATAGATTTGAAGACTCCAAGATGCCAGACTTATGAGATACCTGCCAAGGAGAGCTGCTAACAGGAAGTGGGACCAGCTCAAGAGAGAGAAGTGTTCTGAAGGTAACCAAGCTAAATGGAGTTGGAGTTCTAAAGATTGCTTTGACATCGGGCATGAAGATGCAGTGTTTGGAGTTTGCCCAGCTGGTTTTTGTTTTTGCTTTGGCTTAGTATTTCCTTGCTATCCTCCCTTTCCTCTCCCTTGGAATGGTAATGCATATGCTGTGCATTGTATGTTGAGAGTATGTGATCTGTTTTCCGATTTTGATTTTACAGAGGCTTACAGTTAAGAGATTGCATGAGTCTCCAAGGAGACTTTCAACTTTTAAATAGTGTTAAGACTAAAATAGACTATGGGGTCATTTGAAGTTGGACTAAATGCATTTCGTATTATGATATGGCCACAAGGATGGGGGAGCTAGGGAGTGGTATGTGGTGGTTTGAATGAAAATGTCCCCCATGGGCTCATACTTTTGAATGACTAGTCCCCTGTTGATGAACTATTTGGGAATGATCAGGAGGTGTGGTATTGTTGGAAGAGGTGTATAAGGAGGCTTTTGAGGTTTTAAAATATCCTGCATATCAGATAGTTACAGTACAATTCATAACAGCAGCAAAATTACAGTTGTAAAGTAGCAACTAAATAATTTTGTGGCTGGGAGTCAGCACAGCACGAGGGATTCTATTAAAGGGTCATAGCATTAGGAAAGATGAGAGCCACTGTTCTAAGGGAAACCGAAGGTCTTTTGGAACATTATATTTCTAAGTCCTCAAAGACCTGACTTTTCATTTTAAATTATTAAGCAGTCACCAGTGTGATACAAAATTTAAATCTAAAAAACTAAATGAAAGAAAAAAATCAAAATATAGCACAAAAAAATCCATCAGAGAACATAAAAAGACTTATAGTGTACATCTAGTGAATTTAACTACAAAATAATTGACATTCCAAAGAACAAATATGTGGATGAGAGTCCATATTTATAAAGACAGGAAAGGAATTAAAAATGTATCCAAGTTAAAGAATGATGAGAAGAGCTTGCCTGCTGCCATCCAATGCAATGATTGCAAACAGAAGTAACTATAAACACAATGACAACTGTATAGGGTCACCCAGGTAAGAGTTTTGAGCTCCAAGAATTAAAGGAATATTTTTAAATTCCCAATAAGAATGAAAACTCCAGGCAAGGTGATTCTTTGTGTGAAACATTTGCTAGCCAAGGATGCAAACCTGACATCTGGGTTTGATCCATGCAACACACTTAAAGGTGGAAGTATAGTGGAGACTCTGCAAAGCTGTCCTCAGAACATAACAAGACCATCTGAAAATACAAGTGTTTAGATATGAAAAACACTGTCATGTTGTCTTAGACATAATCTTTGAAGAAAATTATAGTATTTCTGTAAATATCCCACCGAAGGCAAGAATTAGGAGAGCATGCTGCACTATTGATGTTAAAGATTAACAGCCACTTCTGGACTCTTCAGGCACAGCATAATGTGGCGTACAGGCATATGTGCAAGCGAAATACTCATACACATAAAAAAAACAGGTTTTAAAAGAATTGTTTAAAAGAATAGTTTCTAGGAAGAACTTTAAAATTCACTTTAAAAAATTATTCTGAGAATTTCATCCATAAGTACTAAATTTACAACCTTTCTACTCACTGTCTTTCTTCCTCCAACTATTCCCATGTCTCACACTCTCTTTCAAAATTCATGATCTCTTTTTTCTTCTTTGGTTGTTAATGTTTTACATATACACAAATACATATAGTCCAACATATGTCTATAGTTTGCTGAGTCCATTTAGTATTGCTCATATTTATATGATTACAGCCGACTGTTTGGGATAGGATAACCCACCAGGGGTTTACCCCTGGAGAACACTGTTCTGTCCCCTCTCAGCAGCCATCAATTGCCTGTAGTGCTTCCTCAGGGCATGGAATCTTGTATGATTTTTCCCGTTCTCTTTGATATATTAACTGGTGTTGTTATTGTGCTGGTCTTCTGTTCAAAACATTTTTTTCTTGAGAATACCAACCAATAATTTTTAATACATAAAATGATAAGTAAAAACAAGGTAAAATATTATCCTTTGCAATGGGTATTAAGGGCACCTGAATCCAGGATATTGGAGAACCCCTGGGGTTTCTAAGAACCAAGACAGCTTGAATGCTCTCTTTACAGAATTTAAAAGGCTTGGAGAAAGTTGTTTAGGGGGCAGATAAAAGACAACTGAAAGGAAAGTAAGTGGTTTACAAACAGGAAAAGTACAGCTCAGACACACTTAATGTCCAGAAAAAGTCCTCAGAAGTTCTGGAGGCAGAGCAGAGCAGCAGCAATGGTTATGCACTCTCCCTCTCTGGATGCACACAGCTTGTTTTCTAGCAGGAGCCCATCAAGATACATCTAAGCTCTTCCATAGCATCCCCCAAACAAATGCATAGTCCTACGCATCTTATAGTGGTCCTCCTACTGTCCTTTACCTCCTCTCTGCTAAGTTCTGTGTCTACCTTTAGGCTTCGCTGAAGGTGAAGCACATTGACATAAAACTCCAATTTTGTGTGACCTTTGTTCAGCTCCCCCAGGAGTTCCCCCGTAGTATTCCAGTAGGCTTTGAGAAAGCCTCAAGACTCAGGAGTCTACAGATCTGGTCATATCTAACTGAGGAATAAAATGTCCATCTGTGTGAATAACCATTATAACCTCAAAGAAAGCTCTCTCATGCCCCCTTTCTTGGAGTTGAGAGCAAGGGTAGTCCCCAGAAAGGAAGGAGAAAGGAAGCTTTATCCTCACAGGTCTACAAGTAATTCTTCAACAGTCATCTTACACAGGGTGGCATGCTCGCTGAAGCTTTGACCACAGTCTACTTCTTCTCCCTCGAAATGTTGTCACCAGGTGTATCTCAGCAACTCTTATTATGGGTAATTGCTCTGAAGCAATGACTGCCCAGATCTCCAAGGCCCAGCTGTAGGATTACCTCCCTGGAATCAGACTGTGACATCTGTGTGAAGTATATACTGAAGAACAGAATTCAGAGTTATGTCTATGAGGAATGAAAGAAGATAGAACACCTCAATGGAGTTGTAGCCAAATGAGGGTTTGGTCCAGTGGAAAGCCCTGGAGATTAGAGGACCATTCAAAGCTTCCCAGACCAAGAGAAGGAACATAACCCTGAAGGAGTTCACTGTAACTTTAGGGAATGGGAACAGGGGATGTGATGAAGGGACATAATCAAGTCATCTTATTATCCAATAAAGAATTTTCATGCCACTTCTAGATTTTTATTCTCAACTTGATTTTCTCAATGGCAATTTGCCATGTCATTCTATATAATATAGCATAGAATAAGAAATACAAACCTAGGTGACTTAAACCCTGGTGACTGAAATCAAAAGTTCTGATGACTGACACCACAAACACAACTCTTAGTCATTCAACCTAGCATTTGCCACAAAGCCGACAAGTGCATCCCTCCAACCCATCACAGAGGCTTTGAATTTATTGCCTCTGCTTTCTCTAATTAGACCTTTGGAGACCTAAACAAATAACACAGTCAATTGTAACTTAGAGTAGAAACTGTCCCTCAAAGGGCGCTATTGTATTTTTCTGTCAAGATTTACTCATTACTCTCTGGGAAACGATCTACATTCTGTTTGCAATGTCTGCATTGGTGCAAACACCACAGCAATGCGCTCAAACTTAAGTATTTATTCCTACAACACTTCTAATACAAATGTGATTTACTGATATGATTTTGTGCAGTGATGCTTTACAATTAAACTGCAAAGTGGTTTTAGATCAAGGCTTACTGTTCGACTTTGGGTACTGCACCCCCCTTCTCTTGTGTTTGTATCTCTATCTACAGGCACTGGGGATGAAGTAGCTAGAAAATGGAAACCTGTTCTGTGCAAGAGAAGAGATTGTCCCGAGGATGAAATTCATTCAACAATATAAAAGCCGCTCAGAATTCTAGTGGATAGCAAATTGAGTCCCACAACCTCCTCAAGGATAACTTAGGATAATACCAGTGTTCTCAGTCTGAAAACTCATCGCAATTCCATATGTTGTTTAAGTTGAGGTTTCTGGGCATCCTTATAAAATATTTCACTTTAGTTTTTCTGCAGTGGAGCCCACAGTGAGATGTTTGTAACAAACACATATCCAGGCAATTGAATTGGAAGTGGCTCAGAGCCACCTGTGTGTGCAGTGACTGAGAAAACATGATTGTACACTGTGTTCCCTCTGCTCTTCCTGTGCTGCTCAGTCATTGGATGGTGAGTTGTGATACCTAGTGGTCATAAGCCTCTATTCAGTAACTCTCAAGTAAAATCAAACTCTTTTTTAAGGTTGTGTTAAGAATCATGAATGGCTTACACACAAGGGCATGAGGGACAAGGCAGGGACAGTGGGACTGGGACAGATGGAGGCAACAGCTTCTGAAACATGCATAACAGCTACCCTTTGGGATCCTGGACAGTGGTACCCCCTGTGGGGATGTGGGCACTGTGTGAAAACCATTTCTTGTGATGCTCTCTGGTGAAACCCAGAACCCCTCTTTGCTGAACGCTTTGACCAAGGATGCTTCCAGCTGTTGACATCATCCTGAGAAAAGAAGGACTTCAGAAATCAGGGAAGTATCGGGAAGTTCTTGACCCAGTTGATATTTTGAAGTACAAGACACAAAGGTCTATGGTGAACAACATCTACACTGTGGTTTAAGGTTGCGCTTGTCTAGCAGTATTGATTTGCACCTTGTCCTATCCATCCATTTTCCAGTCCACAACTCTACCTTGATATCAGGAAGCCTGCCGGCAACAGTGACAACTAGATAAGACCCCACCTCATGCTCAGTCCTTTGCTTGCCAAGTCTCCCTAAATCACACCTAACAACAGTAAACTTCACCCTGTCCTAGCACTCCCTTAGGCCTTCTAGCACCAGGAACAACCTGATGGCTAAAGGCAGCATAAGAACACAATCAACAAGAACCAGAGAAATATGACCCCATCAGAGCCGACTATTCTGCTGCCACAAGCCCTGGATATTCTAACATATCTGAAACACAAGAAAATGACCTTAAATCCAATCTTGTGAAGATAATAGAGGCCTTTAAAGAGGAAAAAAAATAAATCCCTTTAAAAATACAACCTAACAAACAAAGGAAATGCATAAAACTGTTCAAGACCTACAAATGGAAATAGAAGCAATTTTTAAAAAGACCCACAAACTGAGGGAATCCTGGAGATGGAAAACTTAGGTAAGAAAACAGAAACTAAGGAGACAGCTGTATCAGGCTCCTGTCAGCATGTACATCCTGACATCCACAGCAAGGTCTACCTTTGGTGACTGCACATGGGATGGATATCCAGGTGGAATAGTCTGTAGACAGTCCCTCCTTCAGTTTCTGTCCTGTACTTTGTCTCCATATTTGCTCCCTTGAGTATTTTGTTACTCCTTCTAAGATGGACTGAAGCTCCCCCTACTTGGTCATCATTCTTCATGAGCTTTATGTGGTCTGTGAGTTGAATCTTGGGTATTTCAAGCTTCTGGGCTAAAATCCAATAATCAGTGAGTGAATACCATGTATGTTCTTTTGTGATTGGGTTACTTCACTCAGGATGATACTTTCTAGCTAACTATCAAACTGATCATGGGGTTCCCAATAGAGAAGATAGAGTGAAGGTTGAAGGAGTTGAAAGGATTCGCGACACCATGAGGAAAGCAACAATACCAACCAACCAGAGCCCCCAGGGTCTAAACCACCAGCCTGGGAGTGCTTAGGGAGGGACCCATGGCTCCAGCTATATATGCAAGGGAGATATATATAAGTGGGAGAAGAGATCCTTGGTCCCATGAAGGCTGGACGTCGTGGGGGGGGGTATTTGAGGGTGGGGAGGTGAGGTACGGGGGAGGGTGGGTGGAGGTACACCATCATAGAGGCAAGAGGAGGGGGGAAGGGATAGGGAGTTCCTGGGAGGGAGGGGGAAATGGGGTAAGGGGAAAACATCTGAAATGCAAATAAAATTTCCAATAAAAAATTAATTATTACAAAGGAAAAAAAAAAGAAAACAGAAACTACAGACATAACCATCAACAACAGAATACAAGAGATGGAAGAGAGAACCTCAGGCATAGAGAATACAATAGAAGAAATTGATATATACATCTAAGAAAATGTTAAATCTCAAAAGTTTCTGACACAAAACATTGAGGAAATTTGAGACACGATGGAAAGACCAAACCTAAGAATAATAGGAATAGAAGAAGGAGAATATTTCCAGCTCAAAGACCCTGAAAATATTTTCAATAAAACCATAGAAGAAAAGTTTCCTAACTGAAAGAACAAGATACCTATGAACATATAAGAAACATACAGAACACCAAAAACATTGGACCAGAAAAGAAAATTTCTCCTGCTATATAATAATCAAAACACTAAATGTACAAAATAAAGAAAGAATATTAATAGCCACAGAGAAAAAAGCCAAGTAACATATAAATGCAGACTTATTAGAATTACATATAACTTCTCTACAGAGATCTTAAAAGCCTGAAGGGCATGAGCAGATGCCTTGTAGTCTCTAAAAAACCACAGATGCCAGCCCAGACTACCATACTGAGCAAAACTTTGAATCGCCATAGATGGAGAAAACAAGATAATCCATGACAAAACCAAATTTAAATAATATCTATCCACAAATCTAGACATGTAGAAGATACTAGAAGGAAAAATCCAAACCAAGGAGGTAAAAAGCACCCAAGAAAACACAGTAATTTCACATCAGCAAAACAAAAAGAAGGGAAACTCTCTCTCTCTCTCTCTCTCTCTCTCTCTCTCTCTCTCTCACACACACACACACACACACACCACAACACTAACACCGACACCGCAGCCACTGCTGCCATCATTGCCACTGCCACTGCCACCGCCACCACCACCAATGTAACTTTAACCAAGGAAATGAAAGACCTGTATAACAAAAACTTCAAATCTTTAAAGAAAATTGAAGATGATACCAGAAAAATGGGAAGTTCTTTCGTTCTCATGGATTGGTAAAATTAACATTGTAAAAATGGCTATCCTACCAAAAGCAATCTACAGATTCAATGCAATTCCCATCAAAATTCTAACACAAGATTTTACAGACCTTGAAAGAACAATAATCAACTTCATGTTGAAAGTAAAATCCAGGATAGCTAAAACAACCAGGTACAATCCAATAACTTCTGGAGGTATCACCACCTCTGATTTTAACCTATACTATAGAGTAATAATATAAAAACCCATGTGGTACTGGCATAAAAACAGAAATTGAATCTATCAAAGAACCAGAAGAAAATCCATACACCTATGAACACTTGATTTTTGACAAAGAAGACAAAACCATACAATGGAAAAAAGAAAACATCTTTAACCAATGGTACTGGTCTTACTGGATATCTGCATGTAATGCAAATAGATCCATATCTATCACCCTGCACAAAACTCGAGTCCAAGTGGATCAAAGACCTCAACATACTCTAAGCCTGATAGAAAAGAAAGTGGGGAATAACTTTGAATGCATTGGTACAGAAGTCAACTTTCTGAACAGAATACCAATAGCTCAAGGACTAAAATCAAAAATTAATAACTGGGACCTCGTAAAACTGAAAAGCTTCTGTAAGGCAAAGGACACTGTCAAAAGGACAAAAAGACAGCCTAAAGACTGGGAAAAGATCTTCACTAACTCCATAGCTGACAGAAGGTTGATATACAAAATATATAAAGAACTCAAGAAACTAGATATCAACAAACTAAATAATCCTGTTAAAAATGGGGTACAGATCTAAACAGAGAAGTCTTGACAGAGGATTCCCAAATGGGCGAGAAGCACTGAAATATTCAACATCCTTAGCCATCAGGGACACAGAAATCAAAACAACTCAGATTCCATCTTACATCCATCAGAACAGCTAAAATCAAAAACTCAAGTGACAGCTCATGCTGGCAAGGATGTGAAGCAAGGGGAACTCTGCTCCATTGCTGGTGGGAAAGAACACTTTTACAGCCAGTTTTTACAGTTTTTAAATCAATTTTGTGGCTTAGAAAATTGGGACAAGGTCTACCTGTAGTCTCAACTATACCACTCCTGGGCATATACCCAAAAGATGCTCCACCATACCACAAGGACACTTGCTCAACTATGTTCATAACAGTTTTTAGCTAGAAACTGGGCATCCTTCAACCAAAAACGGATAAAGAAAATGTGGTACGCTTACCCACTGGAGTATAACTTAAAAACAAGGACATCATGAAATTTACAGGCAAGTGGATGGAAAATAGAAAAGAGCATCCTGAGTGAGGTAACCCAGACACAGAAAGTCAAACCTGGCATGTACTCACTTATAAGTGGATATTAGCTACAAAGTACAGGATAGCCATGCTATAATCCACAACCTAAAGAAGCCAAGTAACAAGGAGTGCCCAAGATGCTAGCATCTCACTGAGAAGGGGAAATAGATTAGACATTGGGAGTGGATGGAAGGAGGGGACTGGGGGTATGAACACTAATGATGAGGTAGGGGGAGTACAGAGAGACAGAGAGAGAGAGAAGGAGAGACAGAAGAGAGAGAAAGAGAGAGAGAGAGAGAGAGAGAGAGAGAGAGAGAGAGAGAGAGAGAGAGAGAGAGAGAGAGAGAGAGAGAGAGAGTTAGGAGGGGGCATCTCTGGGACAAGCTAGAAACCCAGGACAATGTAAACTCCCAGAAATCCAGGAGGGTAACTTGTAAATGGATTTTAATAAACTCTATTAGCTTTTAATATGACCCAGCCAGCCCCCAATAATCAAGGCAGTGTCCTGTGGTTATTTTCATATTGTCTCTGGCACAATTACTGCAGGAATTACTCCCAATCTATTTTTTCTAACACTTGGCTGTGACTATCTCAGCTGTGTTCACCGTGTACTTACTGTTTGAGCCTCATCGGGTTATTCCTGTTCCCTCAGCCTATCCTTAGGGTCCATCTTTTTCTGGCACATGCTTGCCATCCATCATGTCTAAGGAAGACACTCTGTCCTCCTGTACTGACGGGTTTTGTGTACCAACTTGACACAAACTGGCGTAATCAGAGAGAAAGGAGCCTCCCTTGAAGAAATGCCTCCGTGAGATCCAGCTGTAAGACATTTTCTCAATTAGTGATCAAGGCGGGAGGGCCCATTGTGGGTGGTGCCATCCCTGGACTGGTAGTCTTGGGTTCTATAAGAAAGCAAGCTGAGCAAGCCAGGGGAAGCAAATCAGTAACATCCTTCCATGGCCTCTGCATCAGCTCCTGCTTCCTGACCTGCTTGAGTTCCTGTCCTAACTTCCTTTGGTGATGAACAGCAATGTGGACGTGTTAAGCTGAATAAACCCTTCCCTTCCCAACTTGCTTCTTAGTCATGATGTTTAGTTCTGGAATTGAACCTCTGATTGACATCTACTATCTTTTTCTTCCTCTTCTTCTCCTCATGGTCTCTACCTAGACCCCCAGCCCATTAACTGAGACTCTGCCTACCTCTATTTTTCCCAGTAATTGGATATAGCCACTTTTATTTAACCAATAGCTTTAACTGGGGAGCAAGGTTTATACAAGAAAGGCTGGTGTAGGTTACACTGAGGGCAACCAGACCCTAGGGGCCAATATTTAGTATTTGAATACATAGTAGCACCTGACCAACCACCAACAGTATTCCTAGCTAAGACTCCTAGCAATGAGGAATATGTAGCTAAAACAGCCCTCTCTTGTAACCAAGCAAGACTTTCAGTGGAGGGACTTGGACATCAACCCAGCCACAGAATAAATTCTTAGAGCCACAATTTGTCCTGCTTACATGATGTGCAGGGGTAGGGGATTGATCAGAATGTGAAGAAGGGCCAACCAATGGCTGGCCCAGCTTGAGACCCATGCCATGAGAGGGAGCCCATTTCTGACACTATTGATAAAATTCTGCTATATACTTACAGACAGGAGCCTAGCATACATGTTGTCAGAGGGGTTTTTACTCAGCAAGTGTTGGAAGCTGATCCGGAGAGTCACATCCAGACATTGAGTGGAGCTTGGGGTCTGCTGTGGATGATGAGGAGGAAGTATTAAAGAAGCCAGTGGGGTCAAAGACACCACAAGAAAACCTACAGAGTCAACTAACCTGGGCATCATCAGGGCTCATGGAGACTGAACTTCAAACTAAAGAGTCTTAATGAGACAGACCTGGGCCTTCTGCACATATGTAACAATTGTGCAGCTGAGTCTTCATGTGGGATTCCTAAAGTGGAATCAAGGGCTATCTCTGACTACATTGCCTTCATTTGGACCCCTTTCCTCCATGTGGACTGCCGTTTTATAGCCTCAGTGGAAGAGGATGCACCTAGTCTTGGTGAGGCTTGATATGCTGGGCTGGTTGATGTCTATGGGAGACCTCCTTTTTCCTGGGGAGAAGGGGAGGAAGGGTGAATTAGGGGTGGGTGAGTTGGGAGAAAAGGACTGGGAGGGGAGAAAAGGAGGGGTTGCTGTGATCAGAATGTAAAATGAATAAATAACTTAGTCAATTTAAAAAAAGAAAAGCATGAATGATTTTCTTTGTAAGATACAAACCAACATGTAAGCGTTGTTAATAAAGGATTTTCCTCCACATACAGATATGCACGGTTACTGGGAATACAGAAAGCATAGTGCAAATGGATCAGCGGTGGACACTTCAACTGAGAAAACGGCAGCAAGGGAACTGGAATGACATTGTCTTAGAAAGGTAGGAAGTGAAGAAAAGAGTGAATGGGTGGGTGTTTTTCTTTCTATATATTTCTTATTCCCAGAACTGTTTATTACAATGGTCTTCTGGCACATGGCCACTTTGATTATTTATCTTAAGGAGTTATGATTTTAAATAAAAACATGTAATACAAAGTTATGCATTATTGTATATGGTTTTATTTTCAGGTGATTTTCCATTAGTATATTCAAAAATAACAACAAAAACAACATGAAACAGCAATAGCCATATAATCTCCAGAATTAATCATGCTTAGGTGAACAAAACTGTCTTTCACCTCAGATTAAATAAACCTCACACCATTCCTTTCTTTAACCATCAGCCAAATGAAGGAGGTTACAGTTCATTGTCCCCATGACAGGCATTTAAAGTGAAAAACACCATCGCACTAACCTTACACCTTTCCCTTACAGGAAGCGGCCAGGTGTCTCACAGGTCAATCACCACCATCTGGCTTAGGAGGTGATTAACAGCTTTCTTCCAGTCACCAAGCCAGCCTTAGCATCTACTGAATACAACCAAGGGTAGAAATCTTACGGAATGAACTTGGCAGGAAAGGGTGACTATAGGTATACTCATAACATACTCGGCAAGGAATGATGGACCATTGTGATAGTTCTAACCTCAGGAAGTTCTGCAAAGCTGTCAATTGCTGCTTGTAAACTCCATGGCTTGAAATAGAAAAACAAACAAACAATAAAAAATACAAACAAACTCCATGCATTTGCCTGTCAGGAGGATGCAAGGCTGGGCTGAAACCTGTAGGCTTCCCCTTCTCACTGATATTAAAAATGAGCTATTGATTTTCCTCACACTGAACTAGCTGCTGCAAATATGCACTCTGGACATGAAGTAGGCCAAGGTTATTATGTTATAAAAATGAAATGTTGGGAAGTTTTGGCAACATGTTGAATTAATTAGGAAGTATCAAGGAATACTAAGCAAGTTCCCATTATGTGAAATATTTAAGAGTTTCTGTCCCACAACTTAGGGCATTCTGTCCATCATATCTTTCAAAGCACATTCTTCCAGAAAAAAAAATCACCCATGGCTGGTCCTTTTAGAGACAAAAATAGAGTACTCATTAGGAAGAAGCAGTAGCTGATGCTGAAGAGTGAATAGGAAGAAACTTTGTGTGTAAAAGTGTCTCAATAAAAATCTACTTATTGTCCTTCTCTGCATCCAAATCCAGAAACTAAGTCTCATGTTCATTAAAAATCAATTAAAACTGAAATATCCCAATGCCTCCAACATCTGTAGCTGGGGAGAAATAAAAGACTGATATGTACTGAAGTATTGAAGAGTATTGAATACTCTTGATCTCTCAGATCACAATTTTATAACAGTACGTTTGTTGTCGTTTATCCAAACAGGTGCATATTATTAACTGATATGGGCTTAACAGATCCGCCTCAAGTGGATGGAAGAACTCTAGTTCAACTTCCAGGAGACAGATCACAATATAAACTAGTTTCCCTCTTAGCTAGCTCATGGGATCTGTCTTAAAAAGATCCTTATTGTGTTATAAAGACCTAAAAATGTCCTGACATTGTGATTTAACTGGATATACACAGTGCATAAAAGTATATTCCTGCATTCTTTGTTCAGATATCATTAGTTGCACTAGCAAACTTGCTCAACCCATTAACATTGTCTTAACCCCCTTGTCCTTAGTAGTCATAAATGAGGACACGACAGTAAAGTAGGCAAAAGGGTCAATTTTGGTTTCAGAATTCTGGTTTTTAATTCTGCTTTTGGTACTGTCAGCTTTTCATTGCCAAGACCAAATACCTGAGAAAATCATCTTAATGAGGGAAAAAATATTTTGGCTCATCGTTTCAGAAGTTCGACCTGACTGTTTGATACCATTATTTTTTGGTGTATCAGGTACTTTTCTGCAACGATAAAATGCCCGGCAAAGTAACTTATGCAACGAAGTGTTTATATTCACTTTGAAGCATGGATATGCTGTCCATCAAGGTGGGGCAGGTATGGCAGAGGGAACATGAGATTGTATTGTATCCATAGTTGGGAAGCAAAGATGAATTTTTTATCACTTTTTTTTTTTTTTTTTTTTTTACAGTCCAGTCATTACCCACCTCCCGGTCTGCTTCTTAGAGTTCTTTATCCCATTCATCCTCTCCCTGTCTCCAAGGGGATTACTCTCCCTCCCCCATCAGACCTCCCCACTTTCTGGGGCCTCAAGTCTCTCAAGGGTTAGGTGCATCTTCTCCCACTGATACCAGACCAAACAGACCCCTGCTGTATATGTGTCGGGACCTCGGACCAGCTAGTGTATGCTGCCTGGTTGGTGGCTCAGTGACTGAGAGATCTCAGGGGTTCAGGTTAATTGAGACTGCTAGGCAAAGATGAATTCTGCCTATGCTTGCTCTTTATTCTGTCCAGGACCCAGCCCACAAAATGGTGCTGCCCATGTTTAGAATGGATACACCCACCACAGTTAAATCTCTACGGAGATTCCCTCACAGACATACCCAGAGTTTGTCTCCTAGGTCATTAGAAATCCTATCAAGTTGACAACCAAAATTAACTATCATACTATGCTATGGTGGGATAGAACATAATGCCAATGTTACAGACAGAAAGGAGAGAAGGGAGAAAAAGCTGGGAAGGTGGAGAAGGGGAGGTTTCATTTAAAGGTATCCTATGGCCTGCCACATCTGCCTCCTTGACTCTGTATAATTATGATGTCATTAGTGGATACACCCATTGATGAGGCCTATACATCATGGTCCAGTTTCAAATTCTCACTTCTTAGTACTGCTTGCTCCATTGCAGCCAGAGCACACATTTAATCCATGAATCTTTGGGAGAGATACCAACCATAGCATCCTAGTAACTGCGATATCTAATTAATATTTATCCAACTGTCCCTCAGTTTTATCATCTGTAAAGTAAACTTAATAGTAGCACTCATGTGAGGAATATACTTTAATTAACTTAGTATGTATGAATACCTTAGGATGTAAAATTAAGTATCTACTATATCACTCATAGTTACTATAATTATTACTGGTTGGCTTGCCTGTTTGCTTGTTTCTTTCTTTGAGTGAGAGTCTTTCTGTAGCCCACAGTGGCACCAAACTCCCTATGTGTTCAAGGAAGACGCTCACCTCTTCATCTTCCTGCGTCTACCTCCTGAGTGTTATGATGGAGTGCCCAGTTTATTCAATGCTGGGTATCAAAGCTTGACCCCAGTTTATACAAAACAAGCACCCTACCAATGAAGCGGCATCTCTAGTACACTTCTGATAATTTTCACCCAGAACTTAATTTATTTTTTATAAGCAAAAATAATTATAAAGAACAGGTGGAAGACAACCCAAAATGCAGTCTGCTACATTGTCACCTGTTGACTGACTCCACCCAGTTTTTAGTTTCCATTTAATCAGCCTTGATATCTCTGCACCCTATTTAGGGGAAGAATTTACAATGTATTTATGGTATTCTGTGTATTTTAGAAACATCACCTATAGCGTCATGAGCATCTTTGTGAGGCATTTGTATAACTCACTGACCAGTTTTCTGACTCTATAGAAAATTTCTTAAGTTTACAGTTCTCTCCTGAATAAGACAGCCAATTACCCAGGGGTCACCTTGACTCGTCATCTTCCACATCTGTCTTTACAGAGTCTTTATTTTGTCCAAATGGCTTTCATCTCCAGCCCATATTATGCCTATGCTCTTTAGATGTTGTAGACTTTAATTGTGCTCCCCCCTCTCTCTGTGTGTATGTGTGTATTTGAAATTATAGCTGAGCTTATTAGGAGTTGCTGTTTTCTCAGCTCTCAACTCAATGTCACATGCTAAGGAAAAACTTCTCTTCCATCCTAAATTCTCTGTCCTCTCCCTTACTTTTTACTACAGTATCCTAGTCATTTCTCCTATGCGCTAAATTGTGTCCCTTTCAAAGTGCATGTGATAAAGTATCACCTTCCATATAATAGTATGGGACCTTTATAGGAGGTCATGAGGGGATGACCTTCATAAAGACTTAGCGTCCTAATAAGACACTAAGATCTGTTCCCTTCCTTTACTGCACAAGGAGATGGAGAGGAGGGAGTCCTTTACAAACCAGGGAACTTAAACCAGAAACTAAACTCTGATAAAAACTTGACCTTGGTGCCTAGCCTTCATAAACCATTCTTGCCATTTAAAGCATCAGTTTATGTTGCATTTTAGTGACAAAACAAGCTGATACGTTTCCTATACAATGTGTCTCACACTCTGGATTTATCTTGTTTATGTGTATAATCCCATGAAGGTTGGGGACTCTGTCATCTGTCACCAGGGACAGTGACCAGCAAACAAAGTAGATTGTGGTGACATTTGTAAAAAATTGAAACAAGGTATACACTAACACATCACACACACACCCACACACACACACATTGAAGGCTAAGATACAAATATGAGGGAGAACTTGCTGGTTTTTTTTTTTTTTTTCTGAATTTAGGTGACTTCCCTGAATATTATACTTAAAAACATCCCAAGGTGAAAAAACTTTATGTGACTCACAGTGCTCTGTGGCCACTATATTATAGCTAGACTTGAAAGTTAGCACCATCTGGCTTTTGAACATCATCCTAGAATTCTACTAGACTAAATAATTGTAGAAGACTAATGAAAATGGCCAATCCTTCTGCTTATTTGCTTCCAGGACTGAGAATGCAGACCTGGTGGAGAAAATGGGATCAAGGAATTTGCATCATAATCTTGAAGTGTGTATGTGTGAAGATTATGCACATATACACACATACACACACTTTCTCTCTCCACACACACACACATACACACATCATACATACACACACACTCACACACAGACATACTTCATATACACGCTCACATATACACACTCTCACACACATGCACTCACCCATACACACACTCATACACACCTTCAAGGCAACTTGAAGAGCTACTTTGCTAAGGTTCGTGGAGCTATCTGGGGCAAAAGGTATCCCCTTTATTCAGCCTACAGGAAGAGTACAGAGTACAGTACCAAAGATGGATTCCCATTTCTAGTTTCTGATGAGCACACAGACCCAGCAACAAGCTAGAATGGAAAACACTGAAGAGAAGGTCATCCTGTTCTGCAACTTTGACTTCTGTGATAGCAATTGTCATGCCAACGAGGATCAGGACATAGCTCCAATAGTTATTTCTTCCCAACACTCCAGGGATGGTATGAACTTAATGTAATTTATAAAGAATAGTGAATGGACTTGTGGTTAATCTAGGCTGGTTTACTGGACCCATAGACAAAACATTCCCAGCACATAGCTTTCCTAGTAAATTCTTCTTAATGAACCAACTGGCATTCTTTCATACACAATGATTAATAGTACTTTAGAGTGTATAGCAATTTCTATCAGCAAGTCAACAATGAGAGAAAAACCCAGGTTCCAGGCAGAGCTCAGCAGAGTCAGTGCAAGAAGCCATGCACTTGGACTCCAGTCCTAACCTCAGCACTTGGAAGCCTGGCTCCTCAGAGTGCTCAGCATATGCGAATATTTCACTCTTGCTCCCTCCCACCCACATCAGCATTCTAGAACAGCCACTAGGGATCCAAGAGAAAGGAGAGGAAAAAGATTGTGACACCAGCAACAGTGATGGCATTTCTTCCCTAGTTTCTCTCAACTTGAATAGGTTATTCATACCCAAGAACACAAGGAATAAATAACCTCAGGCCAGAAAATCAAAAGAGTGTGTGTGGGAGAACCCAACACAACAAAATAATGGGAATCAGCAAACCTGCTCCTTGATAACTCTCAATATCAATGGTCTTGATCCTCCAATAAAAACACACAAACTAATAGATTGGATACAAAAATGGGCTCCATCTTTGTGCTGTATCCAAGAAACATAACTTAACAACAAGGATAAATATCACCTTAGTGTAAAAAGATGAAAAAAGATATTCCAAGCAAATGGACCCAAGTAGCGAGATGGTGTAGTCATGTTAATATCTGACATAGTAGACTTCAAACCCTAACTAGTCAGAAGAGTTAGAGAAGGACAGTTAAAGGAAAAAATCCATGAAGAGGACTGTAGGCTTATATTTTTCGAAATCTACATTTAATAAGTATACTTAAATGCTTTAAACCTCTCTTCTAGCCTACCACTCTCCAGAGGTAGTAGAGAGAAAAGGTTAATAGGGCAAAGGAAGATGTGGACCTCTTTAAAATTAGTTCTTTTGAGCGAATACAATCTACAATGTTAGGATATCAGCAGTTCAGTTCACATGAATCAGCAGCAGTAGTTCAATCGACTCAACACAAAATCAGCAACTGAAGTTTGATTCAAAAGAAACCATGAGGCTCTGCCAATCCACCGGAGTCTGGGGAAGCAGCAAGAAGATGCTGAAAAACCACCAGAAGTTCTTGGTGTGTTTCTATTTACAAGTCACAACAAACTATGATAAGCAAAGAAAGGCAAACCAATTCCATACATTGTTGTCAGCAAAGACCAGTGTCAGCAAAGCCCAATGAAGACCAGAAAAGAGTGGCAAGGGGAAGCAATGCCAGAGCATTGTCCACTGTCTGTTGGGTTATATTCATACTCTTTCCAAACATCACATATTCTCTTAAAACATCTCTAACAAAATTAGAGATGAAAACAGAGTCATAACAACAAACAAGAAATGCAGGGAATTGTGTAGACATACTTTTGAAAACATACTATATCAAATTGGAAAACATAAAAGAAATGGAAATTTTCTTGATTTATATCACTTATCAAAGTTAATGTCAGATGAGCAATTTAAACCAACATATATCCCCTAGTAAAATAAAAGCAGTATTAAAAGTATCCCAGTGAGTAAAAGCCCAAAGTTAGATGGATTCAGTGCAGAATTAATACCACACTTTCAAAGAAGAGTTAACACCAATACTCCTCAAATTGTACTGCAATGCAGAAACAGAAGAAACACTGCCAGATTTTTTTATGAAGCCACAGTTATCCTGCACACAAACCACACAATGACCTAACAAAGAAGAGAATTACACACCAATATTCCATGTGAAAACACAAAAATAAGCATCCCATATATATATATTACGGACTGGTATAATTAACATAGCAAAAATGGCCATGCTACCGAAAGCAACCTACAGTGTTAACAGAATCTATATCAATTCTAATACCATTTTCAGAGAAATTGAAAGCACAATTTTCAGCTTCATATGGAAAGACAAAAACCCCAGGATAACTGAAATGATCTTGAATAATAACAGCATGTGTCACATTAGCAAAGGACATACTTCTAAGAGATAACAAGAAAATATAACAAAATAAATTATTATAAAGTAAAACAAAATTCCTCACGCAGAAGTTGGACAAGGCAGCCAAAAGAAGAGAAAGAGCCCAGAGAAGGCACAAGAATCAGAGATGCACTTGTTCACACACTCATAAAAATACCAAGCTAAAAGCTGTAATACACACAAAGAGGACCCAGTAGAGACCCATGCTGGCCCTGACCCTGCTGCTTCAATCTCTGTAAGTTCATATGAGCTTTTCTCATGCTAATTTAGAGGGCCTTGCTTTCTTGGTGTAGCCAACCCCTCTGGCTTTTACACTCTTTCCACTCTCAGTTAGCTGTGGTTCCTGGAGCTCTGAGGGGAGGAATTTGATGGAGACATCCCATTAAGTGCTGAGTGCCCCAAGGTCTCCTTCCCTCCCTCTCCCCACAACTCCCCTCCATCCTGTGTGCCTGTATGTAATGCCTGGCTCGGAGTCTATGTATTTGTTCCCATCTGCTGTGGGAGGACGCTTCTCTGATGGTAGCTGAATAAGGCGCTGATCTATGAGTATAGCAGAATATCTCTTAGAAGCGTCTTCTTTTCTAGTAAGAGACACAAACGGAGTGGATCTGGAGGGGAGGAGAGCTGGAGAGGAACTAGGAGGGGTAGAAGGATGGGAAGCTATAATCAGGATGTATTGTATGAGAAAAGACTTTATTTTCAATAAAAGGAGGAAAAAAGAAAAAAATGAATTTCATTGAGTATAACATTTTAATAAATTATATATATTTAATACAATTTAAGAAAGTTTGCATATATTATACCTGCAAAATAATATCCACAGTAAAAAATAAGCATCTCAGCCCGCACTTTTCTAGGGTCACTGTAGAATTCTCTCTCAAGCTATCTGCTTGAGAATTATTTACAGAATATATATTACAGAATAATTTGCTAGAAACTACTGGACCACTTTCACTCACTATAGGTTAATTTGCATTTTCTAGAGCTTTATTTAAACAAAATTAAATGTTTACTCTAATTATCAAAAAAAAAAAAAAAAAAAAAAAAAAGCTGCTGGAGGAATCACCACCCTCAGTCTGAAATTTTACTACAGGAATAAAAACACCCTGGCATTGACATAAAAACAGACATATTGATCAATAGAATCAAACTGAAGACCCAGACATAAACTCACATCCTTTTGGACACCTGAGTTTTTTTAAAAAGAAGCCAGAAATTCACAGTGGAGAAAAAAAAGATAGTGTAATGACTGGTTTTGTGTGTCAACTTGATATAAGCTGGAGTTATCGCAGAGAAAGGAGCCTCCCTTGAGGAAATGCCTCATGAGATCCAGCTGTAAGGCATTTTCTCAATTAGTGATCAAGGGTGGGAGTGCCCATTGTGGGCGGGGCCATCCCTGGGCTGGTAGTCCTGGGTTCTATAAGAAAGCAAGCTGAGCAAGCCAGGGTAAGAAAGCCAGTAAATGACATCACTCTATGGCCTCTGCATCAGCTCCTGCTTCCTGACCTGCTTGAGTTCCTGGCCTGACTTCCTTTGGTGATGAACAGCAGTGTGGAAGTGTAAGCTGAATAAATCCTTTCCTCCCTTGGTCATGATGTTTGTGCAAGAATACAAACCCTGGCTAAGACAGATAGTATCTTCCACAAATAGTGCTGGTCAACTTGGATGGCTTCATATAAAAGATTCCAAATAGATCCATACACATCAACATTATCCTGCACAAAATTAAACTCCAAAGGGATCAAGGACCTCAACATAAAACCAGATAGACTGAACACAATAGAAGAGAAATTAAGGAATAGCCATGAATTCATTAGCAGAGAAAGGACTTTCTGAACAGAACACCATTAGCACAGACACTAAGACCAACAATGAATAAATGGGACCTTATGAGAGTCAAAAGCTTCTGTCCTGGAAAGGATGGCATCATTTGGATAAAGTGGTAGACTACAGAATAGGAAATAGGTTTACCAAGTACACAACTAATGGAGGGCTAACATCTAAAATATACTAAGAACTAAACAGCCTGGACATCAAGAAAAGAAATAGTTTGATTTAAAATGGGGTACACATCTAAAATAAAGTTCTCAAAAGACCACAAATGGGAGAGGGGCCCTTAAAAAAATGCTCAAGGTAGTTAATCAACAGGGAAAGGCAAATGAAAACTACTTTGGCATTTCATCTTAAACCAGTCAGAACAGCCAAGATCAATAAAAAAATGACAGCTCAGGCTGGAAAGGATGTGGGATATGAAAAGGAACACTCCTCAATTGCTGATGGGAGTGCAAATCTGTATAGCTACAGCTGAAAGCATTGTGGTGATTCCTTAGGAAGCAGGCAATTGATCTACCTCAAGCTCCAGCTGCATTACTCTTTGTCATAAACCCAAAAGATTCTTCACCTTACTACAGAGCACTTGTTCATCCATGTTAACTGCTGTTTATTTCTTAATAGACAGTAACTGGAAACAACATAGATGTCTGTCAGTGGAAGACCTGATAAAGAAATATTCCGTTGTGGCATATTTACACAACAGAATATTACTCTCAGGAGACAGTTGATGCTCCTGTCAGCATCAGCTTGCTTTCTTATAGAACCCAGGACCACCAGCCCAGGGATGGCACCACCCACAATGAGCCCTCCAACCCTTGATCACTAATTGAGAAAATGCCTTACAGCTGGATCTCATAGAGGCTTTTCCTCAAGGGGAAAAAAAAATCATAAAGTTTACATATAAATGGATGGAACAAGAAAAATAAATGTCCTGAGTGAGGTCAGTCAGACAGAAAAAAGACAAATATGGTATGTATTTGCTTATATCTTAGCTGTTAAGGAAATAGTATGTATAGTCATGGATTGGAGGACTGAAACCAGAAGATTAAATAGACTGGGGAGAGAAGAGGAGGTAAGGAGGAAATATGGAAGGTATGGCTAAAACTAAGATGTAACATGGTTCTCTACCCTTGCCCCACCTCCTGATGACTCAGAGGCTTATTAACAAATCCCAAGGCATGCCGGCTCATTCCCTGATTAGCTCATAACTTATATTAACCCGTTTATACTGTTACATGTCTACCACATGGGCCAGTTTCATACATATGACTTCCTCCAAGTCTGGGTGGGAATCTTTCCATGCTTGACTCTTTCCCAGAGTTCCTCTCTCACATGCTACCTTCTATTCCAACGTTTCCTATAGCCCACAGGCTTTTTATTGACTGGTGATACTGCCACAAAGTACACTAAGGACCATTTGAGGGGTTGTATGGAAAATTAACTACAATAAAGCTTCTTAAAATGTGTATATTATGGAAGAAATCTAAACGGAATCATTAAATATGGGGAGACACAGCCCCAACTAAACATCTCTCACCACCAAATGAAATGGCCAGTGCTAGGAATGGAAGACATTTAACTGAGTTGTTGGAGTTGTTGGTCAAAAAGGGCCCATGGAAATCTCCAAACAATCCAGCCTATTACAAAGGCTATTGGTTGCTCTCGTAAATTGATGGTATGACACTGCTAATGTCAACACCTATAAATCTCCTTGAAAATGGAGGAGTCAAGCTGGTACCTGCTTAGAGCCTTCATCTCTACTGACAAGATGCCCCTGGTGCTGGAAGATACTCTATATACTACAGGAGAATAAAGATAAACATCAATCCTTCCAATTTACAATAATTACCTGGCTGCAAGGTACTCTGGTGCAATGGTACCACAATAGCTATGAGAGTAACCAACCACTATTTGATTGGATTTAAATCCCACTTCATGAGATGGAACCCAGGCTTGACACTGCTCAGTTGGCCAAGATCCTGAGGCTAAATAAGACATGACCCTAGGTGAGAGGCCAGTTACTATTGTTCTATTAAGGAACTAGCAATGAAATGACTCCTGACAACATTCTACTGTACTCATAGATTGGTGTCTTGCTCAGCCATCATTAGAGGAGCTTCCTTCTGCAGGAGGTGCATATGCAGAGACCCACAGCTGGACAATGTGCAGAGAATGAGAGACATGGAGCACTCGATCATAAATAGAATGTCTCCATCAAATTCCTCCCCTTAGGGCTCAGGGAACTATGTGGAAGAGGAGACAGGAAGATTGTTGTAGCCTGTGAGATTGGTAGACACTAAGGAAACAGTTCCTTTCAGATACAACAGATTTGATATAAAAACAAACTTACAGAGATTGTCAGCAGGCACAGGACCTACCAGGTCTAAGCCAGATGAGGTCTCAGTAATGACAGGGGAAGTGAACTTGAGACTCTAACCCAGATGTTATCTCCAACTGATAATCTCTCAAAAAGGAAAAATTGGTTTTCTTCAACACAGTCTCACTGGGTACAAAAATGCCCAGCAATAGATAGCTAATACAAAAAACTTAATGGTATTTTTAAGTTTTAAGTTATCATCATCATCACCATTTTGTTTCATAATGCTTTGTCTGGGTACTTTTTTTTTTAACATTATAGGTCTTTTGCTTATATATTATGCTTTCTGATTTTGTTTTTTATATAGGATTTCTGTGTGTGAGAATGTATGTTTCTTTCCTGTGCTTTTTTTTTTTTTTTTTGGTCCTTTTTCTGTTTATTTTATCCTATGCTTGTTTGTTTGTTTTCTTTTAATTTTATTTTATTTTTACTTTTTAGATGCTTTTTATTTTATAATCAGAGAGAGGATATGGGTTTAGATGGGTGTGGAGGATCTGGAAGAAGTTAGGGGGAGCCATAATCAGAATCTATTTATAAAAAAAATACATCCAATAAATAAATAAATATGAAATAGATATCCTAATTCAATAACAAATAAATAAATTAATATTAAGGTAAATTAAAAAGGTTTCCCAAATGAGAAATGAGTGTTCTACTGTCTCTTATTCTCTGCACATTGGTTGTGGATCTCTATGTTAATTGCCATCTACCACAAAAAGAAATTGCATTTATGAGGGTTGTATATGGCACTCACTTATAAATACAGTGATATATCCTTAGGTGTAGGTTATGTCCATTTAAAAGATAATAGTAGTAAGTTTTCCCCAGGCATGCATGGCCACAAGTGTTTTATCCCAATATTTTTTGGAGCAGGCCTTAAATTCAAGCAGAGAGTGGTTGGTTACTCCAACATCATTCAAGCCCACTATTGCTCTAGTGAGCCTGTCTTGTCAGCTTGATCATTATTGTGGTTTACAGGCTTCATAACTGGATAGGATTAATGAGAACTATTTTTCAGTAGTGTGCACAGCACCATACAGTACCCTGAGAGCTAGCCAGTAGGGAGGAAACTTCAGGAGAGCACTAGCTTGCTTTTCCCATGTTCTGTAACTCAGTGTGTAGTGTCTTCAGCAGTAGGGTTTTACCATCAAGTTCTGGAGAATAAGAGCAATGGCAATTGCTTGTAATGTTTTCAGGTCTATAAGACCCAACAGACCAACAAATCCAGAGGAGTTAACCCATTCCTGGCACTGAGATTTTTATTGGGTAACTAATGGTTTGTAGGATAGGTAGTTTTTCCCCTATAATCAATAACTTTAAAGTCTTACGTTTGTATATGTATATATTATATGAAATTTCTATGGTTGTTGATTCCACATGACTTACTCAAGGCTCAGAGATCATCATGGAAGACAGAACAGAAAGACTGTAAGAGTCAGAAGTGGTGGATGACTATAACAAAGCTCTGCTTTCTGAACACAGAAGAGCAGTTCTGTATACAAATTTTAGCATTGGTGATAGCATGGTAAATACTGCTACAAGCTCAAGCCAAATACAGTCTGAGCATGGAATGGGAAGTCACGAGGAAGCTCTATGTCCAGCTGAGGAGCTGCTAGCAGTTGGTAACTCTAGGGAGAGTAAAAATAAGTTGTTTTTACTAAGAGTATGATCTCTGGTATGTCAACCGTACTCTAATAGCTGGTTTCATATCCAAGGATTTATAGGTGGCACAAAATTGGATTCTATGGATTTAAACTAAAAAGGATACAAATTTTGGGGGCCGGGCTGGCGAGGTAGGGGTGGATCTAGGAGGATAGGGAAGGAATGATGGGTAACTGTGGTCAAAATACATTGTATGAAATTCCTAAAGGATTAACTATTAAAATAAAAAATCTGAAAATGAATAAACAAACAAAAAGTACATGGTTTCATATCCAAAGAGAAGTATCACAGTACCTATGAAATGAAGAAATGAAAAAAATAAATTCTTCATTTTCTCAATGTCCTGTTAGAAACAGTCATTTAGTAAACCATTTAAGAAATTAAATATCTAAGAGACTTAATGAGAAATGCATGTTGAGACCATGACTTCATCTCCAGAATTACTTTCTTAACTGTGTGAGGTCAATTTTAGAACACCCAAATGAAGCACAATTACTGTGTGCTGTAGACGTTCCTTTACAAATCAAAGTTATTATTAAGCAGTAACTTGTCCTCTTAGATCGTCACTATATTTTTTTATGCTTTGACTGAAACATCAGAATATCAACTAATTTTTCAGATCTATCAGTTCATAAATGCTACCACATTTCTGTAGCAAGAATTGCATCCTTTGTCTAGTCTAGGTCTGACATTCTAATGTGTGTAGAAAATTCTGGTATGGCCCTGACTCAAGTTCATTTTTATAGGTTTGAAAAACTACTTGAGGAAAAATAATTCTTCTACAGAGCAACAACCAGGTGTGACACACTTATAACAAAGTCTGTGGCATTGAAAGAGAATAAGAAATTTTAAGTTCTATGTATTGGTTGTCAATTAAGGACATCTCCATCCCAGATGTCTAGAAAAGAGCAAAAAATGTAATGAAAAACTGAAAGAGCAGCTTCACAGGAAACACTGAAGTTGGTGTGAATTTGAGTGTCGCTTCAGGTCTCTTCTGACAACTTACAATAGAAGAAGAAGAGAGGCATTGTCCTTTGATTCTCTTCCCTTTGACCTGCTTTCGGACTTGCAGGCTTTGGCAGTGTTACATAGGGAGCAATGGTAGAGCCTACCAGAAGATTGTGGCACCCAAAGCTCCCTTCAGATTCCTAGAGCAGGAGTACGTAATAGGTATAGTTGTCCATCATAAGACACTCCTTGAGTCTCCTACAAATGCTTGCTGACCAGTGTAGAAGCAGGGTGCAAGTGGGTTCTAGACACAGTGAAATTTATTTATAATAAAATCGACTATTATAAAATATAAATGATAAAATCGTGATGAATGAATAAATAACCTCATCTCCAGGTACAACTCAGATATGACTTAGAAACTCGATGAAAGTTCGTCCTGTGTTAGTATCTGTCAGTTTAGTGCTTGGGCATCACTGACTTGGGGAAAGAGGACGAAAGAGTAAGATGTATGCACTAGTACATTTGAGTCATTTAATTATAATGTGGTTGATCTCAATTTAATATACATCACTGTCTATATCCACTGAAATTCCAATGCCTGTGAAATTGCCATGTTTCTGTTCCTACCTCTATTTTACAGGGATTTCTCTGGAATAAGCACCTTAATGTCACTGAGAGTGGAAGAGAGAGTCCTTCAACACTACCACTAACTAAAGCATATTTAGTTCCAGAAATAAAAACAAATTGTACACAATGGTAAATCATTAAGTAAGGTTCTCACTCAAAGAACTCCATATTGGATCATCTATGAAGAGGTAAACCAGTCAATACATTCATTTCTTTTTATTACTTATTGTGATGGCTAATCTTGGTTGTCAACTTGACGATCTAGGACCAACTAAAACTGAAGCGCCTGGCCACGTGTGTGGAGGGTTTTCTTGACTGGTTCATTTGAGGTGGGAAGACCTACCCTAAATCTGAGCCACACCCTCTGGTGGCAGGCAACACAAAAGGACATGGAGGAAGGAAGCTTTTGCGCTCAGCCTGCTTGCCCTCACTCTCACAGGAAAGCTTGTCTCTCTTGTACTGAGGTGTTCCTTTGCTAATCTTAGAACCTAAGTCTTCAGGATTCCAATGTAGGTTGAAGACCAGCAGTCTCTAGAAACTTCTTTTAGAATTCCAATGGCAGATTGGGGTTGTTGAGCTATCCAGTCTTCTGACCTGAACAACTACTAGATTTTTGTTATTTCTATCAGGAGATAGCCATTGTTGGACTACTCAGACCACAGCCTAATAAATTCTCTCTCCCTCTTTCCTCTCTCCTCTCTCTGTCTCTCTCTGTCTCTCTCTCTGTCTCTCTCTCTCTCTCCTCTCTCTCTCTCTCTCTCTCTCTCTGTGCGTGTATGTGTCTATGTGCATGGTGTTTATGTGTCTGTGTGAGAATGTGTGTGTGAGCATGTGCATGGATGTGTGTGTTCATTCTATGGACTGTATTATTTATAAAACCTTAGACAATACACTTATTAAAGGAGAAGCAAGGTAATCTTTGAGTGTTTCAAGTATGTACAAGTTCTATATGTATATAAAATATAGACACATTGACATACGTATAAAAATATATTTTGACTTACATGTAATGTCCAAGTATACTTTGCCTCTGCAGATGCATGCATATTGTATGTAATGAATGTTTTAGTTCATAGGCCTTATTTTCAGAATTGGCTTCTTGGTAGTAACTGCATCTGACTTCGCAAAATATTTGTACTGAAGAATAACCTTGGGTTGGGGCCTCTCCTTGCTATTGTCTTGTTTTGGTTTTGATAGATGGTTTATTTTTGTCCTGAGTCAATGGGAACCTGTCCTGTGAATCATTTTCTAAATCTACAAGGCTGTCCAGTTAGGACTTTTAGAATTCTCAAGAAGGTTACAGAAGAGATGGAGGTCAGATGCTTGTAAAAGAAAATTGCCTTAGTCATTTAAAGGACAACAGAAAGCTTGGTTCTGGGCATTTACACATGAAAAATGGAAAATTATAATGGGCAAGGTGATGCTGGATGAACACAGTTACATTAGCCAAAATCACAAGTCAGAGGTCCATCTGGAATGTGTGACCCTTGCCACTAGCTCCATGGGAAAATGTATTAGATGAAGAACCCCCAGGTCTTATCTGATAGGTGACATAAAAATTAGGCTTGACTTGGGCCAACAATGTACATTTAGAGCCAAAATTAGAATGAAAGGCCATTTAAAACACTCTATGTTTTTGATGTTATTTCAGGGTGTTACAGAATGGTGAAGTCTAAGTGTATCCAGCACAGAGTTGTGGTGTTCTCTGAGCACAGAAGGAAATAAGGGAGGAGTAATGAGTAGACAGGGAATGTAGTGCCTGTACATGTCAGTTCATACCACAGCCTAATGTGGCATAAGAAGAAAATGTCTCCTAGATAGCTTACCTTCTAATTTATGTCATAATGCATTAGTTAAGAAGCCACATAAAGTGGTGCACTTTTAAACCCAGCACAGTCAATGTGACTGTGAAGCCATCCTGATTGATACAGCAGTTCTGGGAAAGCCAGGGCCACATAGAGAGACCCTGTCTCAAACAAAGCAACAACAACAAACAAAAACCTAGCTAACCATACAAGCAATCTAAAACACTTGTTAATATCCATGAGTACTACCAAAGTCATTCCATTACTAAGTAATTATTTATCTTGTCTAATATTCTCCTTTTCTGAGGGGGCAGTTCCTACCTGTGAGATAGACAAAACAGTTGCTTTTAAACATTTCTAAGTAATTATGATCATCAAAGGACAGCATGCCCATATGGGCTCTGGACATACGTAGATCAGGTAATCAGGTCCTCTCCTCACACAAACGAAAAGGTCAATGAACATCTCACAAGGAAGGAAAGGATGAAAAGATGAAGGAGAGGGTCAGATGGAAAGGAAAATTTTACCTAATTAGGTCATAACATGTCTTCTCTAAATGAAACTGATAGGGCTGTGTGTCTAGACCTATAATCCAAGATCTTAGGAGGCAGAAGCAGGGGGATTACAACTTCTAAATTAGCCTGGTCTCCACAGTGAGTTCCAGACTAGCCTGGGCTAACAGAGTTAGACCTTGTTTTTTTGTTGTTGTTGTTTTGTTTTTTAAGATTTATTTATTTTATGTATATGAGTGCACTGTAGTCTTCAGATACACCAGAAGAGGGCACCAGATGCCATTACAGATGGTTGTGAGCCATCATGTGGTTGCTGGGAATTGAACTCAGGACCTCTGAGTTCATTGCTCTTAACCACTGAGCCATCTCTCCAGCCTGAGACCTTGCTTTAAAAACCAAAAACCAAAAGATCAAGGTGGGGGTACAGCAGCCTGATTCTTGTGATCTGGTTCTGTGTAAATGAGCTTCATCTGGGAAGAAAACAAATAAAAGATGAAAAAAATAAAAGACTACCTACTTGCCACAGATTTTGACCTCATTAAAAGCAACCATGGGAAGGTTGTCTTAGATCTTTGTGACTCTGTGACTGTGCCATGCTAAACAAATTAATAACAATTAATAAAACAATAATTAATAAGTAGAGGTTGTAGGTATGAAGAAAGTTGAACCCACTTGAGTATAAAGTTTCCAAGCTGCCCTCGGCACTTTAGCAATATCATTTACATATAAATAATTGACACCCAGTTAGAAATCACTTTGATCTGTTCATTAACAGTCTCAAAGGGCCACAAATAAGCAATGTTTTGTTTGACTAGTTCCAATTATTGTAGTAATTAAAAATTTGTTGAATAAACAAGTTCAGCTTCAATTACTTAATTAATTAATATAATAGAAATGCAATTCTGAAAAAGGACAATTTCATGATTAAGACTGAAATGCCAGATTCATTACCCAGAAAATATGAACTCCTGTGATATCAGTAGACTGACAGTAATTTTCCAACTTTGGCCCTTAAGTTCTCAAATATTTGACATTTAGGACCCTCAGCTTAACTAACATTCACTGTCAAATTGTTATATGGTCTCCTTTGTCTTCAGCTTCCACACCCAAGCTCAAGGGAGCCTTCTTCAGTCAGCTAACTCATAGAGGTTTGAACTTCACTGAGGAGACATGCTGCTCTGCATAAATGATTTGCAATGCAGAGAAGGCAAACTATGATAAATTCTCCAGTCACTGTAGCCTTAAGACATAAGAAAAACCAAGGGAAGCTTGATAGACCTCCATAGCATTTTGCTTGTCTACTTAGCTTTCTAATTCTCTTTTGTGCTTTGAATATGTGCCCAGCTTAGAGGGTGCTGTCTTTAGGAGTTCCTGGTGAGGACCTTGGGAGCAAGTAAGATGACTGAGTATGAAGATGTTCAGTTCTTTTTCAGGTTCCACATAAAGCTTCTCATTGATAAAAGGGAGGAGAGCAGAGCCACATGCTCTCCTGAGAGCCATTGACTTCTCTGAGCAAACTCCCACTGAGCTATTTGCCAAATTGTAGAGGCAAATGAGGCAGGAGAAAGGGGTGCTCACTCACAGACTCACTAGAGAGACTGAAGGGGGAACTGGCAATTTGAGTGACCACATGTCTACATCAGTGTTGGAGTCTACTCCCATCTAGACAATGTACCTGAGCCTGTCCTTACCCATCAGCTCCTTGGCCCTCTTCTACACTTCCCTGTGTTCACGGCACACACTTGCCATTTCTTGCCCTGCCACAAGGCTCTCATTCCTTGGCCTACTCCAAATGAATATAGCAGTATAACAAACAAAACACTCACTTGGATTGTGTTTGGGTCATTCTAAGAGAAATGATGCATAAGGCAATTGTGGAGAACGGAAGTCTGAGGTCAGACAGAAACAAGGGGGCTCTTTCCAATTTCATACTCCACCTCCTGCACCCATCACCATTCCTGCCTTACCTTGTGGTTCAAGAAATGTTAGGATATATACTAATAGATAAGTAATACTAAAATCACTATAGAATGAAGCTGTGGAGTGGCCATATACATCCATGGATAAAGGCACCTGCTGCCAAGCCTGGGTATCCAAGTGAAAAGATTCATACACACACACACACACACACACACAACACACACACACACACAATGTAATAATGGTTAAAAAGAAACTTGTATTTAGGTTGTGATATGCCAGGATGTTTGTTCAATTTCTTCCTTTTGTCTTTTTCACAATTCCTGCTGTGTTGATGAGTAGGCTGTATGGACACCCTTTAAGTAACCATGATGTAAACCTCTACATTTAGTTGTAATCAAGATAAAAGCATATTCCAAGGGATTCAAGAGTGACTTGCATGAAAGTTTAAGTGTGTCAGTCTGAAATATGAAGGTACTTGGCTGAACTCTGAAGGCATTACAATCTGGTATTTCATTAACATTTCCCAGAAGCTTTCAAAATGTTACCCAGTGTTCAGGCAACTCTCCAAATGTCCTGGTCTACCTAATTTAAAATCTACCAAAGTCAATGGTCATTCTTTAAAAGTCAGAAAACATGCACTAAGTCAGTTCAACATTGTAGTTTTCAAGACTTCATGCATCTAGTGGTGGTGGTTTAGTTGTTGGAACCCATTCTGTCACCAAGAACAGTTAGAAAGGACAAGCACAGGACAAAATTCATCCCCCATTTAAGTGATCAGAGAGATAATGGAATGACTGGAAGTATCTGGCCAAGACTGGAAAGAGAAAATGCTGCCTATTGTAATGAGGATGATTTTACCATGAGAACATGTGCTGGTCCTGAGGCTGCTTGGAACCTCTCAGAATTCTCATCACATTATAGGGTAAACGATGAGCATCAGAATCCATAGGCCCATGGCACTTTGGATTCAGATTCTCCAAGTCTGGACTCTAAGAATAATTAATCTGGCAAGGTTCAAATTATCCTTTTAGCCCAGAGTCTTCCACTCTAAAAATGGATTAAACTAATCCTTGACTACAAATATTCCCAGATACTTGCAGAATTGAACCAAGTTCTGCTAGAGAGAGACTAAATTATTCCATTCTAAAGAATGTTCTCAGAATTTGTTCTACCAACGTGCTGCACAAAACCAACGTGAAGAAGAGCAGGAGAGCCGGGTAGCTAGGAACACACAGGGACTGTCTATGTCACGTGGGATAAACTAGACCTCAAAGTCACTAAAAAACACTCTAAACCTCATTTGATGGCAGCAGAATTACGAGCATTTTCCTAGAGACACTCAGAGATATAAATACACATAGGCCATGTTTGCTCCTTTTACAGAATTTGTAGTGCAGTAATGGAAAATGTGTATGCATCTTCTCTCTTTCATTTATTGTTCCATGTTAGATAGGAAAAGCTCAAGAAACTTAAAAGCCCAGGAAACATCAGCAAACCTCCAAGTCTGCATGGAAAACATTCAGTGAAACAATGGCCTCAAAAATATCGAAATTTCCTCAAGAATCTTGTGGTAGAAGATGTAAATGACTGGAGCCCAGTGCTAGCGACAGAGGAACGTGTTTCCTGTGAAGACTTTTCACACAGTTGTAACGACTTGAGAAGAGCCCAGTGCCAGCAAGAGAGGAACGTGTTTCCTGTGAAGACACTTCACACGGTCATAATGACTTGAGTTGCAGAAGAGACCAGAGCTGAGGCAATGATGACTTTGCCCTTGGCTAGGGCTGCTTAGTTCTGAACACCTCTGACCCCTTTGTTTGAGTCTGAACTTCATATTAAGATCCAAAGACAGGCTTAAGGAGAACTGGACCTCTTTGGTCCTCTTTCCAGCGTGATTATATTAAGTAAATCTTTTTCTTTTTTTTTCAGAAAGAAAGAAAGGAAGAAAGAAAGAAAGAAAGAAAGAAAGAAAGAAAGAAAGAAAGAAAAGAAAGGGAGAAGAGAAAGAGGAAGGAAGGAGGAAGGGGGAAGAAGGAAGGAAGAAAGAAAGGAAAAGGAAGGAACAAAGGAAGGAACAAAGGAAGGGAGGAAGGGAAGGAAGGAAGGACAGAAGGAAGGAAGGGGAAGAATGATGTCAAGGAGGAAATGTAAAACAATCCTGCAGCTCCCGTCAATATGGGAAATACTACCGACTAAAGAAGGGGAAACTGGCTTAGGTGAATATACAAGACTATCTAAAAGACAATGGCTGGGGGAGCAAATGGTGACCTAGCATTTAGACATCTAAAATGACATGACTCCTTGGTCTAGAATGTTCAGTAGTCTTGACTCTACCACAGGATCACATCTAAGTAGCAAGCTTACAACAGACTGAGCTGAATGTACAAAGAACTTGACAGAAACAGAAATATATCCAGCCCAATGCAAATTGAAACTTCAGGTTAGTATCCTGTTTTGGGTTCAGGATCCCACAGCTGGAAGGCTTGTTTCCACTGCTTCTGATTCTAAGGTCTGGGCTGGTGTCACAGAAGAAGGTGAGTTCTTTGAAGGCCCTGGAACAGGCTCAGCTGGAAGAGTGCTTCCTGGGACTTCTACTACAGTCCAAGTCCTTCCAGCCCACCCAATGGCTTCTGTTCCAGCAACCCAACATAAATTGTCTTTCCTGTGAGGCTCTGCTACTCAGAGAGCCCAGACCTCCCTTGAATAGCAACCTCGGCCACAAGTGTGATTGAAGCACGTGCTGCTATTCCTGATCTCCATCTTGCTGCCCCAGCTTCACTGAGAGCCTCTTATTCATCCTGGGAGCCCCGCTGAGAAAGGATAGGCTTTCTGTAGTTGCACAAGCACCAACTCCTTGTAACACATTGTCCTCTGCCTTTGGAACACAGCCTGTCTTCTGTCTGTCTATCTATCTATCTATCTATCTATCTATCTATCTATCATCATCTATGTATCATCTATATATGTATCTATCTAATCATATGTATCTGTCTATCATCTATCTATGTATCTATGTATGTATATATCTTTGTATGTACGTATATGTATCTATCAATCATTGTAATCTATGTATCTATCTATCTGTGTGTCTTTCTGTGTATATATCTTGGTATCTGTGTATGTATATGTATGTATGTATGTATCTATCTATCTATCTATACTATATCTATCTATCTATTATATATCCTGGTATGTATGTATGTATGTATGTATGTATGTATCTGTCTGTCTTCTCTTTTCCCTCTCTCTTAACCCTAAGATTCATTGCTTATACTGACCTCTGATCTCCACTTCAACTCACTGAATTCTTCTACATAGTAGGGTGGCAAGGAAGACTGCTTTCAATTTTTCTAGGTAAAAGATTGGATAAGGGTCCCATTGTTCATGTTAATGGCAACTGTTTTCAGCTGTAAGGTTTTAGGCATATCAGAGAAACAAGACTGTGTACAAGACCCACATCATAGCTACGACTCAATACACCTGTGCTGTGACTTCTGACCACCCCTCACGCTTTTCGTGATGTATCTGCATGCCAGGTGATGTCACTGACATGTCATTTCCCACACCTGCTTTAGTCTTTCAAGCTGCCCACAGACCACAGTCACTTGTGCTTGAAACCCATCATTTGCATGGTGTGTCAAGTGCTCAGTCATTAGCCCTGGCTGAAAGCAAGCAACTGGTCTGTGAAGACACTCACCTGCTTCTATCTTGTTGCTTCTTGTTTATTTTAATTATTATTTTACTGTCGTTTTGAGACAAGGTTCTGCTGCACAGCTTAGGCTGGGGTCAAACTCCTCTCCTCTTGCTTCAGGATCCTATCTTCTGAAACAAGGGGCTGTATAGCTACACCTGGCTCCGGCTGTTTCTTATGATAAACAATATTTTGTTGAAAGTTAATTATTGGGTTCATTTATTGAGTGCTTACCAGCAGATGAAAAATGTCTATTTTTGGAGTTCATAGGCTCCTTACCATTAGTCTAAGAGTTGGGAAGAGAAGATGAATCCCATTTATTCATGTTCCCAGGCACAGAATACATGTCTGTGGGAAACCAAAACATGGCACCCAGTATATGAAGGGATGCTGAAGTAAAAGTAGTAAAGAAGCAGGATAGGTCCTGCCCCTACTTGCTCAAACCTGACCGATGTACGGGCCTATGAGGTGTCCTTGTTTTCTCCACGAACAGCAAATCCAGTCACTGGAGGCCACTTTACATGTCTTCTCCAGAGGTAATGTAAGGAATAGACATTAACAAACAACACAAAACAGCATCTAACTTTTATTTGATTTTCTACATGTTGCTGCTACTAGGGCCTCAAGGTCTTTTGCTTTCATCTTGTCTTTTATTATTATTATTATTATTATATTATACTATTACTATTAGTATATTTCCTGTAGAATTGGTATTCCCTATTGTGAGTTCTGGGTTTCATGGATAAAAGAATTTAAAAACAGAATCAGAAGGGAGCTCAAGGACAATTTTATTTTAGAGAAAACAGGGCAGTCAAGCTGTGAGTCCCAGCAACTTTCAGGAGGAGGGAGACGAATGAAAGGAAAGGCTGTACATTCTGTGCTAGAGACAAGTCTTGAAGAACTGTGTTGGGAGGGGGACTACAGAGGAGTGGAGATACCCAGAGGGTCAAATGCAAACAGGCTTAGGATTTTGGCTTATATCTGAAGAAGAGATAGGAGGAGAAATGGAACTGGGGGAGAGTTATGCTTTTTGGACAAACCTGGGACAGTTGATCCAAAAGCATCTGAAATGAAGCAGAAGCTCTGGGAGAGGGTGGGTATATCATCTCACTAAGGGGATAATTATTTCTCCTATCTTCTTAGTGTGTTTTCAGGTATATCAGCTTTTGGGTGGGTTGGTCTTCCAGCCCCGTGGTTGACAAGGCCTACTTGGATTAACTCTTAAGGGCAATGAAATGCTTTTGTGATATTAAATCTTTCTGGGCAGCATCAAATACCATGTCTCTGTCAGGATCATGACCTATTTCTCTGACAAAGAAGAAAATTGTTTAATGGTGAATTTGAAAAGAAAAAAATAATGAAATAAAAGAAATAAATCTGTAAAACACCACAGTTTACCAGGACGAGATAATGTTCCCTTAATGGGCTTCAACAAGGCTTGGCACCTCAACCACCCTCCCTTAGTCTTGTACTTTACATCTTTGTGATGAGCAACTGGCATGCTCTCCTCCTTTCACACGGTATCTCAAATTCTAGTGAAGGCCATTGCAGTATTTTCCCCCTTTTAAAATTAGCATGGTGCTTGGAAAATGTGAGGTAAGATCTAAAACTGATCATGAAGCATGGGTTTCTATTCTCAATGGCCTACAAGCTTGACTAACAACGATCAATTAAAAAATTGATCTGACAGCCCTTCTAAATATTTACTATTGTTTGTTGACAATTTCAGTGTAAGCTGGAATTCAAAGCAATGTCTAGGTGAACTACTTACTCTCTGGTTGTCTCTCATGTTATGCATGAAATCTATGTTAGTGGACTACTATTTTTTTTTCTTGTTAGCCTGCCTGTTGCTGGCTGTAATGCAGACTCAATTCCTTTTGCCCCTGGCAGCACTGGAAGGAAACCCCTTATTGTTTTAGGGACTTCCATTCAAGTGAAAATGAATTCTTAGCTTTGGTGTGTAAAAGATTCAGGGTGATCCAGTATAAAACTGAGTTAGGGTTTATTAAAGATACTTAAGTGCAGATTGCAAGAGTGGGGGTTTAAGAGAAGGACAGAGACTCTGGGAAGAACATGTGTGGGGGTGTCTCTAAGAGACTGCCTGATTTCACTGTCTTTGAAATGGTCATGTGTAGGATTTTGATAGGTTCTGAAGCTGTGATATTCAAATGATTGTCAAGCAGCCTGAATAAGATTGCAGGGATGTTCCTGCAAGGCACCTGAGGGAATTACAGTAGTCAAGGTAAAGTCTGCATCACAGGGACACAGCAAGCAGAAGACTCTTACTATGAAGGATCTTATTTGAGATTCCCAGAGTCTGTCCTAGAAATAAAATGAGGACTTGTCCAAGGTCACATACATTCAGGCTGTAAGCCTTATATGTTGTTATCCTAATACAAAGTGTCTACATAGGATCGAGATTCTACCTCCATGTTGGCAACCTCCAAGTTAAATGTTAATTGTGCTGGAATTTGTGTTTCTCAGCTAATGAGAAGTATAACCAGACTCTGGGGGTGAAGTGATTTTTCTCCCCCTCTTCCACTGTTGCCATATTTTTATCTGTCTTTCTATCTCTAGTTAGAATCTATTTTTGATCTACAAGACTAAGACTCTGCAAAAGGGTACCTGTGTCCCAGGGAAGAGCACCTTCAACAAAACTATCTGGGAAGGAAAGTTTTTCCTGGAGGGGAAATAATGTGTAGCATAACTTGAATGCAGAACTGGAAAGGAAGAGACAGTGACTAAATCCTAGGGCTGAGACACCCTGCCCTAGTTTTGTTATGTTGCTGTGATAAAACACTCTGACCAAAACCAGCTTGGAGACATGTCTTAGCCAGCCATTGTTCTATTGCTATAGAGAGACACGATAACCAAGGCAACTCTTATAAGAGAGCTTGGAGACATATCTCCGTCAGTCTTCTATTGGTATGAACAGACACAATGACCAGGGAAACTCTTGTAATAGAAAGCATTTAATTGGGGCTGGCTTACAATGTCAAAGGTTTAGTCCATGGCCATGGTGGGGCACCTGGTGGCCAGGAGGCAGACATACAGTCTTGGTAGTTGAGAGTCCTACATCCTGATCCACAGGCAGCAAGAAGAGAGAGTTATGCTGTGCCTGGCTTGGGCTTTTCAAACCTAAAAGCCCATCCCGAGTGATACATTTCCTCCAACAAGCCACACCTCCTAATCCTTCTCAAGTAGTGCCACTGCCTGATGACTAAACATTCAAATTTATGAACCTACTCTTATTCAAATCTCCACAGGAAGAAAGGTCTTATTTAGCTTTTACTTCCAGGTCACAGCCACCACTGAGGGAAGTCAGTGTAGGAACTCAAGGCAAAAACCTTACACAAAAACCTTGGGGGAAGGATAGCTTTCCTACGTAGTCTAGGACCACCCATTTAGAAAATAGCTGGCTTCTCATGCATCATAATTCAGACATGCTGGTAAGCCAATCTGATCTATGCAATTCTTCAAAATAATATAACAAGCATTCATGGTATTTACATTATAGAGAATATTGTAAGTAATCTAAGAATGGCAACATCTACAAGAGAATATGCCCAGGTTACATGCAAATTCAATGTCATTTTGTAAAAGGAGTTTGAGAATCTGCTGCTTTTGATACCTACAGGAGATCCTACCACTAAAGACTCAGACACATCGCCCATCCTGAGGGATGACTGAGTGAAGCAGACTTTAAGATTACGTTAGAAGTTTGGAGCCAGGATGCAAGAGACCTTCGATGCTGTACTGAAAAAAAGTTAATGAGTTGTTTTGTTTTTGTTTTGTGTAATGAGACATTTCATACCTAGTTAAGCTGCAGAGAATCTTATCAGTTATGATTCAATCATTCATTTAATTAGCAAGTCCTTATTGTATGAGGTGAAAACTTCATTATTCAAAGCATGAGTCGATGGTTACAGGAGAGAGATAATCAATACACAAAACCAACAAATAAATGTTATGCTGAGATAATTAACTTAGAAGAAGCAAGAAGGGGTGATATTGATAGATTTGGGGTTCAGTGGACACCTGCAGGGAGTTCCTGGTTTTTCTGTCCCAGGACAAATAATTGAGCAGGGGTATACAGTTATAGCCCAAATAAAGGCAGTTCATTAAGACATACTACAGTTCCAAGGAGGGGTATGGGGAGTAGAGCAGACAGGGGACATTTTAGAAGGTCAACAGCAGTGGTGTGCAAAGTTTTGGTGCTTTTAGGCCACACAGGATGGATTTCATATGAGGGAAGGGGAGGTGGTTTTGTCAGCCCTCCTCCTTCTCTTCCTCCTCCTTCTCTCTCTCTCTCTCTCTCTCTCTCTCTCTCTCTCTCTCTCTCTCTCTCTCTCTCTCTCTCTTTCCCTCCCTCCCTCCCTCCCTCCCCCCTCAGCATTACATGTAGCTTATAGTGAGTCACAAGTCAGCTTCGGTTTGATTGTGCCTCTGCTGCTGAGCCAGTGGCTCCGGCCATTTTTAGTCTTCAGTCAGCCTCAGTCTGGAGGGTTCCAGCTTCCTTTGCCAGACAGGTTTTCTCATATGTGTTAAAATGTTTCTCATATGCATGTGTGTTAATTTTACAGCCTCTATATAAGGTCTCTGACCTCACTCTCCACCTTCCTTTCCTGCCTCAAGGGTAATATGTAGAGGAAGATAGAAAAGCAAATAAATATATGTCAGTGAAGGATGGGAAGACAGAGGGTTGCCCAGGGCAGAAGGAGGCTGATGGGGTGTGGGATTTGATGAAGCCAGTTAGGAAAGACACTTATAATTAGATGGCATTGGAAATCAGCAGAAGTGAGGACAAAGCCCATATGCATTTCAGGGTTAGAGGGTTTGATCCCAGATTGGGGCATGGTGGATACATTTACCTTATGGTCTTGGAGGGAGCAAGAAGGATGCTACTGAGCTGCCATACACTGTGTAGAGAGGAGTCTGTCCAGATGACAGCCAGCAGTTTGGGGGAGATGAGAGGTGACAAGGTATAGCAGTGAGAGCTAATCGGAGGTCCTCATGCTTACTCTGGTACTGGATTTTCATATAGGAAATGGTTTATTCATCCATAGCTGATTGCTTTAAATGCAGCCAAGGCCTAGGTGTCCTTTTCCTGTTATGGAATGGGCAAGAAAGTGTGCTGTTACCTTAAGTGCTAACAGTAGGTCATTAGCACACCCAGGGTGTGGGGTAGCCATCTGATACATCAAACTCTTTCTGGGAAGAAACACAGCTCCAATGTTGCTAGGTGCTTCTCAAAGTTAGGGCTGGATTATTCACCTGGGAAGAAAAATGAATTATTGAACAGTGCTCACTGGGCTTTCTTTGCATATATACTCCCTCCTGGCATTTCATGCACAGGAGCCTGGCCACTTCACCAAATATTATGTAGAGGAAATGTTCTCTCATTTTAGGAGTCAAGTCAGCAAGACAGATGATTGAATATTTACATAATTAGAAAGCATGGTCGGAATTTAAATAAATCATTATAGATACTGTCTCCTGGGCCAGCTCTAAGCTTCTACCTGCTTTCAAATTAATGCAAAGGAAAGAACAGCGCCCAGTTATGCAGCAAACTGGTGCCCGCTCAGCTGCTCTGATCCCAGTCAATCACTCCGATGATTTTAAATTAGAGAGAAAAGAGCATCTTGCAGGTACCCAAGCCTATCATTTGATTAACGTTTACAAACAAAAAATGAGTTCTCACCATTCTCCAGTGAGGCATGAAGTATTTTCTTTTTCTCCATTTGGAGGCAGAAAAAGTTTGGAGAGTCACTTTCAAGACTTCTTTGAGTGATCACACAACACACACACACACACACACACACACACACACACAAGAATGAGACAAAACACTGAGCTTGGCTCTGAGCTCTGGTTGAGGAGACAATACCCGCTTGAACCTTCATGGAGGCTGTCATTCTAGCTATGTGGAGAGACTGGCAGGTCTCATTTAAATTGCCATTCTTTTCTCCCCTCAAAGCCTGCTGAAGGTGAAGCAGAGAAGCCAGAGTTCCCCTCTATTTTTCTATGGTAACGAGCATACTTCCTCATTAGGGCTCATTCTAGGTTCCCCGGAATAGACTCAAGCTTCATTTTTGAAGCTTCTGCTTCACCAGGTAGGGGGGACACTTGTTAAGTAATAGGAAAAAAAATGGGGGACGAGTGAACCATTGATTTCTGTCCCTGCCTAAGTGTTATTCAGAGAAACGTCTCTCTTCTGAATGTATTCCCTTGAGCACAAAGGCAAATGGTTTTAGTTCCCTCTGTCCTCGAAGAAAGCGGCACCCACAAGTTTGCATTAGGAAGGATCATACATCTGCACAGAGCCATGCAGTCTGGCGAAGCTGAACCTCTTAACTCTCAGAAATAATGTCCAAGCGTCTCAGTAGCTTGTTTCAAGTGACAGTCAACACTGGTACCCTGAAATTGAGTCCAAATTCCTGATGTGAACCCTTCTGTTCAAAATGAAATAGGGAATGGAGAGGCTGTCAAGCCCCGCCCACTCCAGTCCTGTCTGTGACAGCATCATGGATACTATGGTGTAGGAATATATAATGCTTCTAAATTTGCTAAGCAGCTATCAATTATTGTTAACTATTGTGATAGTCAATCCAGACTGTCAACTTTACTAGATTTAGCCTCATCTAAGAAAAACATCTCTGGACCTGTCTTTCAAAGGGATGTTTGACCACGGAGTGAAGACCGCCTCTGAATGTGGGTGGCACCATGCGATAGGCTAGGGTTCTGGACAGAATAAAGGAAGAAAAAGAAGCTACCCGAGAACAAGCATTCACTTCTATACTTCGTGACTGGATGTAATGCGACCAGACCTCTAAGTCCTGCCTTCTCTCCCGTGAGGAGTGAGGAGCTGCACCTGAGACCACGAGCCAGTCAATCCTTAAATTGTATCTGTCAGGTGTTTTGTTATGGTTACAAGAGGTCAGAATAACAAGGAAACCGCTTATTCAACAAGAACAAAGGGCGCGTCTATTTGGTTTGTTGTTTCTAGGCAGTTAACTTACTACCGGGACAAGATGCCCAGAAACACTGGAGATGAATACCGGGAGCACTGCGTCTGATGACAATGGGAGTAACCTCAGACGCTCCCTCTGCTAACAGAGAATGGGGTGGGGCTGCGGAGAAAAACTCTTCAATACTCTCTTGCTTTGCCGTGTGTATTTTTCACACATTTCCTTGGGAAAGTAAACCCCAAGTCAGGAAGGATGAGGAGCGAAGCAGGCGCCAGCTGCTCCCTGATGAACAGCCTCCTGCATCCCACTTCAAGGCACTGAATTTGTTTCCTGCCTACTGTTCAGCCCGGAGTGTTCAAATTTAGAGACATTTCAGTTAAGTGCTAATTAACCAATTAGCAAGTGTCACTTTTTTTTTCCCTACACTCTCAAGGATTGCTTCTGGTCTATATCCAGTGTATGCCTAAAAATTGGCTTACATACATGGAAATCCTACGGCAAATGGAAGTACACGTGAAAATGTTTCCTATTTTTTTCCTGCTTCCTAAAACTATGGCTTTTATAACCATACTCCAAGGTCCTTCTTCTTGAAGGTGATGCTATTAGCTTCCCTTGAAAATCCTGATAAACTCAACGAGAGATAAAGGTCAGGACAAAGTTCAACTGCAAGCAATTGCAGAGGAGAGAGGACCATCACTTTTGGTTCTTGTTTATTTATAATCTATGATGCACTTGAGGAAGATAAGGGCACCATCCCTTTCCCAAGGACAAACTAGACTACGTGTGGAAGGAAGCTTCCTAGTTTCTTGCTTGCTCTATGATGCTCAGGGGTCTGGTCACTTCTTATTGGCTGTATGCTATGAAGCAGACTACCATATCGTATCTGTTGCTTCATGTTTAAAGTAAGGATAATAATGGTGAGAATTGCATTAGATAATTCATACAGAATATTTTGATAGTCTTTGACATATCATTAAATACAGCCAGATATATATAGTCCCTGAGATATAGCCAGATAAAAAGTATTTCTTCTTAGAATTCACTCAACAACCATTTAATGAGTGTTGTATAGCAGGCATACTAGTCAATACTGGAGGTATAAACAATAGTTCCCACTAAATCTGAAAGCTATTTAGGGTTATAATTACTTTATAAATGCAGTATCCATCTCATTGAGATTATTTCCATTATACAATCCTTCACACTCTGGCTCGAATGGAGACAAATCAGAGACAGATCCTTTCTCCAGTTAACTTCGGAGTATAGACGAACTGACTAGATTCATATGAGAAATGCAGAATTTGAATGGAGAAATTCTCTAATGAGCTGGGAAATTGCTGATCACTTGTAGTGAATTCTCTAATATTTGAAGACCATTTTTCATCATACTGTTTCCCCCTTGAGTAAGAACATGTAGATATCCCTCCACAGAAATGGAAGGAGACAGAGACACCAGTCCCATCCCCCACCAGCAGCATGGAGGCAAGTTGACCTAGAGCAGAGGTTCTCATGAACTATAATTTTGAAGGAATTGGACAAAAAGATGCAAACAGTTATTTTATGCTGATTTTTTTTTCCCAAAATTCATATGTTAGAACCTAACTTACAAAGAGCATCAGGGTGTGTTGTCACTGAGGGATTAGTCTCAGGTCTCTGCTCTCTTGAGTGGGATTAGCCCTTATAAGAGAGGCTCACATGCCATTCTGCCACGTGTGGACACAAAGCAAGCCTGCACTAGGTATTGAATCTTCTGAAGCTTTGATCTTTGACATCTGAGAATTTAGAAACAAAATAGCTTTCCAGTATTCATATATTAGTTGGTGGATGGTATTTTTGTTAAACTAAGGTATCCTACCTCTAGATCAAGGTTGTCAGTCTAACATGTGGGATGTCCATTTGTTGCCATTGTTGCCATGGCCACATAGAAGTGTTACATTGAACTATCTGTAGCAAGATCAGGCAGGTATATGACTGGTGGCCAAGACTTCTCCACTCAGCTTGTCTTCCAAGCTTGGTTCTATATCTTGTTAAGAGTCTATAATTTCAAGCAATTCCTCATATATATATATATGTGTGTGTGTTATTTATGCTATATATACTATACTAATATAGTAATAATATATATACTAACATATATATGCATGTGTGTAATATATATATGTATGTGTATGTGTATATATATTCTTTCCAAAGCATGTTTTCATTTTCATGTCAGTTCTAACTCAGAGCATGAACATGCTTCTGTATAAGTATACACACACACACACACACACACACATTCTGTTCAATTTTAATATTTTTATAATATGAAAGGATTAAAGTCATAATTTCTATAAATTGACAGCCATCAGCCAGCATTCCAACATCACATATGACTTTTGTAGCCTCAACTTTGTCTATTTTACTGAATGTGTGTGTGTGTGTGTGTGTGTGTGGTGTGTGTGTGTGTGTGTAGGGACTGTTATCTTTTGATCTTTATTTCCTTGAGACTCAAGTTTAAAGTTTACAGGGTGAGGAAGGTAAAGGATCCTAGGTTGTGAGTTGCCTGTAAGTCATTACCTATTTCAGAATTTTCCTCAACCATCCTTGAGAGAGATTATTTGTTAAACCATAGGGGTCAGCACATTATTAGTGGTCAAGCAATCGTTTTTCAGGAGTCAATTGAAATTAAGAATAAGGCTCAGAATAGAAACTAGGAAATGGGGAAAGTGGAGACATTGGTGAGGAAGGAACAGGCTTCATTGAACCACCTACCACAGCACAGGGATGCAGAAGACCAGAAGAGCAGAACTTATCCAGAACAGGAGGTAAGGAGGTGTGACAGTTTGTATATGCTAGGCCCAGGGAATGGCACTATTAGAAGGTGTGGCCCTGTTGGAGTAGGTGTGTCTGTGGGTGTGGGCTTTAAGACCCTCATCCTAGCTGCCAGAAAGCCAGTCTTCCACGAGCAAGCAGCCCTCAGATGAAGATGTAGAACTCTCAGCTCCTCCTGTACCATGCCTGCCTGGATGCTGCCATGCTCTCTCTTTGATGATAATGGACTGAACCTCTGAACCTGTAAGCCAGTCTCAATTAAATGTTGGTTTTGTAAGAGTTGCCTTGGTCATGGTGTCTGTTCACCAAAGTAAAACCCTAAGACAGCAGGCTACCTTCCATTTCCACCACTGTAGCACCTGCTTCAGCTTCCGTTGTGCAAGCCCCTGGGACTATGATTGCCTCTGGAACCATCTCTACCTCAGTCCTTCTGCCCTCAGTCCCCAGTCCTTCAGTCTATACTTTATATATTAAGTGTTTTGTAAACCTCCATGGGTGAAAAACGTGGGTATCAGCCTGTTATGCTTTTTGGAGATGGTGGAACCTTCAAGAGTTTAGACCCAGTGTAAGAAAGTTAAGTCAATAAAGCATAATCTCTAGAGAGTTATTGGGACCCCTGAGTCCTTCATTTACTCACCAAAGTCATGAGGGGAGCAGCTTGCTCCAACAAGTGGTGGCTACTATGAAGGTCATAAAGCAATGATGACCTCTTCGGTTCTTACTTCAGCTGTTTTCAAACACACACACACAAACATGCACATGCATGCACATGAACAGGTACACACGCATGCGCACACATACAAACATAAGCACAGCTCCAAGACAATCCCTGGGACACTTCAGAGTTCAGCTTGGTCACCTGCTATTCAACTGGATGAAGGAAGAGGGGGGTGACCAAGCTGTCCTGCACTCAGGCTTTCTTGATGAAAAGCTTAATGAACTTGGGCACCCTTTTTACCCTCCCCAGAACTAGCATTTTCTGTTCTCTTAATGAGATGCAATTACGCTGGCTTCTGGCTGAGAAAATTGACAATATTTTTTTCAGCTCCTGGTGGTACAAAGCAAGCCACAAATTATTAGCCACAAACATTATTATAGTTTGTCATCATCCTATCTGTCTTGAGATGCTGATTTCTGTTGGGTAGAGGGAGAACCTGGGTTATAGAGAGAGTCAATAGGAGGTGCCTCACCTCTAGTTTACCGTCTGGTAGAGTGGAGATGTTTCTAGAAGGATAGTAGGATTCACTGCCCTCAGGAGAAAATGGGGCTTCAACTTAGTTCCAAAGAGAGCTGAGATTGACCATGTGGTATTGGAATTACAGAGGTTACCCACCATTGCCAAGATCTTGGGAAATGAGTAGATTCTTTGAAAATTTTATATTGGAGGATTGAATGAGATGTCATAGCAGAGGTATGTGAGAAAAAATTCTAGGAACTGGATGCGATGGCTAATACTGTCCACATGACCGGATGCAGAATCATGGCAGAGACAAGCTTTTGGATATCTGTGAAAGATTTTCTAGATTACATTCACTGAGATAGGAAGGCAAACCATAAATGTGGGCAAAGCCACTACAGGGGCTGCAATCTCTAGCTGTGTAGGGTGAGAGTGAGCTGAGAACAAGTTTTCATCATTCTCTGTTTCCCGACTGTGGTTGCAGTGCTCCCGGCTACCTCAAGCACTTGCGGCCATACCTTCCTCCTCAATGGACTGGGCACTCAAACTGTGATCCTGAGCAAAGCTTCGTACTTCAGGCTGCTTTTGTCAGGTGTCTGATCACAACAGCAGTAAGGAAAGTAACTACAGACTCAGAGACACAGAAAACCCATAAAAACAAAACAGGAAACCATGACATATAGACAAAAGATCTGTAAGGTTAAAAAAAAAAAAAAACCAGACAAAGCATTGTGAGATAAAAAACAAAAACAAAAAGCAAAACAAAAAACTCTCCAAAAGTACACTGGGTTCATTTTGTGTTAGCCATCTATTGCTGTGCGTGGGGCCTGCCCTAAGAAATGTTTGTATACGCGTGAGACTCCACGGGAAACCACTTCTTTTGCTTTTACAAGAAGTTATCAATTGGAGATAGCTTCTGGGTTAGGGATGGGGACTTGGGTGGGGAATTAGGGAGGACCTGGGAGGAGTTGGATAGAGGGAAACCACAGCCAGAATATATTATATGAAAATCTAATTTCAATTAAAAAAACAAAAGGAGCTAACAGAGCTGTCTACCCCAGGGCAGTGCCACACTCCTGAGCCTCATGATGGAAAAATACCAATCAAATTTTTTATATATATATATCACATATATACATATATATCAGTTAATATATTGTTAATCATATTTAATTTATCATCAATTATATTTATATTATATACTTATATATCAATTATATTTGATATTAATATATTTGATATATTAATATATTTTATATTATATATGTATACTTAATATGCTAACATATAAATATATGATATATTAATATATTTATATAATGCACATATATGTTTTCTAGAGAGTCAGGCTTAGGTGGTTAGTACCTTTGATGTAAATGTAAGGCTTAAAGGCAGATTATGTCAAAAACAAAATAAAATAACACCAAAAGAGTTGTCTATTTAACAAGTAAAATGTGGAATAAAGTAATAATGAAATCCTTTCCAACCAAGATGATGGGCAAAGGAATGCTGAGCAGATGCAACCTAAAGAAAGCAGGTCTGGCAGTACTAAAATCAGACAGTGGAATTCCATCATGGCTGTCTTCAGTAGCATAGGAGGAACAGAATGTAAGCCAATGCTAACTTCTAGGGGATGGTACACTATGGCTTTCTAGAGTTAACAACCTTGAGTTCTTTATTCAGGAATTACCATGAACCAAATCAGAATAGTAGTAAACCTTTAATAGCAAAGTCCCTTTAAATGAAGATAAGAGAAGTCTCAGAGGCCACTAAAGGAAACATGACCATGTTAATACAGCAGAGAAATGGCAAAAGCCAGAGGATGGTATGGGAACAATAGTATCTTTCACAAAACTAGAATTTAAAACTTCATTGCTAAGATTCTAAGAAAACAATTATTTTTATTATTGTTCAAAAAGTCAGCTTATCAAGAACAGTAAACACATGCGGCCCACAGAAAACGTGTAAGAAACTAGATTGACAAGCCACGGTAGGAAAATGATCTAAATGTAGATGTCATCATTCAAGTCTGTAAGCAAGGGAGTGCTGAGTTCAGGGAAGGTGTTCCAGGGTGAAGGAGCAGCTACTGATGCCACAGGCAGAAATCCCCATTGACCAGGAAGAGCGGCTGAAAGCAGGAGTGCTGGTCGGGTAAGGCTGTACCACTGCTCCTCACTGCTACTTCAGCATATGCTGGCGTTGGCATCTGAGCAATAAGTGAAGATGGTTGCAGTTTAGAATTTTTTTTGCCTTTGTTTCTCTGCATAGCAAGCTGGTATCCAGACCTCCCAATGCTGTGTACGCCCTTATACCAGGCTTTAAGATCGTGCACTGTAAAGCAGCCATCTGCTTCCTTGTGAAGAATCTGACTGAAAGTTATGAGATTTGTACACACACACACACTAGGGGACAGGGAGAAGGAGAGAGGGAGAAGGGAGGAGGGGGAGAGAGGGAGGGAGAGAGAGGGAAAGAGAGAGGGAGAGAGAGAGGGAGAGAGAGGGAGAGAGGGAGAGAGGAGAGAGAGAGAGAGAGAGAGAGAGAGAGAGAGAGAGAGAGAGAGAGAGAAGAATCATCTTTTCTATCCCTTCAAGCAACTTAAAGACTGGGGAAAACCAACCTATAAATGAGTAGGAGACCAGCTTGCATACAAGGGAAAAGAATGGTAGAAGGGGAAAAAAAAGATAAGGTAGAAAATGTAAAACATGCCAAAAAGAGTTAAAAATAAGTACAGCATATTTTCATAAAGAATTCAAAGGCACTAATTTAAATACAGGCAAGAAAAAACTCAAGATTTTACTTCATGTTTAGAGCTAGCATTGCTGCAAAGCGATACCAGCATACCTCCATGGCTTCTGCGAGTCAGAGCTCCACACGTGTTTCCACCCTTGCATATAAGAATAGCTTAGATTGAAGTTATGATTTAACAACAAAAAGACATGGAGTTCTTGGGAGGCAGCTGGCACAAGGGTTCTTGGGAGGCGGCTGCTTCTTGCAGGTTCTGTAGGAGCTAACTGGCTTGATGTGAGGTATGAAGTTTGCATTCTCTACTGAGCCTTCAGTAAGTGGGCATCTCTTTGGAGCAAATGCCAACACAGAGCTCTGGCTGTCTTCCCAAACCTGCCACGCTGATTCAACCCAGTTAAGACAAACTGCAGAGTCTTGCACAGTGCCCTGCCAGTGTAATGACGGGGCAGAAACCAAAGGATGGAGAGGAAGAATTCAGAAGGTGTGAAGCAGAATTACCCTATTTAATGATCACCTTTCTGATCCAGGATAATGCAGTCAGGCCCATTGACTCCAGCTTCTCCATCTGCCCATAGGTAAAGTCCATACGCAACCCCAGGTGTAAACAAGACTATGTTCTGTGAAGAAACAATAGCCCAGTGGAATTCTTAGATATCAAAAGTTATATCCAGAGCAAGATCAGAAGGCAAAACAAAATTCTGTTCAGTGTTCCCCTTCCATGTGGCCAAAACTCTGTTTGTCTAGGAAGAATAGGGATGGGGAACAAACCAGAAGATCCCAGCAATGTGTGTGTACATGCATGTGTATGTTTCATTGTATGTGTGCATGTGTGGGTATGTGTATTCACACATGTGTGTATGTACCCAAACAGACATCTGTGCACATGTATGTACACAATGTGGTATATGCAACTATGCATATGTGTGCCTGTGAGCATATGTATATATATGCACATACAGGTTTGTGACTGTGTGTATGCTATATTGCATATGTGTGCTTATATATTCATGTTCAACTGTACATATTTATGCATGTGCGCACATGTGGACTTTGTTGTATGTGTATGTTATGTACTCTTTGTACCTGCATGGTATATTTATATGCTAGCCTGTGTGCATATGTTAGTGTGTTTATTCATATGTATGCCTACATGTTTATATATATATATATATATATATATATATATATATAACATATATATGTGTATATATGTATATATACATACATATGTGTATGTGCTTTTGTGTGTAAGCACCTGCATCAGTGAACAGCTGAATGTATGTTTGCTTTGGTCATATGTACATGTGATACATATGACTGTGTGCCCATATTTAACTGTGTATACATGTATATTACATGTATATATGCCCATTTTATGTGTACTCCTGTCCATAAACATTATATGTATGCATGCACAATTATGTGTGTCAAATGTGCTTGTATGTTCAAATATGCATTTATATTTGGGGTGCATATGTGTACATTTGCCTCTGTGTGTTTTTGCATGAGCATATGCATACATGTATGTGTATTCTTTGACAAATATTAAGTGAGACCATCCCGTGCGTCATGTGCTGGGGATGCATTAGGGAAGTTAATGTCTAGCTGAAATCCGGTAATAAGCAATTAAATGACAATTATGTTCAGGGACCAACAATGTTCTAAAGGAAGAATAAAGGGGAATTGATTTGGAAATGTTAGAGAATGAAGGAATTACTACCTTCACATAGGCCCATCATAGTTGAGACAGTTTATATGGTAAATTTTGAACAGAAACATGGAAAAGATCAGAAAGGTATCATTAAGACACCTGGAGAAATAAATAAGGCAGAAGGCATGACTGAAAATGAGGAAGAATCTGCTTTGCATGCTGGGACGAGGAAGGACCTGAACTCAGAGCCTTGGTATCCACATAAAACCTGAGCATATACAGGTAATCTCAGTGCTGTGGGCAAGAGAGGGGCAGGCTCACCTTGCAGGCTTTCTGTGTGGCTCTCCAGAATTCTGCTGAAGCTGCCCAGGGCCAGATAGAAACTGTCTCAAAATTAAGGTGGCAAGCAATAGAACAAGTCACCTGATGTTGACCTATGGCCCTCACATCTATGTCCACAGGCATGCATACATGCCTGTGAATTCACACACACAACCACACACACACACACACACACACACACACCCATCTGGGGTGAAGCAGTAAATGAGGTGAGAGTGAAGGGATGGGTAAAGTTAAAGGATTGTGGGAGAAGAGATCCCAGAAAACCTCGTAATCCATAGGTGGCTCTGTCTCCTATTCTGAATTAGTGCACTTTAAGATTTTGAATAGTGGAGTGACATAGCCAACTTACACTCATAAAATAAATTCACCTTTGTTTCCTTGTATAATAAACAGAAGTTACAGGAGAGAAAGACAGGGGATCAAATGCACAGAAGGATCTTGGGATAGCCCAGTGGGTGTGATGGTAGTTTAGCCAGGATGATAGCTTGTTGTGTGGCCACAGTACACAAGGGAGATGTTCTTTCTTTCCCTCATGAACTAGGTTCAGACTTGGAGACTGCTGATGACCACAGGGTACAGGAAGGCTTATTGCTCATGCAGTGAGGCCCGGGAGGGCAGGGAAGGCCAGCGGGCTTCCGGCTGCTCTGGAATGGGCTTACCTGAGTCTGAACCGGTGGCTTGAACCAATCATGCGTTTCAAAAAGCAAAAGGACTTGGGCTTCCTCAAGTTTTCCCTGTGATGCGTTTGAAGAGAAAGATGGAGGCTTTTAGCTAACAGACATCCAAGAGGTTACCATGAACTCATGTCTAACAGTGGGGATGGAAAAGAGAACCAGATTCAGAGTTGTTTTTGTTGTTGTTTGTTTGTTTGTTTGTTTGTTTTAGTTTTTTCCCATGGGCAAAGTTTCAACTTGGTGTGGGATTCAGGGTTGAATGAGACACAAGTTGAACAGAGTTCCCCCTCTTAGTATGTCTTAGCAAACAAAAAGTCTAGAAGACAGAAAGCATCAATATGAAAGAAACTTTTTTTTTATTTGTCTATGAGTTTTTTTTTCCCACAGTTTTAATGTAGAGTTTATTTGAATATGAAGTCATGTTCTTTATTTAAAAACAAATAACAACAAAACTCCTTTCCATTGCCTCCCAACTAACATTCCTGGGGAGGAGATCCAGGCTCTGATGATAAAAACTGTTCTAGAAGTACTCACTGATGGAAGGGCTTCCCATCACCAGAGCACTGTGTTGACTTGGAATGATATGCCTACTGCCTCGTATATTACTCAAGCTGAACCCTGACTGTGAAGTGAGACTCTTAGATGCCCTAGCTTATAAAACCAGCATTCCCTACCTGTACTTATTACAGATATATTTAAGTGTTTGAAGCACGATAAAGGATCTTTAACTTGTAGGTTTTACTGCAAAAGTGACCTTTTATTATTTTATAGCTAATTAAGGAGGAAGCTGTTCTAGAACAGAAGAGCCCTAAAATAGTGGCCCAGCAGCCATAAAATAAGAAAACATATGGTCTGAAGCACTGTGGGTTTCTTTCAGAGTCTTGTCAGAACAAAGCAGGATCCAGCTGGGTTCAGTGATCCCAGGGAATCCCTTTATAGTGGGACTGTGCAAATAGTGACAAGATATGCAGGCTTCAAGAACAGGGGAACAGCTGTGAGAATCCACACAGCTGGTGGGATAGACCCTTTGCCGCCTTGTCAAATGCAGCTGAAAGGATTTTATAGTTAGAAATATTCAGAGAAAACATGCAGACTACAAATTAGGAACATCTATGAGAATTCGCTGAAAACAAGGTCCTGTCTAATGAAGTCACATATTTCTATGGCTGAAAATAAGAAAAATATTAAACTACACATTAAGAAGTCTTAACAAAAGCTAATAGCATTGGTAATGCTTTGAAATTTTTAATTAGTTTGAAATCTAGACAGGATAAAGTCGATAGAATCTAGACTCATTTAAATTTGAACTTGAATGTAATTATAGGTTTTTTTTATAGGTTACACTTTTCAAATCAAATGAGTTTTTAAAACTATAAATCAATATATCTATTTGAGATTACTTTGACTCTGATTTTTAAATCAGTAATGTAACATTACCCATATTACGGGAATTCCTTATAATTGTCAAGGACAAGAGACTGTGGAATGGGCCCATGGAACTTTAAAACAATATCTTCATAAAATAAAAAATGGGGAGATATACTTCTATACAGCACAAATTTATTTAAATCGTATTCTTTTTTATTTTAAAGTTTGTTTTTAAAAAAATTGGGATGCCAAGGAACTTTCTGCTGACTGTCTATGGTACACTACAACTGGGACATACTTATGCCTAGGTGAAAGGCAAGGATCCACTTACTGGCATAAGGCATGATCCTGATCAGGTATTAACTATTGGGAAGACAGCATGTTTGCATTTTTTTCTGTAGGATGCTGAAGGAGTATGGTAGCCACCAGAGTGACGGGTGAGACATGCTGATGCCAGGACAAAAAATGATGCTGACCTGTGTGAGCTTGCTGAGTGCCCTGACGATGTGACTGGGAAGCTGTATTGGACATAAGTTCCCAACCCACTATTGCTTACCTATACCCTGATGGACAGCTGCCTTGCTTCAAGTTCTAAGACCTTATGGAACAGAGAATCAAAAAGAAAAGTTATAATGCTCTTGTATTGTTATTAAATGTGACCAGTTATTCAGACTCAATCATGGACTGGTCTAGAAATCAATCCAATATTGGGAATAACAGTCTTCATTTGGAAGTCTGGTTCTGAACATTTCAGAGACTTATATGGAAATTAGCTGCAGTTCTCTATGATGTTATGTTAGCAAGAGATAAAGTTGGGGCAGGATCTGGATTCAAACAGGTGTTAGCACATGTGTTAAGGCTCTTTTAGTTGTCAAGTTAAAAATATTTTTGTTTCTTCTTTCTTTCTTTTTTTTTTTAGACAAGGTTTCTCACTGGGATCTGGAGCTCACTCACCATCAAGCTAGGCTAGCTGATCAGTGAACTATCAGAGATCTGCTTGCCTCTGTCTCTCTAGCAATGGAATTACAAGCGACCCTACACCTCGGTTTTTCTGTGGGTCTCGGAGATTAAACTCAATCCTTGACAATGAGTACTTCGATGACTAAATCATCCTCCTACCTCAAGTAAATTAAGGTTCTTAAAAGTATAACTAAACCTAATATAAAGCTTAATACCTTTGGCAACTAAGGAGACATTTCTAGAATCAATTCAGTCTGACTTAGAGAAGAATTATAGGCAATATAATCTAAACCCACTGAAATTAATCTCTAAAATACCTCTACTGGTTACTTGCTCTGCTCAGGAATCTCAACTTCCAGGTTTCTCAATACCCAGCTAATCTGGACCCTAATTTATTGTGGCAGTTGGCTCCAGTCCTATTTTGGCTTGCCATCTTCTACTTGGGAGTCCCACCCATGTTAGCAGGGTCAGGAGTTTGAAAGGAAAGCAGTTAGTGTTCTTTGCACTCTAACGTTTGTCAAAAGGGTCTGATATATGTAACCTACATTAAACCAATGGCAAATATTTATAGAATTCCAGCTTATGAATGGAATCATCAGCATATTTGTTTCGATGTGAGCTACATGGCTGGCATTGAGTTATTTAGAAGCCCTGAGTGAGTTACAAGAGAATAGCTTCCATAGACAACAGAATAAAAGACAAGATGACTAAGAAAGAAGATTGGAAGACTTATCAGTAAATCCAAGTCTCAGATTCAAGAGGCCAATTATCTTTTAGAAACAGGCAATAATCAAAGGAAGTTAAGAATGTGTTTTAGAGATGCTGTGGTGGTTTGAATAAGCTTGTCCCATGGGAAGTGCACTATGAGGAGGTGTGGCCTTGTTGTGGAAGTGTGTCACTGTGGAGGTGGGGCTTTGAGGTCTCATATATATGCTTAAGTCTGGCCAGTGGAATGAGAGCTTCCTCCTGGCTGTCTGTGAAAGGCAGTTCCCTTCTGCTGCCTGCCAATCAAGATGTAAAACTGTTTGGCTCCTCCAACACCATGTCTGCCTGCATGCTGCCATGTTCCTGCCATGAAAATAATGGACTAAACTTCAAACTATAAGTCAGCCCAATTAAATGCTGTCCTTTATAAGAGTTGCCTTGGCCATGGTGTCTCTTCACAGCAATGGAAACTCTAACTAAGACAAAAGTAATCACAGATTGGTAGAATGAATCAGACCTCTGCAGGGTTATGAGAGGTTATTAGGGATGTACTTGGTCTTGTGTTCATACATCACATCTGTAGTTTTATAATATCTGTATCTAATTTAGAAACATTGGTAATTCTAAATATCTCTGCCCCTTACTGAATGTGGATAAGGTTAATTTTGTTGTTACTGGATCAGAATTTTAGAGAGTAAATATTGGAAATGATGGAATTATATAGCAAAAACCTACAAACCTATAGCATTGGATGACATATTACTTAGATATTTCTGTACTAGAAAACAGTTAAGGTGGAGAGGAAGATGCCTATCACTGGCCTTTTGTCTATACAAGCATATGTACATATATCTCTACCTACAGGTAACATATTTATGGATACACATGCCATACATGCAAACTGGTGATAACACCAATACTTGTTAAAATTTGTTTTCTTTTTGTTATATGTAAAAGGAGATGATATCTTTGACTTTTGTCTCTTAAATGTCAAATCTGAAATATTTAATGTCTGGGACATTCATAAAAATCTTGATTTTTTTTTTTTTTTTTTTTTTTTTACTATAGAGGATCATGGAACTTTTACAATTAGAGAGACACTATTTACAATCATGGTAAGGAAGGCAGATTGGATCATGACCAAATGAAAACTTAACCGTTGTTGTGATATTCATGGTTATAATATTGATACTGAAGCCAGTGTTTTCATGAATAAAAGAACTTTTCCCTTTTATTTTCTTCTTTATTCTTTTTTGTGGGGGAGCATTCTGGGGATTGGTGCCAGGGATTAACATATGATAAATACATGCTCTATCTCTGCTTTGTACTCCCAGACTTAAAACTTCTTTATTATATCATTGACTTCCAGACTTAAAAAGGTCCCACTATACCATAAGCATTGCAGAAAATCCTGTTACTTCAGGAAGGGCTTTCATCTATTGTCTGTCTGTCTATCCGTCTATCTGTCTATCTGTCTATCTGCTATGTATCGATCCATCTATGTATCGATCAATCTATCGATCCATCCATCTATCCATCCATCCTCTATCCATCCATCCATCTATCCATCACCATCCATCCATCCATCCATCCATCCATACATCTATCTATCTATCTTAGTATATTATATAGTGCCTAGGCATAATCCAATGTAAAGCATATCAGCAAAGAGAACTACCTTGGTTACTTTTCTATTTCTGTGATGATATACCACAAACAGAGAAACTTATAGAAGTGTTGGTTTGGGGCTTGCAGTTCTAGAAGGTTAGAGCCCTTGAAGGCAGAGGTAAGGTAGAAGAAGCAGGCCTCTGCTGCAGCAGCTGAGAGCTCACATCTCAAATGACAAGCAGGAAGCAGGGAGAGTTCATTGGAAAACTGTCCATGCTTTTGAAACTTCAAACCATTTCCCTAGTGATATACATCCTACAAAATGCCTATGCCTCCCAAACAACCACCAACTGGGCAGCAAGTATTCAAAAGTCTGAGACTATCGAGGGGCATCTACAGTGGAGCTCATACTCACCTGTTCATAGTTCAGCTACCATTCCTGTAAAATGCCTGTAATCAAGGTGAGAAGAGATATTTTTTTCTTTAAACTGAGAGTACTCATTTAATTTATTGTGAAGTTGAGAAATGTAATATGTCTAAATGAATAACCATTAGATGCCCACACAACCATTTGTTCAATGGCAGCATTTGCTCAAAGAACAAAATATTTTTTCCTCTCCAAAATGAGACACTTCTCTTTGTATCGATGTTATACTTCTCTGCTTGCAAACTCATAAAGAATAAGTCTCAAGGTTTGAATGGGATGTTGCCTCCAAATATTTCCAGAGACAGACCTAGGCAAACTGCTGTAATAAAGTGCAGTTACCAGGATATGTCCCAATTTACGAGGAACTAGAGAGTGCAAAACACAAGGAGGGAAACCATCTTGTATGTGGGGAATCACTTAGAAGTAAGAAGCATTTCACTTTTCTATTTGGAGTGGAATCCAGGCCACATAATTAAATTATGCACATAGGGCTCAGATTTATTCTTTAAAATTGAGTCTCTTATACTTCCTGCACATGTGTAATATGACAGAATACCACCCCCCCCCCTTTTGCAATGCTTTCCAAGTTTTCTAAACCTGAGAATTTCTAAGGGTGAAGGGATGTTTGCTAGAAACACCAGTTCTTGAATCCCAGAATTTGATTCTGCATTTTTACAAACTCACTTTGGAGGTGACAATGGCTGGTGCACACTGTGCATTGACTGACCCATTTGGTCTCTGCTTTGCCTTCTTAGACTCTCTTGCAGCTAAAGATAATTAGATGCATTTGCTGGAAAAACTGGAAGGTAAAGCAAGATACAAACTACCCTTTTGCTTGGTCTTGGCTCTTTCTGGTCTTCAGTATGATTGAGAACATTGATTTTTTTTTTTTTAACAAATATTTCATGGTCTATTGCCCTGTTTCCTATGTGGAACACAAACAGCTTGAGAGACAGACATGGCCCCTTTAATTTCCCACTGATGACCTGTCACTCTAAAACTGTAGTCCAGGAGGAAAGTGTATTTTAAAATAACTTCCAGGACTAGTTGGGATGTATCCCATCAGCAGAGAGCTTGCTTTGCATGCCTAAAGCCCAGAGTTTAATCTCTAAGACCATAAAAAAGGAAAGTAACGTCCCGCTACTTTATTAGAATCTAGGTCTCTGTACCATGTCAGCTCTTCTTAAAATACTTTCTCTCCAGCCTGATATGTTCTAGCTTTTTAAACATCTCTTTCACAGAGATAAATTCTGGTTAATGCTGATGTTGCTCTGTAAATAGTTTAAATTGACCATATGAACCTCTTGAGAGGCATTTGCACATTCCGTTCTACTGTTCTCTTGCTTTACTATAAATCCTTACATTCACACCAGTCATTTCCAATTGCAGATTAGGAGGAAGCTCCTCAATTTAACAATTTTGGAATGTGGAAAATTCCCAAATCCTGTATTTGAGGTTCCCAAACATTGCTGGAATCAGTGTATAATCTAGAAAAACTATAACAAACATTTCGTGTGAGGTTAGAGATTTCCTGTCTTGTTTCAAGTTTACAGAACAGACCTCAGACAATCTGTATTCCTTGTCACCTAGGGAACATTAGTTCCTACTGAAATTGTCTAATAAATCTTACATATCAGTATTGTTTGCCTGGAACCTTTAGGTTGCACTCATTAAAAATTAATTGCAGAAGATGTTACATTCCAAAGGCAGTTGGTGATGGTTTCCTAATAGTGGCTGAGGACATTCATCTTTTAAAAAAATGAATTTTGACTTTGAGTTAAAAAAAATAACTAAAAAATCAGTAACAACCCTAAGCCATTAATTGATATGGTAAGGCAAGTCACAATATCTAATTTCAGGGGCTGGAGAGATAGCTCATTGTTTTAGAGTGCTGACTTTTCTTGAAGAGGACCCAGGATCGATTCCCAGCACCCACATCAGCACTCACATTGGCTGTAACTGCAGTTCTCAGGAAATCAATGCCCTCTTCTGGCCTAAGCTGGCACTACAAGCACATGGTGTACAAACACACATATGAGGGTCAGGTGGGGTGGAGCAAGGATATACACATAAAATAAAAATAAAAGTTTAAAATAACCCTGCCAAAAACCAAGTTTGTATTTCTGAGAAATGTGTAATAGACATGCTAATACTCAGGTCCATTGCTGTCATGTTGTAGTCATATTAGTATTGAAGGATGCAATGCCATCTAGGGATGCAGGAATGGGTTTGCTTTCTATGACAATTAAGGAACTAAAAGACAGGATGTGTTATCTGAAAGTTTGGGGAGTCCCAGCAGAGCCACTAAGCCCTGTTTTGCCTGGGGGAATCAGGATTCCCTTATGGGGTTCTCATTAAAAAGACTTTAAGACCAGATATACCAACAGAAGCTGGAAGGCAAAGAAAAAACTCAAGCTCCAGGACAATTTATTAGAGTTGAAAAGAAAAGCCACAGGACAGGCGAGCTACAACTTCCTAGCTTCCTGGAAGGGAAGAGGACAATGAAGAAGGGACCAGGGCCATGCTGCTGGGGGACGGGAGGGGAGAGCAGGGAGTGGAGCTTCCTGGCAGCAGGCAGCACACAGTGGGAAGGGAAGCTCAAGGGATGATTGGGGAAGAGTAAAGTGTTAGTTAGGGAGTTTAAAGGCAGGCCTAGGCTCTGGCCAGCATAAAGAAGAAAATGAAATATTTATGCCTTTCCAAGTCTGGTTTTACCAAGGCAAGATAAATCACACAGTGACTTGGCTTGCAGGGCCTCTATTAAGGGGAAGGAATTGTTCAGAACAGTACATCTTAAGGTGAACATGCCTTCCTAGGAGTGGTCCTCTAGCTAAATCCCAAACCTGCCCATTGGATTAAAGCATAAGGGAGGAGATAGGGCAGGTTTTGTCCATCTAGAGGGAGACTCCTTGCATTACAAAAGTTCAAGTGCTTCTGCAAAGGGATCTCTGCTACTGACAGAACAAAAATACCTTTGCCTTTTCACTATGCTTATGGATCTGTCTAACGAACATTTCTTTTCCTCCAAGGGTATCTTTACTGTCATCCCTTGTAACACATCTCAGCAGATTGTATTTCAAATGGCACTGAATTCATATTCTCGATACATCTTTGAAAATCATTGTTTCACAAGGATGACTTCCTAGCTTCAAAACAAGAGCTGGATAAACAACAGGAGGAATTAACCTCCGCCCAGGTGGAGACCTGAGACTAGCCACTCAACAGGTGTCCCGATTGATTATTGATTGATATCCTTAACTCGGGGAAACTTGTTTTCATAAGGAATTAATGGCTTCAATTTTCGGGTTTTGGTGGGTTTTTCGTTTTTTTTGTTTTTTCATCAATAAGACAGCTCAATGGTTAACAGGCCCTTACCACTAAGCCCAGGGACCTGAGTTTGGTAGAAAACCGGTTTCCACATGGTGTGTTTTGAACTTCATAGGATTGTCTCAGAGATCAAAGGTCACACATGTAAATAAATATTTTTAAAAAATTAAAATGCATATGCTGTACACTTCTGGTTGTTGCAATCACACTGTTTTATACGCTTCTGGCTGTTGCAATCACACACTGTTTTATACACTTCTGGCTGTTGCAATCACACACTGTTTTATCAGTAGTTTCTTCTGCTTTGTTGACAAATCAGCTAATTGAAAACCTCTAAAGGCTATACCTTCAGTTTTACTTTTTTTTTCTTTTTTCTTTCTTTTCTTTCCATCTTTCTTTCTTCCTGTCTGTCTGTCTCTCTGTCTGTCTTTTTTAGCTTTTGTGAAGAAATACTAGTGTGATGGCAGAGTTTGATGTGAATTTCTGTCTGGACATAGTTTTCCAGGTTTGGGGGGATATTACCATGAGCGGCTGGTTTGGAATATCAGCATATTAAGTTGTACTAGATTCTATTCCCAATGTTGCATGCATATCAGAACCAATTTATAAACAACACAAATTTGTTTGATGCTCCTTTAAGCCAGGAAGCCGCTTGCTCTGCCTTCCCTAGATTCTAGGGATTTCTGAATTGTTTGGCCTAAGATTCCCAGCCAATAAGGATCTTTCTCTGACCTTTGTGCCCAGTGGGTCTCTGTTTCATCTCTGTCCCTGATGCTTTTGCCCCCTTTTTTAGAGCCCAATGGGATGACACTGTGACCCCAGCTGTCTCTCCATTTCAAGATCACTTATCTTTAACCACATTTGCAAATCCTTCCACCCTCATCTCACGAAGTCCAGGCTGTCCTTGAATTTACTAGGTAGGCAAGGACAATCTTGACTTCTCTATCCACCCCCTACCCCCCCAGTGTATAATTCCCTATGCCTAGTTTTATGTGGCACTAAACATATTAAATTCTGGACTTCATGCAGGCTGGTCTACCACTCTACCACCTAATCTACATATCAGCCCGACATGTCCCTTTTAATATGTAAGGTGATGTAGTCACCTTATGAGTCATAGTGTAAGCATAACTCATTATTTTGCTGTCTTAGTTCAGGGTTTCAATCACTGAGACAAAACCACCATGACCAAAAAGCAAGTCGGAGAAGAAAGGGTTTATTTGTCTTACCCTTCCAGATCATAATCCATCACTCGAGGAAGTCAGGACCCAAACTCAAGCAGGGCTGGAACCTGGAACATAAGCTGATGCAGAGACCATGGAGGAGTGCTGCTAACTGGCTTGTTTCCCATGGCTTGCTCAGCTTGCTTTCTTATAGAACCCAGGATCACCAGCCCAGGGATGGTACCACCCACCATGGGCTGGGCCCTCCCCCACTGATCATTAATTGAGAAAATGCCTTACAGCTGGATCTCATGGAGGCATTTCCTCAACTGAGGGTCTTTCCTCTCTGATGACTCTAGCGTGTGTCAAGTCATCAAAAGCACAAAAGCAGCAGTTCGTTCGCCTGACATATAACGTCATTGTATGAACCACAGGGTTCTGTCACTTAACCTGACAGCAAAATAAGCCACACTCTCCCATTGAGGCTTAATTTTCTTTCAATTTAAAAAAAAAAAATAGAATGAAGCAAATGCTAAAGCCTAAAGTAAAAGCACATGAAAAATGTCGCCAAGCTATGACTCCTGTAAAGTGTAGAGTGAGATTAGCAGAGGCCACCATACACACACCTCCTGCGTCAGGCACTCAGTGCTGCCTCTGAAGAGCTGTAGCTGATGAGAGCATAGATGAGTGTGTTCCAGTAAAACATCATGGTATTCAGATTTAAATTACGTAGATAATTCCTATTTTTAGAACATTAAACACAAGCTCTTTAGTTGGTGGACTCTACAAAGAGAGGCAGCAGGCAAGTCAGATGTGAGCTTCAATGACTGAATCCTTTTTGAGGTTTCGAACTCTCCACTGAGGGATGTTGGTGGGCTGTGCCTAGGATTCCTGTGCTTAGCACCGCACACATCTCTTAAACTAGGATGCAAGGAGCTGATCTTATCACACAGCAAGGGAGTCTGGGAAATGCAGGTTAGCTGTGTCCTAGAAAGGGGGACTTGGATGCCAGTGGCTTTCGTTTTGTTTTTCAATACTGTGCTCTTTCTGGTGACTGGACCAGATTTTCATTTCTCCTTCTCACTCCATCACACAGGGATTACTTTGTACTCCTAAAAGTTCAGCCCAGAGCCTTGGGGCTTGGGACAATGTAGCTCGCCATAGTTCTATGACTTATGAATTTCATATCTACCCCTGACAGCTACTATAACATGGACACATTAAGAAAGGCTATAAAGAAACACTGTGGTTATTTGCCAGGATAATCCTTGTGGGCAGGGGGACATCCTTGGTACTCTGCTTCATGTGCTCTCTTAAAGGGAGACTTTTTCCATATAATTCCCTCTATGACTCTATTCTCTGGAAGCCTCTCTTTTTTCTTATCTCACATCCTCCTTGCTGCATCTGGAGTGTTCTGTGGCTTCCTTGGGGCTACACTGCTGTCCAGCATGCTGCTTCACTAAGGATTATTTCGATGCTCCGTAGTTACAGTTTCTTCAGGCCATCGACACAGTTGTATATTATGTGCAACTTCTACATTTCAAAAAGCCCCAGGGGCTGGGGAGATAGTTCAGTCCAGAAAGCCTTCCTGGCAAGCAGAAAGACCTGAGTTTTCCCCATGAACCCAAGCAGGAAAAGAGAAAGACAAAGCCAGGTGTAATGGCAGGCACTTGGAATCCAATGCTGGGGAGGTAGAGACAGGATTCCTTGGGGCTTTCTGACATGTCACCATAGATAACTTGATGAGCTCCAGGCTAGTGATAGACCCCATCTGAGAAGGAGAAGGAGGAAGAGGAGGAGGAAGAAGAAGAGGAAGAGGAGGAGGAAGAGGAGGAGAAGAGGAAGAGGGAGAAAGGAAGGAGGGAAGGAAAGAGAGAGACCCAAGGAATAGCATCTGAAGTTTTCTTTTGGCCTCCATGTACACACACACACACACACACACACACACACACAAACACACACACAGAGAGAAGAGAGAGAGAGAGAGAGAGAGAATGAGAATACTCTATAATCATTACTGTGCCTGCTTCTCCTTAGGTCTCTTTTTTCCCCTCATGCTATACAAACTTCTACACACACCTGTCATATGATGCTATCTCAGAGTGCCCTCATCAGAGCTGAGCAGCTGTCCAGTTTTGGGACCTGCAGAAGTAGATATATTTTGGGAGGCCAGAGAAGTAGTTTATTTTGTAAACTGTTTGTTTAGCATGAACAAAGCCCTGGTCAATATCCAGCACCACATACATTGAGTTTGATTTTAATACCTGTAATATCAGCAGCATTTGGGAGGCAGAAACAATGGGATCATAAGTTCAAGACCAACTTCAGCTATATAGCAAGTTTGAGACCAATCTGTTTACAGGAGGTCTTGACTCATAGAAAACAAAACAAAAGTCCCATGAGAAAGGTACTTCTGATGATGCTGTGTCAGCAATAATTTGGTAGGCAAGGTATACGTTTATTGGATGTTAGCTCTCTGAGAAGACATTGCAGAACAAAATGAGTACTGCAGGCTTATTCATGCTATCTGCATTTAGCAGCACATTCTAAAAAAGAGATAAGGGAGGGAATAGTCTACCACCATGCATTCAAGAATGAGCAGAAAAAATAGAACGTCAAAAAAAGTATTGTCTGTGCAGTCATCCAATTTGATATCTGTAGGCAGCTTTCTATGCAGTGATTCAGACTCTGCTCTTTGGGAAGTAGTTTGAAAGAGCAATGTAATGTTCCAAAGCCAAGGTTTAAGAATATATTTAAAACATGAGGGTTGGAGAGATTGCTCAGTGGTTTATCATGCATATCAATCCCACAGAGGACCAGAGTTCAAGTCTTTGTACCCACATCAGACAGTTCATAAATGCATATAACTTCAGTCTCAGGAGGACCCAATGGCAACAATATGCACGTGCACATAAGCCCATACAGGTATACAGGCAGACACGTAAAGATAACTTGTGTGTGTGTGTGATGTTTGTGTTACACCAAATGTATGCCTACATATTAAAAGAATAAAGTAGGGTTGAAAACTTAGAGAAACATTAGAATTTAGGACAGAGCACACTAAATTTAACTCCAAATACAGAGCAAGGATCACTTGACTCCAACTTCCAGAGCACAAAGCAGAGACTTTCACAGTAGCTCTTGGGATTCTCTTAGGACAAGAGCTGCCCAAGATAGGACAGTCAGCCACCAGAGATGTATCAGGCCAGCTGTAGTCCCCAGAGGACAGCAAAGAAAGGTCATCAGGCAGCTGTCCCTCTCTCCCTCTGAAGGGTACCTTGTCATAGTGTATGTGACCAGAACTTAGGGAGAGCTCCTGTTTTGACAGTAGGAGTGTCACATTTTATCCACATACTTTTTCCCTATTATTGATCCGGACTTACTGTAGCTTTGGGAGTTAGGCATAGACCAAGAATAGCTTTCCAGCTTCTCCTGTTCTGTATAGAGCATAGCTACATTTGGATACAACGTTTGAAAATGTGCTCTTCTTCACTTTAGGCCTCTCCCAGCTCATGGGATTCAACTATGAATTTTTATGTTTATATATAGGAAGAAAATAGCTGAGAAGGAGGGCAACCCCATAGAAAGACCAACAGTCTTAACTAACTTGGACCATCCCCCACCCTGAGACCTCTCAAACATTGAACCACTAACCAGGCAGCATAAACCAGCTGATATGAGGCCCCCAACACATATAGCAGAGGACTGCTTGGTCTGGCCTCAGTGAGAGAAGATGCACCTAACCTTCAAGAAACTTGAGGCTCCAGGGAATGGGAAGGTCTAGTGAGGTGGGATGGGGACATTCTCTTGGAGATGGAGGAGGAGGTATGGGATAAGGAACAGTCAGAAGGCAGACTGTAGCTTGCCCTGATCCAACCAGCGGAAATAAAAGGCAGCAACAACCTGTTCTTCTTCAAGCAGTTTTATTTAGCTTCCTTGTTACAGCATGCTTGCTTCTTCCTCTCCTTCCATCCTCTTGAATCAATCCTCTCCTTCAATCCTCCTTCCATACCTCCAATCCGGCTACCGCCCCACCGCCTTATATGCATTGCCTTAATCTTATCAGCAGCTGCCACGCCTCACTGTTAATTGGCTGCTCCATGTGATGTGAGGTGGGCTAATCGGGTAGCCACACCTGGAAGCTCGAACCTTTTCTCTATAATGAGCCACAGCCACAGTGCCTACTCAAGCTAGCTGGCTACATGCCAAGCGTCATCCTGACGTGGGGAGAACTGCTTCCTACAGCAGACTGGGAGGAGGGCTAATGATTGGACTGTAAAAATAGATTTAATAATAATAATAATGAATGATGAAACAGAATCTCCAGAGACCATGACTGTTGCCATTGCAGCTACCCCAGGGAACCTTATGAGACCCAAGTAAGCTGAAACATATCTTCATTTGAGGAGGAGTTGGGTGAGAGCTGCCTAAGAGGCTCCCATCATCCTTGGTACGTTCTCATTCATACAGTGTTAGGAATTTTGTCCTTATGTCAGAGCAATATTCCAAGAGTTTCTCCAAGACTTGGGACAGAATTGTTTAAGTACTGTCCTCCCTCTTAAGAAAGGCAGGATGATTGTATTTTAAGACTGAGGTGGATAGTATGACCTCTGACCCTAGGCACAGTGAGTGCTTTAAAAAAAGCACCAAGTGACCTGGTAAACTAACAATAATAGCTCTGTTGCTGTGTTAATTACCCCTCATGATCTCTGACTTCTGCCCCGTCTGTGCAGAGTGAGAACTCGCAGGCAACACTTGTATTTCTTCCTACCCAGCTTCGCAGTCAAAATGTTTCAAATTACTAAGATAAAATCAAGCTGTTTTATTCATAGCAAAAGATATCCTCCTTTGGAATTTCTGTGAGAATTGTTGAAATGATGTGCAAAAGACCTGTGCTTAGAAACATATTTACTACAAATGAAGTCACAAATTACTAGAAAAATTCAATTTGTAGTAGAGAATACATGCTATTGGATTCTTTACGGAGTAGTAACATGCCACTGAATAGGACGTGATTTTACAAGGCGCTGAATGAGCTCCTAGAAGGATGATTTCATAAACACACTTGGGGAGGATACGATTTGAATCTAAATGTATTCTTATTTAGCATTTTACAGTCTTTATGAATTTCAAATATATCAGAAGAGATTGTTTGGTGGATTGGGTAAAGTGTACACTTCTTCTCCGTGTGGATGGAGCTGTCCAGTGGATGAGTCCTGAATTCCAGTATCAGGCTCTAAGCTAGGTAAGTCTTTGACTAAAGAAACTCCTCTCGGAACCTAGTGAGTGTTGGAGTCTGCACGTGATGTAACACAGCTTGTGAATGGAGCATCTCGGGAAGCACAGTCGAGTTCTCTTGTGAGGATCAAACTAACCGGAGAAAGCCAGAGAGTTCTGGAAGGATATTTGAAGAGGAGTTTGTTTGTATGGCCTGAGTAGGAGAATTAGTGTGAAATAACATAAATAAAATAAAATGTAAGGGAAACAGATTTCAGATAAGTGTTCAGAGTAACCAGAATCCAAAGACAGATTTGTGGGGTCCCCCTTTCCAGAACATGCATGCGCAGTGAGTTGGTGAGATAATCCGAATTAAAGAAACGTGAGTTTGAAATGTAAGTGAATGACCTACAAGAAAATTGTTTCCAGTAGGTCCAAGTTCAAGTCCCAGAATCCCAGAATGTGAGGCGAAAATTGACTAACAAAAGCTTCCTGACACCTGCCTGTCTATGTCTTGCCCACATATGATCTTTCTCACATGCTCATCATATTACACACACAACAATAAATCAAAGTTGAAAAATTTAAAAATTATAATAAATAAGCCATGACACTGGGTCGAGGGTAGCCCTGTCGACATGCGTTAAAGAACTTCTACCAATTGTGCAGCAGTATTTGTCTGCTTTACACAAACAGAACACCATGGAACTATGAGCCTAGCACACCAAGTAGATGGGACAGTGTGCACAGAAATGGACGCTCACAGATAGCAGAATGAACAGCTGGACTTCAGTATGTTTATATTAGCACAGAAATACATCACTTAGTGCCTGGAAAAGAAATACCACACGGGGCTGACCTGAAGTTGACCATGTCCTTTGGCAGAAAGGCTGAATTGAAACTAGCTGTATCTATGGCTGGCGGTACTTTTCATGCTCAAACTCTTTGTGCAAGGGATAAAGCAAGTCAAGTCAGATCACATGGAACGAAGTGTCCTTAACATCCTCATTGTAGAGTCTTGATAGCATCACTAAGGAAATTATGCAGAAAATACGATTTACGAATGTATCTGTAACAGGGACAGGTGTTTGAAGGAGAAAAACTGCATTTCAGGATATCTGTGTTGTGCACATTTTTCTGTTGCTGACTAGACCAGGAAATTTTTCCTGTAGTCAATAGGAAATTGGACATTTTTTTTTCTTAATATCTATACATGTCTCTTGCTCATTTCTCTATAGGATGATTTGTAGCTCTTACCTTTGATGGAATTTAAAATGTATATAAAGATGGAGATTCATTCTAGGTACCACTTATGTGACTACACATACACCATTATGTATAGTCTTGGTCTGTTTCATGTGGTAGAATTCAACAATGATTTTAAGAGAAAGACTGATTTACAATATTTTCTCACAATATTTTCGCATCTACATTTGTATTACTTGCTTTTTTGTTGTTGCTCTGACAAAACTCATGACAGGCATGACTCAAGAGAGAGGTTTGCTTCTGCTTCTTGTGTCAGGGGTGCAGTCTACCATGTCAGGGAGGTGAGGCTGTTGGAACAGCTCTGACCAAGATGGTGGCAGTGTGGAGAGCCATCCCATCATACTGCTTCTGGACCAGGGAGAGTGCAGGACCAGAAACAGGGCTGGCTATAACCTTGAAAGGTTCACCTCTAGCGACTTACCTCTGATAGATAGCTGGGCCCTACCTCCTTAAACATTTCCTAACTCGAAAAGCAGCATCTCCATTTGAAACAATGTTCACACATGTGAAGCCGAATGGGACATTTCGGCTAACAAGTATTTTCAACAACATGGATTTTCCTTGCATGACATTTGGATAAGTTTTTATATATTTTGTTTTTCTGTAACTAATCATCCTAGCTGCCTTTCACTGCACATGTGTGAGATTTTGGAATATCCATGGCGTGGCTTTCAGGGTCTTGCCACATGCATATGTATAAGCACACACACAAGCATCTTTTATGTGGCTGTGGATTTATATGTTCTTTGGTTATGTGTCAGGCAAAACATTTGTTTATTTTATACACACATATGAATGTATATGTAACACGTGTAAAATCTGTGACATTTAATTTCTTCGACAATCTGGGTATGTGGTAGAACAACTATCCACTGTCCCTAAATATAAGTCTCCTTCAAATCTGTCTTGGCTACTCGTGGTCCTTTGTTTTTCTATAATCGTAACCTTTGAAAGAATTGTCTTTTTATTGTTCTTGTAATGACTATGGAAAGTGGCATTTTGTGATATTTAGTCTTCTCTCCTGATCCTTCACTTAATCGAATCTTCTTGAATGTTAAAGTCCTTTCAGTTCTCACACTGTTATCATGCTAGTCCAAAACATTAATATCTTGTTGGAAATACCACAGCACGAATGTGCTCTGCCTCCTGGCTCCCACACTCCTCCCAACCCTGCCTGCTTCCACACAGCAGCTACAACAGTCTGTCAGAATGTGGCACTGCTCTCTGACATGTACACCCCCACAGAAGTCTGGGGGAACCTGGCATGACCATCATTCTCTGCTCTGACCTCATTCTCTGCATGCAAACATTCATCTTGCTTGTTCTACAAGGCACATGCAAGCTATAGTCCAGCATGTGTCCTGTATACACACCCCTAAGCTTGTCATTCTTCACCTCCGGCAGCTAGCTCAATCTCTCCTCTTTCAAGTATCTCCTCCCTATTACTTTACTTCAGAGGTTTCTGGGTGTCCCATTTGTACTATTTCCCCCGCCTATAATCATGGTCTCAACTTAAATTCTTGTGTGAAGTGTTTTTTATCGTTGTGATATTGTGCCTAGTTTTCTCTTCTAATAAGGGCATGTGCTGGATGAGCAGACAGGAAGTGAATGCGGTGGTCCAGCCTCACTTGCTCACGGTGGATCTGGATGCTCCCTCTTTTCTATATTGCTGCAGGGAAGATGGCACACTAGGCCTCCTCTCCACAGTGCCTAGACCCATATCTGGCATAAAGTCTCTAAAAGAGACTTAATGAATGTGGGTTTACGATTTTCTCCGTAGGTCACACATTCTCATAGGATACATGTAAACCAAGATCCTTTATCTTGAAAATAAATTAAAATTTTGTTGTTTTCATATTTCTCCATATTTATTCTTATAATTATGGAGATATAAAATTATTTAAAAATAAACTATCACTCCTAATTTGTACGTAGTCATTGTCTTATTTCTTACTGTTTACCAAAGCACCGAATACCACAAGTATTCTATTTAGGTAAGACAGCATGCTTTGAACGCAACGTTTTACATATGAGAGTCACATATTTTGCTGTCATTTGGACCCAAGACGAATTTCGGAATGTCATGCAAAGCATCTCTGAAAAATGACTCAACTCAGCACAAACACTAAGGTCTGGGAGAGTTTTTCAAGGCCTCCTGGCAAAAAGAAGGAAAACAAGCAATAGTTATTCAGATTATCCTGTATGGAACTCTCCAGAACCATCTTACCTCGGTCTCTCCCCAGCAGGTGTGTTATTACCGATGTTTACTCTGCAGAGGTGTCAGTTCCTTCCTAGGATGGATACCAATACTGAAAGGTGGGGATCGAATAAGGTCCCCTCCGCACCACAGAGGGGACCAGCTACACAGTGGGCGGAGTGCACACAGAGGCACGGCGGCCCCCTACAGCCTCCAAGGATCCCTTCAACTCCAATATCTTGGATATGAGTTTACTGTTATGTAGTGAGTGCTCGGCCCTTGGAGAAACAAAACTCAAGTCTCGCTCTGAAAACAACCATTGCTTGCAAGCTTACGCCTAGATCAATGAATCAGGGACCACTCCCATGCCTGGGATCTGCTGGCCTTCAGAGGAGCTCTTAACTCAGTAACAGGGAGCCTGGCTAGATGAGGTAATGCTTAGTGAGCCGAAGCTCATCTTTTATTCAGTGCGTGTAACCTAAACTTTGTTCAACTGAATAATCTCGGTTCTCCAACGATCTATAGTATTGACTGCTGCTCTAGAGTGTTGAGGCACTGTTCTTTTAGCAAAGGCAGTCAGTTTCTCTATGTGGGTATAGTACAGGTGTCCAACTTCTTGGAAAGATGAAAGGGGGGTGCTGCTGGCATAAAGCCAAATAAACACATGACTCTTTGCCTGTGTGGAAAGCAGAGAAAAACGGTGGCATGGTAGTCATTAAAAATGGGATATAATATAAAAATGGGAATAAATTCAATATATTTAATATATGTTACTCAAGAGAAAGAATATATTCAATATGTTACTCACAAGACAGCCATATCTGAATGGTCTGCACTGTTTTTAATCTCAGGGAAAGGGCACTAACCGTGTTGGTAGAAATGCTAGCAGTACTTCCTTCTAAAGAGCCAGGTGCCTTCAGCTTCCATGCATACCACTTTGTTCTCAGATTCCCAGAATGCATAACAGCTCAACCATGGCGTCTTCTCCAATTATCACAGAGTGAGAAACAAGGCATTAACAATCTCGTTTTAAAGGGAGGATGTTCTTAAGGAACAGTTAATTATTGCTTTCAGGGCTCCGCAGATAAAATAATAATCTCCCTGGGGCCTGCTATTTGTAAGTCTCTAGGGGGGTGATCACTGTGAACAACGGATTTGCTGAATTAACATCCCTTAAAAGGCACTCCTGTTCTCTTGTCCTTTTTGGTATTGTGAGTTTTTGCTCATCTTGTTATCTATGGAAATCAGGGGTCTGCCAGCCATCATTATGCCTATAGTCCTAAGCAGACTTAAAAATGACTTAGGATATGGTATTCTAGCCTCGCTTCACATGAATGAATAACCAATTGAATATAGCCATAGATGTAGTGTGTGTGTGTGTGTGTGTATATATATATACATACATACATAGTATAGCAGGCACGTGCGTGCATACCCCCCACCCCCACACATTTGTTAATCTCATGAAAGCAAGCAAAATAAATTGTTTCAGAAGATTTCATTAGAGAATCTCAATTATATGTAATGAAAAGTACGTAAAACCTTCATCTTAATGTCTACTCTCTTGACACTAAATTTCCTGTTTGGTAGAGTAGCATGACAGACAAAAAGAAGATTTTGTATTCTGATGATATTTTAAACTAAATAAGAGCAGAATGCTGGACGGCATTTGTGGCCAACCCAGGAAATAGAAAGATACTTAAATGTACATATTCCCAGGCCACAGTTCTTAGATGTGAACATATCTCTCGATAGGCTCACGCTGGCTTTTCCACAGCAATGATGAGCTGGTAACGGAGAGTGGCTTCCCCGTCCGCACTGTGGCTTGAAGTGTTCATTACCTGTCCACCTCATGGCTTTCATTCCTGAAAAACACCTCTGTGCACTGAACAATCAGCTTGTGCTTCCTTTCCATACCAGTGCAACTCACAGAACAAAGCCATATGATGTTAACTTGCTCAATGGTATCAGCCTGCCTACGACTCTCATCAACTTGGGATTCTAGTGTATGAAGTTAGTATGCAATATAATAGCCCTTCTAACCCTGAGATAGATTTATATATAGAAATACATATCAAAATTTGAAGGACTTCTTGGAGGCATTCCTAACGTTCACACACTCCTCTCTTGATGTCAGAATCCTGGTAGGAAACAGATGGCATCTAATGTGACTATTTAAAGAGTTTAAAGGGACCATTTATAAGCATGTGAGTTGAAACAGGAAAGCCAGTAAGTAACGAAGCAGTTATCTCTCAAGGATGCAGCAGCAAGTCTTACCAACTCTCAGCCAGAGAAGCAAGCATGTATTCAGAACCTAAAGAGGGTCACTGTGTAGAAAAGGCCACTTATCGAGAGTTGTAGGCTTCAGCAAAATGTCAGAGTTCATCACAATGACCATCTGGTAGGAAGGCACCCAACGGGGGCAGGGGGAATGCAGAGTTTTCAATTCTCCTTAGATGCTATTAGTGTCCCTTAGTGTGATGTGATTGGAGCTAAATGAGAATCCAGAAGAAAGAGAAGCCATTAGCCCTTTCTGTATGACAGTCCCCAGATTACCAGGGAGGGGGGTGGGGGGAAGGCCATGAAACTGAAACTGAAGGTCCGGAGATGGACAGAGGCATTCGGCCACCTTGCCCCGACTAAGGCATAGAGTTAAATGAAAATCATCCTTCAACACGGAAATAGCACAGTGAGTGTTTGTCATCAGTCATCAGCAGAACTAAAATCAGTTTACATTTTAAACCATCTATAAAAAGCAGGACACACTCAGGAAGACACAGACTCCCATGGCATAAGGTAAGAGAAATAGTTATTTTATTTTGCACAAGAACGAGCTTCTACTGAACAAATTCAACCAAATAATATTAAGTGCAGTAAACAAGGAAATGGGGGGGGGTGACTTTTCCTGTTAGAAAATGTTACGTAACCATGCCTGTGCGTTATTTATCATTACAATAGCTTGTTTCGGGTTTCGGAGTGCACTGTACAGATGCATCGGCTTCTTGGATTCTGAAAATATAACTCACTCGCCGCCGCCTCTCGTTCGACTCTTTCCGTGAGGAACCTCGCTGATTGACGGAGAGTCTGAGATGGAAGAACGTGCCTTGCGTGCCTTGCGCCTGTGGAACGAGAGGCTTTCCCAGAGCTGAACGGCTCAGGCTTCTTATCCAGGGGTGAGGATGTCATGGCCTGCGCGCCACACCCATTCTTCCACAAGGTGATCCCAGCGATGGCAAAGGCAGAACTGTCATCAGGTTCCCTCAGAGATGTTCCTCAGGCTCCACAAATCTCATAATCGACATCAGTCCGTCCAGCCGTTAACAAAGTTGCGTTTGGCTGACCACACATCACTTTTTATTTATTTATTTATTTAATTTATTTATTTTGGTCTTTCTAAATGAGAAAACATTCTTTGAACAGATATCTCCCACGAGGCAGTTGACTTCACAGCTCCTGAAGGCACTGTGGATCCACCGAGCAGCACACGTGGCCATTCTAGAGAAAACAGTAGAAACGGAGGTGGGAGGTGAGTGCTCAAACCATTCGCAGATTCTCACGCTTACTGATTATGATTAGCACATGCAAGCAGCTATGTCCAGGATGTTGTCATTTCTGCAGTCCTGGAAGTTAAATAATTAAATCGTTCTTAAGACGATCACTAAGAGTCACGGTACCATCACGCTCATTGACAAGATCCGCTGTCTTTTGTTTGTTTGTTTGTTTAAATAGCTCTAGGGCATCCACTTGTTTTACATTGGCTCCTTTGTTTATTCACAAATATGTATTGAGCTAGCTTGGATTAGTAATGCAGATACACTGACCGCACGACAATATTTACAGTTTGTCAGGAAGAAGACAGCAAGTACCAGAAGTATACAATAAAGAGTATGGAAAGTGCTAGAAATGTATTTGGAGAAAATGTTTGTATATCCTTAAAAATGGACATGTTTTCATAGTAATCTTCAGTGTAAAGGTGTTTGGAGATGAAGCATTAGAGAAAGTTAATTAGGGTATGGGGGTGGTGTCCCCTTTCCCCATAATCCAAGTACTCAGGAGGTGTATGCAGAAGGATTCAACATCAGCCTCAGCTACTTGGTACATAGCAAGACAAAGGCCAGCCTGGGTGTTCTCTCTCTCTCTCTCTCTCTCTCTCTCTCTCTCTCTCTCTCTCTCTCTCTCTCTCTTGTGTGTATGTGTGTGTGTGTGTGTGTCCCTCCCTTCCCCTCCCTTCCTCTCCCTCCCTCCCTCTCTGTCTCTTTTACTGTCTTTCTTTCCCTCCCTTCTTTCCTCCTTCCCTCCCTTCCTCCCTCCCTCCCTCCCTCCCTCCCTCCCTCCCTCCCTCCCTCCCTCTCTCCCTCCCTCCCTCCCTTCCTTCCTCCTTCCCTCCCTCCCTCCCTCCTTTCTTCCCATCAAGTGAGAAAACAGTAAGAGGAGGAACATGAAGAGCAGGCATTATGACTTGTCAGACTCTAGTTCTGCTGGCACCCTGATCTTAGACTTTGAAAACGACTTTCTCAGTCCCCAGAGCTACAGGGAATCCATTTCTGCCATCTAAGGTGTCCAGCTTAAGGTGTTCTGTTCCAGCTTCACGAAATAAAAGGAGATATGATGGTATTGAGATAAAACAGAGCTCTCCAGAGGCTGGTGTCTGGGGTAGACCTCCTGGAGAGGTGACAGTTAAGGCAATGAAGACACCGAAGACACTGGCAGGAAAAGTGGACCTCACTCACGTGGGGCTGCAGGAGGGCTTTGTAGTGATGTAGACATGGACCAAATCTTGAAAGTCTACATCAAGTACAAAAGAACTCCAAAACTGATCTAAGTGAGAGATTTAATCTGGGGAAGCTTATGAAACTTCGAATTGAAATGGTGGGGATGGGGAAGCAGGGAAGAAATAGATGTGCAAATTACTTACTACAGTATCAAAATAGTACAGCTACAAAGAAGTACAGCCCCTCCCTCTCTGGTTCCTCATCTGTCTCTTTTTTTACCTTCCCAACCATAACTGGTGTGACTGCCATGACAAGCCAGGAAATAAAAATCCTCACGCATCAGGAGGGTGCACTCTGTCGGACATCTTACCATGTGTCCTAGACGCATTTCCTGATTTCACCCTGTCACTGTCGCGGGGGAAGCACCGCTGACGCTCACAATTTTAATTCAGAAATTGGAGCTTAAACTTCTGTCCAGAATCACAGTTAATAAATGACAGGGCTGGGATGGAAGCAGGTTAATCTGTGTCTAATGCTCAGCTCGCTTCCAGGTTTCCTCCCAGAAGATGACTTTAGGGGTGGAATGGGTTTTATACATGACAAAATAAAAAAATGTTATAGACAATTTTCCCAGAAGGTTTCTTACTATTCTAGTCATTGCAGAAGCATTCAAATGAGGAAGCAAGCCAATCTCCATCAAAGCGGAGTGGCACCTGTTAAAAGAAAATATCTCATCCTTGACTGGGTTTTTGTCAGAGTTCTTGTTCTGGCTCCAAGCTAGAGCATCATCCTCTCTTGGCCCAGCTGTGCCACTTACAGCTTGAACATCGTGCTTGGAGACAGAGGTTTTCTATCCATAACCTTGTTGCTAGGATACACATCAGTTTCTCAAACTGTACGGTTTTGAAACAAAAGGCAGAGAAACTGTAGCAGCAGCTCTCCCTGGGTACAACTGACATCAGGACTCTGTAAGGGAAAGCCATCACTGTTGCTCCCTTGCTCCGGAAAGGACATATTTTCCAACATCCTCTTAGCATGTTTTCTTTGTCCCTGTTTATACATTACCCTGCTATAGGAAAATGCACTACAAACTGTATTATAGTTTCACAACTGGGAAAGTATTTAGCTCATACTTTGAAACTTAATGAAACAACACATGGGGTTCTGGATTCAGCGATGGCAGAATTTATTCTATAAATTAACATCCGTGACATCTGGAACACATATAAAGATTACTGAAAGCCACAATGACTGGTAGGCATTCACTGGGTCGGGATTCAACCTTAAAACAATAGAAATGTACCCTGTGATTCTCTTTTGCTTGGGACCGACTCTAAGGTACGCCCTAGTCTGGCAGTCACACATGACTGCACCTCAAGCAGAAATCTGGAGAAGAGAGTGTGGGAGCTAGAAGGTGAGCTTAAGATTGAAGTGAAACTACTTAGGGTCTCATGGGAGAAGGAAGGAAGCAGAGAGCCTCAGCTAGAGTGTTGGAGTGTGAGATGAGGAGACATTTCAGAGCTGAGGACCACTTTTCAAACTATGTGCCTCACTGAGACACAAAGGAATGATAATGCAAACTTACACCCAAAGTCTCAAAGGACCATGATGACAGGTAAAATACTGTCTCAACCTTACAAAATTCACCTTCAATCTAAAATAATATTGGAAAAGATCCACCTAATAGGCAGAGAACCAAGCTTCCACAAGTGTGAGGTAATTGGACATTACCTGACTGCCTGCTAGAACAAAGGGTTTTCAGAGGATTCCAATAGACTTAATATCTATACAACAATAAAATCCTGTATATTATAACACTAACAGACTATGACATGAGAAAAGAACAGGTCAGTCCTAGTGAAGAGAGAAGCAGTGGGTGGCAATGATTTCAAGGTGACTCGGAAGTAAGTCTCAAATGAAGACTAAACATACTACAGATACCTTCAAAGACGTGCTTTAAAAGGTGACCAGAATCAACTGCGAAGCCCAGCATGGTGGTGCACACCTTTAATCTCAGTGCTTGGAAGGAAGAGGTAGGTGGATCACTGGGAGTTCAAGGCTGGCCTGGTCTACATAGTAAGACCCAGTCTCAGACAGACAGACAGACAGACAGACAGAGACCAGGATATGTGAACAGATGGCAAGGATCAAAGAAACTAAAATATAAAGAATTTTGTGGAAATTCAGGAATGAAAGGAGTGATATCTGAAGTGAAGAATTCAGTAGCTATATTGAGCAGGTTAGAGACAGCAGGAGCCAGTAACTTATGAAGAGAGAGAGCACAGCAGAAATGATCCATTTATAAAACAGAAAGACTTCACTGAAACAGAGTTTTACCTCAGGGCCGTGGAGCCATCTGAATAGAGTGTAACTGGAATCCTAGAAGACTAGGAAAGTGGAACAGGAATTTAAACACACACACACACACACACCACTCACTTACCACATGCATGTACACACATCTCTAAAAACACCATAAGCAAACTGCTATGATAGAGTGTTATGGAGGAGACAAGAGGCGGGAGAGAGAGATGCTATGTACAAAAGAACAAAAGTTCAAATGAAGGCTCAATCAGAAATGATAGAAACACAAAGACAACGACCACGTCCTGCAAAAGGCTGGAACAAATCTGTCAGACTGAACTTTCTGCCCGCTGACACGTCTTTCAGAAAATGCAGATATTTTCAGATAAATGCAAGTTGAGACAGTTTCTTTCTAGAGGCCTACAATACAGACTTTCCTCTACAGACAATATGCAAGAGACAAAAGCGAGTTATTTAGGCTATAGCAGAATGACCAGATGGAGACAGGTGTAGACTACTCTGTGTAAAAGGAGATGAAGAGCAACAGAAATGTTAAGTATCTGAACAAATATAAAAATATTGTTTTATTCCTTTATTTGTCTTAAAAATATGGGTGATTCAATAAAAACAAGGATATGGAATTATAAGTAGAGTGTTAACAAGCATATTGCATATGATCAGTGTGTTACAAATAGGCTTATAAGTTATAACATACAACATTATTATATTTTAATGACTGGTATGATGCTAGGTAATATAATGAATTGATACACATTAAAAGCTCTAGAAAAATAGATACTATCAATTGTAGCTTAACATAAAGGAGAAATGTTTTTATTGCATTTATTGGTCAGTGCGGGAGGGCATGCATGTACCATGGTGTGCTCATACTGGCCAGAAGACATCTTGTGATAACAGGCTCTGTTTTCACTATGTGGAATACATCAGATTTGGCAATTTGTGGCCAAAAGGTGGCAAGTGCCTTTATATATTAAGTCATCTTGCTGCCCCTTCCCAAAATAAGATAAAATTTAAAAGGTTAATAAAATGAAAGGCAGGAATGGACCAACAGGAATATACGTAATAAATGGATCAATGGCAAAAAAGAGTTGTTTCCCATTATTGTCAAAAAATGGCCCTGAATGTGTAGGGACTAAAGACCCATTGTCTTTATTGATTAAAAATTTACTTTGAATTTTAAACCAGGGTTAGGATATAGTGCAATAGATTTGATCTCTAGCACTATAAAATATATGTGTATATATCATCTATCCACTTATCCATCTATCATCTATATAATCATATCTATTTTATCTATCTATCTATCTATCTATCTATCTATCTATCTATCTATCTATCTACCTACCTACCTACCTACCTATAATTTGTAGTTTTAGAAACAACACTACACTGCAGACCCCAGGGTGGCCTTCAAGCCGCACTTCTCCTCTTAGGTTCCTGAATATCAGACAAAATTAACTTCAAGTCAACAATGAATATCTGCAAGAATAAATGGCTGACTCTACAGAAATCATAAAAGCACAGGTTCTCTGTGGTTCCATCCATGATGGAACCTGAACAAATTATGAAGAAATAGAGTTTAGATAGACAATGGGAAATAGATACACTTGAGAGTGGACACAAAGATAGCATTGGATATGTTATGTCTTCTGTTTTATCAAACTCACAACATTATCTGCCTGACTATGGAGTTCATCAGAATATGTTTTCTTAATAAACATTAAAATAAAAGAGGCTCTCTGAAATACAGCCTACCAGCACTAGTAACTGGATATAATATGGAACTGCTACAACAAGGAACTGCTGTGTCAGTACGTGGTTCAGTGAGCGAGCTTCCTCGAGGCCTTGCTGCTCCTCTGCTGTGGTTATGCTGAGTTGCCACTGTTGTCCCTTTACACTGAACTCAACGCTGAGATCAACCCTACTGTGCACAGAGCTGGTTTTATTCTAGATTGTGTCTTTAGGTTAGATGTAAAGATCCTGGATGGGGTAATGCATGGCTACTGTGCTTTGCTCATGGACATCAATAGTGCACAAAGGTAATAATAACTTGGGCACATTTCTGTCAGCCTTGGAAAATATGGAAAGAATGACTTATGAGAGTTTATGTTTAAATTATTTAAACATTGAATGATTTCTTCTCTTATGTTAATAGCTATGATTTAGAGAACCCTACTCCTTCTGATTTATTTGTGGGGTAATGAGTGTTTTATTAATTTGCATATATTTCTAATCTGTCTAAAATTCACATACACACAACACTGAAACAAACTCCATCAAGAGACCTCTAAAAATCCGGGTGTGTGTCTGTGGGATTTACTTTCTGTCTGTCAAACGCTAATGTAGAGGCTCACTTTCACTCTTTCAAATTCTAAGTTTCTGTTTGATGAAGGTAATGTTTAGAAAGTCAGAAGCTTCAGTCTTAAAACCAGCTCTCAGTTGTTTGCCCTCCTTAAGCACCTAGTTAACGGGCCCTGCTGCCCAATCCAAATGTCTCAGCTCGTGAAGATTTGCTCAAGCAAAAGAGTCTTCACATGGTCAGCTCAGTCCATTGCTTCAAGCTCTGGAATCTCTGACTCTCTGGAATCATAAAAGTCCTTGCCTGTAAGATTTCGGAAAGGGTAATCCACTTCCAATTCTCACAGTTAACTTCCGAGTAGAGGGTGCCTCTGGATCTTTAGAAATTTAAATCTGATCATAATTCCAGAAAGATAAAAGAAAAGAGGTGAGACAGTTCTGTGAGTGAGAGTTATTGTGTGCGACTATGAGCACCTGAGTTCAAATCCCCATCACCACTTAAGGAACAGGGCTTGGCCACATGCACCTATAACTCAGGACTGTTGTGTGTGGTAGGGTAGAGACAGGAGCTTGCCATCTACCGTCCTAGCTCCAGGTTCAATGTGAGCACCTGTCTCAAGAGAACAAGGCAGAGAGTGATACAGAGGATCCCTCAGTGTTTTCCTTTAGCATCTGCTCTTATGCATGTTTGCACAGGCATGCATACCCGCATGTAACATACACATGTGCATATGACACATACACACATTTTTAAAAGGCAAAAGGGAATATATTAATTCTTCCCTCAGGCCATTTCTACTGCCTGTATCTATCTTACTAAGGGACACTGGCTTCTCTGTAGATCAGTGGTTTACAAGCTGTCCGGCCTCTTGCCTCCGTACTGTCTTCCTGTCTCCAACACAGTTAGAGCAGTGCCTTTATTTCTGGCATGATTGTATCAATGCCATTCTACAGTACAACTAACTTTTATTGCTTACATACTCTGAAAGTGCTGAGCAACCTATGAATTTTTCTGTGTGAATCTTCTCAATTCTTACAGCAACCCTTCAGTGGTATAGTTCAAGTAGTCATTGCCAGAGTTTAGTGTTTCCACTTTTTGAGGAGCTGAGTACAAAGAAACAAAGGCAGGTGCCCCCTGTCACATATCAACAGCGCTCCCAGGAAGTCTGACTTCTCAGATTGTAGGCTAGCTTTTCCCACACTGCATTCTGTAGTGATAGAAATGTTCTCTGCATGTGTTGAGCATGTGACTGAATTACCAGAGAGCTTGTCTAGCATGAAGCTGGGATTTGTGCCCAACACTACAAAGACCAGGTGTGGTGGTGCATGGCAGTCAGTGAGAGGGAGAGACAAAAGAACCAGAAGTTTAAGGCTATTCTCTCGGCTACAAATCAAGTTCGATAACAGCTTGAGATACGAGAGACCCTGCTTCCAAGGAAAAAAATATTGTTATCCACATATGTCATCTAATATGGCAGTCAGCAGCCACAGGAAGCTGCTGGGCAATGACAAAAATGGTTAGTGTAATGAGGATCTGAATTGTAAAGTGCTTCCAGGAATGACTGACTGAGTCCACAGGCCACACCCCTGAGGTAAACACAAGTCCGGCATTGCTTTTAAGCCTTTAGATTATTTAGTAGTTAATATTATAGAAGCGAATTAAATTATAGAAGAATATTATAGAGGAATCAAATGGAGCCCATTCAACTGAGTTAGTTCCTATTAAGTAGAAGAAACAGCTCTAAGCAAGGGAGACAAAGAGAGAAATTATCAGAACCAGTGCTCAGGACACTTCACTGAGGACAGTGCTTCCTTCCACTGCTCTGTCCAAAGATGATTTACATGTGCTTCATTTTTAAAATAACACATTAAATAACACAAGTTAATATCTTGGATTAATTTGGTAAAAGTAAACATAATCTCATAATGCACATCTACTATAAGGCAGTAATTTCTAAGAATCAGTATTTACCAAAGAAAACAGGAATTAAGCAACAGGACACAACTTCTGGAAGACATTCTTACCAAGTGTCAAGAGTTCAATGTCGTTTACAGGGCACTGGGTGACAGGAAATAACCCTTAAAAGCATGGTTGTTTCCTGCTGAGCTCTACTTGATGTGACTTTTATCCAACTACCTATTAGGTATTTTTGTTGTCGATGTGCATAACAACAATGTAACAATTCAAAGGAGTAAGAGGATTCATTATGATTTGGTAGTTAGATGCCAAAAAAAAAAAGTCTGTTGGACACCAGTGCTATAATATTGACATGTACTTGCTTGAATATACTCCGATCAAACACAAAGCCACACAGCATATGCATTATTAGTAACTTGCATTAGACACTCTCTTCAAATTTGCTGGTGTGCACCCAGAAAATGGGAAAATAGTCACTCAAAATCTTGATTGACAAATTGCATTCACTGAACGAGCTAGGAATGTGGCTTTAAAGGAGGTATAGCAGACTAGCAGATGGCTCAAGGTTTCAGGTGTTTTGGGGTTTCTTTGTCCTGTTACATCAAACTTTTCTGGAGAGAAATTATACTAAGAGAAGATGAATGGATGAAAGATCTCTGCAGATGACAAGGGAAAGGCTCACTGAAAAGCCAGAGCTGACAATGACAAGCAGTGCTGAGTGGAATCTAACGTCTCTCTCTGACTTTTTAAATGTCATTAAGTCTTTAATATCATTGCTTTTGTTTTAGTGTTAATCTCCAAGTTACGACCAGGAAACACAAAGTGACAGCACTAGGTTCAATTTTGTAGGGATATTAGTCAAGCCACTCTTGAACCTAGCCATGGTGAGCACGTGTGACCTACTTTATACGTATTGAAGGCAGTTACTTAAGTAAGTGGCATAATGCTGTTTTCCTACAAGAATAAAGTGTAAAATCTTTATAATGATTTTTGCCAACTGTAGGAATAAAATATGATAAGCGTCAGACCCTAAATTCTATTTTGTAGGGATATTAATCAAGCCAATTTTGAACCTCGTCACAGTAAGTCAGTCCATGCTGCCTACTTTGTGTATATTGTGGGCAGTTACTGAAGTAAGCAGCATAGTGCTGTTTTCCTACGAGAATAAAGTGTAAAATCTTTATAATGATTTTACCAACTGTAGGAATAAAATATAATAAGCATCAGACCCTAAGTTCTTCAATTTGGTGTAACTGACCACGGCAGCCAAGAAACAATGCCCATTTTTGCCAGATTGATTTTCACTTTAGAAAATGCAATGTATCTACTTTGTCAATATATTTTATGAAACTCATAAAAGAAATAGATAAAAATCAATGGAATAATATTGTCTTCCATTATAAAAAGAGTGATGAAGCCGGCATGGCTCGCTATACTAGGACACTGAGTTGTTGCTACTGCCCATGGTGGCGGCAGCACGTACATGCTCTTTTACCCAGAAGACCTATTTCCGGTTTGCAAGGCAGTCAGCGTGGTACTAACAACGCTGACCTTCCTTCCACCTCTGCTCACAGGACACATACACAAGCTGTGACTAGCTCCGGGTCACCCAGGTGTAGCAGCATCTCTATAGCATGGGTGCACCTGCCAGGGTGCTCACTCCTGCACCCGAGAGCCTTACCTTGCACTGGCAGAGGGTACACTCCGTGCCGTGCTTGATCCAGGAAGACCCAGTGAAGCGAACCACATTCATCTCATCCAGGCAGGTTTTGGTGATGTCATTGCGGATGGTGTCGGCCTGACAAGGATCGGTGACACAGCGTGGGCAGCACTCGTTCTCAGGAAGGACACTAAATTCACACTCTACCTCTGGGCAAGCCAGGGGCCAGCAGTCAACTTCTCCTTGCTGTGAGGGAAAGAGGCAATGGAAATGAACAAGAGAGGCAAAGAGGAAGGACAGGATTGTGATGTGTATACTTAGAGCTTCAAAGCCCGTGCATCTTCAGAGAATCTACCCAAGTCCCACTGGATGATGGCATCTCTTTTGTGATGGATGGATGGTTAAACAGTCTTCGAGTACTAAACAAGAACAGCGTGGAAATAAAAGCAACAACTATTTCCCTTAACAGTACAATGTGAACAACGCCATCTTCTCTAGGGCAAAGAGGAAAAGCGGAAGAGGTTTAAACGCAGTGTCTGATCCTTGGATAGCCTTGACTTCCCCGTCTAACTTATTTATTAATCTTTAAAAAAAAAGGTTTATCCCTTTACAACCCCTCAAAACAGGAAATAAATACAAACAGAATTTGACCGTTCCCTTGCTTAGTTATACGTTTTTCATATGTATAACTGGCTTTGAACACACCACCCCAACAAGACAGCATAGAATAAAACAGCATAAAATTTGATTTCCTTCTTTTATTTCACATGGGAAACTGTGAGTTGGACTTTTGAAAAAACAACACCCCACCCCGTTGGCTATTTTCTTCTTAGTTTTAAGTCTCAGGGTTTCAGGGATGAAAGCAGCCTTTGGGCGCAGAAACCCACCTTGTTCTCGGGATTGATTTCTGGTTTGAAAGGACAAAGAGGCGGCAACGCACAAGCGGAGCCCTTAGAAATATCTGCACACAAACAGGAAGGGCCTGGCCATGACTTCAAACATGTCTTTCCTGTGACACTTTTCGACCACAAAGACACATGCAGCTTCTGTCCCTTTTAATTTACACCATCAGGAAAGAGCAGGACATGTAGTCAATTGGAAAACGTTGGTAATTTTTTTTTTTTTGTCTCTAATCTTTCCTTCTTTACTCATTGATTCTGGGGAGTTTCACAAACACGGACAAACATCCAATTCTAATATGTATTCATCACGCAGTAACGGAGCGTGGGACCACAGAACATAGGAACCACAGATGGGAACAGGTTTTAGCAAGGAGGAGTGTTTTCTTCTCTTTTTTCCATTTTACAACACATGCATGGGTAGATGTGTGTATGCATACATGTTTTTTGCATGTATGTGAATGTATGTGTGTGCAGATGACCATTGGGGGCCTAAGACTGACGGCACAAATTATCCTCGCATGACCTTACTCTCAGATGCAGACTCATCGGCAGGACTGCTCTTTCTGGCAAGCTTGCTGTCGGATCCTCTACCTCTGCCTGCCGCTGCTGGAATGACTGGAGGCCACCATGTCCACCTGCCGTTTACTTGGATCTGGGCATCTGAGCTATGCTCCTCATACATGCAGGACATGCACTTTAACCATTAGACCATTTCCCCAGTCCCAGTATGTTATCTTCTTTTTGTTTTATGTGTGAGGAATTAACAGAGATTGAGTAATAGATTTACCTGGGAGACTGATTTTTTTTCATGAATGCATAGCTCATAATTATCTTTAAGCATACGATGGATGGAATAAAGGCACAGGAGGCTTTTCTCAACTTAGGCTAAAGGAGTACTTCAAGAGGTCTCGCTCTCAGAGAAGGCATATACAGTGTGGGCCACTCAAACTTTCCAGAGCAGTGCTTCTCAACCTTCCTAATGCTGCTACCCTTTATTAAATACACTTCCTCATGTTGTGGTGACCCCCAATCATTAAATTACTTCATTGTTACTTCATAACTGTAACCTTTCTACTGTTATGAATCATAATGTAAATATTTGATATGCAGGATATCTGATATGCAACCCTGTAAACAACTTGATTGACGTCCCAGCAGGTCATGGCCCACAGGTTGAGAACCATGGCTCCAGAGGCTGCCTTTGGGTTTCTCTCTCCATTATTCTACCCAGGCTCTGTATTTGCCACTGTCAATATCCTAGCCAGTTGCTTGCTGCTGGTGGGTGGAAGGAGATGCTTTCCTGTTTAACTTACCAAGCAGCGGCACTGACGGCAATCCTGGACCCAGGTGTCACCACTGTTGTACACGGTTTCCCCGTTTTGATGTAGGCACTGGCTGCTCAGCCTTGGATCACACTCAGGGCAGCAGGAAAGGTCAACTGTAGGGTTTTCGCAGTCACAGACCATCCGTCGACACATAACAAATCCAGTCTGTGTTTAAAGGGGAAGAGAGTGTTACAGCATGCCCCTTGATTTCTCAGAATATATTTATATATATCTTGAATATATATGTATATAAATGTAATATTCATATATTTGACTATTATTATGCAATTTGGTTACTAACAGCATTCTGTTTTTTGGTGTATTAAAGCAAGATGTGTCATTATAGTGCTTTATAGCAAGTTAATAAATTTCACAAATGGCCAAATTTTTGTAATAATTATGCATTATGTTTTTGTACAATATCAATTTCATTCATAATAGTCGACTATTTTGTACATAGACTATGCATTTAACTGTAATTTAAGTATCCATCATTAACTAAATAAACACAAAAGAAAGCATGGTTAATATGTTTATCCAGACAGAGATTTTCCACTCTTGGGTGAAGGCTTATCTATTCTGACTCATTTATTCTTTCATTCAAATATAATATTATGACTAAGAAAAAATTAATACAGTAATAAAATGTTATTAATGTAGATAAATACATCATGATAAATGGTACAAAGGGATATTGTTCAGTAACAAAAAGAAAAATAGATATATGCAATAATACGAATGCTTGTGGAAAACTATATTGGGCAGAAAGAAGCTAGGCACAAAGACCATGCTCTGTCTGGTTCCACTTATGTGAGGCTCTAGAAAATAAGAACTTAATTCTAGCTATTATTTAGCTGGGAGCAGAGTTGGCCTGGCTCGGGGATGAGGTGGGATGGTGAGGGGAAGAGGAAACGGGAGGTCTACCTAGGAAGGACAATAAGCAACGTTTGGGTTAATGAAAATGTTTAGTTATAGTAACTGTGGTTGTGATTAAAAAGTTGTGTGCGTTTGCCAATCCTTGTCAACCTACACACTTAAGATGTCTGAACACCACAATCCAGGAAAGGTGTTTTGTGTCTACCCACCTGGCAGGAACACACGGAGCACCTGTCATTTTCCAGCACCCAGATCTGGCCGTTGTGCTTGACTTTCCCATCATGCACACAATCTCCCGTACAGTTCTTCCCATGGGGACACCGGCAATCGTATCCACCGTCCAAGTTGAAGCAAATGGTGTCATTGGCACAGCTGTGCCTCCCAGTCCCACATTCGTCAATATCTACAGCCAAGAGAAGCGGCACAACATGACCCAGAATATTCTCCGTTTCAAGCAGTTGTAATCAGGCAGGTTGTCTTTCCCATTGACCCAAGTGTGCTTTCCCTTTCAATGATGACTAAGGCACTGGATCAATGGAGTTCATGGGAAAGCATTATACAATTTTGATTTTAAGAAAAGATAACCTTGTCCAGAATTCTAACTTTCATATCTGTCTAAATACCATTAGAATTTGAGAAACATTAATCTCTCTGGAAGTAAGGATATAACTCAATTTATTAAATAAACCAGCTTGGTGGTGGAAATTTCACAAGTGTTGTGATGTTTTTCTGGGGACATTATTTCCAGTGTCACACTGGTATTTACAGTTTAGTGGGAGAGATGCGGGGGGCGTGGGCGGGCTGAGGCACTTTATCCTGTTTCAAAGCCTAGTCTCACGGCCACCTTCACACAGTGCAATTCCTGCATTTTGTCCTGGTGCTGGTGTCCTTCCCTTAAGGTCTAGGTTTGCTGGCAATGTCCTTGAACCCTTCTGCATAGCATGGAGGGAAGAGACAGCCTGCAATTACCATTTCTCCCAAGGATGCTATTCATTTTTAACTTTCCTTTCAGATTAGCCTTTCAGCCCCGGCCTGACTCAATTGGCAGCTGCCCATTCTTCACCCGACTTCACCTATTTGGTGGCAGCAGTAGCCTAAAGCATTTTCATACAGATGAAAAGCAAACATATCTTGACCCAGAGATCAGGACTATAACGAGAGATGTGATTCGTTCTATTTACCCCATAATTTAAAGGTCACAAGTCAAAATACATTTCAGAGAGATGATATGAGTGGCAGTAAGTGGTTATTTCCCATTTCATCTGCTTCTCCAAGGGAAAGGTCAAGAAAGAAGTCACTGCAAGAGGAGTTGGTTAGGGAGGAGGGGTTTAGGAAGGAAGGGATAAGGGAGGACCAGGTCAGAGAGGAGCAGGTTACAGAGTGGTAGGTTAGAGAGGAACAGGTTAGGGAGGGATGAGTTAGAGAGAGCAGGTTAGAGAAGAGCCAGTTATGGAGGACCAGGTTAGGGAGGACCAGGTTACAGAGGATCAGGTTAGGGAGGACCAGGTTACAGAGGATCAGGTTAGGGAAGACCAGGCTAGAGATAAGATGGAATTGGCAGCTTGTAACTGGGAGCTGTGTACTGATTTTTCTTGAAAATTTTCAAGAGAAAGTTGAGTAAATAATTTTTCTTTTCTTTTCATTGGTGTCTTGATTTCAGTGTTAATTGGAGACTTGGGCCGGTTGATTCAATCTTGGCTACATTTAAATTCTAGATGAAATTAAGTCACATGATGTCTTTTCTCTCTATTTACCTTCTTTTTATTTTTATTCATTCCCTCTCCGGGGAAATGTTCTAGATTGGCACAGTGACTGCTAGTGTGATGACCATAGTGAGTTTTCTCCTAGCTCGATTTGTCAAGGGCAGTGTGTTGTGGTATAATTAGAAGAGAAGTCAGCGTTCACATATGCTTTAAAAATTAAGCATAGTACACCTATACATATTTTAGGGAAAGTAAAGTTTTGTCTTTGAGAAAAAAAATGAAATTTTAAACCTTAGTTCTACAGTGGGCTTTTCATAATAATAACAATAAGAGGATATATTTGATTGTTACACTTTGTGTCTATTTAATGTTCTTAGAATTTTGATTATAGTATGCAGCAAACATTAACCACAGTAGTTTCATCTCTTTGACTGTGAGCTCCACAGACACCTCTAACTACATAAAGCCCTTTGACATCCTCGGTAAGATGGTACAGAAGGCAGTGGCTGAACATCTGTGGTCCTCTCTCTCATCCTGCTGGATGTCAGAATGAAAGCACCATGGTTAGGACCGCATCCTCTGAAGGCCGAAAGCCGATGCTCATAAAAACTCAAGGATTGCACATCTTAGGAACTCTTTAGTGAGTTGCTATTAAGTAAGCAATGCTGCTGAGCCCACCGGTCGCGGCGTGGTCTCGTCGTCGTATTCTATGAGCGCGTTTGGCCCTGCTCATGCTTGTAGGAGTGAGCTCACCCCCTCTCCTGTATGTCCTTTATGTTCAACAAACATATCGTGGGCACAGAAAAGGAGCTAACGTGTTTTTAAGCAATAATATGTCTGAAGGCATGCGGTTTGGAGGCATGGGGGAGCAGGTGTGTTGATGATGAGAGTGGCGTGTGTGATGATGAGTGTGAGGGCAGGGGAAGCAGCCATATTCTGGAGAGCCATGCTCAGCCCGAGGAAGGAGAAGGTAAGGAATTTGCCTTTACAAAGGCAATGAAATATTATTTTGAGTGAATGCAGACTTTCATTTTAGAAATATTTCTGTGGCTTCATTTTGGAAAATGGCTTTAAATGGACCAGAGTTTGAAGCCAAGAGATCAGTGAATTGGCTGGTTCAGGAATCCAGGCAAGGAACACAATCTAAGCAGACTTGTGAGACCGTTGCTATGAGTACTTTCCATGGGCAGCTCATTTGGTCCTTATGCCAGTGGGTGAAGTGGCAAGGAAGCCTTAAGTTTATAGACCAGGAGACTGAGGCTTGAAGAGTTGTAAAACTTTCCCGAGGTCCTTGTCAAGAAGGGACAGATGCCTGAATTGAAAGCAGGCAGTCAGGACCCAGGTTTGACTCTTCAGCACAAGGCTACCCTAGAGAATGCACAACAAGGGGTACCAAAAGACTAACCTGATTGGACTTCTGGATTTAAGTTTAGGGAGAGGACAAATCAAGATGACTGTTTCAGTCTTAGAAGAAGTAGTTGCTGCTATACAGAAAGAAGAATATCGCATCATTAGGGAATGGAAGAGGGGCCAGGGAGGACAGCAAGTATTCACTCTGTTTGGGATCTGTTGTTGGATTTCCTCGGGGCTTCTGCATGGAGATGCCTGTGTTGGATACATAGGTCTGGCACTCGTGAGACAGGACTGGACCAAGACATGGACTTGGCTCAGATATGCTTTTACTATTATTTATCTTTACCCTTTCAAAGTCAGTGTATCAGACTGACATCCAGACTTCACAGCAGACACTAAAAGTTACTTCCTTGGATCATACCCTTTTTACATCAATGATTTCATTGTGCTTAACACAGTCCTGGAACAACTTCAAAGCACTCTGAGAAGGTTTCCTTAATGCAGAAGGGGAAGGAGTCTCTCTCTCTCTCTCTCTCTCTCTCTCTCTCTGTCTCTCTCTCTCTCTCTGTCTCTCTCTCTCTCTCTCTGTCTCTCTCTCTCCCTCTCTCTCTCTGTGTGTGTGTGTGTGTCTCCATGTCCCTCTCTGTCTTTCTCTCCCTCCACTCTCCTTCTCTTTCTCCTCTTCATAATGCATCTTTTATGTTATAATTAAGAGTTTTCTCAACACTTTTCACCCTGTCTCACGGACTTCTCATCTGCTGAGAGCTTACAGCATCCTTTCTCCTGGCACACCTACCGCTGTAACTAGTGCAGCCGTCCATATGTTCAATATTTACTTGGTGGGTTGAACTAGATGCATTCAGTTTGTCTCTTATTATTATTAAATAAAAATACTATGTGATATTTGGCTTGAACACGATACTTCAAGCTTCACCAAACCGCCAAGTTTGAATACTGTTTAGAAGTTTAGAAAGGACAATGTGGGCATTAAGTATAAAACATATAATTTTATGGAAAAATACTGGATTGTGTTCGTTCCCATTTCTCAAAAATGCAGATATAGGAGAAATGATGGCATGGAGCAGGAAAATGACATTTTAGTGTGTCATCTGGGAAAGAAGTCTGAACTGCTGAGACAGATGGGAAGAAATGCAAAAGATTTATATTTATATGTATGCAGTTCATGATCACATACATACCTGATGGACATAACCAGAGCCTCAGGAGCAATGCAGTGACACAGCCGCTGACTCAGGCTTCCAAGTGTGAATCCCACACTTCGAAGTGGCTGCAAATGCGTTGCTCTGGCCTCTCCAATTTGAAGTGTTCTCCCCTTTTTTTTTTTTTTTTTAAGCAACAGAAAAGTGGCTCCTTCACTGATGTAACCATGCTGAATCTCTCTAAACACTAATATTACAATTTTGCAAATCACTCCAATTGCAGGTAACGGGGCAGCTGGAGCGATTTCTGATCTGTTTCTTAAACCTCCACAGGTTTGTTCTTTTAAAGCACTCCTCCAGACACTGCTGTCTTTGGAGTGAATCGTACAGTTTTCTAGGAAATGCTACACATTTTGTTGATCAATAATAGTAGAATCGGCTTCTAGAATATTTTCAAAATAAGAAATTTTATGCTTGTGGGTTTCCTTGAGAGGCATTTCTGTGCATCTAACAGACTCCCTTACTGTACCGTCTTACATTTATCATGCTTTATTTTAATGTGAAATTGTCTTTTTATTTTCTGAAATCAAGACTGTACTTGTTAGTTTTTGTTTGAACAGTATGTCTATTTTATATGTTAAATATTTATCTATATTATAGTTCATAGCCATGTTAATTCTGATATAAATTATTTACCTAATATGCTTCAATTTAAAAGATTCCCTATCTCTCCACTGTGTGGCTGTTTCTTTTTCTGCCACTTGATACAATTCCCTGACAAAAGTGACTCAACAAGGAAAGGGTTCATTTGGGTTTATGATTTTATGACTGTCCATTGTGGCAGGGAACTCAGGAGCTGGAGCTTGAGGGTGTTGGGCATATTGCATCCACAATCAGGAAGCAGAGAGCAATGAATGCTGTGTACAGCTCCTCCCCCAGCCCCAACTTCTTTTTAATGAGATGGTGATCTCAGCCCATGGAAATGAATCTACCCCCACCACATCGCACTTCCCACCTCTGTTAATTTAATCATGATAACCCTCCACAGGCATGCACAGTAGCTTGTCATCCAGGTAGTTCTAGATTATATCAAGTTGACAACGCTGCCATCACACCATCTCATTAAATGTCGCTGGGCAAATCAATGTTTCATCTATCATGAGCCCAACATTGCTCCAGGACTGGTTGGTGATCTTGCAACTGACAAGCAAACAAAACCTAGAAGCTTGCATCCTAAGGTATACAGTCAGCAAACAAACAAAGGGGCATAGACTATGACTCCAGGAGAGACTATGACTCCAGGGGCCAGTGACCAGATTGTCTGAAGTTTGAAGGTGATTTCAAATAGAAAGCCCAGGAAAAATATTTGCGAGGATATCTGAATTAAATAAAAGCTTGGGGTGAGGTTGGGAGTGGGCATTCCATGGAAAACAAAGAGCTCATGCAAAGGAATTTCTCTGGTGTGTCGTTAAAAATGACCAGAGAGCTGACAGGATGCACCAGGTAGCACCTTAACAACTATGTTGTAGTCAAAGAGAAGAAAGACTGCAGAAGGATAGCATTCTCTGACTTCAGTCTTTTAGGGACCATTCTGACTGCTGCACAGATCTCAATGAGTCAAGAGTGGAAGAGGGGAGGCTAGTCTGAAGATTGTAGTAACGGCCCAGAGAAGAGAGACTCCAGGCCACCTTGGTAACTGCAGGGCTGATGGGAGTGTTGGAGTTTTAGTATTTTTTTTAGTATTTTGAATGAATGCGTTTAGAAACATGAGACAGTGAAACTGGAAAGAAGTTCATCTTCTGGCTTCTCAGTGTGAAGGATGTAAAGCAAGGATGGCTCTGAGACAACAGCCGGGGAACCTTGTGTCAGGACCTATAAATCTTAGAGTAAATGAAGGGCTGTGATGTAGCCCCATCAAGTCTGAGATGTCATGGGAAATCCCAGCTGAGAAACCTCAGAGGCCACAAGATCTGTGGTGGCTAGGGAAGAGGCCTGAGAGAGGGGGACCTGCACATGATGTTGCCTCGGCCACGGTGACTTCAGAGTAATATCAAAGTAGTTAAGACACATCCTGCTTGAAACTTGCTCATATATCTGTGAGACAGCAAGTACAAGGGCATTTTTCTCCTGTTCAGATGAACAAAGTATGCAATGACAGCAGGTCAAATTAGAATCGGTTATCCCGAGGATCAGTGGAAATGACGGAGAAGGAGCTACAACGAGAATGCATGTTCAGAGTTAACCTTCATTCTATTGTCAGGTCCAGAGAGGGCCATAGAAATGGTGGTGCTTCTGACAATGTCCTAACTGACACTTGGGCTGAACCCAGGCTGGACTCTCATCAGGCAAATAAATAGAAGGATTGCTTCCTAGAGTCAGCACTCCCCAGCAACCTTGACAAGTGGGGTTCTAGTGGTCAAGATAAGCCATTCCTTCCCTTATCCAAGCCCACAGCCACACCTCCCATGGTGGGCATCTAGTTCTGCTACTCAAGCAGATCACAGCCCCATGGCTGCATCCCAGGCTGTCTCTGCTCCCATCATCAGGTTTAACCCGATAGGCTGCTGTAACTTTACACTCCCATCTCAACATGCACCACATGAAACTGGCAAGGCTTTACTCCCGTTTTTGCTATTCTGACCCTCCTTACCTCCCTGCTGAGGGACAGCCTTGGCAGTTTGAGCCCACGTAAATCTTTGTTTCTACTCATGAAGTTGTCTGGTTTGATGGTTTCACTGTTCTCTCTCTTACACTGCTGTATGCTTATGTGATGGTTAGAATAGTCTTGACCCAAGGAGTGCCACTATTAGGAGGCGTGGCCTGTTGGAGTAGGTATGGCCTTGTTGGAGTAGGTGTGACACTATGAGTGTGGACTTTAAGATCCTCATCCTAGATGCTTGGAAGCCAGTCTTCTCCTAGCAGCCTTCAGATGAAGATGTAGAACTCTCAGCTCCTCCTGCCCCATGCTTGCTTAGATGTCACCATGTTCCTGCCTTGATGATAATGGACTGAACCTCTGAACCTGTAAGCTAGCCTCAACTAAATGTTGTCCTTATAAGAGTTGTCTTGGTCATGGTGTCTGTTCACAGCAGTAAAACCCTAAGACAGCTTCCATTATTTTTAGTCAGTTTATAATATGATTTTTGCATATTTAAGGATTTATTCTTTTTTTTTTAATTGTGCATGTGTGTTTGGAGGTAGAATGTGCATGTGACTGCGTGTGCTAATGGAGGAAAGAGGTATTCAGTACTCTGGTCTTGGAGTTAAAGGCAGTTATGAACTGCCAGACATGGGTGTTCTATATATTTCTCCTATGTGCTCCCTCCTCCTATGTAAAATCTGGTATGTGCTCCCTTCTCTTATGTAAAATCTGGAGTGCTCCCCTCTCCAGTCTAGGGATCCTTCTGTTGCTGCTGGCAGTGTTCTGGAAGCCTGGGTCCACCACACAAATCTGTCTTACTTTTCTTGCATGAACCCTGTGTGTAACGAGTATAGTAGACATTTTAATATCTAGGTGTCAAGTGTCTGTTAGGTTTTGGCAGGACTGGACTGTGCACCTTAGGCCCATTATTTCACAGGTAATTGCCCTATGGAGCTTTAAATACCAAAGCAGAGGCATTTCTGGAGTTTTGCTTTGGTTTTTCTTCCTGTGCCATGAATTTTGACAGCCCAGTGTTGTCATTTCCCTGGCACTCAGCTTGCTCTGCCTCTGAGTAGGGCAGTAGTGCTGTTTGTCAGTCCACTGAAAATAACCCAAGACTAATGGCTAATTGCTGAGTGTAATTGGATTGAATTTTCCAGTTCTATAAGATCACACAGTTCTTAGAACAGGGCCCACATCGTTGGTCTCCGATGCTCAACATTCTCTCTGACTCTGCCATAGAAGCAGAGCCTAGCACCAGACACACGACAGCACATCACCTCTGGCTGCCAGTTCTCCTGGGCCCCTACATCTTCTTGTTTACTGACCTTCACAGGATTCTCCACCTGGTGCAAACATCCCATTGTCATGGTAGCCATCTCTGCACTCACAGTGGTACCACCCAGGCAGGTTAATGCAGTTGGCACGGCTGTCACATTGAACAAAGCCCTCAGAGCACTCATCAATGTCTGTTGGACAAAGGAAAAAAAAAGGGAGGATTTTATATAGTTGTTTTATCCTTTTAAAAAATGTTCTATACTAGAACATTCTGCTGTAAGGCTACTATAACTCTTAATGCCAGCAAACCATGAAACTGAGAAAGTATAAATTCAACATGGTTACTTAGTAGTCAAAAGCTATGCATAAAGAATGTAGTGGTATTTGATAGTAACCAGAGAAACATCTAGAAGACTTCTTCTCTATTACAATTGATTCAGCTGTGAGGTAAAACCTGTCTGTGGTGGTCTGTGAGTTTCACCAAATGTTCCCAGGTAAGTTTGACACATCCTAGGATGGCATGGTTTTAGTCCTTTCTGATTGAGAGTGTGCGTATGACTTTCTTCAGTCACCTTGGGGTGATAAGAAGCACTTCCGGGTGACATGCAGCACTTCTGGGAAGAGCTTTTCTGGCACTGTGATGATCCTTCTACATCCACATCACAAGAACTAGCAATTTCCAGAGGCTTCAGAGACCAACCTGAATCCATGAAGAAGTAGGGCAGGGGGTATGCTACACTGCCTGGGATGAACAGATAGTATGAGCAAGAAAATGTTTTTGTTGCTTTAAGCCATTGAGATTTTACTTTTTTTTTTTTTAAATCATTGTTATTACTATAGGTATAAGCTATCCTGACTAAACACACAACTCATCTTCAGTAGATACAACCACAGCATCATGAATCGTGCTTTCAAGAATGGGTGTGGGTTGCGCCCATGTATTATTTCAAACTGAAAAAGAGAGAGAGAAAAAAAGAAAGAAAGAAAGAAAGAAAGAAAGAAAGAAAGAAAGAAAGAAAGAAAGAAAAACTATGCCATACAATACTGAATCAAATGTAAGTTATGGGTATGGGGATCTAACTTACATTCACATGTGTGTTCCTTCATACAAGGAGACATAAAGGAGAAACTGACATAAATGTAGCTTGGGTGATTCCAGATTCCTTTCACAGGTATCTTATCATTCCCCTCTGCTGCAAGCCCTTTTCTACTCAGGCTAAGAAAGACAGAACAATCCCATAACTCCCAGTCTCCTCCTCTGCTTGTAGGGGGAAAGTGGTCCTTTGGATTGCTGTACAAAATACTTCTACTTCCTCGTGACTTCCTGATTGTCTGGCTCTGTTGGCTTCACTGGGATCTAGCTAGATGATCTGATCTAATAGCAGTACCTCACAAGTACCTACTGCCTAAATCTTGGTAGCCTCAAGCCACAGAGGAAGATGCTATCTTCCCAGGCTGGCAGTCTCCCTGTGTGGTTCCTGGGCTTGTGGCGCACGGTGGTTTCAGCATGTGATCAGGCATAAAGGTGCTCTCCTGTTGAAAGGAGTCTGGCTGATTTTCTGAGTCCTTCCTCTCTGACTACTCTGGTTAGCGGAATGTATGCCTATTTCAGTCTCAGAAATGACAGACTCACAGATTCATATTCTTGTTACTTTGGGTTTTGGTAGTGTGGCTGAAAACCAGGGCTTATAGCATCCTAGGTAAGTGCTATGCTACCAAGGATGCAGCCTCTGTTTCTCTTTTGTTCTCTGTGTAAGTATTCCTCTTTTATTGTTCTCATTTAAATTTTGATTATCTACTGGGTTCAATCATGCCTCATAGCCCAGACTAGCTGGGACTATGTGGCATAGCCCAGGCTGGCTTCAAACTCATGATCCTCCTGCCTCTGCCTTTTGAGTGCTGGGACTCAGCAGGGCAGCACCATGCCAAGCTCTGCTACTTAGCTTTGAAAGGGATAGCCTTGCAAAGGCATGCATAAATACCTTTTAGCAGTCAGAGAATCAAGCTCTAACTCATTTGCTATGTGGTAAGAGTTCCTTCAGTGAAACTAAATATAACACATCCTCTCAGGTGAATGAGGTCTTGGACCAACAGTAGAAACTTCATACTATGTTAATATTTTAGTATTGTTTTATAATATAACGTGTTTATCTCCATGGTGCCTTTATCCAAGAATCAGTTACTGCTGCCAATAATTCCTACCAGAAAAATAAAGGTTGATGGTAAAATCAGCTAACTATTGCCTTCCTGCCATGCAGCCATCTAGGCCTGCCGGTTCTAGAAAAAGCCTCTTTGTCATTCTGGGCTCCACCAGCTGAGGAACTTCTGATTACAAAGGAGTCTGGCTGCTTGTACTTACTCCAGCATTAACTGGTCTTTTCTTCTAACAGAGACGAAGTGGGAAATTGTGCCATTTCTTATGGGCACAGAAGAAGAAAGCAGGCTGAGAAGTAAGCTTCAGGAGTGAGGCTCATTTGAAGAAGGTGGCCGGGGGAGGGTGGGCGTTTAGAGTCTTTAATTCTGGGGAAACTGAACTCTTAGAAATGGTCATTATCCAATGCTTTGGCTAAAGAAATTCTGCGCCTCTCCTGCCTATGCAGTCTTCCTGAGGTACTTGACTGTAAGGTCTGCTCACCCTGTGAGATGAGATGTATTTTCAAATCTTTTCTCTTGTCACCCATTTTCAGTCGCCATGCCCATGTGCAGCACTCCTATGTGCAGCCTCCTCACTTCTCACCATAGTGCCCACATACCCTGCCTCCACCCACAGGCGCTGCCCCCTCCTACACACCATCTTCCCACTCTCTTCTGTTTACAACACACACCCACAGCACATTGCCTTCCTCAACAGGCTCACTCTTTGAGTCTTTGACATTGAATAGAAATGCTGTTGATTACACTTCTTCCTACCCTGAAGAATGAGGATGCAAACATAGGCTACTGTGGTATATTGTCACTTAGAGTTTGAGCATTGTTTACATCATTATATAGCTCTTTAGAGAATGGATATACAAGCATATGACCCGTTTATTAATTTAATTCAGTATTAATTATTTATTTAATATCTGTTGTATGGCAACAACTAAGTGCTGGAGAATAAAATAGATATACAAGACACATGTGGCTTCTGCCATTACTGTGCCATCATCTATGTAAATTACATTTACAAAATCAAATTTATGAAAATCTGAATGTACAGCCACATAGAGCACGGTTTCCCAGAGTGCACTATATCTGTCACCATCGATGTGGTTTATGGGTAGCAGTACACATATACTTCATTTTAATGGCTATGCACTTATTTTCTCAATTATTTCCATTTACGGCAAGGTAAAATAGAACTTAAATCCAAAGAACGAAAGGAATTAAAGGAGCAGCCTCAGGTAAATATTGATATATATGTTCTAGGAACATGACAAAAAATTAGGAAGTTTTAAAGCACCAATACTGAGCAGGAAGTACTCACATTTCAAAGGGGCATTGCACAATAATTTCTTACGTAACAAAGCACTCTGCTTTATCTAAAATGTGACTCAATTTATAAACCATATGCTATGGCTCAGAACAATGCGCTCACCACCATTCAGGATTCAGGAAAACTAGCTATTCAAGTAACAAAATTTTACGTTTTTATTACACTGCTAAAAGTAATGAGTATTTATTATACAGTATACTGAAATAGTTATTCATTAGAGAATTGTGAAATCTATCCAATTATCAAGTTCCTATATATGATGAATGTTCCCATCACTGTCATTGTGTAGTGAGAAGTGTTACTCTCTTAGCATTTTCTAAAATGCAGAATGCTATTGTAACTTGAATGCCCCACTGTAATGTCGTGATCCAATGACAGGCATCCACACTTTTATGGATGGATGGTTTCCCCGTGGTGCAAATTTGCATGCATGATTTCATCCATTCATTCATACTTGACTTTTTAATATTATTACTTTTGATATTATATCAAACAACTTTTGATATTATATGCAGCAAACAAGGGGTTCTAGGTGCATTTCACTTCCTGTGGATAGACCGACATGCTCAGCGGATGGGCCATTCTGTTCCAGTTTGAACATTCTGAGGAGCTTGCATCCTGGTTTGCACGATGGCAGCAGTGCACACCCACCAATGGTGTGCATGTGCTCTCTTTCCTCCACACCATCATCTGCACACCTCATCTTTTGACTCTGGCCTCCGCCATCCTAGCAGGAGTGAGAGGGTATCTCAGTATCATCTTGACATCCAGGGCCACCATGGTTGGTGCACCACCAAGAGGAATCCAGAGACACTGAAGCCTAGGCAGCACTGATGACATGTGAAGCCCTAAGTTGGTGGGGCCTTGCTGCTACTGAGTCTGTTATAGAACTTGGGACTGCCATAGTCAGCTAGTAATAAAGACCAGAGGGGCCAGAGATCATACTCGATTTGTTTATTTGTGGATTAGAGCCAATAGAAAGTGATTTGCACTTCCAAAGCATGCACTTCACACAGAAGGTACATTTATTACTAAAATAAGGCTAGATAATTAAAATAAGTACATCTTTGTCTATAAGCTGTTTGATAGTGTGCAATCTTTAGGTGCTCAATAATATTTTAGTAAAAGAACATGAAACTTGATTAGCAATTTATGAATTTGATCCAGTTGAGTGAAGTATACAAGGAACATCAAATCTTAGGAGACACAAACATTATTTTGGTTGATGTAAGAACTACCAAGCTTCCTTGGGTGGTAGCTGAGTTGAAGGAGTGTTTGTCTGACATATAAAAGCCATCAACTTGAGTCCAGGACTGTACAAACAGACATGGTGGCAAACATTTGTGATTGGAGTACTCAGGGTTTAGATGCAGGAGCATCAAAAGTTCACGGTCATTCTTATCTAAATAGTGAGTTCGAGCCTAGCTTGGGTGTGAGACCCTATCTCATTTACAGAGCTAATGAACAATTTTAAACAAGCTGTAAAATGAATTAAAGTAGGCAGAATGTTAGTGAGTTATATAAATGCACACGGTTTGGTCTTACAATTTTAATTTTGTACTATATAGGTGTAGTGTATAAAACACTAAACATAAATCTTACAAAAATCTGTTACTCCATTTGCACTCTAAGGAACTAGTTCCCTGATTCAACTGGGGCAGTTAAAACTTTGTCACATCTACATTTTGAACATTATATAGTGAGAATATTACCAAGCTACCCCAAGACATACAGATTATAAAATCCAAAAAAGTTTAGCCATAACATAAAAAGAATTATGAGTAACATTCACACTCCAGAGAGTGAAGTATGCTTAGACAATAAAAATGGGAGGTGTCACTGAGGACAGATTGTCCCAGAAATCACAGCCATGTTAAAAACAGTCATGAGAAACAAACCAACAAGTGACAAATTATAAGCATCATGTGATGGTGACTCGCTCTTTCTCCTTCAGGTTCCCAGCTGAGACTGGTTTTTCTGCAGTGCCTCTCACCACGGGTTCCAGAGGCATCCAGCTGAAAATGACTTATGTCACTGCCACTCAAGGGATCCTTTCAGAAAGTGACAAATGTGTTCATTGTAAAATCCAAGGTTAGTGTAGAATTAGGCATATGAGTGATATACACACACTTCACTATTTTTAACAGCAGATTTTCCGCTATAACACCGACCTCTGAGTAAAACTGTGTTAATACATAGAAGTGTCTGTACCTAAATGGGGCCCAGTTTATACTTTACTTCCGTTCACCCCTTTTAAAACATTTTTGAGAATTTCAATAACAAATATTATAGTCACATCATTTCCACTCTCTCTAATTTCTAATTTCCACCCGCTCTCTAATCCAACTCCTAAAATATGTATGTTTCACAAATTAGTGTGTCATTAATATGCAGGGGCCACACACATCTATGTCTTCCTATTTGGCACATGGGCTGCTACACAAACCAGCAACCTTCTTCTGTTTAAAAGACAGATGAGCTGATGTTCTTGTATTTTCTACACAGAAAGCAGGAGTAAAAATCAACTGTATTTGGTACTATTTTCAGTGTTGGTGTCAAGGCCAAATAGCAAGAGTATTGTCTTTTATGGTACTTATTGTGAAGGAAAAGATGACATCACTTCTCACAAAATAGTACTTGTTCTATTTATATCACAAACTTGTGCCCTGGCAATTAAATTATATTGATAAACAGCAGGCAATTAAGGATCCTCAAAACAATTAGTCAAGTCCTGATTACTCATGTGGGCAATTTGCTTTCTAGATGATCTGTAGCTTTTAAAACCACAAGGTCATTTCTCTCTGTCTTTGCTGAGCTTCTGTCTGTTTTCAAAATTTAGATGAGAATGCTTAGTGTCTAAAATTTCTTATTTGATAGGCTGGTTCTCATATAATTTTTGAAGTTTTTTTTTTTAATGAAAACACATGTAAATAGATTTTAGACACTACGAAATCCTCTATAGAAGTTGGAGAACATTACAGATTTATAGACAGTTATTTTCACTATGTTGTGGTTCATAATCATTAATCAGTGGTATTAAAATGCCAAGTGAAACTTCTTCATCAAATTCTTTCTTCCTTACAACCGTACCCTAGTGAAGGATTCTTATTCCTGTGTTGAAGACTAGAAGTAATGACAACATGCACATTACTCAAGGCCATTCCATAGACACAGCCCCTCGGACTGTCACAGAATGCTGATCTTTAAGATGTCAGCCAAGAAGAAACACTCTATGAATTGAAATATCTTTTATTTTCATTCTTTTCATTTCTTGAGATTAAGAATATATCGGTATGCTGCAAAAAGAAGTTCTTTAATGATGCCTACACTTCTCTGTGGATATAAGGACAAACATTTAGAATGTATCAGAGACCTCCAAGATCTATGATGTCACTAGCCCTGGGCAGTTGGCTAGGTTTCCAGTACCAAGCACAGCTTTCTTCTTGTTGAGCGGATCTTCAGGCCAATAAGAGAGCTGTTGGTTACTGCCAAGGTATGTGTGCCAGTATTGCACTCCTGTGTTATTGTGTCATGCTGGTCATTGTTGCAAGTCATAGGCATCATAGCTGCATATGATTATTGGTCGCTTCCCTCCTTTGGAAGCTTGTATGGTGCCTTCTGCTACCATGACAACTAGTTCTCAGGAGGATGCTGAAGTTCAAGGGCCTCTGGGTTGTGAGTCTGAAGTGCATGTACTGTGGTGAATTCTGGCTCTTTAGCGTGTGAGTGCTGGAACTTTGTTTATGTTAAGACCCCTCTGAGTCATTGGGTTTTGAGTGACACTCTCTTCCATTCACAGCTAGCTGTTACTATGTAAGAACTTTACATAAGGACTAGCACCTCATGATAGGTATTTTATATATGCAAATATCCCACCCCTGAGACCAGATGCAATATTACATCCTTAGACTGTGTTTCATTATCTGAGGAAGTAAACATTTTAATTAGGGGAAATAGTGGCGATGGGGTCACAGAAACAGCTTCTGGAATGATAGTCTCCAGGGAGCATGCAGGCTCTGTCCGCACTCCAGTGTTGGGATCAGGTTAACCAGGTTCTCACTCCAAATAATCGGGGAAACTCAGAAAAAGACCTGAAAAATAAACCTTTCTTCTTCTTTTACACTTTCAGCCAATTATTCTCTTCTCTTCAGGAACCTTGTACATTGTCACTAATGTATAATATCCTCTGTCCTTTTCTTGTCTCGTCACCTGTTGAGTTAACTGGTGTGCTTGTATACTACGCTCAACATCCTGGAGGGTCTTCCTGGACAGCGAAGGCTGTTGTTTGTGATCTGTCTCATTCTTCCTGTGATGAATGAGTCTTTATCACATCCTTTGCAAGGCTTATTTTCAATTTTTATTTGTTTGTTTGTTCGTTCTTGAGGGGTGGAGGGCCTAGTCCACAGATATTCTACTGAGTTAATTTATTCTACATGAATTTTGGAGAACATACCTATGATTTTCTGTTTCTAAAAATACCCAGGCTTTGTGATTATTGTCTTTGCACTTAAGTTTAAAATCAGTGTGTGGACTTCTCACCAATAATACAAAATAAACAACGAAGCAGGTAACCTTGCATTGATTCAACATAGTGATCATTGAACATTTAGCAACTTACACAACTAAGTTCTAAAATCTATGTTCTAAAATTTTTCTTTAATATTTTCCTATTGTACTCATTTCTGAATATTTATTTGCACATCTTAGGCTTGGACTTATTTTTGCAACAATTTAATTTTTCCCTTGATTTGTTAAAACCCGACTTTATTAAACTAAAATTTGCATAGAAACGTGTAGCAACTTCACGAGTGTGCACCATTTCCATAGTCTAGATTCATGCATTCCTCCTATTTAACTTATTTTTATATTGTAATAGCTTGCAAAGGAGATCTTTAAATATTAGCATTTGTCTCTGAATAACTTCTATATGGGTAGAAACCATGTTTCTATTTTTTTCCTCTAGTCTCAGTACCAAGCAGATAACTGGACAAAGAGTTAGAGATAGGCAAGAGTTTGTGAGAGAACATGTAATCGGTCTGCTTGTAATGTCTGTGACTGTGATGCCCACCTATGCCATGCCTGACACATGCAATGTCAAATGGAAGCCAAAGTAGAAAGGCTGATATGGCAGTGAATCCTCCAGGGAAATGACAAGATGGTGGTGCTACTGTCTCATCTGACTGCTCGTATTTGTCAAGAATTTGTGCTATTACTGGATGCCAGTTCCGATGATACCATGTTAATTTTACATATGTACTACATATCCAGATATTTTAAAAGTACATCAGAACTTGAAATGATGAAAATGAAAGCTAAAAGCACTTTCTAATCTCTTGGTCTTTCTCACCCTTATAAATGCTGAGCTGAAGGGAAAAAAGGAAAATATAAAAATGCAAGTGGAGAGACAAACAGAAACACAGTAGAGAAAGAAATGCTTTGTTGTTGAAAACAAAAAGCAGATTAAGAGATGGGACAGAGGAGAAGAGGCAAGAGTCTGGCAAGGTATGTGATAGCAGGGTGTCACACATGGTGGCTATGGCAACCTTGTTCTGAGGAGGCTGAGGTAGCATGGTAAGCTGAGATGGGGCATGCAGCTGCACTTACTGGGGTGAAACCAAGAAAACTGATTTGCTGAGGGTGTTGGCACATTCCCTATAGCACTTGGGAGGCTAGGACAGGACCATAAGTTTGAAGTCAGCCTGGGCACAAAGGGAGCCCTGGTCTCAAAGAGATAGAAAGGATAACATCTACGATTGAATAATCAACCTACTTACCTCCTCCCACCTTGTACAAGATGCTAAAAGAAAGCAGTTACTGTCAGAGACAGAATGCATAGTTTCTTGTAAAGATCTGGAAAAGAGACACTACCACAGCTTGTGTAGATGTCACTGTCATTTGGAACAAAGGTCATGGTTGCACTGAGGTGTTTAAGGGCTCATAATGTACAGCTGTTCCCCTTTAGCTTTATGAAGCTGGCTCTCCTATCCATGCCCCAAATTAGGAATTTTGCACATCTACTCTTAAATATCTGTGTGAGATTAAGAAGCAATCGACATTTGATAAAACCTGCAAAATGTAAAGGACCAATGAAAACTGTCAGAAATCTGATATGGAAGGAAAGAGATGATTCACAAGGCATCTAAATTATCATCTACAGGATAAGGACAAAGAAATGATTCTGAGAATAGGGATTGTTTCTTGAAAATTATACAACAGTGACAAATTTTTCAAATGCGATGTAAGGCTGGAGAGGTAAAGTAGAAGTATAGAGAACAAAGATGAAAAAATATAACAGGGAAGAAGCAAAGATCTAAGGTCCAGCTTCTGATTACACACAGATTTCACACTGAGAGCTATAATCTGTATCAGATGGTTGCCTAGAGCTAACTGTATGATACACAACACCTTGCACAATTTCTCCATATTTACTCAGTGTGGATTATGTTCTAGGCAGGAGGAAGTGCTGTTGCTCTCTCCGTGCTGAAGTACATAGAAAGGAGAGTTTAACTAATTCTTTCTAAGGGTTGAGAAATGTCTTAGTTAGGGTTTTACTGCTATGAAGAGACCATGACCAAGGCAACTCTTATAACGGACATTTATTTAGGACTAGCTTACAGGTTAAGAGAGTCCATTATCATCAAGGTGGGAACATGGCTGTGTCCAAGCAGATGTGGGTCTGGAGGAGCTTAGATTTCTACATCTTCATCCAAAGGCTGACAGAAGACTGGCTTCCAGGCAGCTAGGATGAGAGTCTTAAAGCCCCTTGCCACCAGCAGTGACACACTTTCTCCAACAAGGCCACACCTACTCCAACAAGGCCATACCTCCTAATAGTGCCACTCCCTGGGTCAAGCCTATTCTAACCATCACAATAGGCAAAATTGAAATGTGAACCCACTCACTCTGCCCCACCAGGAGACTGTCTTACAAATGAACCAAGCACAGATCTAAACACACAGATGCCAAGTTCGACAAGAAGAATAAAATCTAAATTTATTATCTTCCAGAAGAAAAAGAATAGATTACATATAAAAAACAAAAAGGGTAAAAATGGGTCTATTATCAGGTTTCTCATCCACAGGGCTGTATGCCTTTCACTAGAATTCTACAGTAAGCATAGATGTCAAACAATTTCGGTGCAGATGGAAAGAATGAATATCATTCCCTGTGTACTTTGTAAAAAGTACCTCATTAGTGGTGGCCTGTTAGGACTCTCATTATGGAAAGGATTCTGTGTGTCTTCCACTGGGCTGATGGGCATGCGTTTGTTTTTACAGTAGCCTTGTGTTGTGAATGAGTATCAGTGGCATTTTTTTCTACAGCTAAGATGGGTACACTCTAAGTACAGGCACACTTAACTACTTTATAAGAACACGTACACGAGGCATTTGCTAGTCTACAATGGTAAGAGGATTCCTCTTAACCAGAGTAGTAACAAAAAGCCTTAAATTCCTGTGCTTGCCAAAACCATGTTCTAATAGCAAGGATTCAATGAAGCAGTTGAGCCCCTTCAAGATTCCTTCCAGGAGAGGAGATGAGCTCATTTTCTCTAACCATCAATAGGAACAAGAGGACTGGAGTATTTTTGTGAAGGAGCACTCTGCAAGCTTTCTAATTATTAATACAGCAGTGCAAAAGGCTTTGTGCATTTGATGTGCTCACTGGTTGTTCAGGAAAATGAGATTTGACTGGCATGCTAGAGATGGCGTGATGACAGCCCAAATCTCTATTCTGTATTTATTTGTAAACTGACAGACAAATCTATAACCAGACATACTGCTTGAGTGAAATGGACTCAGGGTGAACAGAAATGACGTCCTGCAGTCTCCGTACATCTGAATAAGATGTGCAAGAGAGCTTTAAAGTGGGTCCTAGCCATGGAACCCACAGACAAATGGCTTATGCTGGCTTCAAGAAAGTGTCATATACCTGTCCACTTCTAGGCCACTTTATTATAATAACCACTTCCAGCTAGGCTGACACACGATTAACTTGATACAGGGTTTTCAGCAACAAGCAGAACATTGTGTCTCTTCCACATAGACAACTGAATGGAAAATACCAAAAAGAGCCCTACTGAGCAAAACACTAACTCCTTATGGCTACAGTTAAGTGCAATCCCTATAGGTTTCTTAAAGGCACACTGCTCTTTAATGCTTCTCTCCAACCTTGTAACCAGGCAGAGTGATGGCAACTGTCTGATTGTCTGATTACATTAATGTAGGGTCACTTAATCAAATGACTAAGAATAGGATTTGTGTCCACTTCAACAATGTAATTCTTCATGATCAACTGGATCAAGTTGTGCAAACCAATTTCATTGCTAAGGCAACCCAAATGCTAGATCAATGGGCTTTTAGTTCTTAGTATTTGGTCTCACAGCTTAATTAGGTATCTGGCTAGTGTGTCTTCAGAAAAAATGAAATCCTTTGGTTAACACTTTGGTGATTATCTGATACAAGAAAAGAAAGAGGAAAGTGGCTGACAGTTCCTTAGCTGCTAACTGCTAGACATTTTATGCCTTTTGCACCTAATATACAGATATTATTTACATATATCATATTTCTTTATATATATTTTATATATTACATATTATTTATTATATAATAGGTATATTAAATCAGGTGTATACATATGTGTACATCTTCACTTAATTTCAGTTTTCAGTTTTATATTCTGATAGATAATACATAAAAGGAGCCAAATAGAAACAACCTCCAAATAAACAGGCTGTCACAGTGTTAGAGTTGATGTGGCAGAAGCTATTTCTGTGGACTCTGTCCTGCTTGGAGGTGTGGAAGCTGTCCTCCCTCCTTCAGAGCATTAGTAAGTAGGATGAAGCATCTGGAAGTCTGTTTACCCACCCTACCTTTCTGTCTCCTTAGTAAGCCATTAACCCATAGGAATGAGGAAACGATGAGGCCACAATTAAATAAACTATGATACCTGCATAAAGAAGAACACTGTATGTCATTGAATGATAATTTTGGAAATTCCAAATGACATGGAAACATTCTTGAAATAATTATCTTACAAAAACATCAGGATGAAAACGATGAATAGAATATTTTCCAATATGTAGATGAGTACTTACTCATGAATAAGCAGTTTGTTCAATCAGTACCATTACACTCAATTATATCTTATTTTGTATATTTTTCTTCATTTTATAAATTTTCTAAAATTAAATACATATTGCTTTTATAATTTAGAAAGGTTTACAAAAAGTGTTAGAATTTATGAATAAAATCAGAGTGATTAGTAGAGCAGGTTCTGTGTAACCGTGCACGATTCTCAAGTAGACAGCATGGTTGCCTCCTTCCATGGACTACAGGCCCTGAGCTGAGGGCTGAAGTCCTTCTCCATTCCTTGCACAGGGAGCATCCAGCCCCTTTTCCTCAATGCATCTCAAGGCTCTACCCATGTCCTCAGATCCAGTATGTCACCCTGGGTTCTCTGAGCTCCAGCTCTGAGATGCTCTATGGAGCTACCAGCCTGCTGAGTGTCTGCTGCTCTCACAGAAGCTATGTGTGGGACACTGGAAGTTTTAGACCCTGTACTGCTCAGTTCTGAGACGCTGTGCTTTGGGGATATAGGCCTGTGCAAAGTAGGTTCTAATTTGTTTGCACTTTGATGAACTCTCCCTCAACACTGAGCTGGGTCACCAGCAAGAGGCCTTTGGGCTCCCATATGGAAATTCCATTGCAAATGAAAAGTCTTACCAAAAGGCGTTCAGTTAAGCAACTGTCTTTATTTTTAGGAAGCAACTCTGCATGAATCTAAAAATATGTTAGCAATGTTCAACTTTTAAACCTGGACAGGCAGTGACAAGCATAAAATAAAAAGGACCCCTCACTTCCTTGCCCCTTACCACCTGAAGCAGTCAACAGAGGTCATGAGAGCTGGAGAGTTAGCCCTGTCCCTCACCAATTGTAGCACTAGGGAGAATGGGCCCTGTACCTTGCTTGGGCAACACAGTGGAGCTGGCCCTGAGGGTGAAGTCATAGGTGAGCCAGCCCTGAGGATGTGAGAGTTGGAGAGTTGGCCCATCCCCTTGCTGCTCCAGCACTTGGGAGAGTGGATCTCGTGCCTTGACTGGTCAGCTCAGTGGAGCTGGCTCTGGTGACTTGACTATGGGTGAGCTGACCTAAGGACATGAGAGTAGGAGAGCTGACCCTGCATCCTGCAGATGGTGGCATTGGGTGGCCTTTCTGGAGCAGAGCTGGAGAGTTTGTCCTGGTGGTACAGGTATGTTGAGCCTGTGGGCTGACCAGCTCAGCTGCCACCCAGACCCAGATCAGGGCTTTGAGTTGGCCCCACCCAAAACCTACATCATCTGTGAACTGTTGGAGGTGTATGAAAGGGCCAGTCCTGCAGGATCCACAACTGCTGGATCTTCATGACACAGGGCAACAATAGGACAATCAGGAGGCGTCCCAGTGAAGATCTATAATTGATGGTGTCACAGAAGCCAGGGACCTCAGACCAGACCAATGACTCACTGCAATGAACATTTGCAAATGCAGACGTGTAGACAGAGGGGTACACTGTGGGACACACTGTGACACACCAAAGCTTCCATGTTTTCTATGCTTCATTTTGTTTTACTTATTTTTGTTTGTTTGTGTGTCTTCTATTTTGGGGGGAGGTTGTAAGGGCACAGCATGGATACAAGGGGATGGGTAGATAAGTGGGACTGGCATGAATGATGGGAACTCAAAAATAATCAATAAAAAGTTTACAGAAATCCAAGAGAGAATTCCAGAAAGATAGGCTTGAGAAATTAAGCTACTGAGCACAATGTACATTGATCCCTATCAAGTCATTTCTATTTAAATGATACTCCGTTTCAGAACAATATTAACAAAAACTGCTTTTAAATTTAAATCCAGGACATAAAAGCATGAAAGCAGCATTGAGAGTCCGAGTAAGTGGAGCCCTCACGCGTATAATTTCCCTTGGAAGATGATCATAAGTAGAAAAAACATTTGGTTAAATCCTTGCTACATAGGACCGATGTGCGTTCTCCTTGCTCTGTGGCAGTCACAGTCAATCTTTCCATACTAGTCCCTGGGGATGAAAGAAACTCACTGACAGAAGGGTGAATCTACTACAGTGGAGAATCAATGGCGTCTGTCAAGCTTTTACTCACACTGAAGAGAATAGAGTCCCAGTACCGGTCTTGTGAGGAAACTGTATCATACTGTTATTGTACCATGACCAACTGTGGCAGACATTGCCTGAAATAGTCCACAGAAATCTTTCTCTTTACTAAGATGCAGTAACAAACATTAGTCAGTAGGTATAAGTAACCCAGGGTTTTAGGAAGCAGGTGTGCTGTCTGTATCCATTCTTTTCCGTTCTGCTGCCTGGAAACATTTCTCACAAGGAACATGGGATGGGGTGAGTCAGCAGACACTGCAAGTGTTAATAGCTATGCTTTCTTCCAAACAGAAACACATATGCTAGACAGCTGCTTGACAAGAAATCATCTTTATACCTACGTTATACTGTTTCTAGGCTCCATGGTTGCCGTAAACACTACCACTATTGATTTAATGTGTTTCCCAAATCCCACGTGTTGGAAATCTAGTCCTCAATGCAACAGCCCAGGAGGTGGGGCCACTAGGAAGTGGTTAGACAGGAGGACTCCGAATATGTGAATGTGTTGATGTCATTATTATCAGCCGGTTAGAAAGGGGATCTTAAGGTCAGGTACAGCAGTGCACACCTGTTATCTAGCACCATGGAGGCAGGCGTAGCATAACAAGTCTGAGGCTCACTTGGGCTCAACAGCAAGATCATGTCTCAAATATAACCAAGTAAAAACCAGATACATACAAAACTAAACAGAGAAATAAATAATTAAAGAAAGAGAAAGAAGACATGAGAGAGAGATTGGGGAAATCATCAAGAATGCAATCAATGGGAAATGCAAATCAAACTTCAAAGAGGTTATCTTTAAGGATTGCTTTTATTTAACAGAAAGGAAAACCAGGGCTGTAAAGTTTGCTCAGTGGTAAAAGATGCTTCAGTTCAAACCGGAGCCCACATGGTGGGAAGAGGGAACTGACTTTCCCATGTTCTCTGACTTCCACATGAGTGCATACACATACAAGTTTATATATAAGTGTAACATAACATTTCAAAAATAACTGATGTTGGCAAAAGTGGAATATATATAAGCCTTCAGTTTTGTAGATAAGAATGTAAATCGGTATAACTATCACAGAAAATAGTGTGAAGAACACACACACACTAGGGTGTTGGAGAGGATAGCTCGGCTATTAAGATGGATTACTCTTCTTGCTGGTACTCTGAGTCTGCTTCCGAGGACTCATGTCAAGAGACGGCTCAAAACCATCTCTAACTCCAAGCTCAGGCACCAAGCTCTTTCTGGTTCCTGTGGACACTGGTATTTATATGCATAGGGCATACAGAGACATTTAAAACTATGCATAATTTAAAGTAACATAAGTCTTGAAAAATTAAAAAAAATAGAAATTATTTCTGGATATATATCATCGACAGACCGGAGGTCCATGTATCTTATCTGCACTGTTGGCCCATTTTACGTTAATCTTGTCAGCCAAGCTGTGGAAACAACCTAAGTGGCCAAGTGGATAGGAATTGTGGTCTGCACGCATAATTAAATATGACTGATCCTCACAAGGGAAGTAGCTCTTCTCTGGAGAGGGGCTCAGCAGTTAGGAGTACTTGCTACACTTTCAGAGGATCCAGGTTCCCTTTACACTCAGTGGTTGGCTTAGTATCACCTCTAACTCTAACTCCGGTTTTGTTGGATATATAGAGACTCATGGTGCCTTGAAACTTGGGAAGCAGCGCAATGAGAGGAATCTGAGTCTGGAGAATATCCAGAGGATGGCCTGAAGGGAGTGCAGATGGACCTGTGCCCAGGCAGGGCTGAAAGAGCCCACAGAGACTGCTTTTTCATCACTAGGTTAAAAAGTGAGAAGGAAATAAAAGCTGGTACTCTGACTGCTCCTTAGACAATACACCCCACTAGGGCAGTTGACCATGCAACCCTCAGAGAGAATGGGTTTCTCCAGATGTATAAAATAGAGGAGCCCAGAGAAAGGCAGATCACATAGTTAAGCATTCCTAGGTGTACTGGGGGAGGCTTGTCCAGGAAAGAAGCCCTGTTTCCCCTGCTTGCTGCGAGTCAGACCCATGGTGCAGTTGAGGGATGCAGCTATTATCTGATGCTTCAAGCGTCTGTGTGCACAGCTTGGTAATGTTGCTACAGATTAGCTTTACATCACTTTGTTACTTCTCCACTTAGGCAGTTTCCTTATTCCACATAACTTGACATTTTCAGGATAAAATACTAATTTCCCCAAAGGTTGATGCTATCTAGATGCCAATTAGGTATGCTGACACACATCTGTAGTCTCGACACCTGCAAGGATGAGGCCGGTGTGGATGACGTCCGACTGTGTCACGCAGCAAGTCCAAATCTGTTCTGAGCTTTGAAGCCCTAAGGCCAAATGAAAAACTCCAGACAACTTAGCGGTTAACTTTGAAGTTTCCATGTGTCTTTAATTCTTTAATATGATGAAGCAGATGTGCAATTTAGTTTATAGCTGACCATTTATAAATTAACCCCCCAGATCACCTTCTAGATTAGTTTCCATGCCTTAAAAGGTGCTTCAAAGTGTCCACATACTTCCTTCAAGCTAGTTCCGCATTTCCTCACTGTTGTCCTGACCATTCTCTGTACTCAAATTAACAATGCTCTCAGGATTCCCTGAACATTTCAATCACAAGTCCCTTTGTAATGAAAATACTCATTCCAAAATGTTAAAGTGGGTTTCGGGGTGGGGGACAAATCACGCTTGTAGCAGTCACTGCTGCTACACCAGATCCCCTAGCTCCAGTATTCCACAGAGAAAGTGACTGACAAGCGATGTTTCACACACCATGTTAAGGCTATCTTGAAACTATGAAAATGAAGACAAGAGCCTGCGCTCACATTTTGAAGGAGCCGTTCCCAACCCCATCCAGCAACAGTGCCCTTGATCTCTCTTTCTGTCTTGACTGAAAGTTATCACTGTGACTTTCAACTTTCTATTTTGCTGTAGGTCGAAAATCCCTACTGTGCCATAAAATGTGACCTATAATTTGGGATTCTCATCTCTGAGATTTTATTTGATCAGTTCCTATTATCCGCTCTATTTATCTCCCCGTTTCAATTGGGCCGGGGAGAATTGCTCAAAGGTGAACATTTCCTATAAATGAGTTGCCTCACCTCAGTCTCCCAGGTTGATGCATGACCTAATATAACCTTTGACCCCAAAGAGGCAGGTTTCCTAGAAAGAAACTGCTGGTTTCATATGTCTGTCTGACTTCATAACCACAGCCAGGGACCCTTGTAAAATATAAACCTCAAATTTCTACCTCACTAAGTATTTCAAATTCATTTCTTTCTTAAAATAAAAAGCTCAAAAGGAACCAGCTTGGCAACATTTCTTTAAATACATGATATGTAATGGGTAAAATCCCTACAGACTACGAATGTCTCATAAAAAGCCAACATTTTATAAATTATAAAGTCAGACAATAGAAACCTTAAATTCTTCAAATGGAAGAGAGGGCTGACTTCTATATGTATATTATTCTATGCAGTGTGCATCTGTGCATGTGTGTACATGTACACACATTTTCTTCTGAATCATAATTATCGGTATGTTCACTAATTGATACATGTAAGTTCTTCTCAAATGTAATGCAAGCAAGACTTAACTAGCCACACAGCAGAAGTATGAACAAAAGAGGGCAGGAAGATAGCTCCTAAGGCAAAACACGGGCACAGGCATCAGGACCTGAGTTTGGGTCTCCAGTACTGCCCCCAAAAAGGTGACTGTGGCGATGTCCATCTGTGACCCTAGTGCAGTTTGGCAGTGGAGACGGTGACTCCCTGAAGCTCAGAGGACCAGCCAATCCAGCCGAATCAATAAATATTAGGGAGAGACTGTCTCAAAATGTGGAGAGTAGTTAAGAAAAGATATCTGATGACAGACTCTCATCTTGTGTGTGTGTTTGGTTGGTGTGTGTGTGTATCTATCTATCTATCTATTCTGTCTGTCTTTCTATCTATCTATCTATCTATCTCATCACAGGAAGAGGTACTAACAAAAAGAAAGATTTTTAGACAGCACATGTCATACTTAATGAATAAAAAAATGCTCATAAATGAAACCAGCATCCTATCCACTAGTCCATGGGAAGAATTCTAAAGTTGATCTAGAAGGTAATATTACTATCTTAGCAATGTTAGGGGAAGTTCATATTTGCATATTTTAAATTGGCACCATCTGGCCCACAGGTGGCAGCTCAAAGATGAAACCATGGTTTGTCTGGGCAGTCTCTTACACACCTTTCCTAAACAACCTAATAATAAAGACCCTAGTCAGAGAAAGTGAAATATAAAGTAAGAAAACTGTAAAGTACCATATATATCTTTAGATACAATTCTAAGGAATGCATAGTAACATAGTGTGATAACTAATGTTGATTGTCAACTTGACAGGATAAAGTGTAACCCTAGCAAGACAGATCACTGGGCATGTCTGTGAGGAATTTTGGTTGTATGAGATGGGAAGACTCACCCTAAAGGTGGGAGGCACCATTCTGTGGGCTGTGATCCAGGATGGAGTAAGAAAGAAACAGAACACTGGACACCAGCATCCATCACTCTCTGCTTCTTGACTGTGGATGAAACCATGATGGATCATATCGCCCTGATAAAACCTTCCTCTCTTGAATTGTTTCTTGTTGGGCACTTTGTCTCAGCACTGAGAAAATTAACTAATACACATAGTGTTAGAAGACAAATGAGTGACCACAAGGGGATGAAGAAAGAAGAGCTGGAGTAAAAGCCAGTGCAGGAAGAGTAAGGAAACTCTCATTTGGTGATGGGTTTATACATGTGACATACGAGCCTTACAGGAACACATTTTATGTCCAGTTTATTGTAGGTCAATTTTAGATCAGGAAACTAATTAAACAAATTCCATAAAAGGGAGTATGTATTCTTAATTTGAGGCATGCATCTCATTCAGAGATTGCTATCTAATTATTTTACTGCTGTATGATGTTAATTACCAAACATTATTCAGGCACTACATGTAACAAACAGCCCTTCAAATAAGAAACAATTAGCCCATTGTTATAAAAACAAATGGACCAAAGGAAGAAATGTGTGAGGTCAAACCTGTGAGTTAGGCACTTGAATACTGTCATGGGGAGTTACGTTACAGGGGCACACTGTAGTAGCCAAACACTGGGGCAGAGAGTTTTGGAAGAACACATTCAGAAGCACAGGCTATGGATGGGGAACATATGTACTGGGGAGAAGGTGCTACAACCCTTTCGATGACTGAGCTCTCAGGTCCGGCTTAGGAAAGATCTTACCAGGAGCTGCTAAAAACAAAGTCTGTGGCAGTCAAGTCCGAAATGCTGAGGATGGTGGGTAGCAGGCTGCTGAAGACTCTGGAAATCAGTGGATCTAGAGCCTAGTCATGGATTAGGGTGGAGATTGGAGAGGGCTGAAGGTCAGATCCAGCACAAGGTGGATCGCTTTTTACTGTCTCCTTCCCTGTTTATTCTGTCTCCTGGCACACTGAACTGCAGGAGAGACGCTGTGGTGGGTTTTTCCCCCCCAATTGTTCCCCCCCCGGGGGGTTTTTTTCCTCAATGGGGACTTTTTTTTAGGGGGTGCGGGATCGTTCAGACTGGGGGGAAAAAAAAAGGAGGGGGGAACAAAAATTTTTTCCCCCCCGGGGGGCCCAGGATGTGGGGGCCTTTTTTCCCCCCAAAACCAAAACCAATTTTTTAATAAAGTTTGTTTTCCCCCCTCCCCGGTCAATTTTTTTAAAAAAAAGGGGTTTTGGGAAAGGGGGAAAAAGGGAAAAACCCCCATTTCCCCTCGGGTGGAGGCTTGCCATTCCGGTAAAAAGGTTTTAAGGGGTTAACCCCGGGGGAATTTTTTTTGCCAGATTTTTAAAAGGATTCATTTTATTAAAATTAAAGAATTTTTTATGGTTGGGGGCCCAAAATAAACTTAATCCCTGGGGGCTTGGTTTGGGGCCTACGGGGGGAAAATTGGGTGGATCCAAAAAAAGGGGGGGTTTTTTCCCCCCCTTTGGTGGATTTGAAACCCCCCTTTGGGGGGAAAAACAAAACATTTTTCCCCCAAAAAACGATAATTGAATTAGGGGGTTTTTTAAAACCATAAAAATTTTTAAGAATTTTAAAACCCCTTGGGTTTCCCAAAAAAAAATTATTCCCCGGGGGTTTAAAAGAATAATATGATCACTATCGAAGCAAATTGGTTTGTCAAAAAAAAAATGAAGTTCCCCCCCAAAAGGTTTTATTAACCTTACCCCAAAAGGGGGAAAGGGGGAAAATTTTAGGCAAGGAAAAAGATAAAAAGGTAAAAAAATTTAAAAAGGAAGTTTAGAGAAAAACCCCCTTTGGGGGGGAATTTCTTTAATTTAAAGACAGAATTAAAGACTTTTCCCTATTTTTGGGGTTTTTGGGGGGGTGGGACCCTGGGACCAATTCCAGTAAAAAACCTACATTTCAAAACCCCAAGTTTTTTAAAATTTACCTTTTTTTAAAAAGAAATGAAATTTTCCAAAAAGGGTTTTCTTTTTCTTAAGACCCGGGTTTTGGCCAAAAAAAGGATTTTTTTTTAAACAGGGGCCCGGAATTGGTTCCCTGAAGGGGGGTAGGGGTTTATAGGGCCCCCCTTTTTTTAAGGAAAGGCAATAATTTGGGGTTTAAAAAATTGAGAGTTTTTTCCCAGGGGTTCCCAAGGTTTTTATTTCAAAATTTAAATTTTTTCCAAAAAACCCCAAGGATGCAATAAAAATTTTTTGGGCCCAAAAAAATTTTGGGTTGGGTGGAAGGGGAAAAAAGGGAAATTGGAAAAACAAGGTTTTAGTGGAAAAAAAAGGGGCCAAAATCCACTTTTAAAACATTGCCCTTTTTTCGTGGTAATTGGGTTTTTTTTTTAGGGGATAAAAAGGGGGAAAAGGGCTATGTTGGAATTTTGCAAAAAATTTTTTTCGGTTTTGGAAAAAACTTTGTTTTAATATGTAAAAAATTTTTGGGTTTTTGGTGAGGGAAATTGGGGGCCCGGGAAATTTTTGTTTTAAAAAAAAACCATTTTTTTAATCCATTCCTTTTTTGGGAAAAAAATAGAAAAAAAAAATTTTTTGGTTTTAGGCAAGAAAAAAGGTTTTCCTTAGGGGAAAAAGGGAAATCATTAAAATTTTTTTTTAAAACCCCTTTTTCTATCTCAGAGAAACGGATTTTTTTAAAAAAAAAAAACCCCAAAAAATTAAATTTTTGGGAAAAAAACCCAAAACAATGAAAACCCAATTAGAAGGGGGTGGGGGGGGGGGGGGGGGGGGGGGGGGGGGGGGGGGGGGGGGGGGGGGGGGGGGGGGGGGGGGGGGGGGGGGGGGGGGGGGGGGGGGGGGGGGGGGGGGGGGGGGGGGGGGGGGGGGGGGGGGGGGGGGGGGGGGGGGGGGGGGGGGGGGGGGGGGGGGGGGGGGGGGGGGGGGGGGGGGGGGCCCATAAAAAATTTTTTTTTTCCCCAAAGATATGAGGCAAAAATACCTACAAGATAAGAAAACCTATTAACTATTAAAACTGTGTTGAACATAACTCAATCTTCCTTACTGGTTTGAAAGAATCTTACAGTGCCCTGAGGCCAATATTATGAATATTAATTCTCATTGAAAATGCAGAACTGTCAGCTCATTGACACCCTTTAGGAGAGATGGCCTTTCATACTTTTTACTTGATAAATAACTTGACAAGATGGAATTAAGAAAAGGTTAGTGTTACAAATATTATAAAAAGAATAGAAATTCCAACTTACTGCCAGTCCCTAAAATGCTAGGATTATTGATATTATACATATTATATTACATTATATATGTTATGTTATGTTTTATGTTATGTTATGTTATGTTATGTTATAGTGTGTATGTGTTTTGTGTGTGTGTGTGTGTGTGTCTTTCTGGTATAGGTACGTGTGGAGGACAGAGCACAATTTTTGTGATTTAGTCTCTCCATCCAGTATGTCGATCTTGGGGAATGAATTCAGGCTGCCAGGCTTTCTCACCACGCCATCTTGCAAGTCCATTGTATTATTGCTAGGTGAAACCTTCTCAACCCAATTGTCAGCAGTCTTAGCAAATCTACTTTGGGTGACGGATAGGACTGTCCTAGTCAGGATTACTATTCTGTGATGAAATACCATCACCAAAGCAACAAGAGTCCTTAACACTGAACCAACTCTGCAGTCCCTTGGACTAGATTTGATGCTTAAAAAGCAAGACCAGACAATTGCTTTTAAAATAAGAATGGGAACTTCTGTCAACTCAGAATTATTCTAGGAGACTCGGGTCATGAGAAACTAAGACAGGATTCAGTAATGAAAAAGACCAAAGCAAGTGGGTCAAGAAACTTCCAGTGTGAACTTGAACACAGGAGAATGTGTTCATTTCCATTACTATATAACAGTACTCAAATTGCCTTTATTGTTAGATTTTTCTTTCTTGATTTCTTGCTCTAAACTAGAATGGAAAGGCTTACTACCCAGAACCTCATTACCTTGGCTACAGGCTACATACCTTTTCTAGGTCCAAATTGGCCTGGAGAAGTTTACATGTTCTTGGATCTACAGTAACCATGTAACATTTGTGAGGTATTTCCCTTAAGGTACAATACAGATATCATAACACAGAGTTGGGAATATCAGAAAAACACTAATATTCAGGTATTTTAAATCGTTAAAGGGCAACGTGTGTATGCAAATAGCATGCATAGATATAACCCACAAAAATCACACCAATTATATACTCATAGATGTGCCACATTAAGTTAAAGATTAAAGGACAAATAATTACAGAAATAAAAAGGAAAATATACTTGGTGTGGCTGCTTACACAGGCAAACCTGAGATCATAAACATCATTCATGACGAAAGTCGAATGAAAGCTGAAATGGCTCGATTTGATATAAGATTACAAAAGAAATGTCACACTGGTGGTGGTGGCAGGAATTGTGGTTCAGTGTGTGTGAGGTGGGCAGATTGCTATGATTTCATGAAAGAAAATAAATGCCACCTAGTGAGAAAACCGACCTTATATAATATTTCCAAATTATAGTTTACTTACTAACAAAACCTGTGTGTTGGATTTTACATAATATTCTTATTCTCATAGTTGAGACACGTTTGTTCTATTCAGACTGAATTTTGATTTGAGATTTAATATCACAGAACTAAAGCACAGAGGCATAAATGCCTGCAGATCTGATTAATCTACAGAAAAGTATCGCATTCTGTACATCTACAATTTGTCATTTTATCACGATGATGTTTCAAGGACAATAACTTAGAAAAGTCATATAAACTGATTGCTAAGGGCAAGAATTCTCAGGAAATTTACATGATAATATTGTCAGATGTTAATGAAAATTTCCTGACAGATATTCTTACAGATCTCACGTGTATAAAACTAGATGGGCTCATGCTTCTGAAATACTGTGTATGATAGGCATTCATACACACCCATGTGTGTACCTTATACACCGACACAGCTTCCTGCAATGTAGCTAGCCTGGTGATTGGAGAGTTGTAACTGAAACATGCCTACCATGGTGAAATATACATATATATATACATCATATACATCTATATCTACATCTACATCATATACACGGTTAAAGTAATCACTGCCAAATTAACGAAAAGATATAATCTGAATTGTAAATAATTGTTTAAGATTTCTCAGAATAGTTTAATGTTAAAAATATTAAACATCTCCAAAGCCTTTTAGGGTTTGGGTCCCAGAAAAAAAGTATGAAGCAACTGAAAAACGTATGAAGATATTATATTTAAAGTATTCTGAATATTAACTAAATAGCAACTAAATTGTCATCTGTGAATATTTTTACATGAAAATATTCTAATCAGAGAAGACTTTATTATCACCCTATTGTGGAATACTGTCTGAGTCAAGAAAGTTTTTCTCTGTAAAGAAGGACTGGGGAGTTAGTTACTATCTCTAGCCAGGGACAGTTGATCTGAAGGCACCTCAACAGGCTGAAGTGACACAGCTCACAGGGTATTCTCTATAAATTCCTTACTGACCTGTTTCACGACAGAAGCAACCCAGGTCATCTGAAAAGCAGGTAACTTAAAAATTAAGCTGAGCAAAAGCATGATTGCATTTTTAAAAGTACTCTGTCTGTGGAAAACTGATTTAGTTCCATGAATGCAGAGGAAGTGTGATGTGATTGAGAACGTATGGTGGAATTATAGCTCATTAATAACTTCAAGTATGCAATTTTCCAGGCCCCTGACCCCCCACTGATTCCACACACACCCACTGGTCCCACTCAATATGAACAGAGGGAAACTTGATCGTATTGCTCTACCATGAGTGGTGATGGCGGTGCACTAAAATGAGGTGAAATGTCATGAAAGGGATGTTCTGGTGACTGCTTCACCATGAAGCCCTGTCAATCTTTTTGTTTTGTTTTCAAAAACTGATCAATCACAGACCCACAGATGACTGAGATCACGTCAGAGTTCTATTAGGTGGCCGGTACCATCAGGAGAATCACACTCGGAACAATAGATGCTGATACATTTAATTAGGCACATTGAATTGGATATATGCGTTACATTTTTTTTTAGATTTTATGCATTGTATTTTCCTGTTGCTATCAGTGCCTTGAAATGTGTCTATACCCACTAAAATTTAAACTAAGAATGTTTCACTGATGGTTAAACACAATTATAATTTCAAATGTTAGCTCAAGGAGTTATGTCATGATTTCCTGCATTTTGCAAGGATTATCTTCTTTTTAAAAAAATAAAATGGCCTATTCATCTCTCTGCCAATAAGCCCTTGAAATTTAAATTGCTTTATTTTCCATATCTCAGATTTGAGCAGGTTGTTACCATGAATACTGTGTCAATTAGGGAATGATAGGACATGTGGCCTGAATAAATGGACTAAAGTGTATTATGTCCGAACCAAATTTAGCAAAGTGAGTGCTACTACTTTCTTGTGTCGTAAAGATAGCTTCAGGTGGCCTGTGGAAGCTATGCTGACGATTCTACTGGGGCCCTTCTATACGGAATCAAGGTCAGAGCAATCCTATTGTGCTTTATTACGAGGGTCAAAGCACAGCAGCATTTCTATATTACGAGAAAGAATCCAGGTAGAATCTTGACAAGGGGGTGCTCCGAGGCATCTGTGTGAACAAAAGCCATCTGAGAAGCGAGGAGAGACTCCGCTGCAGAGGTCAGTCTTTAAATAGTCCTGGCTCGTCCTCTTTAGATGGGAGCAGCGAATGGGACGGTCTTTACAGTTTCACCTATTCCTTTCCCCCTTTTTGTATATTTTTTTCCTGCACAGCTTTCAGGCCTTAGCAGCACGGGAATGGGTTGTTACTCGGCACATAAGGCATTGTCGACCTCACCTGAGGAATGATCGCATTGAGGTAGAGCATGGGTAAATAAGAGAATATTGTTTCATCCACTCAGGTCGTTACTTATTTGCTGTCAATTTTCCTTCTAAAAACAAGTCCATAGTGGGAATGACTCTGCCATGTCCAGTCTTTGGGAGACATGTAATAAGTATTCATCAGATGAGGGAGCAGACTAACTTTGTGTGCAATGTTAATACATTCACACACGTTTCACTGGAGTGACAACGCGAGCTGGAAGTGACTCAGCATGTTCATGCAGGATGAGGAGTTCTCACCCTTAACCTCAGGGAGGTCGTCTCTACGGGTCCCACAGTTGTATGACAGGCTGCATATAAAGGCCTTTCTTCCAACTCAGATGTAAAGCAGCTTCTAGGTTTTCAAGTTAAAATTAATTGGAATATTTTGCTCAATATTAGTCACAAGAATGTCGTGTCTAGGATACATAGACTCCAGCGGGTACAGTGTACAAAGAAAGAAAATGAAGTTGACTATGAAAAAAATAAAAAGTGGTATAACTCTTTATGTTAGTGGTAAAGGGATCACATAACTCAGAAAGGAAATAACTCTCCAATGGTTTGTGACGGACATTTCTTATTTTCTACTTTCATTCAAAGAAAGTCTATTACTCCACACACTGTCATTCTATTTCATTTCAGTATGAATCAATGATTTGAATGTTTATTTATGATCAACATATTTTTGAGCTTTTAACATTTATCTTGCTGTGTGGATGATTGAACCCAGGGCCTTGTACATGCTAGGTAGGTGATCTCGATCACTCAGATATATTTACATTTTCAATTTAAGAAATAGGACATGGCCAGGCATGGAGGCACACACCTTAAACCCAGCAGCTGGAAGCTGGGGCAGGTCTACCTCTGTGAATGTGAGGTCGGCTGGTGAGTTCCAAGAGAGCTAGGGCTGCATAGTGACACAGTGTGACAAAAGAAATAAAGGAAAGACGGAGGGAAAGAAGGAAACACAAAACTAGTATAATACAAATGTAAATTAATGTACGATATGAACTAGAAACTCCTATCAGGAGCAGTGCTTCAAGTTTATCCTTTAGTACACACACACACACACACACACACACACACCACACACACACACACTCAAATGAAGATACATTAAATTAAGGTTAGACGGTGGGAAACTTAAAGTTTATATGTTAGAAATGATAACAGCATAGATTCTGGCAATAATAACAGATACCACCACCAACCACTAACAGGAAAGTCTTAAAGATGTCTAATCTTCTGCAATTGGCAGCATTTGTGACATTGACAAGCCCTGTCTTTACTCTATTTCTAAGAAACCATGTAGGAAATAGAACAAATCTTATTTCTCTGTCACATTCCAAAACCTGCCAAGAGAAAATACAGTAGCTGTTGCTGATCAGCAGTGGTAAAACCAGGAGGGAGACACATGTGACACATGCTTGCTGCAGCTGGCACTCCAGAGTGAAATGCATACAGATGGGGATGCACCCGAAGCCCAGGGGGTGAACTGCAGGAATCTGTTCTTCTAGTGCCTGGCTTGCTTGCTTCCTTACAGTGAGCATTTGAGGAAATCCCAGAGGTAACAGTAGAGTGCCACCACCACAAGCTACTCTCTCAGCTGACCTCTCTCCTCAACCAGCAGGAGCTCAAGTCAGGTAAAATTACGAATTGGAACATATCCAATATTCAAAGTGTAACTGCAGAAGAACCAGGAAACAGTTCTCAGACAAGAAAAACAAACTTAAATTGAAAATCTGAATCAAACTTCCCAGGTGTAAATTAATGTAAGGAATGAAATTCACTCTTGAATTTATGAACAATAATCATAACCACAGCACGGATGGATGGAACACATATCGCACAAGAAAGGGCAATTCCATACTGAAGGAAACCTCTCACGGGGACTCATGGTATGCTGAGTAAATGAGATGATTAAAGATAAGATAGCAAAGAGTAATGCAAAAAGAAAGAGCAACCGCGGGTCCAAAGGAAGTGAACTGAAGAGCAAACCATCTTCACTAAAGGAGAAGTGAGGCAGAAAAGGACAGAATATGGTCTTAAAATAAAGTTCCTAACATAAATAGGCAGAAATGTGGGGACCACAGAACACATAGTTGGATGGGAAAGAAACTTACAGTAATAAAGGTAAAGGGAACAGATTAGAAGACTGACCAATGTAATTCCACTGTGGGCAGCTGGGGGTCTCTGGAACAGAGATCACAATAAACACAAGAGGAAGTGTCCTTCAAAATATTTCATATGAGAAGTATCCACGGGAAGGTTGCAGCCCTTCCTAGGAAATCTCAAACACGACTCTGCGTGGAATCCTACATGTGGGTCTCTGCACAGCTGGAGCCCAGATATCTCCCACTAGGGTATTCTACTGGAACCAGCACTGCACTCCATAGCCCTACCAGCTGTTTGCTTTCACAGCAAGATCCTTTGCTTGTTTGAATATGAAAAAATTCTAGAAACAAAAAAGATTTTAAATTCCATAAACTTCGTAAATGTTTAGAAGAATAGAGAATGAAAATCATCAGGGACTTTATCACTATTCCCTTATTTTGAAATTACAGTCATTGTATGTTTTTACAACTTTTATTTTTTAACACAGAGGAAGCTCTTAAAACATCATTTTATAAAAAAGTCATTAAACATCTTTAATTTTATTATTATTATAATTATTATTATAATTATTATTATAATTATAATTATTATTATTATTACTTCTCCTCTTCCTACTACTATTACTATTCTGTAAGCATTGGTGTTTTGCTTTGGGCATAAGTCTGTACACCACGGCATGCAGTGCCCGTGGAGGTGAGAAGAGGGCTCCAGATCCCCAGGGACCAGAGTTACAGACAGCTGGGAGCTGCCGTGTGCATGCTGGTAATTGAACCCTGATCCTCTGCAAAAGCAAGAGATGCTCTTACTCACTGAGCAACCTCTCCAACCACCAAGCACCCGTATGCCATTTATAGTAGAATTTGAGTAAATGAAGCAAAAAAGCCACCTAACCTTCTTTTATGACATTAGATGATATTTAATATTGTTGTATTATAAATCTGATTGTCTGCACGTATAAATCAGCATAAAGGAAATGCATTTGAATCAAGAGGGATTATTGCTTTACAGATATTTCCTTTCTGCTTTGCCAAGAATGCTCTTGCTCTGATGTTTATATTGCTGGCTTTCATTACCTTTAGATGTGCAGAAGATGTCATTGAAGCCTTAGATATTTAATAGTGAGTCACCAAATGTGTCAACTCTTTTGTCTTCTATGGATTTTTCATGTATGCTTTCCTCATTAGGGGAAATGCTATATATTATTTTCTAAGAAACTGGATACAGAATGCTCAACATGTTGACACCAAACACAGATCTTTGCTTGCTAGCTTCTTGTCAAGTTCGATATACTGTCCAAAAGATCATGTAGAACGAATTTAGTAAAAATTAAAAGGTACATCTTTCTTGCTTCCCTGTTTTATTTAACACATTGCACATATGTTATGTATATGTCTGACTCATGGTCTGACTCTTTTCTCCAAATGGAAGCTCTATGTGCATAGAATTGTCATCTATGTTTTTCTCATTATTGCATTCTTGACACATAGCACAATATTGGTCATATAATAGAAGAACACACATGTTTAATGAATGAGTGATTCAAAACAATATACTAGTAAGGGCAGCTGGGCCTTATGTTGACTGTTCTTCATTGCTCTTCCAGTTAGTTAGGATGCCAGAACCTTACAGAGACAGAGATACCATGTTAACTGAATCCGGGGACTTAATATCTACCAGGCACTGGCATTCAGATAATTGTCCAGTGCCTTGTGATTTTTGGTTAGAGACTTTGAAGTACTTGGCAAGTGTCTCGGCTTGTTGTGCTTGTGGCAAAGGGTGCTGACACCAGCCCATACTTGACTATGACCAAGATGAAGTCTTGTCCAATTGTCTTGGCTTTGGTTGTCCAGTGGCTCCAGTCTTAGGTAACTTACGATGACTGGTTTCTTTGTTGAATATAGTGAGACTGAGTAATGTCAAATGTGAACTTATTTTGACAAAGAGCACAGTTATTTCTTGGTGCCCTCTATAAAGCCTGTGAGGCTCAGAGCACAGTGTCTGCAGAGCAACAGAGGGCAGCACACATTAGCATTCTCCACTGTAGGAAGGATAAGGACAGCAACTCACCCACAAAACCCTTGACCCAAAATGTGTCCTGCCTACAAGATGCAAAGGAGCAAAGATAGAGCAGAGACTGAGGGAATGGCCAACCAATGACTGCCCCAAATTGAGACCCATTCCATAAGCAAGATCCAATCCCTGACACGATTAATGATATCCTGTTCTGCTTGCAGAAAGGACCCTGTCCTCTGAGAGGCTCCACCCAGCAGCCTATGGAAAGAGATGCCTCATACTCAAATATTAGATGGAGCTCCGGAGTCTTATAGAAGAGTTGGGATAAGGATTGAAGGACCTGAGTTGGAGAGGGATTCCACAGGACGGCCAACAGAGTCAACTAATCTGGACCTTGGGGTTCCCAGAGACCGAATCACCAACAAAAGAGTGAGCACAGGCTGGACCTAGGCACATACATCTGTTATCAGACGTGCAGCTTGGTCTTTATGCAGGTCTCCCAACAACTGGAGCAGGGTTTTCCCTGAGCCTATTGCCTGCCTGCCTCTGGGCACTGAGTCCCTAATTGGACTGCCTTGTCTGGCCTCAGTGAGAGAGGATGCATCTAGTCCCACAGTGACTTGATGTGCAGGGGGTGGGGGCTACTAGGGGACTGAAGCTCAGAGGAGGGCTCTCAAAGAGAAGGGTAAGGTGGAATGGAGGATTTGTATGTGTGTGGGGGGTGGATACTAGGAGGAGAGGAAGGACTGATATTGGATTGTAAAGTGAATAAATAAATACATTTAAATTTAAAAAAGTACTTTCTCCACTGTCATTAGAGTCCGGCTGTCTGTCCTCAAGTAGACTGTCTTAACTCTCCTCACGTTCTCATTTACTCCATTGAATCCTCTCCACATATTCTCAAACAACCCCTGGGCCCTATAAAAAACCTTCCATAGTTAATAAAACACAAGATGGTTTTCTTTGGTGGATCCTAACCAAAACGTTAGTGATGCATTTCCTCTGGCTTCCACAGACCTCAAATGCCTCAGCACACTCTAGACTCCGCTGGCTCTCCGGCCCAGCACACTGGTCTACTTACCATTCCTTAGGTGTGCCATGTTGCCCCATCCCAGGTCCTTGGCACACAGTTTCCTCTGCAAAGGATATCCTACTCTTTCAAGTCATGTGCCAAACCCTCACTCCCTAGTGTCTTAGTCTACCCCAGATATTCAAGTGGATGTGTCAGGCCTGTCCCTGCCCCAGACAGAGTGAGGGCAGTAGTTTCTGTTGAGCTACACACTGGCTCTGACTGACCCTTAGCACTGTGTAGCACACCTGCAAGTCATTACAGGGATTGTTTGGTCAAGCTTCTGTCCCTCCAAAGGTGAAGGGTAAAATGGCAAACATCATCCCCATCACCTACACCATCATCATCACTATCTTACTCTGAGGTAGGTACCTTTTAATATCTTACTCCTAGAGCATGCTTGTTAAAACCAGCACCAAGCAAAGTACCAAATGTCTGTGCGCTTGTATCACAAGAATCCTAATGTCCTGAGCTACACAGCTAGCTTTCTCAACCAAATGTGAAAAGCATTTTGGAATTCTGCTTAGTTCTCCACAACTGGAGTAACTTCTAAGTTTTTGTTTTGTTTGTTTTGAATCTTAAGAAACCTTGTGTGCTCGGAGAACCTGTATACTCTCTCAGTCCCCTCTTAGGAATTTAAATCTTTGGAGTAAAAGTTGAGTTATACTGATCTTTCAGTATCCTATAGCACAAAGTATTATTCCTTAACTATAGACAGTAGCTAAATAGCTAACAAGTTGAACTGTTTGACCCCATAGCTTTGGTTTTAGGCTGTTCTTAGGTCCTTCCTACTAACATTTGAGAACACCAGTATTTCAGCAGATTTCTTCAAAGTGATAACTCTCCTTTTATAATGGTTGTAAACATAATTAGATCTTTAAGATATGCCATATCTAATTTGAAATATTTAGAGACTATATATATATATTGTCCTGATTTCATTTGATTCTAATTATGCATGCACACACACATTTATATGTGATATACACATATATGTAAGATAAATATGTGATATATGAATAGATGATACATTTTGATATATTATTTTGATTTTATTATCTAAAACATCAGAACATTAAAGTATCGCAGTGCTAGGGATTAAAGCCAGGGTCTCCTGCATGTCAGGCATGTGTTGTAACACTACTTACACCCACAGCCCAGCAAAATATATTGGAAAAGAATTATTTTTACACAGTGCTGGTGATCAAACTCAGAGCAACCCATGGTAGGCAAATGCAAACAACAAAGCCTCTCCCCATGCTAAGTTTTGTGAGGTAAACAAGCCCCAGGCAAGAGCAGATGTGCCAGGGGTTGGGCAAATATGTTGCCTCCTAGGAATGAAGTCAGACAATGTGAAAAGATTTAGCATCCTGCAAAAATGTTCCTAAAGAAAACCCCCTTCTCCTGGTTTACGTTCTTGAGCATTTTGTAAGCGGAAAGTCTCAGGGCAGTGGACCGCTCTCTTATTGTTTTACAGAGACACAGAAGCCTTCAACAGCCTGCCCACTAATCCTAACTTGTTTTTTCTCAGAGGCATTTCTGTGAACCATTCTGTTTGCTGTTACTGTAGTCACAGAGGCGTGGAACCTGGAGAAGCCTCCTCTGATGGATTTTGACAGTATCTTTTTGACTTTCACTCTCCAAAACACCAGAGCGTACAAGCCATCTTTTGACAAGTACTACATCGAATTTATTTCAACCCTGAATTTTGTCACTAGACCCAATTTTTTTTTTGATTAAGAATACATCATCTTAGATTCAAGCACATAGTCATTGTGTTTCAGTAAAACAAAACCAAAACAAAAAAAATAAAACAAACTACAGAGTTTGAATCAGCTCATGGAGATCGCATGCTCTCATCAGATTAGCCTCGTTAGTTTTACAGAAAATTTTAGGAGATTACTTTCAAAGTCAGGTTGAATCTGATGGAGTGCAGGAGCAAAGATTTGCCTGAACCCAGCCTCCCAAACCAGGGACACAAAGAGAACCACTCAGCTCGCTGGCCTAACACCTGCCCTCCAAGATCTTCAACCAGGAGGAAGGGAGTATTTTTGAGTGGGACCACATTCCCACAGGTTACCAGGATGATAACTCCATCATGTATATCCCAACGTTAATAGTGTTGTTTTTATTTTTTGCAGAACAGTTTTTGTGTGTATATCAAACAGAATTACTTACTGCTGTCTCCTTTAAGGAGAAGAGTACCTGCCAAATTCCAGTGTCGTTTCCAAACCATCTAGCATAACGTAATTAAACTGCTCTTTCCCACTCTATTAGATCAACACAGTCAGTTCTTTTTAAGACACATGTGGCATAGAAGGCAGGACTGCATTGCCTGCTGCTGTCAGTCTGTTGGTGGGTAAGACTGGAAGAGACAAATAAGTAAACCCTTTAGTACCTTTAAGTCTCACTTGCCTGTTAAACACTTCTCACTGACTTCCTAATGGGGTCAGATTCCATTAAGGGTTTGTATTCGGTGCTGATAGCCACGCCAGTGTTTGAGGTTCCTGGGGGTACTTTTTCACAGTGACACTATAGATGCTGCACATTGGGGTTTCAGAAAACCAGGCTAAGCTCTCAGATCCCTGGGAAGGAAGAAATGGCTGTAAAGATGTGTCTGTATTGAGAGAGGAAGCTTACCCAGAATTCAGATCGAATGAACGGTATTCCCTTCATATTAAGAGTCAGTCTTAGTTCAAGGCCCTACTCTGAGATTTATCAGTAGAAATCATAATTTTGTGAAATTACACAGTGATTCAAGGGTGAAGGGATGTCTGTTAAGATACTGTTGGGGATTCAGTCTCTGAGAGCTCCAAGGGTTCAGGTTCGTTTACTCTGTTGATCTTCCTGTGCAGTTCCTATCTCCTTAGGGCCCACAATCCTTCCACCTATTCTTCTTTAAGAGTCCTCAAGCTCCATCCACTGTTTGGCTCTGGATGTCTGTATCTGTCTGAGTCAGCTGCTGGTTAGAGCCTCTCAGCCTATCACCAACCGTGGAGCATACCTAGTCTACACAGATCTACCTCCATGGGCTGAACCTAGGCCTCCCTGCACATATGTTGTAAACGTGCAGCTTGGTTTTCATGTAGGTCTCAAACATCTGGAGTGGGGGCTATCCCAAAACATGCAGCCTGTATATGGAGTACGGTCTTCTAAAAAAAAAAACAGTTGTTCAGTTATTCATGGAATATTATTTTTTTATATCTCTTGTATTCAGTTTGCAACTACTTCATTGAGAATTTTTGTATGTATATTCATGAGGGATACTGGACTATAATTTATATATTTTTGTTGGGTTTACACTTGATTTCACTATTTCAATATTATTTGCTTTGTGAAGGAAAAAAAAAAAAAAAAAAAAAGATACTGTTGGGGGAGAATGACAGTGACCTCCATCACCTCATTGCGTAGATCTGCAAGATGTAGTACAAACACTATGGGGACGACTCACCATGGGGTGACTCACCATGGGGATGACTCACTATGGGGACGACTCACCATGGGGTGACTCACCATGGGGACGACTCACCGTGGGGACAATTCACTGTGGGGATGACTCACCATGGGGATGACTCACTATAGGGATGACTGACTCACCATGGGGATGACTCACCATGGGGATGACTCACCGTAGGGATGACTCACCATGGGAATGACTCACCATGGGGATGACTCACCATGGGGATGACTCACCGTAGGGATGACTCACTATGGGGATGACTCACCATGGGGATGACTCACCGTAGGGATGACTCACTATGGGGATGACTCACCATGGGGATGACTCACCATGGGGGTGACTCACCATGGGGGTGACTCACCATGGGGGTGACTCACTGTAATTACACTGTAATTACACTTGGGAATGATTCAAAGGGTTCTAAGGACACAGAATTAGGAGTGAATGGTAATTTATGAATCTCATATCTCTATCTTTCTTTTTTCATAACACTGACCTGGCCCTCCAAATTCTGAAGTTCCACAGAAACACTCCTTTCAAGTACAAAGTGCAGCCGACACCACTTAGAGGGCCAGAATTCACAAAGTCATCCATATTGAGTTTTTAGATATGAGGCAATAATATATGATAATAATACATGAATAATATATTATTAAAATCTATGAATGATCTTAATGTATATTTCTCCAAAACCACATAAAAAACTGTTTACATTTGTATTATTTTCCATACAACATGTCCTGATCATACTCTTTCCACTCTCCCAGATCCTTCCTACCCATACCCAACTTCACGTTCTTTCAAAACAATTCATTTTGAAACAACATTTCCCTCCTTAAGCTCGTTTTATTGCTAAAAAATAATTATGAGTTTATAAAATATAAATTCTTATCTTGACAATTCATACACTAATATAGGAAGCAAAACCAGAAGGTTTGGGTTTGCTGAGTTTGGAAAATTGGCTTTAAATCCTAAAATAAAAAAAAAAAATCAATAAAAAGAAGCCTTGGTGCCTCCTTGCTAATGAGCTGTGTACTTTGATTTTCTTTATGGAGCAACTGTAAATTTCTCAAATGTCTGTAAAGTAGAACCTACTTGAGTTTGAACTTAACATTATTTTGGTAATTTTAAAGTCTGTGTAGAAAAGGATATGAGTGCAAAATGATTACTGCAGTGAAACAGTCACACGGCAACATCATTTGGAAGCAAATATTTTTATATTTTCAGAGAGCAGTTTCATTTCAACTGCCTAATGCTTCAGGCAATTATGTAAGCAACTCTATTTCTATTTTAGGTAATTTCTACATGTTTCTAACTACAGATTTCTCAATAAACAAAGACAGTTTTTGTAGTTGTAGACTGGAGCCTATGTTTAAGCCATCAGTTTGTGCTTACCACAGTGTCACTAATAGGCAGCTAACTACTCGGATATTCATAATTACAGAAAAAAATCAGTACTCTTCATTCTTCAGAAATTGAATTTAAAACATAAAGGCAATTTGGGTTTGCACTCTGCACTGCCCGCTTGGTAACTGGAGGCAGATTAGATGGATGGAGGTTTGTAAGATCTGTATTGAGAGGCATTGGATTTGCTAACGATCTTATTGCTACACACCCTTACAAATAAATCTCTATGCTAGGAGCAGCAGTGAAGACCTGAGGGAGAAGAGCAAAGGAGGTGGAGATCCCACCTTTGTGCTCAGTCTCAAAAAACGAAACGGGCACATGGATGAATATGTGTGCCCTGTGTCCCTATCCTGGTTTGCACAGGGACAACAGCAGGCTGAGGAAGTGGTTCACTGCAGGGCAACTCACAGAATTCAAACCTTCGTGCATAGGAGCTGCTAAGTGGCTCATTTCAACTACGTAGCTTGCAAAGTCTGGTTGGAATATATACTCATGAAGGTTCTGTTTCAAGTAAAAGTTAAGATTTTCAAATGCTTTAAAGTAATTTTCTTCTTAATAGACAATAAGGTAATAAATGTGTATTGAAAAACATGGTTGATGGCATGATCTTAACCTAATCTTAGAGATCGTGGAGATATACCAGACAGTCTTATGTGGAGACAAGAGGGAAGGAAGGCAAATCAAGGCCTGGAAAGTGTACCCTATGGCCACCAGATGTTTTTGAATTCGATTTAACAAAAGTATAAACTTGTGTTAAATAAGAACAGTAGCCCAGCAGGCAGTTTTCAGTAGGCTGTAGAAAAAATAGAAAGAAACTAGATCCTTCAGCTTACCCTTGAAATCTTCTCCAGGCTAATTCCCCATCTTTAGTTACATAGGTGGCAAAGAGGTACAAAGCAAAGGTAGGAGCTGAGTTTGAGAGGGGAAGCTGTTCAGAGTCTGAAGAGATGGAACTGAGTACGAAATGGCTCTAGGCACCACTGGGAGTGGTAACTCTCCAGTGTCTTTTGAGGCTCAGTTCCCACAAACTTAAAATGTAGCCAGGCAGAGGAGGCACACATTTCTAAGTTGGCTGTTCAGGAGTAGAAGGCAGGATATCTGACGAGGGCTATCGCTTTCTGGACAATACACTGGATGGAGAGTGACAAGGTACAATGTAGTCACAAAGATATGCTTATATCGATGAGCCAGCCAATGTATTACTATTACGAAGCAGAGAGTCAGGTTGGGGAATACCAAAGAATTAAAAGATTCTCTATTCTTGAAATCAAAGGATCAACATTTACAATAAAGTTGAGCCATTGATGGAGTGACGATGGCAGAAGAGATGAGATGGACGAGTAGAAAGTTTAAAAATAACATCTTGGGAGTGACATATTTATAACAGATGAGAGAGTAAGGGTACAGTTGTAAGACTGTACACCCAAGGTAGGGGAAGGAAGTGAGGACAAAGAACTGAAAAATGAGCACATGGGTTGGGTTGTCAAAGAAAGAGTAGCAGATGGATAGAGTTGGCCAGACATAGAAATCTACAGTGAAAGCAAGGGATAAACAAAGAACATAGGGGGAGGGAAGTGGGGATGGTATAATGGGATAAAATACAAAATATCAACCTTTTAATTCAGAAAAAGTTTCCTACTTACCAGTGTTCTCACTACACAACATTAGTCTGTTTTAGTATTTTACAATAATACTTTACATTTTGTCCTATTTATGTACAAGTTGCTTTGACAAATCCCCAAGATGTAATGACATGAGAATAGAAAGCTTTCTCATTTGGATCACTACAAGGTCATGGGACTTAGAATAACTGACAGGCTCATTTTAGCCATTAATCAACTAGTATGCAAATAAATAATTAAATTGAGCTATTTATTAGGCATTTGCCATACAGAACTAGTAATGAAAAGACCCAAGATTTAGAATGTATTAAAATACACAATTTAGAAAGTTGTACATATATATAGATGTTATACAACTATCATTTGACAGAGAAGCTGAACCCTAGAAACAGACACCACCAGTAAATGTGAGCAGCTCCCTAAGCATGATTCAAAATGCTTCAGGTGTTCAAAAGGAGAACGGGATCATTTCCCACACTTTGGCTCAAGTGTCACCCCTTTAAGGATGCTTTTCCCAACAGACTACAGAGGTCACATTTCATGTAGAGCACCTTCACCTCTGATTACAGAGACAGCTAAACAATTAGATTTAAAAATGTGTCTCTCTTCTCTCTTCCGATGTCTCATGCTCCATGAGAAAAGAAAAATGGCATCTTTCCCAGAACCTACTCAGATAACTTGTCAGACCCATCTTTCCACAGGACAAATGTTTGATGATAGAGCAGTGTGTAAGAATGTGTCATATAAATGATGATGATTTCTTTAAGACTTGTTGACAAAACAACCATGTAATCCGGTATCTTATATTATGGGATGTGTTTGCCACCAACAACTTCATTGTGGTTTAGAAACCAACTCTCTTGGTTTCATAGATGAAGTGGACTGTTGTAGCTGGCCCTTATTTATATAGTTGTTTCTCTGGGAAAAATTAGGAGGAAAAATACATTTGATTCATGTTTTCTTCTTCCCCTTAAAGCAAACAGATTTCGTTCTTAGAATTAATCTATCTGTGATTCCTTTTCCAATGCTCTCCGGGGGTGACTTTTTTAGGTTTATTTTTACTCTGCTTTTCTGAGAGCAAAGGACTATAAATCTTGCAGACAATTGCTCTTGCTTTAGTTATCATGCTCCTGGGCAAGGAAAGATGGCACTGTGGGACATATTAACGAGGCAGCAAGAATAAAGTGGTTTTCTGCTAAGTGTCCCATGCAGTGTGAGCAGTCTCCCCTCCTGTCTGTGAATCAGTACTCCAGATACTACAAGCACACTGTGCCTTCTAACAAGCATTACTGTAGTATTTGGTACAGTTGGAGGGTTTTCTGGATTTTGCTGTCTAGACATTCCTGAGATCAAGTAAAGTATTAGTTGTTTTTCATTAAATTCTCCTCATTAAAAGACATTTTTAAAGTTGAGAATGTTCTCGCCATTCTTACACACAGTTAGTAAAATATATTTGGGTGACTCCTTTTGAGGGAGCTTGGCAGTACCCCAGCTTCACACATGTTGACTGCAAAATTCATTCTGAGAAGAGAGACTTACAGGATGCTTTTACATACATACATACAATGATACTCATTATACCAGTTTGAAATAGGAAAAGTCTGAACACAGTGTAAATGTCTTTTTATATGAGAAGAACATGGTAAAGTACCACCCATCCATCCATCAACCCATTATCCTCCCATCCATCCATCACCCACCCATCCATCCGTCCATCCATCCATCCATCCATCCATCCACCCATTATCCTCCCATCCATCCATCCATCCATTCATCTATCCATCCATCCATCCATCCATTCATCCATCCATTCCATCCCTTTTCCTCCCATCTGTCCATCCATCCATCCACATCCATCCATCCATCCATCACCGTCCATCCATCAGGACTATGGTACAGGTCTCAGGACTGAGATAAAACTAAATGTATGCTTTACCTATAGACTATAAGCAAATAAGTTACAAGATGGTGCATGTAACATCCCATCTATGTAGACTATGTGTGTTACGTAGTGGCATAAGTAGACTTTAAAAAGCCTGGAGTGTACATATCAAATGGGCATCAGCAGTCATTTCTAGCATAGAGCTGCTGTTTTCTGAAAATGGAGCCAAGAATTCCATGCTGTGGTTGAGGCTTTGTACTATAGTCAGCAATATAGTTCATGTGTAGCCATTGTGTCACACGTCAGTCACATGACTAATGAAAACCTTTCCAGGCTTTGCTACTCTTTGTCAGCAGAGGCAATGGCCCATGAAGAGTAGTTGTACATATGGATGTCACACATGTCATATGTATTTATTAGATATGTCATACACATAGAAGCCTTTTTAGAGCAAGAATTTTTCAAGTGTTATTCATCTTGAAATGAATTGCTACTTTCACAGGCTGTGTTCAGGAGACTGTCAGGATAGTATGCTTTCCTGGGGCTCCTATTTTTTCTTTTGGTGGTGTGCTTTCAGTGCCCAGTGTGAGCAATGTATGTAAAGCTGACATGCAAAATAGCCTGATGAGGTCACATACAATGCCAAGTCAGAGAGATCCACGGAAAACATGACCTTGCAGTCTTTATTAGCTCTGATTGGACTGCAGAGAGACTAGAAATAATTACTAGGACTACTGACAATGAACAAGAGCACCTTAAAATAACTTCATTCGGAATCATCTCAATTCATCAATTGTATGCTGTATTTGTAATTTATGATATGTACAGTGCTTTGTGTTTTATATGTATTTTCAACATTCAGTAAAGGTAAGATATTTTGAGATGGTATACCTCTCTTTGCTTTTGAACTGTTACCTATGTAGCTCAGACAGGCTTCAAAATTTCCATGTAAGCCAAGTGTCCCAGACAGTTACCATCTTCCTGTCAAGTCAGCCAAGGGCTAGAATTTCAGACAGGCACCAACATTCTTTTGTTTCTATGCCTGATGACTTGCATGTGGTGATTTATGGAACCACAGAATCACACAGAGAACTGGAAGCCATGTAGCATCATTCTGTTTCAGTTAGGGTGGCAAGAACACAGATTTCATTCCCAAATAATTACAATTTAGTAAATTACTTTTTTAATTTAAATACTTAGATTTTTTTTTCAAATTCACTGCTAACTCAGTGAAACTTTGGGTTATAAATATAAATACATTTTTATGATGTTCTGAGTTGGCTTAAATGTGGTGTGTGAACCAGAGTGCTTGAACTCAATGGATTTGAACACAACACATGCAGGTACATCTGGTAGTGGTGGACAGACTCTGCATCTGGAACGTTCTCTTTGACACCATCCACTGGGCAGTAAGAACGATTGCCAACACCACACTTTTACTGCTAAGAGTGTGAGTGTCTGTAATAAGGAATGTTCCTGAGATGCTGCCAAGAGGAGTTACCTCCTCCCGGGAAGCTGTCTGGGAATATGGTTTCCTGTGGATCTTCCCTTTTATGTCACTGGAAACCAAACATAGCAAAGAACAAAGCTGATATTCTAGTTCCGAAAGCTTGAACATGCTGCTACCTGACATGAGGCCATGCCAAAGGAGAAAACCTGAGACTTGTATAAGGCTGAGTGAGAGCACGATTACTGTTCTCTTTTTATTATGGGTATGTGAATATGTGTATGCGTGTGTGCATGACAGGATGAAGATAGAATAGAATAGAATAGATAGATAGATAGATAGAATAGATAGAATAGATAGATAGATAGATAGATAGATATATATGATAGATGATACATGTGAATGTGTGTATGCATGTGTGCATGACAGAGATAGATAGTAGATAGATAGATAGATAGATAGATAGATAGATAGATAGATAGATAGATTAGTAGATAAATTATAGGTAGATGATACATAGATAGATGATAGATATACATAGATACATACATAGATAGATACATAGATACATAGATAGATAGATGATAGATAGAGATAAGTTGCCATTTACTCATATTTTTACTCCTCAGTTCATCAGTGTTATGTAGAGTCACCGTGTTGTATAACTCACATTACTACATGGTCCACCTCAGAGAGTAACCACGCCCATGACCTAATGACTCCCCATTTACTCCTGATCCCTGGGACCATCAGATTAACTTTCTGTCTTTCAGCTGACTTCACTGACACTACTTAGGACTTATTTAGCATTTAGCTCATGTGCTATGTGTCTTCCATGAATTTGTTCGCTCAAGCCATCTACACAAGGATTCTGCTACCAATCCTTACACAGAGGAGGAAGCAGAGATACAGAAGAATGGAGCTGCTTGCTCAGGGTCACAGGGCCCGGGACTGGAGGAGCTGAGAGCCAATGCCAGCATCTCACTCCAAGGCTCCCATGTGATGGGCATTGCTATCTGCCTGCTCTCAGGAACTCTGGGCACAACCGTAACTAAAGTTTATGTCACACTTCGCAGTCCACCAAGGTTTAGAATGGATAGAACTTGGGAGCACAAAAATACTCCCTTGGGGCATCTAAATCCAAACAGCAGGATGGTGCGTCTGCCCTTTGTAATCTTTTTAAACAGAAAACGGCACTAATTTGACCTGATGTTTCCTTTCTAGAATGCCTAATTTATATTTCCCTAACAGAAACCTGCAATTCTACTCTGATCCTGGAAAATCCTGTTTCTGCATCCTGAGCAGCACACCCTTTCCTACCAGTGTTTTCTTATGTCTGTTACTGAGGTGGTCGGTTCTGGTTTTACCCTCACTTCACTCAATAGTCCCCCGATCTGAGAAAATACCCCCACCTCACTCTATTTACACTCTTTTCTTTAAGTCAAATCAATGACTGCTTGACTCCTAGACTAGAGTTTATAATCTCCTCTCAGCAATACAGGTCATATATTTCTCTTTTTTTTTTGCACACACATAGGGAGGCAGATTTCACAGATCCTGATGATAGCTATTTTTGTAGATCATTAATTGTGTGTTTAGTTGCTTCTATCTCTCCTGCCAGCTAAGAACACCTGCCTTTTTCCACCAGTGATTGTTTTTTATTAGAGCCAACATCCCTGGAAGGGCTGACACCCTGCACTTTTAGGTCCCTCTGAGTGTCTCACACAAGTTTTCTAATGTAGTTCAGATTTGTCTCCCAAATCTAAGGCATGCATGCTACGTCATGCTGGAGGTATCAAGTGTTCACCTTCTTCAAAAGAAAGTCTTAAAATAGTCTGCTTATGAAATTCATGATAGTTACTATCAAATTAGATCCCTATTTTTCTTTTTTAGCCATAAAATGTATTGTATAAATTACTAGACTGATTCCCTTGTAGCAATGTATTAGGCCCATAAATGTTTAAGATAATGTCTTCTACTTTATGACTAAGAAATATACAATATAACACAAGGGCACAGCATCAGAGGATGCACTTGTTGGGAGGGAAGGAAGAATGCTTCGTGCACAAATCAAGAAGAGGTTCTCAGATAAATATGAGAGATCTGGACACAACAGTGAGTGTACCAAGGCCAGGGTTACCACATGCCTGCTGGGTGACCTTGGCTCGTTATTTAATCCCACTACTAAGCATTGTGTGTGTTTTTCAAAAGTGATCCTGAAAATAATTAGACATATTTAAGAAAGCGGTTGATGTGATTAAAATGAGTTAATGAATACAAGCTAATTAAACTGCACTTGGAGTAGGCTGGGTTTTCATTAATGACCAACTGATGTATCGGGGATTTTATAAGCATGCTTCTAAAGGAAAAGTGCATATTAGGGAGACAGATGGGTGTTGTAACAGAGCAAGGGTCTTAGTTTGGGAAAGCTAGAGGGTGATGGTGGTCATGCTTCTGTTCTCATCCAGAAAGACCTGGGAAGTAAAGAGACGATGGAGTGGATGGTTATTAGTTAGGTAACCAACTGGCTGACAGATAATGAATGACAGACGGATAATACCGAGAGAGGTAGACAGAAAGAGATAGCAAGTTTAAAGGTTTAAAGAGATGCAAAGAACACATAAAATTCTAGAAATGACAGGAACAATCTAGGAAGACAAAAAGGCTGTGAGGTGGCAGAGATGCCAGCCAGCAGGCATTGATCTTGTGTAGGGACAGGTCTTTGGGGCAGAAGCAAATGCATTTTGAAGCATGGGGACAAGTTAATAACAAAACATATTGTAAATTTTAGGGCTGTGTGAGACCTGGTGAGCACACTCCTGGGGTTCCATCAACAGGCCAGGTCAGACAACAACTGAAAATATGGCTTTAGTTAACACGAAATTAACTTGTTGACTGTCCCCATGGAATAGGAACCTGTGGCCTCTGTCTTTTCTGCCTGGCTCATTTGCACAGGTTTCCTCTTCCTGCTGTGGTCCCTCTGGTTGACATTTATCTTCTTCTTATAACACAAACATAGAAATTGTTCAAGATTACACAATTACTTTAGAGCTTAACGGAAAACCTGCTTCTCACTCCATGACAAGAAGTCACCAAATCATGTTTAGAAAGCCTGGCTTCTGTATCTTTTTTTTTTTTTAATCCTCTCCACTGCTTTGTTCCTCTTTAGTCTTTTCCCTCGTCCTCAACAGTTTGGTTAAAATTTTGTTGCAACTGTGTAGATTGGTGCTGCTTCAATGGAGTGAAGGAAATGGAGGGACATGGATGATGTTTTGGGCTTAGACAATGCCCCGTAAAGAAAGGAAGACAGAGTCTGGTTTGGCAGCACAAGCTTTACCATTGGGAGACAGGCAGGAGAATTATCAGCCCATCTAGCTAGGGCTACACAGTTAATTATATATATATATCAACAACAACAACAAAAAACAACGAAAAAGAGCCTCCCTCCAAATAAAAAATATATCACCACCAACAAAAGCAGAAAGAAAAGAGACAAGGCAGAAAGCATGCTGAGAGGAAGCTCAGAATTCTTGAGTGACATGAACCCCTTGGGACATGAAGATCAGCTTTGGAGAAACCATGACATAGGCGGATGCCTTTTGAAGACTCCAGGGCTATAAAGGCTCCATAAAGCCAATGGTGTCTGGAAATAAATGGGACAGTCAAGTATAATCTTGAACAATTTCCACATTTGGGTTATGAGAGGAAGAAAAAAATGTCAACCAGAGGGACCACAGCAGGAAGAGGACACTGGGTCAAATGAGCCAGGCAGAAAAGACAGAGGTCACAGGTTCCTGTTCCATGGGGACAGTCAATAGGTCGGTTTCATGGAGGTAAAGTGGACACTAGAGACTAGGAAAGATAGAGGAGTCAGATAACAGCTGCCAAAACGCAGCTAGATGGGAGGACTTAATGCCAGTGGTCCATAGCACTGGCAGGTACCTACACTCTACTAAGAGTTTGAAAAGTCTTTCAACTGTAAAATTAATAAATGTTTGAGGAGATGAACATCCTAACTACACTGATGTGAACATTACATGTTATTTGCATGATGAAATTATTTCCTGAACACCATGAATATGCAAAAAATAAAAAGAATGCTCCGAGGATGCTTCTCAATAGCAAGAACACAAGGCCTTGGGTAGACGCATACCTGCACTGGACTCCTGGCTGTTCAGTTTGGTAACCATGTGACCTTGAGCAGCAATTCACTGACTTTAGCTTTTGCTTCTAAAACTGAAAAGGAATGGAAAGACCTGATACCCAAGATAGTTTATTATATAAGATGGTTGGTTAACAACATAAAATGCTGTATTTAAAAAAGGCCAAGAAATATAAACACAGCTAATATTTATTAAGACGTTATATGTGAAGAGTTGAGAGCCCTGAAGAGGATAGGAACTCCACAGGAAAACCAACATAACCAGCTAACCTGGACCCTTGGGAGCTCTCAGAGACTGAATCATCAACAAAAGACCATCCCTGGGCTGGACCTAGGGCCCTGGCACATAGGCAGTATATGTTCAGCTGTATTCATGTGGATCCCCCAACAACTGGAGCAGAGGCTATCCCTAAAGCTGTTGCTTGCCTTTGGAATATGTTCCCCTAATTGGGCTGCCTTGTCTGGACTCAGTGGGAGAGGATGTGCCTAGCCCTCCAGAGACTTGATGTGCCAGGATGGGAGGATGCCCAGGGGGAGGGCTCCACCCTCTCAGATGAGGGAAGGAGGACTCCGTGTGTGTTTAAATTAATTAAAAAAAAAACTTTTTAAAAAAAGAAGTTATATGTGATTTGTAAGAGTAATTTGAAGGAAGGGGACAGTCTAAAGCCAGCAACTAGAGAAAGTGCAGGGCACTGAGGGACCTCTCTTTGGTCCTATTCTCCTTACAGGAATGTAGATCTCATGAAGATGTGATTAATTCTATGAATATTCATTACATATAAAAATCTAAGTCTTCCTTACCATACGCTAACGCTAACAGCTCCTATATAAGCTAACGGCAGCTATTCGTTCTGTCAATTAGGCAGTTGGTGTTAGCGCTCACTCCATGTAGTGTTCTGTGTAAGGAGATCCACTTCCCACAAGCTGTAATTCAGGTTTAAGTTTTATGGAGAGTCCTGCTCTTCAGTCACCGAGTGAAGGCTTTAACATCTTATAATACACACTGTACCCTTGGTCCTTGCCCACTAAGGATGGGTCACAGGCACCTGGGTTTTAAGTTATCTAGTTTTACTACTAATGATCACAACAACAATAACAGTAACAATAATAATAATAATAATACATATTTACTGCTTTTGCAAATTCCATTAATTGATCTTCAAGCCAAAATCCCAGTTATAGTCAATCATTTTACTTTTGTTGAATTAAATAGTTTAAAAAGCAACAACCAGTAAAAAATAAGTGGCTGTTCACAAAAAAGGAGAAGATCTAGGTTGTTTGTAAGACTGGAATTGAGCCTTTTAAAGTCTGAATAAAAAAAATTCCTCAAGTGAGAGAGCATTTTGCATAAATGCTACCAAGCAAAAGAACCTTCTTAGGGAGGGACAAACCAGTGTCTGAGGCAACCAGGACCCCAGAGTTCCTTCACTTATTGTGATTGACCCACAAGGTGGACTTTATTCTTATTCAGTCTTATACTAATGTTTACACATGGATATCGAAAAAACTGGCTATGGAAACCTCTTGGGCTCTCTGTATACATCTAATCAGCTATGAGCTTGCCTCCCGGCTCCAGCAGCAGGAAGCCATCTAGAAGTTCCCTGTCAATGATGCTTGCTGCCCAGAACTCTTTGAGTGCCCTTCAGCAGTTTCCCCTGGAGTTACCATGCCAGACACAATGTGTGGTTGACAGTCACTTCAAAGGTATTGGGTATTGCTTTGGAGCCACCTGTCCTCTCCCTGTTGCTTAGATAAAATGCTCCCCTGTGCAGTCAGACAGTCAGAGTACAAAGCTTCAAAGAAAGAAACCGTATTTACTTCTTGCATCTTTACAAATTTCCGGTCATGCTGTGTATGTGAAGGAGCATAATGACTGTTAAATATAGAGAAACTGTCACATGCACCATTCCACAACGCTAGCCGCCATTGAGAGGGCATTTTCCATCTTATGCAGCAGGAGCACCTTGGACACGATTCTGACTTCCATACTCCACTGGCCATACAGACACCAATGCAAAGTACTAGTTAGTGTACTAGTTAGCTCCCCCACCTGCAAATAACTGCTTTCATCAGTCATTACAGGTATTAGAGGTAAGGTTGCAGTAACAATGAACACTTACCATTGCCTTAACTGTTACTAAGTCATTCATTTCTCAATTTAGAAAGGAAAATTATTATTACTATTCCTTTAAAAAAACAAGGAAATTAAGACTTTAAAAGTTAAGTAATTCACCCCAGTCTACATACACAGTTGGCAGTGGGAGGGTTTGTACATGGACATGACAGCCACCCCCACCCACTGAGGCCTCTGGGTGGTGTGCTCACACGGGAACTTTGCAGTCAGTCAATACTATGAAGGAATGAGACATTAAGAATTCCAGGACCTCACAAGAAACAAACAGCATATCCACTCATCCAGCTCGGCTGGACCAACCCAGCTGGTCCATTCCTCTCCACAGTGTTTCTTGTGATCAGATCACTTGATGACTGGGACTGGATCTTTCCTTCCTATTAAACCACCCTTGATCCGGTGACTCCTAGACCCACACACTGTTTCAGCTCTTCGAATATTTAAGGATACCTTCCACATGTCACTGTCCATTTTCTCATTTTTTTCCCCTCCAATAAGCAAACAGCAAGGGTTGGTTCAGAAGCTATGCCTCTGTTTCCTCTGAAACTTTCATCTCCAAGAAAACGTTTCCCCATCACCTTTCCCACTTGCCAATAGCCACTTGGAAACTCTCGCCCCAGAGCTGGAGGACCAGCGCCAAGGAAAGAGTATTTTCCAGACATAACTGGGCAGATATGTATATGAACTCACAGAGACAGTGGCAGCATGCACAGGGCCTGTACAAGCTGGAACCAGAACAAACTGCAGCATGAGAAGGGGAGGTGAGCACAAAGTTCCCCTAGCCAAGAACCTATGTGCAAGTGGTGGGGTCACAGGAGTGCATGAGTTTTCTTCTGTGGAGCCTTACTGGGTGTATCACCATACTCCATGATAGGCCATACCCAGAAGTTGGCCAACACAAGTCAGACTCCCTGCTATTTCCTTTGTTTATTTTGGGAGGATTGGTTTAGTGGTTAATCGAGAACGAACATGAAAACAAGTAATAGGAACGTAGTGGAAGATTTGAGAAGACTTAGAGGAAGGAAAATAGGAATCAAATGTATATTGTGAAATTCTTAAAGAATAAATAAAACACTTCAAACAAATCAACATTTTAAAAAATAAGAGTGAAAATATTTTGATATTTTCAGAGGGCTCCACTTGGCCTATTTTCTTGAAAACCTGCTCTGTACCAGCTAGAAAATGTTTTCTCCCTTGCATTAGCCTCGTGGAGTGTCCTCATTTCTAGTGTTAATTAGGCAGGCCTTACAGTAAGAGTATAAAAAATGTCCCCATCATGCCTTTTATCTATTATACATGACTAATACTGGGAAAGCATGAGTGGGATTTTTTGCCAATTAATCTGAAGGACTTGGAAGAATGAGGTTGACCTTGGACACTGAGAACTACTTTTTAGGGTTATTTTGAAACAGTTTTGTTAGGTAGTCCTGAGTCGATTGGTACCTATGAAGTAGTTCAGTGTGGTCTCAAGCTCACAGTAATCCTCTGCCGCAGCCTCTCAAATACTGGGATTACAGACATGCAACACTAAGTCTAATCCAATTACTTTAAAGAAAACAGAATAGCATTTTCATTTTCATAAAGATTAAGTTTGAAAGATTTCCATTTGAACTATTTTTTTGAAAGGCTGGAAATTCCTGAGTCAAATATTTTAAACTACTAAACAAGAATAAAACTATACCAAAGCTATTTATGAATGAAAAAAAAAGTAAACAAAATTTCTTTGACAGCATTCTGGGGTATCCAGATAACTCAAGGGTTCACCCAAATCTCAATAATCATATCAAATACCATCAACCAGTACTTGTCAAATCTTAAATATCATGCTGCCTTGCCTGTTTCCTTTCATCTCTAGAATAAGGTGGAAGTATTATTGTTCTGCACAAATTAAGGCATGGGAAAGTGAAGTAGCATGAAAAAAATCACAGGGCTGGTGGATGAAAGTTGGGACTTGAGCTGATGTTTCTCTGGCTTTGACTTTCATGTTCTTGAACCCTGGGTTAAATACTGCAAGGAAAACCACACTTCCACATAACTCTAAGGCCTTCGTACCTACTTAAAAGAGTCCAAGGACTGCTACATAAAGAATGTGTATGTTTAAGTATCCAAGTTAATGCATAGAAGTGCTACAGTTGGAAGGTTTCGTGAGATGATTTCTGTTGCCGTTCATTACTCCAGCATCGGGAGGGGAAGGCAGGACAGAACCCAGGTCTTCATACAGGAAACACAAATCAATTGACAACTGCACCACACTGCCCCTGTTTCTTATAATCTTACGGAATTTTGGAGTAATGCAATTCCACCATGTGTAATTTTGTTAAGTAAAGGTAAAAAATAGTAAAAAAGTATGTGTTGCAGATTTCTCCTGTTTTTAAATGTTTTAGCCTTCCCATGTAAAGTGACACAATACAAGCTTCTGCAAGATTCATCTTATAAAGGTAAGACATTATAAAATTATAAGATTATAATATGATTTATGATGAAAATGTGGAATTCAACTTATCGCTGATTGATTAACACCAACAATGCTTGCTATCCGTATTTCTATCGGGATATAATTATATACTAAAAAAGATTTTACTATCTACCTAGTACTAGAGCTATAATTGCTAATACATATTAATATAAAAATGTATAATTTAAAGTCAATCAGCTCTAATCCATTTGAAGTTATTTTGAAGTAAATTGACACTCATATGCCTTTGCTTCATTTTTGCTGTTTGAAACATTACATAGTAATATACATAAAAGCTAACACACCATAAACTTATTTTTATTTAACCACTCACTAAAAATAACTCAAAATTCATCACAAGTTTTGATCCATGGCTAAGAAACTCACCATTTTACACATAGGAATATGGGAGCCATTTATCACCAAAACACATAGTATCCTCTTTGATATTTCATCTTGTATTTTTTTTAATTTGCCATTGATACCTACTCTTTTCCAGTTATAAAATTTTAATTCCATCTAAGAAAGCAGTTGCTTGTAGGAGACTGTCAGATCTTTTAGTGTCATGTATTAAATCACTATGAAAGATTTACTTTTGTGTAAGACAGATTTGATATTAATCATATCACTAGACACATGTTTGCTGAGGTTTAGCCATGGGCAATAAATAGAGAATGGCAATGGTGGAGCTGTTAAATCTTGGCGCACACATTTCTAACATATTGTATTGAGCTATGCAAGGAATAATCACCCTCCTAAATCCAAGTCAAACATCTCAGAGAATATTTGGATGCTTAATTAAAAACGAAGTTATGCTCTTCATGTGGGTGATTTTGTACAGTGGCTAAAAAGTCCATGAAAAATTAATCTAGCTCAATAAAGAATGCACGCATAACTCCCTTTTGAAGTTAGTAAATCTCTTCCGCCATTTCTGCTAAGACACAACGCAGAAACAGATTAAATAAAAGGGGGAGGAAAGTTCTAGGGGAACCTTCTCAAGTGAAATCACAATAACTTGTAAATGCCCTGTTCACTAAGATTACTTTTGAGCAAAGGTGGAAATTCTTCAGTCCATGCTCAGTACAGTTGGACCGACATCCCAACAACCTTCCTTCGCTTTCCATGCATCCAGTTCCAGCAGGCTAAAGCTCCGCCATGTCTGCACAGAAAGCACCACTCTCTGGATGCCTTCCTTAACCCTCAGAGATGAAAATCCCCTGCAATCACCACTGTTAAAGCTACTAGGATTAACATGCAGTTGAAGGTATGAGCACAGCAAAAACAGAGATCTGATGAAAGATTGTTGGACACTAAATTCTGGAACAGGTAACATGGTATAAAAAAAAAAAAAAAAAAAAGACAAGATGAAGAAATAAACAGGAATTTTCACCTAAGACGTTTAAGGACAGGCAGGTGATTCTAAAGACCTCTTTAAAGTATATGTGTCAAAACGGTTTTGTCAAGAAAGTTAGTATACCATTTCCTTCATTATTGAATTGTTCTAATTCAGTAGAGACTGGAGGAGAGCCCTCACCTTCTACAACACCAGCCATGACGGGAAGGAACAGAGTCTGGTCCAAGTAGGAATAATATGTGGGGTTTAGGGTCTTTGAAGTTAAGGTTTCCAAAGATAGTGGGAGGCACTGCTTAGAAAGAAAGGATCTGGGATGAGTAGCATCTTTGTTGCAGCTGATAACTGACTTTAGGGATATAAAAAGTTAAATCACTCAGATCCTGAATTTTAAAAACTCCAATGTAGATTATAACTACCTTAGGAGAAAACTGTGAAGATTGAGGTCAGGCATAGAGGGCAGAGACAACAGGAAGTCAAGGTCATAGGTAAACCATAGGGCTATCTTCCAGCCTCTGTCTGGGTTCAAAGTCCTGGTTGCTACGCAAAGCTACTTAGAGACACCCTAAAACTGTCTGCACATAGACTCAAAGTTCAGGAATAATTGAAGAAAGCTAAATATTCTGGCAGCTATTTTTATTTCAGTACTGAATATGTCATTGCTCAATTAGTATAATGCCATTACAGATTTTGCCACCTCATCATGTGACTTTTAGATAGATGGATGATATGCTGGACTGGACCTGGCCCTTATTCATCAAAGTTCTAGACTTTCCCTCACATCAGGGAAAGGGTCTAAAAATGCCGATAGTCAGACTTTTAACCTGAATCAGCACAAAGTATTATTCCTAGGAAATCTGATCAGAAAAACACTGGCATACAGAAGTTCACAGTGCGCCTTGTACGTCTAGAAATAGTGGTGGAAAAATAAGTATCATCGATAAAGGATCTGGAGACCCGCTGCAGCAGTGGTGGTGTCTGATTTTGATCCAGCAAATTCTGTGGCAAGTGAATGCTCAAAAGCTGCATTTTTAGAAGGTTAACCAGTTTGATTCATATACGAAATATATTTGTGGGATTCAGATGTAGAAGATGATGCCTTTAAAAGAATCCTACATATAAAATGTCACTATTTCACATCAGGGATCTGAGTCAATTATTCACTGAGGACTAAAAACAATTCCTTATAGGCTCATCTGAAACAGGTGACGTAGGAAGGCAAGAACGTGGTGAGGACAGCCTGCAGACGCCAGCACGTCCCAAGTAGAGCGGGTCATTGTATGCCTCACGTGCTGATTGGGCAGTATTTATTTTTTTCCTAAAGCACATGACTCTGTAAGTGCAAAAGAGCACAGCACACAGCACAGCTCCTGTAGGAAGACTTGTGAGAAGGGATATAATATGTAACTGCAATAACCAGTGGTAGATTTCTCTTGGGACTTAAGGCAGCTTCTGAGGTAATCTGCCATGACGCTACCCTGCTTTTCTTCTGACAGAACCTGCTATTGTGATGTCATATACTGCACGCACACCGCATAGTCTTTAACAGGTTTTGGAGTTTTATCATTAGTGTGTCTCAGAAACAATAAATTCAGCATGCATTTAAATGAATACTTCGTGGATAAATGGTTTGAACATTTTCTAATAAATAATAATGAATGAACTGGGTTGTATTTTAATATTTCAAGCATAAGTGCAGACTGCAGTGTATCCTAGGGTCAGACACGGCCATACCCTTCAACTCTTTGCTTAAATATAGCCATCATTTCCAGTAAAAGTGTGCTCTGAATGAACAATAAAAATTACTAAGTCTTGAAATCCTAGACAATCCCACACACTTTCTGGCAAAGCTTGATATGTATCTCATTATAATAGCTGCAAGACGACCTCAGAGTGACTTTACACCATTGGCCAGTGAGCATGTATCACTGACGTGTCTCCCGCAACCCCTCTCCTCCAGCACTTCCTCACTAACAGCACCACGGTTTGAAAGCCCACTTGAAACCTTAAGTGGTATTTTCCTCCTGAGTTACTGTATGTGCCAGGGTCAAAAGATATTTGTGGGTGAAGTGACAGTCCTACCTGTCTCACAGCTGGGTCCGGTGAAGCCTTGCGGGCAGGCACACACGTTGGCAGCGATGCAGGCACCTCCGTTTCTACAGCCATCCTTGCAGAAAGCTACAATAATCCAGACACATGAATAAATCAGACACACGGTTGTCACCGAGCTGTAAGTAAACCACTCTGTAACCTCTATGCCCAGCTTTGCTTCACTCCCTTCCAGACGTGATCACAAATGATGAAGGACACTGTGATTTCAGTATGAGGCAGTAGTTTGTACACATGAGAGAATGTTTCCAAACTCAGTATGAGTTTTTAATAGTAGGGAAATGGCTTGCCTGAAACATATCAAAACACAGTAGCCTCATGCTGTGTGTAATGTGTTGCAGTTTGTATTATATTCCCTTGTAAAATCACACTTGAAAATAAACATTTAAAAGTGGTAACCATTTTAGATGAAGCAAATAATTAGAAAGTGAAAGGAGACAGAATGATGGACTCCTGAGGCCGGGCTGATCACACACTGGGTAAAGTGCTACAACAGGAGAGAAGTTTCTTATCCTTCGAAAGTTCTGAGCTGGCCCCACTAACTCACGCTCACCAACTGCAAGAACCATTCACTCCAGTGGCCTTCCGGGAGAATAGCAATCGCCTGCCAAGGAGAAGTCAGGGCGGAGACCCTGTAAAGCCTGATGTACTAAACACTGAGTTTAGGGCAAGCTTTCCCTTGAGAAGGAAGGGCCTGAGGTGGGAACCTCTGGAAACATGGTTTCTTGGGGTAGGCTGTCTCTGACACAGGTGAGAAGAGGCACAACAGCAGCAAGGAAAACAAAGCCAGGGAGGGTAGCCTGCACTTCTGAGAGCTCCTCTCTCCACCTCAGTTTACCCACTGACCTATGAAGGCCGCTGCCTCATGGCTGTCATGATCAGGTCTGTGGAGCGAGCAGCTCATGCCAGAACTGGCCCAAAGGTTCAGTCTAGAGATTTGAAGGTGTAAGCGTCATCTGAGTAGCTGGCTATGCTTTCTGAAGGGGAAATTCCTAACTCTGGTGTGAACCAAAGCCATGCAGGCTGTGTTGATTTTAAGCCTTAAGTTTTCTCTGTCTTATGCTCAAAAGAGGGGGAGAAAAGAAGAAAAGAACAACAGACAAACAAAACCAAAACAAAATAGAGCCATGACCCAGCAAGGAATTTTAGATGCATTTGGAGCTTAATCATCATAAATAACATAATAATAACAAACGTCTTCGACAGGCCATTTCCAGACTTCCCTTAACTAATTCTCAAGCCTATTGTCAGCAGCACAGAGCTTAGGGCCCAGTTACACTTTCACGTCTAACTCCTTTCCCATCCTCAGTAGGAAGTTGAATGTTGTATTTCAGAAAACGTGCAGTCCTAACTTCTAGAGGGATTTTAAAGTCTCTTACAAGTGTTCCTCCATTCACGTGCGAGTGTGAATCTGTTGGCATCTGCTTATAATTTCCTGAGTTACTTATATTTATGACCTGGATTTCATATCAGACAGAAATCAGTACCAAGCAGAGATAAGAGAAAGAAGCATTGAAGTCAACAAAGCCAAACCAGATATGTAGAAGGAAATTCTAAGAGTTTAGCTATGTTATTGGCTTCTTTTTTTTTCCAGGCAAATGCTTGTGAGATTTGGACACTGAAATGAGTAGATCTTCTTTATGATGATCTACATGAAAATCCATGACATTTTGAATACCAGTGGAACACACAGTGCACTACAGCCCAGGCCTTGTGACCCACACTTCTCTGATGCTGGTCTTCTCACAGACATATGAGCACAGGAAGTCTCCTCTATTGAATGCAAGGCAGAGGATACCATATATTTGAAAGGTAAGCAGCTTTGGAGCCTAAAATGTCTACATTATACAAATTAATTGACACTAAGGAATGTGAACTCTATCCTATATAGGATTTTGTAGTTGCACCTTTCCCATGTGAAGAAGGGCATAAGGTCCCCTGAGGAAGAGACTTGGAGGAGGGAGAGTTAATAAAGGGCAGTGAACTACAGCTGGAATGTCCACCCATGGCAAATAAAATGGAGGTGGACATTTAGGGAAACTGTCAACTGGCAGTGACAAACCAGCAAACACAAGGAACTACAACAACAGAGCGGTGTGCACAGGTAATATTAATCCCACGGTGACAGAAATTGAGATGGGGTGGTATTTCAGGGTGGATTAACACAGAGTTACACGTGAGTAGCTCTCACATCCAGAAAATTGCTATCATGAAATATTCATGTTTGGACCCCCAAACAAAACAAAATTGGTGAACGTGGTAAGTAGAAAGATTTGAGGAAGCTGAAGAGTGCTTTAGAAAAGGAAACAGAATTTGCAAATTAGAGAGAGAGGAAATGGGGTGAAGAGGCTTGTGATTTCAAAGATGGAGTGATATAAATGTCCAGGGTGTGGCTGGAGAGACAGAAGAGAGAGAGAGAGAGAGAGAGAGAGAGAGAGAGAGAGAGAGAGAGAGAGAGAAATCAAATGCTGTGGCTGAGGTCACAGAAGAGAGTGCAGAACAATCTGAACTGCTTGGGTACTTAGCTGCTGACATGGCCAAGGAGGAAGCCAGGAGCTGAGGGGAGGGTGACAGACCAACACTCTGAAGTACTCATGCAATGCCCTGTCCGTGATGTACAGAGGAGGGATCCAAAGGAATGGGAGAGAAGAGACAAGCAGGTCCTGTGTGTGACACAGAGGAATTGCCACAGCATCTCCCTACCTTTGCATGTGGTTCCGTTCCCAGTGTAGCCAGGCTTGCAGACGCAGTTGTGTCCTCCAACAGTATTAAAGCACAAAGCGTTTTCATCACAATTGTGTTGGTTTGTGAGGCACTCTCATGTTCTGAAATGGAGAATACAGTTTTGTACTCAAGGCGTTTTCACAGATATCACACTTTAAACACATTAGCATCTCGGTTATTATAGAGCAGTTCTTCCCAATATAGATGTAGTTAAATTATGAATTAAAGACAGGCCTAGATGGCTTCAAATTTTGAAGTATTCTTGTGCTACTACAGAATTACACATATAGTCCATGTTTTTAACTAGTTGGTTCAAAAGCATCTGAAAAAACAAAGGCCTACCAGCGGCAGGACAGAACGAAGTTCTCAGAAATAGATGGCAAAGTAATCTCTATGATGACATTTAGGGAGTTATCCGTGTACAAATACATCTGCCACCTAACTGTTCCTCATAATATGTGATTGGCACCAGGCAGGATGGGAAGTTATTTTGCTCTATCAGATAAAGATTCTTATGATCGTGGGGACACCTTACGTCAATGCCCGCCTCCACAGATTATATGCATCCTGGTGATCTATTACGATAAGACACTTTCCTAATAAGCATGCTTTCTAATTGTAAATGCACGTTGATACACAGCCAACATGATGTCCTTCAAATCATGGTAACGGCATGTTCCTTTTCGAAGCCCTCAACACTTGGTTCCTCGAAGCCCTCTATGAGAGAGGCCTCCAGATCACAATTGGAGGACGAGCAAACTGTGGCTCAGGTGATCACATAGCTTGCCAGTGAGTTCCCCAGAGTATTAGGTAACTTCAGCATCCAGCATCCAGCCAAAGAACAGTATAAAACAAATAAAGGTGAGGGAAAAATCTAACATCAAAATCACATTGGGCAGGAAATAAAATATTTATAGGACATGAACACAGATTAGTTTAGGACCCAACTCCTTATTTCTGGGTTTCTCCTTGATAACTTTTCATTGAGAACTTTTCAATTTTAAATCTATCTCAGAGCATTTCAATCATTTGTAGCTGTATGTTCAATATCGTACTATTGATGGTTGAGAACTACACTTTGTTTTATGACAATGATATCTCATGTTTTATTTTTTAAATATGCATTAACCTTCTACTATGATTTATGTCTCATAATATAGGCAGCCAATATGATCATTTAACTCAGCCCTGTAATAAACTTTTTGAATTATCCCAATAATTCATTAGAGGTTGCACAAAGTTATCATACAGTGCTTTAGATGTATGCATGGTGGTTTGTATTTGTATGTGTCCAGTCAATTTACTAAATACCAAAATCTACTCCCAAATATATCTAATCTAATCATCTCATACTGTATGAGTACTTCTCATTGTATGTAGTCTGAAGGTAGTGCATAGTTACACAGTACTCTTTGCACTTGGTTCCTGTAAAAACGTCAGAGGGGCCAGATTGGGCAGTCCACCTTCCTTTGATTCTTCTGACTGAAACGAAAGGAATCTATACTCTAAAGCTTGTGCCTGCTGTCAGTTTTTTTCCCAGAACAGTTGGAAGCATTGGAGTTATCTATGAACCTGTATAGATAGGTACAACTGTCTACCCTTTAAAGAAGCTGCCAATGGGTTAAGTACCACCCCTGTCCATCTTGTCTTCTTCTTTAGTCCATGTTCACTGGGTAGTGGGCAAGCGAAACATGATTCGTTTAGCATCCAGAACTCAGTGTTCTACAAGTCTTAAATAATCACGTAATAAAACGACCTGGCTTACTCTCTTCTCACTTACTCAGGGTTCCTGAAAGGAGGGTGTGTGCTCCTGAGCAACAGAAAGGCAGAGACAGCATTTCCAGTCTCTATACATGCCTTTTAACACACAACTGGCACTGCCTACAGTGCCCTTCTCCTCATGTTCTCCTGGAAAAAACTAGCCATCCTTAGAGACCAAGCTAAAGTGACAGGCCCTTGGTGAGATACTTTCATGTCTCTTGCATGCAAAGTCAGGGTTCCTCTTGGCCTGAGAACCAAATATCAAGCTCTGCTATTCTCTCTTACTATACTGAGCTGCTTTTCCCTATCATGCAACCTCAGCTCCACTCAGGCACTGTAAGTATTTAGACAATATTGCTTTCCCTTAGATTTTCCTTCATTATTTAATAGAGAATGTTTCTTGAGATATACAAGTAGATAGATATACTATATGTATATAGACATACATACACATTCAATCCACATATTTATATATCAAATCCAGAATCTTAAACAGATAGCTGGCCAAGTCATGTTTCATGGGTTAAAAGTTCTTTTGTGTTCTTTCTTGGTATACAGTGTAACCTGATTTCATACCAATTATGTAACTCAATAAATAAAACTTCTCCACAGATGGTGGGAGTCCTTCTAATGTAGATGTCACATAAAACAACAATACACTTGTATTCATCACTAACTCCTAACTTTGGTAGGTTTATATATTACATATGAGGATTTTTCTCAAGATAAAGATAATTATAAATTGTGGGCAACTTCAAAAAGTTTGCAGTTTAATTGGGAAGGAAGGCAGAAAGCATGGCACATGGCTGCCATCATAAGATGAACCAAGGCAAAGGAGGAAAGACACAGATGGTCATAAAATAAGGGATCAGGGGAGTTATTTCTCCTTGGCCAAGTAGAGGCCAAAGTCTGAGTTTATGGAGAATTGAATATTTGACACAAACTTTATCTATCTATCTATTGTGTATATGTGTATGTGTGTGTATGTGTTTGTGTGTGTGTATATGTGTAAAGCACAGATTATAAATTACAATGAAATCTATGAACGTTGATTCTTTTGTTTTTATAACATTGATGTTCTTTCAGATTTGAATGAGAGTTATTCTTCATAGCCACAGTATGACTCATTGCTTACTACAAGTCACATAATTTGTAAATAACTTAATTCTCACATTAGATAGAATTTATGTATCATTAATTTAATTTACCCAAGACTACAGGGTTAGAAGCTATCAGAATTGTGAAATATAATATTTGACTCAAAAAAAAACATAAAATTGCTTGGTCATATATTTCATGTACATGTATCTTCAAATCTTTATTAGACAGTGTCCTTTATATTTGTGTGAGTTTTAAAAGAATAATGTAATTTTATTAAGACAATGTTATAAAGAACTTGCATATTAAACATACACACACATAGTGCAATTAATCAGAACCAAAGCTTCTCATTAATCTCACTAATCTTCTATTTGGGTAGACTAGCCATTTTGAAGCTATGGAGTTTGACATTGGTTTTTACACTTGAACTATCAAATGAAGTCTTATAAATTCATCCACCATTCAAACTGTAAAATCCATGGGAGAGTTAGGACTAGAAAAATAATTGATTTATATTCTCTTTCATGACTCAAGTGTACATTACCTGCATCCATGATTTTGCTTGCTTATATATAAAGCGCACACTGTACATAAAGTTTAATGTTTCTCATTGTGTGTGTGTGTATGTGTATGTGTGTGTAGTTTTTCCATTGCTTTACAATGAGAAGTTATCATTTTATTATTGCATTTCCACCATACTTTTAACCCTGTCTGATAAATGCCTTATCAGAATTATAGGGCTTTCCAGAATTAAAGTAACTTTCCATGCATGTTGACAGCCTCAATTTTATAAAGCCAAGAGACACTTTAAAAAGAAAAGTGTGGCACATAGAATGATCACTTATTTTTGAGGCAAGGAAGTCAGTTCATAGAAGCTCATGGAAAAATATACAGTTGTCTTGAGAAGTTTATGATAATATTGTCTGTAAGTTTAGGCAACTGGTTTACCTCAACAAGGACTGGCTGCCTATTAGATTTGCTCTTATGTTTCTGTAAATCACATTGCCCGCCTTAAGAAAGCAACAGAGTCTGCAGAAAGCCTCTCCTGCCCAACACTGTTCCACCTGCCACACACCTGCCAAAACAAACATGTAGTTCCCTGTGCTGAGTGATGAAGACCCTCAAAATAACAGAATTATGGATCTGCGGCACTGACAACAATTATCAAATAGCCAGAAGCAACACACTCTTTCTATCCTATCAACTCAGATCGTTGAACTTGCACACAGCTTCTTAGTATCAGCATAAGAAAATCACCCTACTGTCGATCTTTTCCAGAAGGATGGAATCTGGGTTTGAACAACATTCAAGGCTACAACATAATGATTTTTAGATGACTCTGGGTGTCTGGGGGAAAAACTGGGATTCCTTCATTCTGTTCTCTACCTCCCTCCTTACTTTTGCACAGGTATTTAGCAAATATGCTCCCTACCAACAGCGGAACATATCCCCATGATTAAATGATATGTGTCTTAATATCACTAACACTGTGGCATATCATTATAATACTTAGATGACTTCAAACACGTATGATGAACTGTGCTGCATTATGACCATACCTAAAGATGAAGAGCGAAAAATTACTAGCTATTTTAATGAGCAGTATCAGGGAAACCATAGTTCAGTACTGCATGTTCTGAATCTCAAACAGACTTGGCTTCAGATGTTTGGCCTCAGAAAGACAGGAAGATGATTTTTCTGGATTAAAATGGAGGAATCACAACTTCAGGAGGGGCATATTAAAAAGAACAAAACAAACAAACAAACAACAACAAAACAAAAACAAGAATCCAAAGACTTTTACACATGACAGTTAGTAAATACTTCTTATCTGTTTGTTACCTGCTGGGATTTTTTCCCTTCACTAGGTCATGTCCTGGCTTTTCTATTTCAATCTGTTGGGGAAAACCTAAATAGTTTGTAGAATTTACTCTCTTTATAGACTTTTTAGAACCCAAATACATTTTGTATATTTTCCAGAATGCTTCTATTTTTAGTGGTGGCAAGGGAAAACTAGTGGCTGTCAGAGTGATGAAAAATTACTCACTTTGTTTCTTAGGATTGCTTATTTCATTCCCTCTATATTGCAGAAAAAAGTAGGAATCATATCATTTGCACAGAAATATATTTTTAATGTAGTTGAAGTAAGTGCAAGAAGCCCTCCTCCAAAGCTCGCTGGGTACCACTCACCAAAGCTCGCTGGGTACCACTCACCAAAGCTCGCTGGGTACCCACTCACATTCTTGTTCATTATTGAGTCTCCTGACCCCCTGACCCTCCCGGATCAATAGTGACTTCCTGCCGTTCTGCCAGGAGTGTGTTCAGATTGCCTCCTCTGGTACACTTTCTTTGCTCTTGTCTACATTTGCACCAGTGTGCCCACCTCCTTAACTAACCCTCATTTAAGCAAGAGTCCAAAGGAAAGCATCTCAGATGTCCTCCTCCCCCTGAGTGATTCCACAAAGAAATTAAAACTGGGTTAATGAGGGTGTTTCTTCTGTTTCAGGAATCAGTGTTGTCAACACATTGTGGGGCAGCTGATGTCTTGTAACTGCCAGCCAAATAGTCTGGAACTGTTCTCTGAACACATTCTGTGGTTTCTTCTTTTTAATTTTTCCTTACTCCTTTATTACATTTTTGTTTTGTTTTTCATTTGATAAAAATTGATTTTTTCCATATTATATACTCTGATTGTGGCTCCGTCTTCCCTAACTCCTCAGAGATCTGTTCATCTCCTCTCCTATCTGAATGTAAACTTTTTCCATTTCTTGATAGAAAAGAAAATCTGAATAATAATAATAATAATAAAACAAAAAGTCCAAAACAGGATAGGACAAAGCAAAAGCAAGAGAAAGAGTCAAAGACAAAACACATATTGAGAAGCACAAATATAAACACATATAGAGCCGGAGACATACATGGGAAGTCCACAATAAGACACATCCAAAACCACAAAACTAGAAGCCATGATATAGCCTGTTTTCTTTTTAAGGAAAATTAGGAGACAGAATTAAGAAGTAGAAGAAGTATAAAGGCAAGAATCTTGCTGGGTGTGGCGGTATCCACCCACAATCCCAATACTCCAGAGACTAAGGCAGGAGGATAGTGAAGTCAAAGCTAAGGGTGGGCTACTTAGCAACACCCTGTTTTAAAAGCAAAAAAAAAGATTTCACTAATTAGTTTCAAACTTTTAGGCTGCAGTGGTGGCTTATGCTTGTAACCCCACCACTCAGTACAGTGAGACAGGAAGATTACAAATTCAAGGCCAGAAAGTAGAAGACCAAGTTCAATGTCAGACTGAAGTGATTCTAGCAAGAGTGTTAGTGAGTGGAATAAGCGCCCTCCTCTCAAAAGATCAACCAGACAAACAATGACAACGACAACCCTCAGAAAGGAATCTAGGGGTGTAGAAAGGGTAGTAAACCTTGGGCTTCATATAGCACATGCAGCACAATGACTGGCACAAGCCTGGTCCTCAGTGAAGGCCTGCTGACGAATTCGTCCTCATCCTGGGACTCAGCTGTGTCCAAGTGATCACTCAGAGGCCTGTTGATGCAAACCCTCTAGGAACTGAACAGTGGTGAGCCTCCACTCCTTCCTGCTGTTGCCAAAGCTTGCTTCTCTTCTTTTCCTTCAAACTTAGCACTACGAACTTCACAGGGAAACACCCAAGCCATCAGGGAACACACCCTCTGACTTCTAGGAGCCATGATGGACTGCCTTCCCCTTCTCAACAGCTCCATGCCAGGGGCCCTGTGACTTTGTCTCTGTATCTTTAGTAGTACTTGTCTCCAGGCCTCATCTCCATTTGCAGTGCTTAGCAGCTCTCTCTCAGGTGTGGACACTAAACACTTCTTGCCTGGATGAGTCAACAGTCCTGTGAAGTGGACATTGTCTCCAGCTGGGCACACCTCCACACCACTGTCAGGTAACACCTCCTCTCCCCCTGAGCTCCACCCCTTTCATTTCACTCTTGTACTCTCTTCCAAGTCAGCCCTTGCAATACACTATTCTTTGTTACAATCACCAAGGCACTGCCAACCTAATATGATGTTCACTGTGGCCTTTCTTAACCAGACACCCCCTACACACTCAAACACACTCACTCAAGTATTACATTATCCTACTCGTATGTCATTAACTGAGGTTCTGCTAAAGGCATGAGATTTGAGCTGTGTATATTCACACGGTTTTGATGCTCACACGTACACCGCGGTCTGTTGGAAGCCATCCTCCGAGTTCTACGGCTGATCTCTACTCACATCAGCAATGTCTTCTTCAGAAACCTTGCCTGAACCTCTCAATCTAACCTACTTATAACCATTCAAAACTGAAGTCTTCACTAAGCTAGTGAGAAGTCTGTCTACAAAGGGGAAAGTCACAACACCGGAACTTACATGAAACATACCAGCCTCCTGCCCTGCTTTGGAAATATGATACGTTTTTTCCTGTTGTAATATCTATGGGTAGTATTAGAAGATACAATCAATGACCATGCCAAAGCGTATGTCAGAACAAAATTCAGTGTGAAATGGAACTTTTGAAATATAAAAAGTGCAACGCTCTAACCTGGACTCTCAGAAGAATGCCAGGCTGACATCGAAAACCATATGCTGACTATTAATCTTCCAATTGTAAAAGCTGAACAAAAAAAGTTGAACAATTCATATTTTAAAAGGATGCTTCCTGAATCCAAAAACAAACAAAAAACCCTGTCATTTTCTTCACTGGGGATTTCACTTCAGTGTGAGCTCTACTGCATAGCTCCTCTTTCCAAACACAGTTTTCCTGAGCCTCCACCTTAGCGAGACACAAACGCGGATACCACCTTCCATCCCACAGGACAGCTTACGTTATTCGTCAGTGCACTCAAACAAACACAAGTAGAAAAGCATTGTTGGCAGACTCTCATTTCATGCTTCTGTGCACACTGATTTAATTTTTCTGATTTCTTCTACTAATATCTTAATACCCACTATTTCTATTTGGAATCATGTTGATGTTGTGATATCATTGGCTTTAATGTCAGGGTTTCTCATGCTGTAATAACATGTATATATTATATATGTATGTGTATATATACTATTTGTTTTATATACAAATATATGCATATATACACATATATTACAGACATATATAATATATATGCAGACATGTACACACAGATATATACACACATATTGTGTGTAAATATGTATAATTTTCAGGGACTAGAGGTAGAATGGGTGGCTAGCTTACACCACTGCTTTGTTCTGATGTTGGGTTTTAAGAATCAATCTAGGAATATGATACTTTTTCTGTTGTCTTGAAAGCCACCTGTTTAAGATTCAGGGAGTATTTCCTTTTTTGATAATATAAAATGACTGAAGTGCCTCTTCGTTTCCCTTTTGCAATTTGAAATGCCTTTTCTTCTAAACCTCACTCAGAACCACTCACATTTAGTTAATGAGGTTCCTTCCAAAGCTGTAATTCTCGCCTTGCTTTTCCTCACAGAGGGGATTCTTGTCCTCAAGAATCACTGGAAGTTTTATGGAGCGGCCCGAGGAGTGTGCACTACCCTGCTGACGTCGCGTACATTCTCCCTGAGTCGTGTGCCGCACAGCAGCAAGCTGGGTCTCCATGTCTCCTCTGCCCGTCGTTCTTCTTTGAGGCCTTGGTCTCGGGAAACACAGCCAGATGGTTGCTTAGATATTAATAGAAATCTGACTGTAATCTCAGAAGAGGCGTAGCCTGAGGTACCTGCAAATGAGGAGGACTCTGTTTCCTCACATTTACACGTCTGCTTCATAACTCCAAGGTTCCCTGACACCGTCTCTGATTCATTCTTTGATTACTGGCCTATAATATGAATGACACTTGAGAAACTTGTAAACGTGACCTCTTCTTGAAGTGGATATTTTCATTGCAACCAGCAGAGTTTTGTTCTTTGTAGATCTTGTTTGATGCTATTTAGACATGTTTCTCATCTCTTCCCCCAAAATGATAGACTCCATTCACTTATTCATTATCTCCTTATGGAAAAGCTGGATGAAAGGCTAAATGAAAAAGATCTGTCTTCGTAAAAGAACTGCCATCTTGAATAGATTTCTGGGGTACACATGGCCAGCTTCACTGCAGCTTGCCCTGGCTTGCCTAGACTCTTGATTCTCAGTCCCCATTCTCAACCCCAAGAAAAACTGTAAATTAAATTAGAAGGATTATGCTGAAAGTAAAACATCTATTCTAAAGTCTCTGGATCTGATGAAACCATAACAGCAGACAGAATTCTCTGGAAAAAAAAAAAAAGCTGCAATCGTTCAGCTTCATATCACACGTGTGGTACTAGGAAGTGAACTGCTGTCCTCCAAGATTTACTTTTAGATTAGCAGGGCTCTCCTTGAAATCCCCATGCTCTTTGTCATCATGCCCTGTCATTCATAACTGGGCCTCTCTGCCTAACCTGGGCCAGAATGCCCAGGTTACAGCACAGAACACCCTGGATTATAGTTGTTATTTACCTGTCAGTGTTTGCTTCGAGGTTATGAGCTCTTTGATAATAAGGCAGATGATAAAGAATGGTTAAGGGTGCGTTAGCCATGCCAAGTGGTTAACAGCCAATTCTCCAGTGACGCCTGTTCATCTGAGTAAATGCAGCTTCATGGGTGACTCAGAGTTCCATGTATTAAGCACATAATCATTGTCAAACCTTCTAGAGGTGCCCGGTTGAATCTGGAGTGCTCTGTGTAGTGTCTACCTGAGACTCATTGCTCCATTCGTGTTTATTAAGTGAATATTTGCACCAATGGAAAAGAAAATGAGTCAGTTTGGCATGATATTCTGATGTCAGAAAGCTCCACCTGGGTTCTTAGAAGCTCCTGGCCTGAGAACTGAAGACCAACAAACAAAGGCTTTTCCACATGTCTAATTGGATATATACCCAGATTCTCTTATCTCAGTCTCCACAGATCTTCCATAGGAAAATTATTAAAATATTTTTTATTGTGCAGTTGGTCAGAAAGAAAACAAAACAAAACAACCCAGAAACTATATAGCGAGATCTCAAAAGCCTCCCTAAACTGATCAGAACCATCAATCCTGTCAATCTAATGAATTCAGAAATCTCTTTTCCTTCATCTTGATTCTTGCCCTTTCCACATTACAAATTTTATCTTACCAAGATAAAATGAAATCCAAAACTTAACTGGGAAAAATCCGAAAGGCATTAGAAGACTCTCAACTGTAATCATGAGTCTTCCTTAACATCCCTGGAATGTGATTAGACATACCCACCGACTTGAATATATTTTATGAATATGCAAATGTACCCACTGTGTTCTTATTTCATATGGCAGGCAGAATGATCAAAACAAAAGGACCTCATGTCACCTTCCCCCGCTGTCTTCCTTGGCTTCTCTTCACACTTGGAATAAAATCCAAAGTCTTTGCCTTGACTACGTACGCTCTCTGTACAGCCATCGCCTGCCTACCTCCTCCACTCGGGCTGGCTTTCTGTGTTCCTTTCAACTGGCATCTCGCCATCCAGTCCTTTTTAGAGGATTTAATCCACACGTTTTCACATATTTTCACAGCTCACTTGTGCACTGATTTCAGGGCTCTGCTCCTAGGTTATGTCTGTGGATAAGGTATTCCGTGTATAAAAACATTTGGTTGTATATTTGCATCTATCTTGTACATTAGAGTAAATATTCCATTAAGGTAGAAACCCTAATTTGTTTTTGCTATTTATCCAGCACCTACAAGAATGTATCCAGGGTGGGTAGGGAATTCAGGAAAGCAAATTGGACCCTACATGTTGCATCTCTTTCCATTTGTTTTTTGCTGACCTCATGAAAAAACTGGAGTTTATGGGCGTTTGGTGACATATCCAAGGTCACAGCTAATGAGCAGCAAAACTGAACTTTAATTAAAGTCTTCCAGATTTCACAACAGCTTTTGATGATAAAGAAAACATAGAACCAAGGGGTACCCATACTGAAATCAGCTTTACAGAATTGGCCACTTCTGTTTTCTAGACAAATCTCTCTGTAATGGGTTTTTAATCCTGGTTTATTTTTGTTTTCCTTCCACTCGTGGAGAGTGAGCCCTGGTGTGATTTTACAAATCCCCACATGTGAAAGCTAACGGGATGTGACAGCTGGTCTGTCCCCTGCTCATCACACTCACTGGTCTGTAACGGGGTAAATGACACAATTACCTGGTGTAATTACTGCTGTTGACAATGTAGTGTCCCCTGGGAATGCTTTATGAAATTCAAAACTGCTTTTCTTGTCAATCCAATCAAAACCTCTGCCTATGTACTTTGAGCAGTACTTTGCTGGATAAATATTTAAAATCGCGACGTAAATCTAAATGAGCATTGGTGGCTGTGCAGGATCTCTGCCTGACTCTGATTTCCTGCCTGGGAGTGGGAACCGTTTTTAGGAAAGCTTTACTTTCAATCCACAATCATTTCTCCCTAGTGAAGATTCAGAGGAAACCTCACAGCAAGGCAAGTGCACACACAAGCCAAGAGACCCGAGGACACGAAACTTCACTAATGTCTCATGTCTTTAGGGGATGACTACACATCAGATTTGTTGCTTATTTGATTTAAACTACAATTCTTGAGAACACAGACAGGAACAATGGTAATAGCCAACTGCTCTGAGGTTGGCTGCCTGCCAAAATCTCCCACAAGTCATAAGTAGGCTTGGATAGATAAATACAGACAGACAGACAGACAGACATAAATACATACGCAGGTCTTCCAAAACAGTACACCTGCCAATTGCCATCCCAGACCAGAGTGAGAAGACTAAACAGGTTAATTAAGCACAGTATGAGGAGCGTCCCACTCAGGAGGAGGTTGAACGAGCTCTCCCGCTGCACACTCCAGAAGCACACCTTTCTCCCCTTTCCACAACCACGACAGAAACAGAAGTGGATTAGTAGCTGGTTGATTTAGCCTTTACAGATAAGACTCCTGCTTTAATGGTGCAATAAATTCCTGGAAACCACACCGGAAGGCTGATTACCCTTAAATGCAACCAATCGGCTCCTCATCGAGTTCACATGTTCTTACACAGCTTGGCATCAGCAGTAATGGATACACGGGTGGGTGAGGCGGTCAACAGTGAAGGCCATGTTTTCACCATCACTGCGGAGCGCTGACACACAAGAACGACGAAAGAGGGCTGATGCCTAACTTAGCATGCCTTGACTGGACACAGAGCCCTTCAGCTGGAAGAGCTGAATCCATCTTGACTTTTCATTTCAAATGTGTTCTTATTGACAAAATTAGACCAAATCAGTGCAACCCAAACACCAGGATGGAGGTATGACATGAGTAGTAAGGTGTCCTTGGGTACATCTTAAGATTTTGCACATTAAAGGGTACAGGACACAGTCAGTGTTAGGGAACAGTGTTTTAGGACTGGGGACTGGAGCACTTTTAGAAGAAGAAGCAAACGTTCTCTGCAGACTCTTAGACCTGGCTGTTTGCCTCGGTTTACTCCAGATTTACAACATTCCCACTACTCAGTAAAGGACAGTAGAGCACTTAGCTTCAACCACCCACCCACAACAAAGCACTTCAAAATGCATCCTTTCCATTTCCCACTGATGTCATTAAATCTCTTTATCTAATCCCATCCCCACTGGCTTCCACATGTCTATCCTGGTCTTGATATCCAGTCTCCATTAGTGGTTAGCATTGGTGGTGCACGTGGCTCCACCCTGCCAGGGCTCACATGGTCGGATTCCAGAGCGTCCCTCTAAACACTTTGTTTATAGCACCCGTTTAGCACAGGACAGTATTCACCCATCTGTGTTTCCTCTTCTGCTACCTGCCTTCCTTCTGGTCCTGGTGGCAAGTTCAACAAAGCACGGGTGTCTGTAGGCTTAGATTTGTTAAAACCTACTTTTAATACGGGCTTTCAAATGCTGTGACCACCCCCCCCCCTTATAGCACATCATCCAAAGGCAGGGGAGAAAAGATGGTAAATTGGTGTCTGACTAGCCCTGTGTCTAGTCCCCAATAAATATGAATTAGATGAATGTATCCTGAGAATGAAGGGCTTTCCCCATGCATGTCCTTTTTACATGCTTCATCACTCTGAGTTTGAAATTCTATAGGTCTGGAGACTAGTGAAGGCGCACTTGAGGGAAAAGAATAATAGCTTTTCTGTTCAGGATAGAGGAATTATAATATCAGGCTTTTATTTAAATGTAATTACATTTCAAGAGACATGATATTATATAAAGTGTACCTAAATTTGGATACAAAGGAATCCAATAATATAATTTCATTCTGCTATATTAATTTTAACCATGAGTGAGAACTATTTCAATAGAAATGGTCTAAGTAGTCACTTTGAAAGGGAAACATGAAGGGTGTAATTTCAGCTTCAGCATTTTAACAGAGTCCACTATAAAGGAAAAATAGCAGGTTAGAAGAATCTAACGATTTAAAAGGGGCATTTGGAAACTGTCTTGGGAGAATTTTAAAATCTTAAATTTATTGTGAACATGCTCTTTATTGATGTGATTATCCGCTAGACAGAATTATTACAAAACAGATTGATTTTGGAGGTTTGAAATTAAATAAAGACAGTCTTTAGGAACAGGATACAAAGTTGTGCTGTCTCCACGGTAATAAATCAGCAGCAAGAACATCTCAGCAATGTCAGCGGGAAGTCACTTGGGAATGCATGGAGTGCTACATATGGAGACAAGGGGCCTCTTGGGATGGACTCCACATTTCAGGGTGCAGGCTCATGCTATCAAAAAAGTTGCTAATGATGTAACGTCAATGAATGGACCGGCACCACAAGGTCCCAGGTGGCAGGCCATATCTCTGAGTTAAAACTCATGCATTTAGCAACCACAGCAGCCACCAAGTTTGCAGGGTTTCCTATTCCAATTTACTTAAGGTAGAGTAAGAAGTTCAATAAAGACTTGCAGAGCAATCAGGATAAACAGTAGATTCCCCCAATAAGTTACCGTTTCCTTACATGTAATTTAATAACACTTTTGAGTGACTTGGCCAAATCAAGTTTTTACATTCATATGTGCAATGTTCTCTGGAAACAATTTTTTTCACACAGCACCAGCATATCTTCTGGGAGGGTTGCCTTGCCTTTGTGTCTACTGCCCTGGTAAATCTGCTTGTTCCCTATACTCATAACTACTACTATACAATTCGTTACCCTGAGAAATTCTGAAATCTCAAAGGTTGCCAGCAGAAAAGATCCTAAAATAAACCTTTAATTGAGCACATTACCTATTCATAACTGACACAGATCCAATGGCTTCTGTTATGTAACATCCTGAACTACTTCAAACAAGACAGTTTTGACAAGTCTTTCTGGGATTTAGTTTTCTAAAAGGAGAATAGTGGACTTAAGGCTATTTTTAAGGGTTTTCTTTAGCTGTATACGTAATGCACGTCCCCATTTGTCTACGGACGAATTGTGGAAGCAGTCCACCCATTGAAAGTTTTATTCTTGGCTGATTTTACAATTGAATGTTTTGGTACATATAGAAAGTTAAGAATACAAAGTATGCAAAAAAATAATAGGAGTTGTTTTCAAGATGCAAAATGCATCCAAAATATTTCAGAACTTTTCAAGCAGTTTACAAAAGCTAAGGCACCATTAGAATGGTGACGCAAATGTTCTTATCCCACCACTCGGCTTTCAACTTTCCAGTTCGCCCAGGTGCTCTGTATCAGACACGACAGTGGGCATTGCTTACAAACCAATTAAAGCAGAGATGTGTTTTCTGCACATTCAGGGTAGATAAATGTAAGGAGGCAAATTAAAATTAAACAAAAAAGATAATAAATCAAAGTAAATATTGTGAGAGAAAAAATATGCTCGTCTTAGAGGATGATGTGAACAGCAGGATGAGATTGGATGACCCCAGAGAGCACTGGATCTAAGGGAGGGGTTCCTCTTGGCCCCGAGGAAAACAAGTAACAGAATTGCTGCAGGCCTAGGAAAGGACTGTCCAAAGGCCTTGGTACAGTTTGAATAGAAAATGTTCCCAGGAGCTTCATGTTCAACATATGGTGCTGATTGGGGTTGAAGGGGGAGGTGTTAGAATCTTCTGGAGTTGGGTCCTACCTGAAGTGAGTGGGTGGCTGGGGGTTAGGCCTTGAGGGTTACAGAGCCCCACCCAATCCTTGCTCCAGAATGTGATGAAAGTATTACAAAGGACATATGAGCAGGGCATCACAAAGCATCTGCTGCCAGGCTCTCTCCCCAGTGTGATGGCTTTATCATTTTAAACCAAAGGGCCAAATAAAGCCCTCTTCCTTTAAGTTACTTCAGATATTTGTTCTTGGCCACGAGAAAAGTAGCTAATACAATCTTGTTTCGAGAGAGCTACAAATATCTGAAAATGAAGAAAATTAAAATGTCTCAGTGATACACCACACACACACACACACACACACACACACACACACCAATGCTTAAAACTAAATTTTAAGAACATTGGGTCTCAAAGTAGCCTTAAAATTCAGGATGAAATTGTTATTACAATAAAATGTAACTTCAAGAGAAAACCACTCACAGAAACATGAGACGTATCCACGGAAGACCCACCCCCGTCTGTATTAGTTGTGTCTGGTTCATTTTCAAAGCTTCCTTCAGCTGTGTCTCTCTATGCATGGCTCCAGCAGCTCGCTCTGTGACCTTCAGGTTACAGTATGGGCTGGAATTTCAAAGACCCTTGCTTCCTCAAAAGCCTCTGACAGGCTCTCTCATCCCCTGAACTGCTCCTCCCATCTCACTGCCTCCACAGTGGCTCTTTCATCCTCCCATAAACATTCTTCCTCTATAAATTCATGAGACACCCTACCCCACATATACCCTTAATTCACAAACTATCCATTTGATACCTCCTGAAGTCACTCCTCCTGCCTGAAAGTCTTTCTCAGCCAGTGAAGCTCGGTGATTGGCAAGCTTGTTCTCTTCCCTCCAGATGTACAAATTTTGCTTCCTGTATATTCAATAGCTACTCACTTGAATCTTTCTGTTAATCCACCACAAAATCCACTCATAAACATTACCACATCATGGGTGCCGCTCAAGGCTAAATGAGCCTTCTGGAATTTAAGGACATAGAAAGGTCCATATAACAAGGTTTACTGTAGAAACATTTTCTTTGGATAACTTTGCTAATGAAAGGGATATGAAAAACGTATCTTTGTTAGAGGTAATAATTACAGAATACAGATAGTCAAATATTTATCAGGTAGAACTTGAAAGGGAAAGGCAGAATCTTGTAGGGAAACCAAGAAATAAATGAGAAGTAAGGTGGGAGTGCCACTGGATTGTTTCCACGTGTCCCCACGTTGAGTCGAGTATTAGACGTGTCCTGCAAGTGAAGTTCACTTCTGACATCAACTACAGTCAGTGGTTTGTTGATGATGTTTCCTGACATGACTCAGTGCCTTAAAGGCTTACAAAATGGGTTTCAGACTTTTCAAACAGCCACTGGCATTACCTGAGCATGATTGCATGTATGAGACATTATCATCTGGAACTGTGTGAAGTCCTTCACTGGGTCTCTGATTACTGCCCAACAACTGCACAAAGCAGATGCTCTTTTCCCATCTGTGGTAAGGACATGACACTAATGCCAACGGGTGATCTTTGGCCTTTTGCTGTTCAGTAATTAAATAACAGCTGAGATTGGAACCCCAAGCTGTTTCTGCAGGAACTGTGTCTCCCTGCCTCCGAAAGCTTTGGGGGTTTAATTTTTCTCTAGCTTTGATAACCAATCACCCAAGCAACTGAAAGATGGTAAAACTCAGCACATGGGTGATTAGCTTCTGTGTTCTACACCGTTCTGCCAGGCTGACCGGACTTGCTTCGGGTGCTATGTTGCGAACGTGGTAGCATAGCAACACGGATCATTAGAAGAAAGGAGCTCCTGGATTGTACTTTTCAAACAATACGTTTCCTAGATTGTCCATAGAGAAATAGCTGAGATGGGATATGTTGTTCTAACACATTATAAAACAGTGCCCCTCCCCCAGCATGGAACAATAACGGACATTTTTTTGCACCAACACTGTCATTCCTAAATGTTTCTTCTCAAGAATACATTTTAAATGACCACAGAGTTACATACTTTTCCTTTTGCCTTCCCCCTCTAATTCCTTCCAGTCACCCACTCTCAAATTGATAGCCTCTTTTTCAATTCCTATTATTGTCACACACACACACACACACACACACACACACACACACAAAAGACAGAGCAGAGAGAGAAGAGAGAGGTGCATATACTGTGTGTGAGCAAATATATAAATGTAAAATGATGAGTCTGCTTGTTATGCTGATGGTTTGTATGTGGATTCAAGGCTGACCACTTTGTATTGGATCACCAAAAATGAGGCTCATCCCTGAGAGGCTAACTCTCTCTCTCCCAGCTGTAATTAGGAGGAAAAAAAGAGACCAAGGTTAATTTTAAAGCCTTAAGGAAGCATGTTATTTTATTATTTAAATTATAAAATACATAGATATATATGGAATATATAATGGAATATATACATGGAATATATTTGGAATATTATTTAATACATATACTATATCTATCTGTATATATATGAAAATTATATCACCTAGGTTGACAATGTTTTCCATAAGAAATACAGACTAGCAAATATCCCAATGCCAGACATAATAAATCCCCTTTCAAATGATTAATCAGAGAGCCACAGTGGCCCCTAGTTGTTTCTCAAAGGTTAAGGTAAGTAAGCCTAATGCTGGAGACAGTACACACTTAGGCCACAGGACTAAGAGTATTTGAGCTCCATCTAACCTGAAAGCCTCCTCTTTTGGTTCAAGAAGATACCATGCAAGAAGCCAAGGGAAGCTATTAATAGTCCCTTCCCAGCTGCAAAACCTATAAACTGCAGCAAGGACCAGAATGACGTACAATCATAAAGTTGTGATCAGCCTCACTAACATTTCGTTGGCCACCAACAACTATCGGATGGGACTTATGGCCCAATCAACAGAAAAAAATCATGCCTGGAACTAGGAGCCTAGCCAGCTTGGCTTCCGAGGGCTGGTGAGGTCATGGATCTTAGCAAAGGATCTATGGCCACCATGTTGATGACATCTAAAAATTATCTTTATACTTACAGATTCACATGGCTATCACCCTTCATAAAAGAAACCTCTCTTTACAGCAAATGGAGACCCGCCACAGTAAGCCACAACCATATACAATACAGAGATCAATGGGTCACATGGTGCCTAGCCCCAATAAACACATCCACATCACAGCTCAGGGAACATCACAGAAGGAAATGGACCACTAAGAAGCTCAGAGGGTACAGGAGTTCGCCATTGAGCCAGATGACCTAACTTGTATCCATGTTGTCTACAAGGTAGACAGAAAAACAGGATTTCTGCAAGTTTTGGCCAACACACAAAACACACACACACACACACACACACACACACACACACAACACACACACTCCTTAAGTAAAAGTAACTTAAAAGTTTAAATAATAGTATATATCTAAAAATGATGGTTTTTTAACTATACTTCAGTGTGGACATAAATGAGTGGTGTTTTATTGTGGGAGATGCTAAGAGCACAAAGCATAAACATACAATGCAGAGCTCACATAAGCATGCACCAGGTCATGAATCTCTCTCCTTGGTTTATTTGTTAAAGTGTCGTATTTTTCCATTTGTAGGCACTTGCCTTCAATGTCCATGCTTAAGAAACTGAGGCAGAGCTGTGTGGGTCTGAGATTAGTCTTTCCTGCATACCAAAATTCTTGTCAAAACTGTAACTATATTTCAAGGGATAAATAATAAAATTAACTGTGAAACTCAATCATATTTGGCTCATAACAAAATGATTACGATGGCAGGATGAATCATGGTTTCCAAGGTGCTGTCTGGCACTTGACACAAGCCAGTCTTACCTGATGACAGATGCTTAAACATAGGCCCAGTGAGCTCTATGCTTTCCAAAAACCAACCAAACAAACAAACCAAACACCATCAGCAACAAAAGGAAGTAAAATAAGGTATCATGGAGATGGAATGGCAGCCAGGACGTGAGATGTGCTATAAGTAAGGTAATAGGACAAAGACACAAAGGCTTGGTGTTTGCACCCCTGATCATGATCTTGAGTGTTTCAACTGTCAGGTCATGGACCAACTTCTTGATTGGGAGTTATACTGTTCTTTTTTGTGCAATGAGTATGTCACTTTCCTTGCCTAATTCACAGGTATTTGTGAGCGAGGGAAGATCCCATAATAAGGAGACCACTGCACATCCCTACCGCATGCACAAGTCTCTAAGGAGTCTTTGGTGGATAGAATGGCTGCTTTCCTTTCCCAGAGGAAAGGACTCCTATATGATTCTAATCCTGATAATGATTTTATCCATATAGTGAGGATTTTTAAAACACATACATTAATTAGTATGCAATAGAAAAAATACCAAGAGCCCAAAGAAACAAAATGGCTAAGATTTAAATAATCAGTTCACAAAAGGATAGAAGAGTGATGTACATATGACTAAACAATGCCCAGAGGCTGATTAAACAATAGTGCAAAACAGTTACATTGTGAAAATTCAGCTTGCAGGAGGGAACATGGAAGAGCTGCTGCTTAATGCATAAAAGTCTCACTGATACAAAAATAAAGTCCCAGAGCTTTGGTTCTCAACCTTCCTAATTCTGGGACCCTTTAATACAATCCAGTCCCTCATGGATGACCCCCAACCATAAAGTTACTTCTAACTGTAGTTTCCCTACTCTTATGAATCGTAATGTAATATTTTCAGAGATAAAGGTTTGCCAAAGAGGTTGTGAGCCACAGGTCAAGAAGCATTGTTCTGAGTCTACTGCATCCTGGGCATCAACAGATTAGCACCACGTGTCTCACTGTACATGTATAATCTGTCAAGAGAAGACCTCACATTCTATTCTTCCCGCAGTTAAAAAACAAAAAAAACAAAAAAAACATTGATGGAACCAAAGTGGATCTATTACTAATCTATTTGTCTATCTAAAACATACTTCTCTTAGACTCACAGGTGAGTGGAAAATACTTTTACTGCATACAATAAGTCAGAGAATGAACCTTCTTGATACACTTCTAGTGAGAATATAAATTGATACAAATTTACTGTCCAAGAGGAATTAAGGTATGTGGAATCTAGGCCTCATAATTCTAACAGAAGTGAGGTGTTAAGGAAAATTCTTAGAATTACATATCATATACGACATAGAAGAGTAAAATTTTGAAAGAACTTCAACTGGGAACCATATGTGACTGGCTAACTGATGTCAGGTTCTCTATTTTAGGAAATGGCAGGATAACATGGAAATGTACACCTTGAAACAGCACTGAAATAATGAGTGTTCATGGCAAACGCATTACCCAGGAAGACTAAACATGGCATGGCAGTGCATTTCCTCTCTCACAGAGCTATGTCTAGTAGAACCGATATGAAATTTTTATTTCCTTCTTTGGGACTTTCATTTTTATTGCACTGCATGTATAGAAACCAGACATATCTATATCTGAAAGAAGTATATGTATTAAGAAAATGTATTGCAATGAAAGACAAAATATAAACTTCTATATTAAAGTAGTATTTCTAAATTACCAATATCAGGCTTTTCAGTTTTATATGTTTGCTATTCTTCGTGTTTCAGTAGGGTTTATGTTGACAAATATCTCAATCCATTCTTCTTGAGCGGCTCTATTATATTCATAATACAAAGATTTCGTGTAACAGAAATGAGCTTTCTGTGCTTCTGCAAATACTTAAAATGCTTTACAAGCAATTAGAACACAGGGGAGAGTTTCTAACAGAAGTGACAGCAATGAATTTGCTGGGTAAAATCTAATGTAACCAGGGGAGGTCTGAAAGGATCCAGAATGAACTAGTATGCGAAAGCAGATCTGTGGGAAGTGTCCTGCACTCACATTGGCTTCTGATACAGAAGGATATCTCATCATCTGTGACTCTGAAGGCAGAAGCTAGGGAGGGAGAGACAACCTCACCCCAGTCATCTTCTGAGAGGACTTGCAAGAAAGTATTCCTGTCATTATGTTGTAGTAAAAGAAAACAAAATAATAGCTAGAATTGGCTAGGTATTGCAAAGTACAAAACCTTCTGAGTTTTTGAGTGAGGGACTGGAGAGACTGACAGAGAGGAGCTCACTATGGCACTGTGGCTGGGTGTAACTTTGTAAAATAGTTTGAGATAAAGTCCAGGCAACATCTCTAAAATGAAAAAGCCAGCGCACCAGTGTTGGGAAACTCTGATCTCTTCACATAAAATAAGACAAGTACTGGAACAATAGAGGAAAAATCTGCATTAATAGAATTCCAGTTTTTCAAAGAAGAAAGGAGAGGCAGAGACTAAATGCATTGTCCTTAATACATTTTCCTCTCTCTTTAAAATCCTGAAATCCTATGCTTTCATGCTTTCAGTGGGGTGATATTCCTGATTAATGGAACTGAATGCCTGCTAATCAATCCTTCATTTATGGCTCCTCAAGAACTATCTTGGGACTCCAGCAACTGGTAATTACTGCAGCAGAACCAATGCATAGTCATGGCCCCTTCCCTTGTAGAGCATAGAGCCGATGCAGAGAGATAGGCAACAAGTAAGGGAGGCTCAAGGCAGGCTTAGGGTGTGTTTGCTTTTAAAGAAGCAGCCAGGAAAAGACCCAGAACCACAGTGAAAGGCTAGAGCACACAAGGAGGCTGGCATTTAAGATCAATCCCAAAGGATGAGAGTCAAGTGTGCAGGGGAGAAATGTGTTCCATGGGAAAGCCATCGAATACAGAGGATTCCTGAGACAGGAGATGGATGGAGCACTAAAACGACCTCTGAGAAATAAAATACCAAGTGAAAGGCAAAACAGGAGAGGCATTTTAAATACTTGCTGCTTTTAATTCTGCAAAGATGGCGGTAATGTTTCCATTGCAGGCAAGATAAGACTCAGTGAGGTTAGTAACTGGCTAAGCTTCCTAGCTGGCAATTGAGCGGGCTACTCATGCACTACTGAACTCCAACCATGTGAGTTAATACATCCCATTCTTCCTTCCTCACGCTCTCTACATCCATCCTTTATAACTTCACATAGGCAAATGACAAGAGCATCTTGCTTAAAACTTTGACAACTATTTCATTATCTTTTTTTATATTCAATAAACAGGGGTATACCATGGGCCAGGTCTACTTTTGAAATTACTTCTGTGGTTTCTGTGTATGGACAGATTGGCCCTATTCACAGAAGGGTAGCACATTAGATGAATGACAATTACATCCTAGCTCTCATTGTGAGTTATAATATATATATAATGTTATAATATATTTTATATTATGATAATATTATATATATTATTATATTATATAATATTATTATTATATATATATAAAAAGCTCAGGCAGTGAGACATCAGAACTTGTCCAAGTGAGACTGTTTGAATAAGTGTGGAGTGCAGAATGGGAAGTGTACCATTTGAAAGGATTAGGAGGATTAGGTCTTGGTCTCCAAGAGTCCAGTGTTGAGTCATATATCTTTAAGTCATGCATTTTAAAATACTTTTATATGATTGTGCCTCCTGCTACTATAGCTTACATATTACCTGACTTATCTAGACTTTGAACAGAATATGAAGTAATGATTAATGTTTTAACTTCTGTTCCCTAGAAGAAGAAATGGAGTCCACCAACTTTCTAAGGGTAACACCATTAGCTATTCTGGCTGCACAGCCATAATTCAAAGCCAGTTGATAAATGACTAATATGAGATGTTACATAAATTTCTTTGGCTTTCTTTGCTTCATCTCTAAACCAGGAACAGTACTAGTGTTAATGAAGAAGCTGACAGGTTTAATTGATAAAGTACAATGAAAGTTTAACACTGTTATCCCTTATTATTAGTTAGCATGGTGACTCAGGTAAATGTGCACCATGCCTAGAACACAAAAATGGAATAGCACATGGTTATCCTGGACATTTAGAATCAGAAGCCAAAAGCAACCAAGAGAGTACAGGAAATGTGAATGGGGAGGCCTGTGATGAAAATCCAGCAGCAGCGGGGGTCCCTGTTGTGTAACCCAACAGAAATGATTCTGGAGATGCAGAGACACAGAGCTGTCAGGGTCCACCTTCACTCCAGCTACAGTTCCCTTTCTGGGAAGGCTGAAAGAAGACAGCAGCCAATGTTCACTGTCCTCTGTTGAGTGAGGGTCCTCTACTTACATAATCGAGAATTTAAGCAAGTTATTCATTATCTCAGGACTATTTGTCATCTATTAGGCGGGGACATTTGTGACATGGAGGTAAATAATGGTATAGCTTGTGTGTTCAAATAACATAAGGTTTCAAGGAAAAAGCAGATGTTCAAACAATAGGTCAGAAGGTTGTGATTTATAGACCCAGGCGCTGCAGAGAAGCAGATGACATCTGGACTGCTGTGTGAAGTTGTGAATCACTTGGTGGCAATGGTGAAGTCACTTAGGTTCTTACAGAAGGAACTGAATCCAATGTAAGGGAGGCAAAATTGGTGACAGAGCTAAGATCATGTGAAAAGGCAAAAAGCTACAGGCACTGAGACATGTTTGAATAAGTGTGGAGTGCAGAGTGTGAAGTGTACCATTTGAAAGGATTAGAAGGATTAGGAGTTGTGATCTTGTTGGAGGAAGTGTGTCATTGCTTGGTGGTCTTTGAAATTTCAAAAACCCATGGCAGGCCCAGAGTCAGTCACTCAGTTTCTCTGTCTCTGTCTCTTCTCTCTTCTCTCTTTCTCTTGTCTCTTGCTCTTCTCTCTCTCTTCTCTCTTCTCTCTTCTCTCTTCTCTCTTCTCTCTCTCTCTCTCTCTCTCTCTCTCTCCTCTCTCCTCTCTTCCTTTCTCTCTCTCTCCTCTCTCCTCTCTCCTCTCTCCTCTCTCTCTCTTTGCTCTCCTCTTCTCCTCTTCTCTCTCTCTTTGCCTCTCTCTCTCTCTCTCTCTCTCTCTCTTCTCTCTCTCTCTGTCTGTCTACAGAGGAAGATGTAGCTCTCAGCTACTCTCCAGCATCTGCCTGCCTGAACATGTTCCCTGCCATGATGATAATGGATTAACCTCTAAAACTGTAAGCAAGCCCCATACATGTTGCCTTTCATAAAAGTTTCTTTGGTCATGGTGTCTCTTCACCACAATGGAACACTGATTAGACACTGGATAAGAACAATAGAGGCTTGATTGAGTCATGGCCATCAGAGCAACAAAATTTATGTCAGTATAATGCTTTCAACACAGTAGTTAACCTTCTAATGAACACTGCACCAACATATCTGCCCACCCTTCTTCTCTCCCTCCATTCTCCTTCCTTCTATTTCTCTTTCTTTTTCTTTTGTTGTTGTTTTGGTTGTTTTAGACAGAGTCTCAGTGAGTAACCCTGGCTGGCCTGGAATTTTCTATATAGACCAGGATGGCCTCAAATTTAGAGACCCACCTGCCTTTGCCTCCCCAATGCTGGGATTAAAGGTATGTGCCACCAAGGTGACCCTTTCTAAGTTCTTAACACACATTTAAAAACTGCCTTTGTTATAAAGCAAGATAGTTTAGGGCTCACCAGCTTGACGTGAATATGCTCAGAATAAGAGACTTAAGTGGGAGTCTGAGCCAGTGAAGAGGAGATGGATTCAAAACGGAAGCAGAGATGCCAGACTTTGGTCCTGGCTTTTATTATATTAGTGACCCAGTGGAGGAACCCATGCTTTTACAAAGGTAGTTTTAAAGTGTCTGTTAGAGAGAAGGTCAGATTGGTGGTACACAGCTTTAATCACTTGGGAGGTAGATGCAGATGGATTTCATCTAACAGTCAGAGTTCTAGGTCACATGTCAACCCTGGGGATGCAACATGTCAAGTCACATGACCTCCTTTCCCACGAAAAGGCGATAGGGATGGGGTGGGTATCAAAGTGGCCATTTTGGTGAAGGCAGAAATTCAGCATTTCAGCCCATCTTTAAGGTATTCATGAGTTTTTGCATTGACTGAGAAGAAAGAACATGAAGAAGTAAGCAGTGTTAACCAAACTGGTCCATTAAACATTATCTCAGTTGGCTTCTGTAAAAAGGGCCAAAGGACAAATCCCCTCTCTACCACCTGGTCCTGAAGGACACCCCTTCTCTAACACCTGGCTCCACAGAGATGCTGAGTTCTGCTCCAAGATGATCTTTCATACTTGGCCTGTCTGCAAGGCTTGCGGTTCCTAGAATCTAAGGCACTGCAGGTCTCTGACAATGAGCAGAGATGTGCAAGGTACCTTTGTATGATCTAAACACCATAAAGGCTACAGGAAGACACCTCAACCATGCTTATCTTGGCACCTTCAGCCTTGGGACCAAATGCTGCATAGAAATGTGGAAATCTTTACCCCTAATGAGAGAGACATACCACCCATTTTAATTATGCAAAGGGAAGCTGAATGTCCTAGAGAGAACACATTTGTGTAGATAGGTGTATGTGCACAAATCTGAGGTTATGGATGAGGCTAAAAATTTAACCATGCATATTCGTCCTCCAAGAGCAAAGCACTTTAATTTGAGACAGGTTCTCAGGTTAGGATGAACTGACTAAGCAGCTAGTCTGGGTCTGCAAGACTATTCTTGCCATCTTCCTGTCTCTGTATTCTGGTTTACTGGAATCATAGGCATGCATTAGCACTGTGACCTGCTATTTACAGGATGCTGAGGATTGAAACCATCCTCGGTTGTTCATGGCAAACACTTTACTGACTGAACTCTCCCTCCACCCATGATGTAATTTTTAAGAAAAAAAATAAAACAGATCTACTGGACTAACTAGTGTCTAGCAGTTTTTCTGAAGTTTATTTCAGCCATTATGTTAGGATTCTGCAGAGATACAGTTTATTTAAAAGAGACTTTTGACACTGTTTTTGTTCTTAGCTCTCCATGCTTTTAGGTGAGCACATGCCTAATTATCTATGAATCACAAGTTATCCAGTACAACCTATCTGATTTGTGTGTTAGAAGGTCAGGTGAGCCGCAGGTAGCCTGGAGATAGCAATTCTGGTATTATATAGTCATCAGCTTCTTCCTGGAAGCAGTGAGTCTTGGCGCCTAGGACTGTGGTGAAGGACTTCTGGGTGGGCTGTCCCTGCATCTGCTCTCATCAAGTGCAGCAATGCAGACCCAGAAGTAACAGAGAACAGTTTGAAAATCTTGCTGGAATCCCAAGTTTTACAATGAAATCTTTTGACCGGTTGAATCATTAAAATGCCTCAAAGCCAACTAAATCTCCATTGGAAGCCAACTGTGGCCCGCAGGCCCCTCATTTGTGACTCAGATGAAGCTTTGCTGACACAGATCCTTCCTGAATTAAAAGTTTTCCTCAAACCCTACTTTCCAGAAGTCAGCGCATATTCCCCATAACACCCCACATCCTGAAACTCAATGTTACTATGCTGTCTCTCTCTAGGTCACTCCTGTTGAAAATCCCCTTTTAAAAGAGGCAGATAAGAAATCTTCTCTTGTCATCTTTTAATCTCCATGATCGAGTAAGCTCATGATCTATTTCTACGTTATTTGTGTTACAAGAAGCTGAATCGAGCTGTCTCAGAAATAGTGAGCTCCTTAATTTCTAGAGCAAAAAACCAAGAAGACAAAGGTCACCTAATCATGAAAGCAAGGAGTCTGAGCATAAAAACAAACAGAGCTTTTCCCCTTTAATAGATGATGCAACTCTCCCTGCAATAATTACCAGTGAAGTGGGAACTGAGTGCCCCTGTAATAAACAGTTGCGGACAATTCAACAATATTAGCTAATAACAGTGTACCAGTTTTTATTCCCAATTTTATTCTATTCCCATTACAGCAATTAAAAATCAACAGCTTAAAATAGCATGGCTTCCACCACTCTGTATGTTAGGCCTTCTACACAAGCTGCCTTAGTTGAAATCACTGTGCATAGGGCCGTGCTCTGAGGCCTGGAGCAGAGCCTGTTTCCGGCTTTCTCCTGCTTTGAGGCAGCTTGTGCTCACGCCCCTCTTCATCTTCACAGATGGTTGTGCTACATCTCCCTCATGGTCTCTGAATTCACAGCTCTCTCTGACCACAGCAGGGAAAAAAAATCTTCCCTTTTAATGACTCATAATTATAGAGGGCCCGCTCAGACAATCCAGGATGATTCTCTGTTTTATGGTCCTTAACTTACTCACATCTGAAAGGTTCCCTCTGCGATGGCAAGTCACAGATTCTCAGGGCTGCAGATGAAGGTGATGTACATAACCAGGTGCCACCACTGGCTACCTCTGGAGTGTTCAGTTCTCATGTTAATCAAATAGCATATTCCTCTCATGTACTTAAAAACAACACACAATAAGTGTTATGTTCCATTTTAAAGGTGGAAATATTGAAGTAAACTGTCCAAGAACATATCCAATTCAGCACAGAACAAGGATTCAAAATTAAGAGGCTTAACTAAGATATCAGGAATGAGCTAAAATGCCACCAAATGCCCATGGGGAGAAGTGGCCCAGAAAGAGCATGTCATTTGATTTGGCTAAATTAACAAAATGGTATGGACCTTGTAATCATGTTCTGTCTACTTTCTGTCGCTGCAATTTTTGTCTTCTTCATATATAAGGGAAATGGATAGATGGATATGATGGAAGGAAGGATGGATGGATGGATGGATGGATGGAAGGATTGATGGATGGATGGAAGGATAGACAGACAGATGGATAGAAAGGAAGGAAGGATGGTTGGATGGAAGAAAGGAAGGAAGATGATAGATGGATGGCAGAAATGGAAGGAAGGATGGAAGGATGATAGAAGGCTGGATGGGATACATGCATGGATGGATGGATACATGCATGGATGGATGGACATACACAAATAAATGTTTTTTAAAAAAACATGCCTCAGTTATTTAATCAATGCAGCTGTATTCTGAAAAACTGGAAAATGGGTTTTCATTAGTCCACACTGAAAATCTGTTGTTGTGGAGCTCCGGGAATGGTAAGTATTCCGTCTTTGTGAGAGTGACATCCCTCTCCCTTTAAAGGAAACCGGCACTGGCTGTGGAAAGCATGGTCAATTAAATAAACAAGTCTTCATGGAAAAACAATAGCACATGGTGGAGACAAAGCGGCAGCCCTTAGCACCAACTTCCCCAGGACTGCACAGGGATGGCGAGTCCGGACTGCACAGGGATGGGCGAGTCCCCGGACTGCACAGGGATGGGTGAGTGTTGTGGAAACCATAAAACATGCCTTTGCTTTCCTTCAAGACAGCTTTACCTCTTGCAATTCCATTCTCACTAAAGTTACTGTTACCAAGCAACCTTGCATCCTTGCCCTTCCTACTTCTGAAAATGTTTTCTCTTACTTCTTCCTGTCTTAAAATGACCATTCATCTTTTTTTGTTTAAAAAAAAAATTAATTTTTTCTTTTTAATATATTTCTATTTTTTCATAGAATATCTTTTGATCATATTCTTACCCTTTTTCCAAGCTCTTCACAGATCTGCCTCCCACCTTCCTGCCCACTCAGCTTCACTTTCTCTCATCTCTATTTCTCTCTTTTGAAAACAAAACATGAAAATCAAAATTTGACAAAAAAAAATCCTCAAACAAAACATATAGCAAGGACAAACAAACAACAAAGAACCATGGGGACTGTGTGTGTTGCCCAATTATTCGTAGGCATGGGCCCGGTCCCTGAGTGTGGCTGATAACCCAGAGTCACTCAACTGAGTAAAACTAATTTTCCCTGTTTCAGCAGATATCCATACAAACAGCCTCTTGTAAAAACCTAACCTGGACCCTTGGGGTTCTCAGAGACTGAACCACCAACCAAAGAACATACACAGGCTGGATCTGGCCTCCCTAAACATACGTAGCTGAGGTGCAGCGTGGTCTTCATGTGCATCTCAAACAACTGGAACAGGGCCTATCCCAGAAGCTGCTGCCTGTCTGTGGGATATGTTCTTCTAGTTGGGCTGCCTTGTTTTGGCTCAGTGGGAGGGTATGTACCTAGTCTCACAGAGGCTTGATATTTCAGGTGGGGGATACCCAGGAGGGCCCCTATCTGCTCAGAGGAGAAAGGGAATGGGGAGGAGGGAAGGATTGTGAAAAGGGGTGACCAGGACGGGGGCAGTGAATTAACATCAATGATGCTGCTGCTGATGATGATGATAAATCAGAAAAGGCATAAATTTTAAAAACTTCTTTGTTTGATATCACTTTGTCAGTATGTCTACCCAGGTTTCCACCAGATCATCATGGCCTCCCCTGGGCTCTTGCAGGGCCCTTTCCTGGTTCCGTGCTATGCTTCCCTGTTGGAGATTGGTTCTGATGTTTGGTTCAATCAGAAATCTGCATGTCTAAATGCTAAAGGATGCCATGACTCAGTGGAGAAAGACAGATAGATGTGGTAGCTGCAGGAAATAAAGCCGACCAGCCATGTGAGATGTCGGTAGGTGAGCACTGGCCACTTCCCTGATTGGCCTAGGATAGCAGGCAGAGGATTAGAAGTATCCAGTCATTGAATTAGAGAACGTATTTCAAAAATAAACTAGTGCGTGCGTGTGTGCGTGCGTGCGTGCATGCGTGCGTGTCGTGTGTGTGTGGTGTGTGTGTGTGTGTGTGTGTGATGTGTGTGTGTCTTTCATTCTTGGATGCAAAGAGCTGCTAAGCGGGTGGCTGGAAGTGTGTGGCCTGCTGGGAACATAAAGCAGACTAGCTAAAAACTCACCGCTACACTTCCTTACAATGTTGACCTTAACTGTATTTATTACATAGGATGATGACCCCAGTCTACCCATTGCCATAGTTCTGGTGAGAAAAGAAACATGCAGCATGAGTTTTTCAGTGCTACATAGTTCTTAATAGATGATTGGGCCCTAGCTCCTTATTCAGTTGGAGCTGCTTCCTCATACCTAGCACAAGAGAGGGGGCGCTTTTCCCATACGGTCAACATATGTAGTAGTCATCCTCTACTATGGCCTGAGTAGATGGGCATTTATGCCTTTGTGAGACCCCTCTCCCGTAGTGTGTGCTAGACCACGTGTTTGCTTCTAATGGCAACAGACTACGGGAGAGGCAACAGATGCCAGCAGATTACAAAGACAGTGACTTCTTCCTTTTAGCAGGCTCATTCCTGCCAAGGCTTTGATGGATGGAGATGCTTATTATATTAGAGGGCCCATGTCATGCTGGAAGGAGCTAAGGACAATCTACCACCAGCCACTAGTGGGGAACTGTATTAGCCAACAACAGAATAGGTGACGTTGGAGTGAACATTTGCTTCCCCAGCTCTTGCCAGCACCTGACTGCAGCCTGAGGGACCTGGAAACTGACCACTTGGTTATGCAGTACCCGAGTCTTCAGTACACTGAATAGGGAAATGCGGTGCTTGTTGCTTAAGTTTCTATGTGAAGTGCTCTTTGTTACACAGCAGTAGATGTACAGTGGTGTTACATTTAGTAAAATAACATTAGAAAACCTCTTAAAAAGGTGCAGAGAGCAAGAATTAATTGCTGACATAAGTGACAGAGGGGGCCAGTGAAAGCCATTCCTCTTGCAGCAGAGATAGAAAAAATAAATAAATAAGGATTTTGATATGAGAGGAAAAACTCATCTCTGGATCCACAATCTATAATGTACCATAGCTGTGACCCCAGTGAGGTGCCCTGGGCTAGAGAAAGAGACAGGACAGTAAGATCAGGCAATGCCATCCTCCTTAGGATCAGACTAGCAACTGAACTGGGAGATGAACTCTGCTGTGGAGTGAACAGAAATATGAGGGAGCAAGAAGGGCCAAGTGTCATCTGTCAGCAACCAGGAAGGGAAGCAAGGGATGTGGAGCTCTGTGGAGCCTGAGCAGTCCTGTCCTCCACAGGCATCTGTTGCTAGGATGCAGCTATTATCACATTGCTGGTATGGGTAACCTTTGTGGTCCACTACGTGAATTTTCAACTCTAAGGCTTTCACATAGGAAAAAAAAAATCCTGAAACATAAATCAAACAATACATCCGTCTGGAACAGGAGCAAGTTAGGGTTTAGTGAGTAACCAAGTCAAAGTGGGTGGGGCTTCCTAATGAGACCACTCCTGCTATCTGTGCACTCAGGATATAGGTGGGCTGGCTCTCAGAGAGGCAGGCTAGCTCGGCTCCATAAGTCTGGAACTCTCTGGAGATCAAACTTTAGCCAGCTAGGCTGGAGGTCAGAGCTGGGTAACACAGCTATGCTGGGATGAGCACAGAGGCTCTGACACGCCTGAGAACTATGATGTCTGAGAGGTCAAGTTTCCTCCGCTCACTGAGAGATTCTGAACAGACTGCACTTGAGCCTTTCATAGTCCTGTCTAAGCCTTTATACCCATTCTTTCCTGAGCTGAATGCTAACTGTATGCATGCACACATGTGTTTGAGAAAGCAGGTAAGCATGTAGCCTTGGTCTCTTGTGCTGCTGTGCAGACACATTGTCCACGGTTCCCTGAACAGCAATCCTCTCTGGTGACTATGGTACAAGAGTATTCAGGTATGTAAAAGCCAGAGGAAGACATATGGCTTCTTCTATCACTTGGTGCCTTTTCCCTTGAGAAGGCGTCTCTTGATGAACCAGAAGCTGGGCTTTTCACTGAGGCTGTCCAGAGTCTACGTGTGTCTGTACTCTGAAGCTGGATTACAGGTAACTGCATCCACGGCAAGCTTCTAATGTGGGCTTTAAGGATTCAGATGTAGGTCCTCAGGTTTGCACAGTAATCGCTCTTTCCCACTGAGCTGTATCTCTAGCCTCAGGTGATGGTTTAGAGAAGTAGCTTGTCATCATTAATTCTTTTAATCCTGGGGCATAGAAGTTTAATTTGCTTTTGTAACCTCTGTGTTTATATTTTTAAGTTATGTAATCGTAACCACAAAGTATAATTAAATACAGTGAGCTACAGGAGGCAAGTGAGACATCCTTTTTCTTCCAGGGATATATTTGGGCAATTTCAAACCTAAATTTGCCTGAGTTTCAGGTCTTATGTAAAGATTTGACATATATTGTAATTTTATTATAGTTTGCAATGTCAAGAAAACAAGATATGAAATAATTAGTCGCAAAAATGCCTTTCAATAGCCATGGCAGCTCGAAGCCATTTGATAGGATTGCATGACAAGAGGTTTGTTGAGATTCCTTAGAAAAGAAAGCCATATGAAAGAAACCAGGCTCATCAAAGCTGTCCTCTGGAGACCTAACCAAGTCCATTGATTCTCTGGTAGTCAATTACTCTACTCTGGGCAGGTGTGCATCCCAGCCGGGACCCAGGTGCCCCCCTTCATCTAGCCTTGGTCTGACACTGGCTCTCCACAACAACGGGACATGCTTCACTGAGAAAGCACAATGGAAGAAGTGTCACTCACTCCCAGAGAAGATGTTCTTCTTTTACACCAGAGTTCCATTATCTTTTTCTTTAAGTCCTCATTCACAGGTACCAACTAAGCACAACTGAGTAAGTAATGACAGTTGTGGCCAACTTTCCCAGGAAGCTGTCTGCTTTATGGAATTAATGACACAATTTAAATACAACCACTGAAAAGCACAGAGACAGAAGGGTCTCAGAGAAATAAAACATTTCTTCAAGAAGATAGCTTGTCTAACAATAATAGCACCAATAATAAGGTAGCTAATGCTTGTTAAAGATTTCTCCTGAGCTGGGCATTTTATATCTAGTATACCTTTATTTAGGGCATTTTGTGAAAGCTGACACACCTATTTCTACTTCCTGTAATTGTTCTCACAAGGGACTTCTTGTGGACTCTGGCCTCTATGTCCCTATCCCAGAATTCTCAATCCCTTTACAATTTATACGCTAATAGTTACCTTGATACACATGATGAATTATGTATCTTGCTTAGTACTTGCAGTTTTGTTGACTCTATCAAGGGCTATTTTAAATAGCTAACAATAAAATTATTTCCCTTAATACAAAAGATTATGATCATTGACTTAAATTATATTTTAAATTAATTTACTTTTGGAAAAAGGCAGAAAAGCAATGTTGCTGGCACTTTTCTAAATTGTGTGTGTGTGTGTGTCTTTGAGGCAGAGTTTCTCTGTGTAACCCTGGTTTATTCTGGAACTCACTCTATAGACCAAGCTGGCCTTGAACTCAGAGATCCACCTGTCTCTACCTCCCAAGTGCTAGGATTAAAGGCATGTGTCACAAATGACTGGCTCAAAATAATATTTTATGTGCCTTATACAAATTACTTTCTCAAGCAGTTGATAGAGAAGTTTAAAATATAGACATGGTGGCTACTTGAAGAAATGATACGCATGGCTCAGTACTGGCTTATGTCTTTGTCTCTGTCTCCCAGCAGTAAGTCTTTGTCTATATCGATAGGAACATTCAAGATACTAGAAAGACTACCATGACAAAGCAAAGTGAGAAAAGGTACATCACAATGAAGTTCACCACTGTCTATAGAGTGAACAAGTTAAACAAGCCCAATGGACAGCCCTGAGTGCAAATGTCAAAGACTTGAGTGCACCAACCATTGTGGTTATTAGCAGAGACTGAGTGACCCCAACACTTCATGCCCTAAAAGCGCTGTAAAAAGTTAAGTACTTCCTTGGAAAAAGTGGCAAAGAAGACACTTTGTTTAACGGCAACAACATGGTCAAATGTCTGCTAAGATAGACTCATGGCATGGACCAAGGCCAGCAGCAGAAGGCCTCAGGACAACAGTAGTAGCCACAGTCAGTAGAAGCACCCTGGGTAAGTATCTGGACAGGGTCCTTTGGGGATCCCAGGGATCCCAAGGATCCCTATGCTGTCTCAGCTGAGGCCTGGAATTCCAGTAGACTACAACCATTCACCGAAGTTAGGCTAATTTCAGGCTTACTCTCTCTCTCCTTCTTCTCCTTCTCCCTCTTATTTCTTTACAAACAGGCAAACAGGCAAGTATATTACTCATATATATATATATATATATATATATATATATATATATATATCTTTAAGTCCAACTATTTTTCTTTATTGTTACTTCTGGTGTTTTTAAAAATGTTTTTCTAGAGGCTGGAGAGATGGCCCCGTGATTAAAAGCACTGGCTTCTTTCACAGAGGACTGAGGCTCACTTCCCAGCACCTACATGGTGGCTCAGAGCTGTCTTTCTTTAACTATAGTTCCCGGGGATCCAGTACCTCATCTAACCTCTGCAGGCAGCAAGCACACACACACACACACACACACACACACACACAATTCACAGACATACATACAAGCAAAACAAAACAGACAAACAAACAGACAAAAAACCAAGGCATTAAGTTGCAGAAAGAAGAGCAAAGAAACTTGTTTGAGGTGGGACTTGGTGAGGAGGGCTCCTTTCTGTCACCAAAGAGAACGAGAAGGTTCCGGAGGAAATCAAGGAGTTAGGGGGCACCACGGCACAGAGCCTGAGAGGGTATAGAGGTGAGCGGGGAAGAAATGAGTGGATCTTACAGTCTGATCGGGAATATTGACTTAGGATTTCTCAACTCAGTCATTACCCCAACCCTTAGTGCTTTATAAGCTGCCTTCCAGAGACTACGCACCACTTGAGAAGTAATGAGGGAAAGCATGAAGTCGAAAGAGTCCCAGGGAAATAAATCATTTTCTCAAAAGGACAGCTAGCATGGAGTGGATCCTATGTTGGGGCTGGTCACAGGGTGGCCTTTCAGTCTCGGTTCCATTTCTGTCCCTGCATTTCCTTTAGACAGTAAGAATGTTGGGTCAAAAATTTTGAAGATAGGTGAGTAGGCCCCTGCCTCAATGGGGGGCCATGTCTATCTAGTTGAGGTGGTCTCCTCAGGTCACACATCTCCCCACTCTTGAGCATTTCAACTAATGTCATCCCCATTGAGTCCCGGGAACCTCTCATATCCCAGGTCTGTGGAACTTTCTAGAGGATCCCCCCACCCATACTGCTACACATTTCTATTCATTGTCCTGCCCCTCCATGCTTCTCTCCTATATCCCCCCCATACTTGCTCATGCCCCCCTTTGCAGTCCCTTTCCCATCTCCCACCCAAGTTTCTCTCTCCCTCTGCCTCCCATGATTATTTTGTTCTCCCATCGAAGTGGGTTTGAAGCAGCCACACTTGCATGTATGACAAACCCTGACACTACTACCAATGCCATGTTGTGCTTGCAGACAGGAGCCTGGCTTGGCTGTCCTCTGAGACGCTCTACCAGCAGCTGACTGAAACAAATGCAGATACTTACAGCCAACTATTGGATGGGTTGGGGACCAATATGGAAGAGTTAGAGAAAGGACTGAAGGAGCTGAAGGGGATTGCTATCCCATAAGGAGAATAACAGTGTCAACTAACCCGGACCCCTCAGAGCTCCCAGAGAGTAAGCTACCAACCAAAGAGCACACATGGCTGGTCTGTGGCCCCAGGCATATGTATAGCAGAGGAATGCCTTGTCTGGTTTCAGTAGGAAAGGCTGTACTTAATCCTGTGGAAACTTGATGCCCCAGGGAAGAAGGATGCTGGTGGGGGTGAAGTGGGGGTGATTTGGCAGGTGGGGAGCACCTTCTCAGAGGCAGAGGGAGGGGGAATAAAGTGAAGAACTCTGAGAGGGAGGACCAGAAAGGAAGGCAACTTTTGGAATACAAATAAATAAAACAATTTAATAATAATTAAAAAGGGAAGGTGGGCTGTAAAAGGCACAGAGACACGCCAGAGCCCTATCTCAAGGTACCCACATCACCCCAATGGCCCCTTGTAGTTGTGACAACCACACTGTTAGGTAACTTCTGTGGGCAGGTATGTCCTACAGGAACACCTCACTCCTTAGTGGGGTAAGACTAGTTGCTAAGCCTTTCATGAGCCCATCCTTCCCTTCCTCCTGTTCGCACTCCACGGAACTGCATGGCGTTAGGAATGTTATAGGCAACAGTCACAAAATAAACCCTTTCTTATTGTAACAATCAATCACAGATATGGGAAGAATCTCTGAGGCACAGCTCTCTCTACCCAGGTGTCTATCTTTTGTAATATGAAATTCTTGGTTTTTATCTTTACTCTTCAGATGTTTTGCTTTTGATCTATCTATTACATATACCCTGTGCCAGGAAGATGTACCAAGTAGGATTCATGATTTATCTAATTTGGTTTATGCCCATGTAAGTGAAAAGAAAGCCATTTGTCCAGAACAGTAACCATGAAAAAAAAAAATCAATGCATAAAAATTGTTATTATTTTAAAGAACCTAAAGAATGAACTTTCAGTGTTTTGAGTCATTTCATGCAAAGCCTGTTGCTTTTGACCTCCCCTTCTTCCTTTTCTGTTCTCCCTTTCTCCTTCTTTTCTCTTCTCCTTCCCTTTCTCTCCTCCTCCTGCATTTCCCTTATCTCTCCCCTCCTGCCTCATCCCATCTCCCTGTATACCGTATAACCAGTTTCTCTTCTATCACAGATGTGGAGGGAGATAATTTCATGACCCATTACTTAGGAATATGATAGAATCTCTTGGAAATAAATTATCTTAATGAGCTTATAAAGGTTTGATCTGCTGAGGCATTTATGGAAATGGTTCACTGAGTCATCACAGGTGGCTGTGCGGCCATGTTGGAGGCCGAGAGAACAGGTCGCCTAACTACCGATTTACGATGATGACCATGCGTGTGGGTGGGGCCGAGAGATTTCTCTTGAAGTTGAAGCTAATGAGCCAAAAAGAGCAGCCTATCAGGAAGTTTAATTATTGAATGGTACAACTTGAAGAGCGCATATCTATACCTAAAATAGGAACTTTTCCCCTTTGTTTATTTTTAAGCAGCTAATGATTAGACAAATGGTGGCTCTAATCAAAGCAAAGGATACACAGACATATCTCTAGTTTCGTGTCGCCTCTCACCGTGCAACACCGTGCAGGCAGGCAGCAAATGGGAAAAAGTATACGCTTCTTCATTTGATAAAGTCAGGAGCTTAGAATAGATTGTCTTCAAGAATACTTCTGCTCCTTCAACCTTAACAGCCTAGGGAAAACCTAATTCAAAGTACTTGAATTTTTCAGATGCACACTCCACCAAACCATGGGAGGCAGTTACTTCTAGCATGCAAGACTCCACACTAGCAGTGTAAGGGTCTCAGAGCACAGACAGCTTCCTGTATCGATGAGACCTGAATGGTAAAGTCATGTGTATTGCTTTTGAAGTCTTCTTTAAATGTCTGTGATGGATTTTCAGTTGAGACAGGCAGCTCTAAGAGTCTTCTGGGTGTAGTTAAAAGTGCCAAGTGTGTTAGGCAGAGGACTCTTCAACAGGAAGAGAGAGAGAGAAAGACACAGACATCAAAGATATTCACAACAGCAGTCATAAAAAAAAAAAAAGTGAAGAAGAAAAATCCTTGGGATTCAGCCACAAATGGGGGATGGGAGGTGGCGATGGCTCTACATTACCACAGACACTCGCTCTCGGTTACATCAATTGCAGAAGGATGTGCTCACACTAAACTCAGAGCCAAGAAACTGCAACTTTTGCTAGAGAAGCCGAGTCCTCTTTAGACCTTACAGTGTCTCCTAAAGAAGAATACGCAAGACAGATTTAGGCACAAGGCAAACCCACAGAGGTGGTTCATCTTTAAGTCTAGTGCATATAAGCTCCCAAGTGGAGGGGTGCTGTAAAGGAATGGCTGAACCACATTTTGAAGATACTCGTGGGGCTCTAGATAAAAACTAAAATCTCACATTCCCCCAGAAAAGTGGGTACAGACATAAGCTCTTAAACTGATCGATCCAATAGAATAGACAGGTATCTATGGGTCAGAGAAGTGTCTCCTTCATAAAGAAAGCAGAGAAAACGGGTTAGCTGGAAAGGCCAATGCCTCATTAAGGAAATATGTTCCTGTCTTCTGCCAGACTTTTAAATCTTGGCTCTTCTCTAATCAGCACAAAAGCTTAGCCTGGGCAGCTTCTCTGAAAATGACCTCAGCTTTCCTCTGCATCCTGCAGAAGAGAACTTTTTGTCCATTTCATGAGATACTCTGGAACCATGAGGGGAAATTCTCCCTCACCAGGCAGAAACAAACAGTGGTTGGCGAGGCTTCATTTGTAAATAACGTGCAGTGAGAGACAGAAAGGCAGTGCAGGAAATACCCCACGATGGGGGTAAAGTCGACCACTGGATTCACTGTGGCTAGACATGCAGCTAACACACAACGTAGGATTATAGAAAAGCAGAGAGCCACTGGAAGCTCAAAGCTGAGGATCTGGGGGCATGCCATCAGCTGCTCAGGAACCACTACAACTCTGACTTTTAAGAAGCACAACTTCAGCTTAACCATTAACATGAAACATACATCTATTGATATTATCATTAATAAGTAAGCTGTGGGTTCTAGTCTCCATTATTTACGGGAACTTACATTATTTTATTTTTACATTCAAACCCATCTCTATTGCCCTCTTTCAAGATACTCTGTCACTCACTTTGCTTAAAAGTTTGATCAAGGAAAGGGAATTGTTCCCATGGTTGATAAATGTTTACACTAACCTGACAGAAGAGTAGGAATCTGTAAGCCCCTTGGTACCTCTATTAAATGCCTTTCTATCTGCAAGATGTATTTAGTTATGCCCCACAGAAAGAGATGTGCTTTCTCATCGCTGTCACTACATTTTATGTCAACAATCTAATTAAAGGATAAGAGTCTCTTTGCTCTGGTAGGTAGAATGTCATTTGTGCATAGTAGGATCACTGCAGTAATAACTCTGGTTGGACAATTTTACAAACACATAAATGATACCTTAGCTAGAAGTGCTACAGAATGTCTTTCCTAACATAAACTCATATTTTTTATGGCCAGAGAGTATGGTAGACTTTTCTTCCCTAGAAAGTCATAGAGTATGTGTAAAATCATTTTATCTGATGAAGAAATATAAAATTGGGGGAGAGAAAAGAAAATGACAAAAAAGATAGGTATTGTCCAACTTTACGATTTTAGACATTTTGTTATTTTTTAAGTATCATCCAATTAAAAGGTAAATCCAAAGGAAGGTCTTGTTTCCTGCTCACTTTTCCCCAGTCCTGTGGTGATAAAGCTAATCTTGTCTCGTTTGCTTTCATATGCACGTATAGAAAACCATGCACCAACATCAGATATTACAAGCACTCGGGACATCCCTGAGCAGGACTTGGCATGCTTCCGAGGGGAACAGCAGTTTAGAAAACATACAGGGGGACACATCAGTGATCACATCACCAAGATGCTCTTCAGTAGTCTTGCCTCTTAGAGACTGAAGAACTCCTTTCTAAAAAACCAGCACAATGTTTATGTAAGTGTTCTTCCATTACATAAAGTATCATTTAGGGGCTGTCTCCTGGAGAAGCCTTAGTAATTCACACAAGATTAGTGAAGGAGAAACATTTAAGTATATACTTAGCATAATCTTGACTTTGCTTTTCAGCTTTTCTTTCTCTTCCTAACAAGAGAAATAAAAGTTCTCCTGACCAAGGTGCCTTGGACTGTGTTCCCTGAGTAATAGTCATGACTATCTTACTGAGGGCAGCCATGGTAACCACAAGAGACCTTCAAGATTAGTCTACAGGGGCTCCTCTATCAGACAGGATAGGGACAGCCATTCGACTCTCACCTCAGCTTGCAGACATTCCTTCTAGCAGCACTTCCCAGCTAGCACGTAGGAAGTGCTAGAGTACATACTGCTGTATGTATCCCTCGCTTATGCTGCTGTAAATAAGCCCAGTAAACTTGTGCATGTGTCTGCGTGTGTGGTGCGTGCGTGCGTGCTGTTGCGTGTGTGTGTGTGTGGGTGTGTTGTGTGTGTGTGTGTCTATGCCAGTAAAAGTTCGAGGTAACACAGGAATAGAACCAAGAATGGATTTGGGAGAGAGAGTTGAATTGTTACTGCTGTGGGGAATAGAAATATAAATGAAGCTAAGCTGTCTGATGCGAGAGTGTCTGTGGCTGTCCTCCTTCATGTACGGTAGAATGGTGCTCCTTCTTACAGTATTTAGTAGTCATTGTGTCCCTGATATTAGTGATAAAACATACAACAAAAGCCGAGCTGTCCTTCTAGTGTGAAAAATATGTGGAAGAAAGAAATCCTTATGGGGCTATCTTCTTCTGTGTCTTATGAGGTAACATGGTCTCTTGATGAAAGCAATTTGCCAAAGGCACATGAGAGCATCCTGAGAACCATGATGAAGCAGAAGCATGGTGCTGTCTGGAAGGAGTACGTGTGGCACAGGGCTGTAAAGGGGTTGCAGAAGTTGTTGAATGGTCCCTACTTAGGATTTAAGATATGCAGTTGAGACTGGGCTGTCTGTCCAGAAAAAACTTTCCTAAATATGAAATTGCAATCAGAAAAAAATAATACATGAAAATACTATCCCCTGTGCTGGCCTCTAAATCAGCATATGGAGATAGCAGACTGTGGAAGGCTAAGATGATTGAGTTTGGTGACTCCTGATGCCAGCTGGTTTTTTTGTTTGTTTGTTTGTCTGTTGGTTTTATAAAATGGATGGCAGTAGATCTTTAGAGATGCTGCCAGCCCTCTGTAAAATAGCCATTACCAATGCCCCCTTCAAGTGCCAAAACCACCTAACAAAACCACCCAACACCAAACATAAGAAGTTGTATTTTAAATTGTTGGTCAGGCTTGTCCAAGAGAGTCCCACAACATCTGGGTTATTGCTATTGCCTAGGTAGAGCCAGAGGTGGATGGTAAGTCCCTACTTTTGAAAACACCATTCATTTTAAACACAGTGCCCAGAGGCCCCTGAGCTGGAACTGGCCTGCATGTCTCTGTGCATGACCTTTCACAGTATCAGAAAGCACAATGCAAGCTTCCACAGGAGGGACACAAGCAACAGTCCTACCCAGCTATGATGCCTGAGATCCACTACAACCATCATAATGAAATTCTCCAGAACATCATAAGGTAAGGCAAAGATGACCCACAAAATTGGAATGGGAAAACCTCCCAACACCTTGCTGTTAAGGTTAAAATAAAAGCTAAAGAGCAAAGAAAGATTCTTGAGTGGTGGAAAAAATGCTCCATAAACCATAAAACTCAACATCAAGGGTGTGCTACTGTTGACCAGGGAGCCCTGAGACTCCCCAACCAATACAGACCATCTCCATGGCTGTTGGTTGACTCCAATAACTAAATAGTAAGAGCATATTACTGAAAACACTGTGTACTTTGGATATGGTCTCATGGAGATACCAAGGTGGACTGAGCTAGAAGCTTCTTCTTGCTGGCTAGCTCATGTAGTGCCAGGAGTTGCTATGTGGACACTGGGACAGAACTGTTACCAGTGGACCTACTTCACTGCAGAGCTTTGTGCTTTCCTATCAGCATAACAGAAATGGGGAACCATCCAGTGTTATAAGAGCATTATTGTCAGGAGTGTAAGTAACTATTTTCCACTTGGATTTGAGGTATGATCAAATTCTCACAGGACAGAATTCACACTGGGCATGGGAAATCCAGTGACAAGCCAATGTCTAGTGAGATCACAGGCCAGAGTAGGGAAGGTACTACTGTTGTTGTTATTATTGCTTGCTTAATGCATATGATGTGCTTAACAAATTGCTTCCTAAATATTTGTGTTTATGTCTGTAAGACTATTGCTGATGTCAGCCTTGGTCATGCTTGGTCAGCCTTTGTTATGCAGAAACATTTATGACACACTTCTTGAAAATTTAAGAAAAAGAAAACTTTGAAAACCTAACAAGACGGGAAATCCTAATAAGGAATAGGCACCGCTTACCTGTGCACGAGTAATCGTCGATCCTGATGTACCCAGTTTTGCAGATGCACATGAAAGAACCAGGTGTGTTCACACACATGGTGTTCTCACGGCAGTAATGACGCCCTTCTGCACATTCATCAATGTCTACAAAGGAAAAGGGGGCACAAGTCAATGGTGGCCAATATTGGAGAATTTTCCTTGCTACTAATTGAACTGCATTTGAAAAGAGCATTCAAAAATATTCCCTTTAATAAGAGTGTTTGATGTTCACAAGCCAGAAAGCATGTGTGCTTTTATGAACACTTCCTTGCCACAGTTTCAAATAGGCCTGCTAGTTTCAACTTGCATATTATGAATAGCTTTTAAAATCTTCAGTGCATTCATCGACTCGTGTCTGATAAAATGAATCAGAAGTTACAGATCAGGTTGCCTTAGTATCCTGAAATTCAGTCACTGAGTCGACTAACTGTTATCTTTGATTCACTGGCTATTCTGTACACCTTGGGAAGAACTTGCAAGAGGTAATGTGTTCACTGTACATAGAACTTGAAGGATTTCATTTGAAAGTAAGAATCCAAGAGCATCAGTTAACCAGAGATGAAAATAGAGCAATAAGTACCCTACTAAGTATCTGAATGCAGACAGGATTACAATGTGAAGAACAGATACAGATGAGGGATTATGAAATAGTAAAACATGATATGGAAGCTTATAAATGTTAATTTTCACCTCAAGTTATAAAACCTTATGGATGTTAAGACAAGATACACAAGGATTTTAATTGTGAAGAATGCGAATTTGATCAATAAAACCTCCTCATTTAATAATATCCCTTTACATGGAATCTAAAGCACTTACTGAATACTTGTTATTGAGAGCCTATATTCTGAACTGAGGAGATGGCACACTCAGGAAAGTACCTGATGTATAAACATGAGGAATCCAGATCAAATCCCATCATGTCAAATCCCAGAGTGCTGGCATATAGCTGTAATCCCTAAGGCTAGGAAAGTGGAATAAGTCAAGCACAGAAGGAGAAGTACCATATAGTATGGAAGGTAGATGGGTTAATCTGACAGAAGTGGAAGAGTATAATAGAGCTACCACACAGAGACTGGGAGGAATAGGAAAATGATGATGAATATTGATGTCACAGTTAGATAGGAAAAGTAATTTCTGTTGGGTTGCTTCACCTTAGAGAGACTACAGACAACAATAATGAACATTTCAAAAATAGAGAAAATATCAAAAAAATTATCATCAGGAAATAACTGTTTGAAAATATAAATATGTCAACCCAATTTAGGTATTATATAACATATTTATGTATTAAAATATTACTTGATATCCCATTAACAGACATAATTCTTTTGCATTATTGTATCAGGTAATATTTAGAAGTAAGAAATATAAGCACTAGATGAGCCTCTCTGTCTAGCCAGATCTTGACCATCCATCACCAGGGATTGGCTGTATGAATCCATCTGATTTTCTCTCCCTCCCCATCAAGTCCTACATCCAGTGACTTGGCTCAGTCTGTCCACTCCTGCCTGCACCAGCCCAGACTCGAGGCTTCTTCCAGGATCCCCATTCGTTCCCACAATCCACAGGCCCTTTTCATAGCACACTGATTCCTACTCAGCCAACCCTGCACATCCTTCTCCTGGGTCTTACTGGATGAGTCGGCCTAGATTTTTATTCCATAAATCCTCCCCAAGCACTATCTGTATGTATACACATATTTTTTGACAAACTCCAGGATTACACCAAGATGGACATGCTGCATGTCAGCCCAGCTTATGTTCACCTGATTTCATTCTATCTAAGCCATATCCAACCTGTAGGCCTCATTTGGCCCACTGATCCTGTATCCTCACCCAACTCATTCTGTACATATCAGACACAAAACTAACAAAAGAAGACAATGTGCCCAGATTTCATTTTCAAAAGTATAAAAGGAAAGGAAGGAAGGAAGGAAGGAAGGAAGAAAGAAAGTCTATCAAGACAGTAACTCTACACAAAAATCCATGAGACCTTTAGAAATATGTTCAGCAATTAGAATGACCCAGATGAACCACAGGATATACACTTTAAAAGAGCAATTAAAATATTTATCTAATGATTCACGAATTATAAAGAAGGCACAAAGACACAACTGAGGAAACTTAGAGAGACTGCTGAGTGAGTGGCACCAAGACAACACAAGCATAAGGCTGAAGGACATGAGGAAGACAATTCTGAAGGGGAAAGTGGAATTCAAGGAACATGGAAGGAATCCAGGAACATGGAAGAGTACTCAAGCTGAAACAAAAATTAAACTAAAATACTCAATAACCCAACGAGAAAACTCAAGCGAACACCTTACAAGCCAAACGAAGCAAGCAGAAGATGGAACATCAGGACTTGAAGATAAAGTAACGGATCTAGTCAAAATAAGCAAAGGATGTGAAGTTTTTATTAAAAACACAGGAAAGGAACATACAGGAAATGTGGAACACCATGAAAAGATGAAACTTTAAAATTACGTAAATAGATGAAGGAGACTACCAGGCCAATAACACAGATCATATATTAAACAAGATCATAGTCAAAAACTTCTTATAACTATGAAAAGACATGTTCATATAGATACGAGATGTACACATCAAAGAGCTAGGTCCAGAATAGAAACTGCCTATGTCACATTCATTGTTAGAACACTAAGCATACAGAACAAATGAAAGAGTGTTGAAAACTGCAAAGGAAAAGAAAACCACAGTCATATAAGAAGAAAACCCATCAGAATAATAGCTGACTATTTTTCAGTTGCAACTTTGAAAGCCAGAAAACCCAGGAAAAATGAATACTACCTCCCAAAAGTCCATGACAGCCACATGAGATTATACCCAGCAAAACTATTTGTCATAAAGGAGAAACTTTCTAAGATATGAACAGTCTAATCATATTTTATCCAAAAGATAAAGTCTAAAGAAAATACAGGAAGTAATATTTCGGCTATCAAGAGGAATGAACGTAGCCAGGAGACTGTCAAATAATAGCAATGCTACCATCACTAAAACACAAAGTATCACTGAGAATATAACAACAGCAAAAGTCAATAATACAACAGCTGCGATCGTGAACTTCCAATAATAACTTTAAATATGAACAGCTTCAATTCTTCAATCAAAGAGACAGACTGGCTGAATGGGTCAAGAAACAAAATCCGTATTATCTGTTGCCTACAAGAATTGCACCTTATCATTACAGAGAGTAATCACCTTAGGGTGAAAGGATGGACAAACATACTCCAACCAAACTGGACCAACAAATAAGGAGGTGTTACTACCCTAATATATTAAAAAATAGACTTCAAACTAAAACTTACCAGAACATCCAAAGGAGGACATTACATCCTAACCAAATGAAATAATTAATCAGGAGATGTTTCTATCCGAAACATATATGTGCAGAATTCTGGTGTACCCAATTTCATTAAAAGTGAACTATGGGACTCAAAGTTACAGATTAACATCAACCAATTATTAGCAGGTGACTTCAATACCTCACTTTTCCCCAAAGACAGCTCAAAGGTCATCTGCACAAATATACCAAAAAAAAAAAATGGATAATTTTACACATTAATAAACATACTGACAGAGTGTTTCATCAAGACACCAAAGAATATGCATTCTCTTCACCAGCAGATGGGAGCTTCCCAAAACAGATCACATCCTGGGACACAAAACAAATCTTAACAGATTCAGAAAGATTAAACTAACTATGCACATTCCATCTGACCTCAATGCAACTTCAACTTTACAGCAGACAAATTTCTAGTAAATATATATACTCATGGAGATTAAATAACTCATTACTGAATGATTATTGTGTCAAAGAAGAAATCAAAAGAGAAATAAAAAAATTCCTAGAACTAAACAAAAATTAGAACTACATTCTAAGTATCCGTCTTTATATCCATAAATGAGTATAGTTCTCACCCCTCATCAAAGAAGCTTTTCTTTGCAACATAAGTAGACAATTACAGGAAACCACAACCAATCACAATGCAGGGAATACAAGGTCTTGTGATGCCCAGTCCCAGATGACACATCTACAGTACAAATCCTGCACCTAAGACTCAGCGATTTTGGAAAAGAGGGGACTGAAAGATTTCAGTAGCCAAAGGAACAGGATGTTTGCTGTGAAGTTTTATCGCTTAGAAATGCCCATAGATGCTACACCCATTAACTCTCATCAACATGGCTGCCCAAACAAGATCTGAACACAATGGTACCAATGGACATGCTTAACATGGGAAAAAAAAAAAAGCGCCTGAGGCCTCAATCCTAGACAAAGAATTACAAGCAAGTAATGCTGAGAGCAGGGGAAATAATCTCCCTTGGGGAAGATGCCCCAAGGAGCTTATTTATTTATAATCTCCCAATTAATTATTCAATACAAAGTGGCTATCCCTGAGATTATATACATTCAAGTCCCATTATACAGGCTCAGCACATAACAACACCAAAACAGAAAAATGTACAAATGTAGCTAAAGTCCTTAAGCATCAGACTGTGAGTGAACTCCATGGTGGATATTAAGAAGTCTGTGTGCACAATGGTCAGATTTAATTTGCAGAATGGAGGAGATAACAAAGAAGAGTGTAACTGTGAAAACACACTGGTCATCGCAGAGAGGAGTTAACTCTGCATGTGCCATGGCCCCTCCTCAAACAAGTGCAGCTCTTGGAGGAGATGGGGCAGCAACTTCAGTGGCCAGAGCCAAACCATACAGGCCACGGCTGGAATAGGGTCCTATATAGCTCTCTACAGAGACAGCATCCTATAGATAAAGCCTGTTTCCCAACAACCTGCTACCAAGCTTGACAAATCAGTGTGAAACATCCTGAGAACATTAAAGCATTATGAACTTTGATTATACCAAAACCTTGTGGGACAAAGTGAGCAAATCAGACTGTGAATTGAGATTAATTTTGTTAATGTGATCCTGGAACACCACACATGGTAGAAAATGTCAGTTATAAGCATAAATAGGTGTAATTTGTGCAAGGGTAAGATGACCTAAATACAGTCATTTTACCGCGGTTCCTCCTGGGACTCCAACCCAGAGCGGTGTGAGATGCTGACCTGCCCCATTTCCGTTGTGGACTCTTCTGTTTTAAGCTATCAAACGGCTAAATAAAACTCAAGCAAATGTCGATGTGGGACCATAAAGCAGAACCAAGGAGCTTATTTAATCGGAGCATTTAGGAACTTCAGTCTGAATGTCAAGGAGAGGTTGAGTCTGCAGAAGCTAGCAGAAGGTCAGCTTGGGCAGAGTCCTGAGAGAAGAGGAGGCAAAAGATCAGACTCCCTTCAGCACTGTGCACGTTTTTCCTTGCACCCTGATTTCAGAGGGAGCCCCACAAGACTGTGTTTAAGTACTAACACTACATTGATGTGGACAGACTCTTGCAGACACACAATGGCATTTGAAAAAGAGTTCGGCAGAAAACAAGCGCAAATTTGGTCCGCGGGGATATTTTAGCTTTAAGAACCAAGTTAAATGAGCCAAGTCCTCAGATTTAATGTTATTGTGTATAAATTGATCAAACGTCTTCTAATAAGAAATTTTAATTGGGTTTTTTTGGTCATGTTTTGGTTATCTCAAGTACAGAACTATGATTACAACTTCCACTAAGCAGGAAGAACTGTAGTGAGAATGGGCAGCCAAATGGAAATATTCAAACAGTAGCTGGACATAGCAGGGTCTGAAAAAAAATAGAGTGCATTCATTGCTCAACAGTGTAATCATTAATCCCTCTTCCAAAATTGAATACCAGGAAAGTTAGCACCTAGGCCCTGGGGGCTGGGATGACAGCCCAGCCACTTAAGTGCTCACCTTTGAAGAACGGGGCACCAATTCCCAGAGCCCCTGTCAAAATCAAGTAAATAAACAAGCCAGGTATGATTGGCAAATGCATGTAATCCCAGCACCACTGAGGCTAGCGAAATGGGGATCGCTGGGACTCACTGCCAGCCATCTCAGGGTAAACAGTTGAGTCCCCAGCCAGTGAGAGACCCCATCTCAAACAAACAAGCCAGAAAGGAAGATAGCTCCTGAGAAGTAACATCCCAGGCTAACCTCTGCACATATGTGCACACACCTGAATATGTACCTCCATAAGAGTGCTTGCAGATACACACACACACACACACACACACACACACACAATCTGACATACATAGGCTTGCAAACCAAGAGAGCAGAATCATGCCATTATTAGCTCATTCCATCAGATGTCTCTTGCTTGATGCTAGTACTTTGCTAGCAGAATTCTAGAGAGCAAGGTCTCTGAATGTCCTGGTTCCTTGACAACGTGCTCTATGTTCCAATAGTTCCAAGTGTAGCTTCCTCGAGACCTCCTTCTTCTTCACTATGCATATCAGCAAACTTCAGGCTCTCTGATAGTGCTTTACCTTTAATGCTCATTTTTATTCATTGAGCATCAGATGGAAGTGCACTGCGTTCCAGACACTGTATCAGGTGACAAAGACAAGTTTACCTAAAGAAATTCAACCATAAGTAATGCCAGTGTTGGGAGTCTTGCATAGTACACAACAGAAACTTGGGCAGCCTTCACTGAATGGGGAGCAATGGGCTCCATTAATGGAAGTACACTGTACTGAGCACCTGTTAATGTACCTAGGAATGTGTACTTGGCAATAGAGATGACTTTATATTTTATATAAACTTGAGAAAGCCAGAATTTATTTATGTGAATAATGGCACCAGGTCCTATACACACAATATCATTTTTAAAAGAAATCCTATGAGGGGAAGCAGTCAAAGAAAACTTAATGATGGGGCCAGACTTGAGGTGAGTTTTGAGATGACGGTGGCTTCAAGTGAAGGGTTTCTATGGTGTTGGAAGGGCCGCCATGGAAGTGCTGTCTGTCTGTCTTCCTAACATTGAGCTAGATACTGTAGCATGCAAGCCTGTGGCCAATAGCAGAAAAACCAATTTATTCATTTTATGAATTTTTTCTTAACAATTTAATGTAAGTCTTAGTTTTAGATGGTTGCAAAATTGAAGGTACCTCCCCCAGTCTGGATTTCTGGTGTTAAGAGTATCTATTGCTGTATGATGATGTATCTCATGTCTATTTTCAGTGGAATATAAGATTTGAAGACACTGAACTTGGCCGGGACGTTGGCTGGCCCCAGCTCTAAATCTGTTGGATGAGTCAATAAATCTTTTTCAAGGTTTTTCCCCTTAGAGGTGAAAGGGGAAGCATCCTTATTTGTCTTGGTCTGACCTGAAGCTCAACTTGGCAGTGATCCCACATTGTTCCAGGGACAGGTCCAGACAGTCCCGTGAATGTGGCTTTCTGTAGAAGGGGCAGGCACACCCTTTCATCCTCCTTGCATGTGGACTGACGCTCAGTTGAGTGAGGAGCCTGAAGGGTATCCACTGCCAACACAACTGGCAGCTCATCTCCAAGTCCTTAATTCCATCATCACAAGCTGACTTCCAAGGCAGTGCCCATTGTTCAGGGTTTCAGTTCTAACAGAGGAGAGTGACCCAGATGGCTGTGGTGGTTTCTGCTTCTCTGCAGTTTTGTAAGACAGGGAGTATGTTCCACTAAACTAAACAGTAGAAGAAAACAATGTCTCTGGTACTTGAACACTTTCTCTTGGGCCTGGGAACCTTGAGCTGATCTATGTTAGAAACAAGGAACTTCAAAACCCCTTTTCCCTATCTGCAAGCTGACATAAAATCTGTAATAATTCAGAAACAAAGAGTTTTAGAGCTGAGATGAACTTGATAAATTATATAACTCAACTGGAATAATTATGCACAAAGAGACAGGCAAGGGAAGCTAAAGACAAACTGGTTGGTAGGGCTCAGATCTGAAAACTCCTGTGGGCCGTACTGAAGAACTGCACCTTGTCACATGTGAAATGGGAAAGCTTAAAGGACAGGGTAATTGAATCGTGTCTGTGGTTTGGGAAGCCCCCACCAGCACAACTTTCAGGCACAGTTAATGAGTGAAAGGCACACAGAAAGAGTATTTCTAGATTAAGGCCCAAAATGAATGTTCTTTCTGGCCTTTGGACTTGTTTCTGAACTAAACCCAGAGGCAGTGAGCACTTAGGTCCTCCATGCCCCGCCCACATTTCCCCATCCCCTACCATTCTGCCTTCTGTCTTGAATGCCAGCAACATTGCTCTTTTTCTAAATTATGCTGCATTTCCAAAGTGACAGCATTTATCTCGACTTTATCTTGCAGAACCATTGTGTGAGCATTTTAGGGAACACAAAGGGCTTCTTGCTCAGCCAATACAATGTTGAGCCCCTGCAGTTCAGTTCTGAGATGCCACATATGCAAGAAAAATACAGACCAGCATAGGATACTGTTAAGCCTCTGCTCAACATCTGTGAAACACCCACTGGGCAAAGCTGGCAGAGAGATCATCAACGTAATTCACAAACTGGAAACAGACTAAATTCTAAGAAACTTGAATCTGGGATGAGATTTGAGAGCAATATTTGGAGAGATAAGAGTATTTTTAAAACTATAACATTTGCAAGTCTAAGTAGGCTTCTTGGTAGAAAATAAACCCAGAACAGAGAACCATTTACAAATAAGTTGCCTTGAAGGGAGCTAACAGCATCATACACTGTGGCAACACTGAGGCTATTTACCAAGATAATTCTTCTATATTAGGAATCGCACCCACCAAAGTGCACATTAAAACATATTCCTGCAACATATAGGATTTCCTTAGTCATTGCAAAACACTGCTCACCAATTGGTTTCGTTCATTTTCACCTCTCTCCACTTATTATAAATTTCATGGTATATTCCACAAGAACAGGAGCCCTAGCATTGTATTAGCTTTCTTGTTATCTTTAATTGAACATGTTATTCTTGGGATTGAGATGAGACGGGAAGAAAAAATTTGAGAACAGCATAAGAATTATGAAACAATACTTATGGAGAAAGTTAAAAGGAAGAATATTGAAAAGTTGGGGGCTCACTGTCATAAATGTTTTATCCATTGAGATTTGACCACTTCCCTCTATATCCAACTAGGACGCCATTATCAAGAACTCTGAGTAAGATAAGGTGTTTGAAGGATCTGATTGGGTTTTTCTGATTAAAAAAAGACACATATAATAAATAAATCACAGTGCTATTTGGTAAACAAAGCACAATTTCCAAATCTAGTCTCGCAGCAAAGGAGAATGTGGCATCCACACAGAGGTCTAACGGAGAAGTGCAACTGTCCAGGACAAAGGCCAATGGAGAGAGTGCTTGCAGTAGGAGAACTACACACACCACTGGGAAGTGGGAGAGGCTGATGGGTATTCATGGTGGTTCACAGAGTAAGTGGGGATCAGTCTGTAAAATCTATGAAAGTCCAATGCTACCCTTTAGTTGTAGATTATTTACAGAAATGTCATTAATGACACAAACACATCCCATATATATGCTAGGGAGTTTAAAAGGTCTAAAGCGTGGCACCTAAAGGAAAATCTGACTCCTGGACACTCGGTTCTTCCACTCTAAGGCAAAGCACAATCACAGTTATCAATTTCGTATGCAGCCTCCCAAGTGTTGCCAGTGCTTGTGTGTGTGTGTGTGTGTGTGTGTGTGATGTCAATTGCTTATCAAGATCTTTTAGCCATAGGGTATAGAGTAGATCCAAAAAACAGTAAAACTTAAAGCTAGGAGAAGGTCTGCTTAGAGGATTCAGTTCCTGTTTTCACTGCCCATAAAGTGGAGGGAACTTGGCAGAATTAAAAAAAAAAAAAAAAAAAAAAAACCCTAGATGCTAAATTGTGTGTGTCTGGTATTGACTGGCTCCCTGTAAATTAGTCAGAGAAGCTCTCATGGATGAAGCCCTCTTTCTTCAGCTTCTAACTGAGGGGGGTTAGATTGGGAAGGAACTAGAGAGATGATTACAGAGACCATGGCTTTAGAGTGCTCCATTTGAGGTCCAGGCAGATGTGTCCAGTGACACATGTGCGCTCACATCTCACTCAGCAGGGAGAATCTAACTAGAGCTCAAACTTGGAAAGTCACATGCTATACTGAAGTAATGACAGGTGCGTCTCGGGAAGCATCACCCAGGAAGAAGGCACACATGAGGAGGAGAAGCTCCTGGGGACCTCGGAGGACCATGACCTCAGAAAGAGAAAGGAAAGACTGATGAGGGTTAGGCAGAGTCAGCAGCAAAGCCAGAAGGCTGCAGGCACAAGGCGAGCCCTCGAAGCAGCCAGCGACATCACTAAACACAGCCTGTATCTACAAATGCCTTTCTCCCAAGGAGGAAATCACAATGCAAATTCCCAGTATCTTTAGAAAATGGTGACTAGAACTCCCTTAGCCAGGCTTTCTATGGCTGTGATGCACATGACACCAAAAGTGACTTGAGGTAGAAAGGGTGTATTTCAGCTTATAGAACATAGTCCATTGTGAAGAGAAGACAAGGTGGGAACTAGGAGACAGAAGCTGAAGCAGAGGCCATGGAGGAGTGCTGCTGATGGCTTGTTCTGGGATCACATTCAGCGATTATTCTTCTATCTGCCAGGACCACTTGCTCATGGGTGGTAATCCCCACAGTGGACTGCGTCCTCTCACATCAGTTATTAATGAAGAAAATGCCTCACAGACTTCCCTAGACCACAGTATTATGGAAGTATTTTCTCAACTGGGTTTCTCTCTTCCCAGATGAGACTCACTAACTTATGTCACGTTTACACAAACCTAAAGAGTATAAGGACTACAACCTTGATCCAGGGATCTGTGTATAGACATTTAATCCAAAAGATAACTACACAACTAAGGAAGATTGCAAAATCTTCCAGTAAGGATGGTGGAGAAGGCACTCAAAATATAAGTGGGTAGCATCAGCTTCAAGTCCACTCTGGATGTCAGCATAAAACAATATGTATACGATACATAGAGGAAAGGTGATGGGATTTGCATCCAACATGCCATGTGATGTCTTGCCTTAACGTCACTGAAGATCACTCTCTCACACGTTAGAAGCTGCCTAATATCCTTCAACATATTCCTTTCCCAAGTAAACAATGGATTATAATACTTGCAACTCAGATCCATAGAAAGCAATACCATAAAGTCAAAATAAACAAATATTTGAGGGAAAGAATAGTCAATAAAGTTAAGTACTGCCTAGAGGCCAAGCAAGATAGTGACTAACAGGTATCTGGTCTAAGAATACAGAAGTTACTGTGGACTCTGTGAGAGTGGTTTCTGGAGGGGGCTGGGGGGATTGGAAAATCTAGATAAAGGAAAAAAGATGTGAAAATTTCTGGTTTATTTGGAGACTCAGTTCCATTATTTGATTTTTTTCTGGAAACTGTCTTATGAGAGGATGTTTTTGCTGAAGAAGGCACGTGGGAGGATTTTTGCTGAGAACAGACGTGATGTTTTTCTGGAGCTGCCTGGGAAAAGCACATATGATGTTTTGCTGGAGCAGATGCTGGGAAGAACATGTGATGTTTGGAAAGGGTATAAATACAACCCAATAGACAGAGGACAACACTGTGTAGTATTGGTTCTCCTTGCCACTCTTTACTGATCATCATTTGTTATGACTTTGTAGAGAGAAATGTACCAAAGGAATTCTGGTGGTGTTCCCGAGCCTTCTTGCCACTTCATCAGACTCTGGCCAATTGGCAGAGCTTCTCGGATTCGTCTCAATCGAACTGCCATTGCTGATTCATGAATGGTGTTTGCATGTGGATCCAGTTATTGCTGCTGGTTTGTGTGAACTGAACTATTAATATCTTGACAACGCAAATTGCATTCACACCAAAGCACTACTTCTAAACAAGCCCACATCTTCCTTTGCCCTATTAACCTTTCCGTTCCACTACCTCTGGTGGGTGGTGGGCTAGACGGGAGGTTAAAGCATTTAAGTACACTTATTAAATTATGTTTTGAAAAACATAAGCCTATAGGAGAATGTCAAATTTGAAGAAATAGAGATAGTAGGAATAGATTACCAATTGAAGAAATGTAGTCAAGAAGGGGAAGAAAATTAATGTCATATAAGTCAGAAGGGCTGTGGAGTAAAGAGAGATCCAAGCACACCGTGATGCAGGTGGGAAGGACAAACAGAGAAAAGCAGAAAGCTGAGATTGAGAGTCAGCGATTGTATGTTTGTACCAAATTTCCTCTGAAGACAGAAAGAGATGATGTGTGGTTTTCAGATGGGTCTGTCACTCGTGAAAGAAGGAAGAAAGGGCAGGGGTGAGTACTCAGATGGCTGAAATAGATACAGTAGATGGAGGACCTTATTGTCTATCCAGAGAGTAAGAAGGGATGGCCCCTGGAGATGGGGAGGGTGTGGAACACTGGATGTGGAAAAGGAAGTAAACTGAGCTGGAATTTGTAGTGCCATTACGGAGCTTAGGCAGAACCAGTCAGGGTTTGTATCACAGCCAGGGTGTGTATCACAGCCAAAGTGCGTATCAGTGTGTGAATGGCAACTGAGATCTTCAAGACTTTCTTGTTGTTGATGTTGTTTCTGAATTCTGTATTCATTAAGCTTTAACCCTACCGCAAACTTGTGTCCTAGAGGACGCAGACAGTTTCCTGCTTTCGCAGCCAAGGAATACAGGCTGTGTTACAAGTTCCTCAAAGGTCACTTGCAAGTAAGTGATGATAAAGGTGAAGTGGGATCAATCATGATGATCCATGGTTCCTCTACAATGAAGTCTGTTCTTCAAGTTCAATCCAGTAATTTCTGGAAGAACACCAAGGTATGCCCCGTTTGTTCCTTTCTCTGGCTGTTCTCTGTCCAGTTGAAACTGGATTCACGTTGCCAGGCTGGCAGGAAGTCTTTGTCCCACATTAGTCATTTCCCTGACCTCTCTGCCATGCACTTCCTGTATATGCTTCTTTATGGCTGGTTAGTTGTTTTCCTGACTGGATCCAACTTGCTTCAAATTAAGGAAGAGCTGGGCTCGTTTGAAACAATACCTTGTTGTTTGTGCTGAACTTTTGGATCCATCAAGTGCAAGATCATTCTTTCCAAGAAGGTATATCTTTATCTTTAAATATTGAAACCAATTTAACAATTATATATTTGTTTGCCAGATGACAAGGATTTCAGTCCTTATAACATTGAAATTGCTGCATACTGGGAGTCACTAAACTGATCAGAGCCTTTCAGGAACAATATGGAGACACTCCAATTCCCACCAGCTCATGTAGACATAAATCACTGACTGAGCAGCACCGCTAAATTTGGCAATTTTAATCAACTTTTAATGTCATCTGGGAATGATGATTGCCCAACAAATCAGTACACATAGGTAGCAATAGAATTGTAGTCCCTCTTCACCACACTTCTGTCCGAGGTATGAAGACAAAGTTTAATTTAAACACATAGTTTCTTTCAAGCCTGTTCTCCATAGGAAAGAGCAATTACTTGGAGTGCAGTTAATACAGAATTAAGATGGTTTGTATTTAAAGGAAAAACAAATAGTTCCTTATGTATTATTAAAACCCAGAGGTCTATTTTTATATCATGCCGATGAATGATGAATAAGGGATAAAATTTAGACTTAGCATGCCTACGTCTGCTCAGCAGTACTTTGTGCTCACTAAAGGCAGCACTTGTCTCCCAACTGTCCCTCTATCAAAACACAAAGGACTCTTCCTGTGGAATACATATTGGCCTAATCAACCTAGTGCTCTCTTTGTCACACAGATCAAATCTGTTGTTCTGAAGCTTTCATTTTGTTTATATCTGCTTCCTGCAATCCAGTCCTTGTTGCTCACAACTTGTTCTTAGTTCTGTTTATTGCATAAACACAGAACTCAACATGGACTCTAATGTGACACACCAACCCTCTTGTCCCATGTCGCCTCTCTGTGTGACCTGTTCTCATTTTCAGCTTCATTATTCTGTCACTGGCCATGACCAAGCACCGACCGTCATTGCCAACCCGTTTTTATTAACGGATGCCCTGGAGAATATAATGATCGTACTATATGTTAGATTTGATTCTTTTTGAAAACTCATGAATAAAGAGAGGGAGAGAATTGTAAAGGGAATATTAATAGTTCACTTCGAGCAACCAATTGTTAATTAGCCTCAAGCATATTTAACAAATGTACGTAGGACATGTGACTTGGTTTCTTTCAAGGGAAGATGAAGCTGGCATTTATAATTTAATCTCTCTGCATACCTGATCTTCAGCTTAATAGCACTGCAAAAAGACTTTTCCTATAAGTTAATTTTTGAAATTATTAGTCATATGTTCTGCACATGTCACTTCAAATGGATTCTATTCTGGGAAAGGGCTTTTTCTCCTTTAGAAATTTACATTTCTATAATGAATGACTCTTTCTATAATACACCTGCAACTGATTTGTGCAGAATGAATTGATAAATTCCAGCCAGGACTTTTCTCTCTGAGTTTAGTAAACAAAATATGCATAGGTAATTATCCCAAGTTTTTAACCTATTTCTTTATACATGCACACACATATGCAAAAATGAATCCCTGAGGTTACATTTAAAGATTATTCATAGAATTTGCAAAAATGAACAAATTATATATGCTCTATACTCAAGGACAAATTAGAATATAATTTGGACCAAAAGGGAGTTTGACACAGTAATTTGGCCATAGAAGCCATCTGTAATAAATTAGTTACTGAAATAGCTAAAGATCTTAGTGGAGATAGTTTCAAGTATGAGATGATTTTACCATCTAAACTCTAAAAAGAATATTTTCCCAACTTCTCATTAGTGATAAAACATTTTAATTCCCAAAATAAAATGTTGCATAATATCACTCACATTGGAATCAATAAATATCTGTGAAAGTATAAATTCAATGATAAGCTGTTACCAAGAATTTATCTTACTGGAAGACATTTTTCTAAAATTAGTTGTGATTAATGTCTTCCCTAAAAAGCTTGGGAAACAAATGCCTCCTCATAAACAAAAAGATAAACAGAATGAGACTCGGATATGCCAAGTGCCCTATACAAGCTCACTCAGTAACTAGCTAGAGTAAGAGCAAGTCTTGACCAACTTCATCAGAATTACAACCATTTGTCACAGACAGAGAGATGTTAATTTTATTTGCATAAACATATTATGTGCATTTGCCTACTAAATACTCAAATTTCTTCTGATATATTCCTCTGCTATGAAGACAAGTGAAATTATGAAATTTGCAAATAAAATGGGTGGGAATAAAAAGAATCACAGAGAGGGAGGAAGCTTAGAACCAGAGAGACCAACACCACATGCTCTCTCTATTGGTGATCAAGTTCAAATCTCCTGTTTCGTGGTTTTTTATTTTTCCCATCATTACACTGTGATTTTTCCCATCACAGAGCATTCAAAGTAGCTCCAAGAGCCCCTGTAGCACTTATGCGCTGATAGATAAGCCATCCTTCACCCTTACATAGAACCAAAATCCCCCAAGGAAGTCAAATAGTGGAAGCGGGCACTTGGAGTGGGAATCAGAATCAAATAAAGCCATTTTCATCTTCTCTACACAGTTTAAACCAATGACTCTCGACGGATGGAACTTTGGCCCTCAGAGGAAATATGTAAAGTCCTGAGACATTTCTGGATATCACAGATTTCACAAAGGGGGATAAAGACTGCCACAGGAGCTACTGACTACTGGGGGCTGGAGACTGGACTTGCTGCTAAACACCCTACAATCACAGAGCAAGCCCACCATGAAGAATTTCCAGACCAAAATGTCAACAGTTCAAGCGAAAGACCTGCTTTAAACTGTAACCACTCTGTTATATAAGTTGAGTAATCCATCTTCTTAGGCAGAGCAAATTAAGGATTCAAAAACAATGATTTTTTTTTTTCACAACCCATCCTTAGAAGGATCTAGATGCAGAACATAGCCAGAATAGCCTCTTTTCTAACTTTAATCTGCATAAGGATCATTTGGGAAACCTGAAAACATGCCAAGACTCACAGCTAACCTATTTCAGAAGAACAGGGGTTGGGTCCAGGAAAATGCCTGTTTCTAACCTGAACAGTGATTCCCGTGCCGCTTGAGCCTCACTCTTAAGAAACAAGGTAAGAAATCAAACTGCACGTTGCTGCTAACGGATATAAACAGTGTGAACACTAAAATTCCTCTCTAGTTTAGTGTATGGCAGGAAAGCCAGTATTTACTAAGATAACAAATTAATGTATTATCCGATGCTTTAAAACAACGTTCTCCGTTCCCTGTTTTTGTTTTTGTGTCCATGGGGTAGGAACCATCTGGAGATCTCGTTACTATGCAGATTCTGACTCGGGAGTCATCTGGAAAGTACAGCATCCACATTTCTAACGAGCCTCTGGATGATGCCTTACATTGCTGTCCTTGTGCCCTGTGTTGACCACCTAGTATCGATTTTTTGTTGTTTTTGTTTTTTAAGCAAAACTGGCAAGAATATAAAGACAGGAATATATATTTTTTAATGTGGTACAAAACCATCTATTACAGTTCTTATTTCTAACAGCAGCTGGGAAATGAGTGTATGATTTAAATGTTAACTCTGATGAAAAGTTGTTTCTATGAAACAGAAGTCTAGCAGGTTTCTCATCATGACTTTATGACTAACACGCTTGCCTAAACATGAGAGCTTCCTGATAAAAGACTACATTTCCCAGCTTCCCTTTTGGACTACAGAAGTTATTTCCACCCTTATAAGGGGCTGCATCCTATCTTTCTTTATAGGCATGTTAGCTATCCTCAAATGTTGGTAACATAGATGCTCCCTTGCTATGAATAAAGATGGTCCATGCCTCTTCTTTCTTGCTTCCTCTGTCTCTCTATAGCTGCCATTTAATATTCTAACATGTAACGCATAATGTGGTCTCAGGTACTTAGAATGAATGGGTACTAAACAAAATTTCTTTACATTAAGCCTGAGATAAGTTATTCATAAAGCAAATTCCCAAGGTGCTTGTAGACCCACCATGGAGTGAACAAAGTACTCTATATAACAGCTAATCACTATTGATAACTGAAGTCCTCATTTCCTCTTCTTGGAGCATCTGAGCAATCGTGAATCCAATAAGTTCCAACCTGCATATTTAGTGAGCAGTGCATGTGTATGGGTGGATATTGCCTACCTGGAGGGTCACATGCTATGGCACACTGGCTCAAAGGATATTTGATTAATGCTTCTTCTATAGGCTTTGAGAACCCAGACACAAGAAAAAAATTCAGAAAATCTTTCTTTTCACAAAGTTTGATTTTTAAGGTGTAAGTATCTATTTCATATTAGAGAAGAGAAACAAGTTTTAAACTTAAAAATACAAATAAAAACTCCTGTCTCTCTTCAGATATTAATGTTTAATAAATATAAAGTCTTTATACATGAATGGAAATTGCTTTTGAGGCAGTGAAACCTGTGTGTGACAGGAAGTAAACGATGAGTAAGTCAAGAACAGCTGCGGGGAAGTTCACGGTTAGTAATTCGGTAGAAATTTTCAAAACTTTCACACTGAACTCAAGTTCCTGGGAAGAAGACAGCCTATGTTAAAGGTTCTACAAGGCTGACTTGGAATAATATAGAACCAGGCCACATGGGCTAGCTTATTCACCTAACGTCCGTTTATTGCCCACGTTTGTGTATGAACTCATCCTTTTGATGAGATGAGGATTCATGGAATGTATTGACTTATCAGACCTCTTAGTTTCCTCCCTCATATGGTCAGGCCTCTACCAATCTGATCAAGATTGTGGTGGTTTAAATGAAAACAATCCCCATAGGCTCGTAGGGAGTGGCACTATTAGGTGTGGCTTTGTAGGGGAAAGAAGTGTGTCACTGGGAGTCAGCTTTGAGGTCTCAGATGGTCATGCTATGCCAAGTGTGTCAATCTCTTCCTGCTGCTTATCAGTCTGGATGGAGAACTCTTGGATACTTCCCCAACACCATGTCTGCCTATGTGCTGTCCTGCTTCCTGTCATGAGGACGATGACTAAACCTCTGAACTATAAGCCACTCCAGTTAAGGATTTCTTCATAAGTGTTGCCATGATCATGGTGTCTCATCACAGTGATGGCAACCCCTAAGAGATGCCTCTACTATCTGTCTGCTTGGCTCAGGATGTTGGTTTTCTCCTGTTCTTAGGGAGATGAGTCTAAGACAGGCTCTTTGGGTTCTCTGGTTTTGGAGTCAGATTACAACTGCAGCTCTTCTTTGCCTGGAGCTTACCAACTGCAAACCCTGGGACTTGTCCACTTCAGCAGCCCCACGAGATAATTCCTTACAATAAATCACACTGCTTCTTTTATCTGCAAGATCTCGACTGTTCAGCATTTTTGAACTTTTTTTTTTTTAAAAAAGAAATGTTATCCTAACATACCACAAAGAGTGCATCATTAGCCATAGCTTTGAAAGCGACCATATCTGTTAGGCTTCCCTAATTAATCCCATAGGGCTTAGTTCTCTGGGCCATTCATCCCGGCTGTATTAGGAGGCTTCTCATTAGTTCCAGTAAGGGCTCTTGGGCTTCATTTACAATCAGAGATTTCTACTCATTCCATATTTTCCTTCCTGTCCTGTAAAGAAACTCTTCAGGGCCCTCCCTCTGTTTATTCTTAGAGGAATCAACTCAGATGCCTCAACGTTCCATATCTAATGATATGCTGATGTTGCCTGAGTTAGGAATTCATGAAGAGAGTCAGCTGTGAGATGACAAGCAACTGTAAACAAAGGGGAGGCAGGGGGAGGAAGGGAGGAAAGAGGGAGGAAGGGAGTGGAGGGGAAATAAGGGAGGGAGGAGGAAGGAAAGGGGAGGGAAAGGAGGTAAGACAGGAGAAAGGGGGGACAAGGAAAGGAGGGAGGAAAAGGAAGGAAGGAAAGAAGCAATGAATTGAGAGAAAGTAAAAATAGAAGAGGAAAAAGGGAATTCATGTGGACCTAACTCACCGTATTTCTAATTCCAAGGACCTATTTTACTGTAGGACTGCAAATTTATTCTTTCCTTAAGATTAAAAAAAAAAAAAAAACCATAGCTGCATTAAGAAGATTTTTTTTATAAAGAAAAATACATAGGATTCTTGTTTGTGAAAAAAACTGAATTAGGTAAGGTTCCTAACAAGTAAATTAAAAGTGGCAAAAGGAAAGAAGAAAGGAAGGAAGGAAGGCAGACCAGCAGAGTTTAAGGAAGAGGGCAGGTTGCATGAATTTGGACCCTGAATTAACTAGTTGCTGTCTGAGCAAATGATCTTGGGCAAGTCATTTAGATTTCCAAGCTCTTCAGTTCTCTCAGCTGTAGGAGACACTGTAATAGGAAAGGGCAGGGATGATGTCTGGAGAGGGATAAAGGATCTTAAGAGCCAGAAGCGGTGGCAGGGAAGCAGGACGGCTGGACTTGATGGGGAGGCTGCACACAGTCTCTTTGTGGCTGTTACAGTATGCACAGGGTCTGTGAAAGACCAAGCTGGAAAAAAATCTCAGTGTGGAGAGGGGAGGTGAGCCAAAAAAAATCCACCCCAGCTGGAGAGTTACTAGCCACTAGGACAGGGAGGTAAGTCAATTTTCTTTGAAGCACGTGGGCCTTGGTGAACAGACCACAAAGATGCAGTGCGAGGCCACACACCCAACAGTACCTGGGTGGCACAAATTGGCCTTGATGGTTTAAAACAGTGTTTTATTATTTTTTATTATATAATAGTTGTTATTATTACCTACTGTAACAGATGCTGACTTTTACACATATACACTAAAACACACACACACACACACACACACAACAAATCAAACAGACATTAGAATGATAAAGACTGAACCCAACAAGTCCGGAAAACAATTCTACCAAAAAAGAGTTATGTGCTTTAGGTTTCAGACTATACCAAACTCTTACAAACACGCAGAGACACACACGTGCACACACACTTAAAGACACATCTGACTAGTTTTTATAATTACACATGACGTGCAGTTCTTTACATGATTCACTTCTGTAAGACAGTCTCTCTTCTCAGTGCATCATCAAGGGCTTGGAGAGCAAACCCCTGGTGGCCGTGAGAAGCGTAGTCAGGGAATGGCTACTTCCACATGATTGACATGGACAGATGTGACTGTGTGTGACATCCAGGATCTACAGCACTGAAGAGAAATTTACTGGCTGAGTTCTGGGGTCCCTGATGAAGAGTGACAACATGACCCTCACAGGTGAGGAGAGACGATTGTGTCGACACATCAAGAGGCCCAGGCATTTCCAATTAAGAATGAAAACTGACACGGAGCAGGGGACCGTTCTGAAAATACAATCTCCAATTAAACTCTGGACAATGTTCAGGCATCATATATGAACTGAAAAGAAATGAAATGTAAACACTTAAAACTGTAGTAAGAACTCACAGGAGGCAGGCAACAGGAAATGGGTAGGGAAAGATACATAATTTCAAAGGGGGAAATCAGGTGAATATAGAGTTCACAAGAGATGGAAAAGCCAGCGTATTTTCAGATATTAGTTCTTTTATATCTAAACGCTGGGCAAGCTGTAAGGTCATAAAAATCCTACGTTTACTCAACTGGCAGTGTGTCTCTGTTGTTTGTCAACTTGACATAAGCACAGTTTTCAGCGGAAAGGAACCTCGACTCAGAAAATACCTCTATCATGCTGAAACATAGGCAAGTCTGTGGGCCATTTTCTTAATTAGTGATTGGGGTGGGCAGGATCAGCATGCTGGAGGCAGGGCTACTCTTGGGCCAGCGGTCCAGAGCTGTATAAGGAAACAGTCAGAGCAAGCCGTGGAGAGCAAGCTGGAAGCAGAGCTCCTCCCACCGTGTCTGCCTCAGTTCTTGACTCCAGGTCACTGCCTTGGCCTTTCTCAATGGACAGTGACCAGGGCATGGAAGCCACATAAATCCTTCTCTCTGCAAGATGCTTTTGGTCGTGGTGCTTTATTACAGCAATAGAAAGCCTAACTAGTATCCTGTAAGATTTAATTAAAAACCAAGAAGGGACGTAACTTAAAAGGACAAAAGCAAAGTCCTTGAGGTCTCCTCTCCCCTCTCCTTCTTCTTGGGACCCATGTCTTCTGTGACATGCTCTTTGGAGCTGCAAACTGGCTCTACTGTCACCTCTGTAACCAAATCGGGGACGCTCATGTTCCCAGTGTCATCTATCAGTTTTATTGCCAAGGACGCCTTTCGGTCCTTCTGGACTTTTCTTGATCTCCCGGAAGTAGATGTACCTGCCAGAAGTTGACATCTGAAAAATCCATTCTCTAAACTTACATGCTAGCAGTTCTAGAGGGTGGGGTCCTTGAGGAGGCACAGGAGTTTCAGTAAAGAGGGGAATGGAGTGAGCGTATATGCTCGGAATCAGCATGTGGCATCCTTGGTCATATCATGAGGCAGGAGGGAGACTTTTACCAGATGTGAGCAGGTGTTGGTGCCCTGCTCTAGGTACTTCACAGATCCCCGGAAGGACAAGGCAACACAACTTCTTCTATAATGACACCTTTTATTGTTTGTAAAGTAACTGGTCTCGGGTATTCTGCTGTAGCCACAGAAAATATTCTAAGGAACATTCAGCATTTACTTGGAATCCACTCTTCTCTGGGGTTCTAGGGTGCTGCCTTCTCCTCTCTTCCCTCCAACATTTTATGTATCACACCACTTTCGTTAATTTTTGTTTTTCAAAAAAATGCTCAAATATTCCTCAAAAGTCTCTAAGTAATTCTATCTGTTCAAGGGTCATTTACAAACTTAAGAATTTCGTTGCATATCCAACTGTAACTGGACGCCACATCCACTCATATTTAAACAAATACACCATAAGCAGAACTAACCCAAGACTTTTCCCAGCCTCTCCCTTAAGTGAGCCTCATCAACATTCGGCTACTTTTGACTCAAAACCAGAGGATCAACTTCCACGCCTTCTTCCTTGTCCACTATCACCAGTCAATCCTCAGAACCTGGTAGTTTTACCTCTAAAGTGTCTCCAGCTCTCCGTTGCCATTTAATTTCCACCAGTTCCCAGCTGTCTTCTCCACCTCAGCCTTGCAGCTGAAGTGATTTCCTTAAAACAGGCGACCAAGACCTTCGTGCCTCAACGACACTCTGTTATGGTTTGAATATGAAATGTCTCTCATAGGTTCAAGTGCTGGAACATTTTGTGAAGGTACCCAAGTACTGTGGGGTGCTCCCTCTAGACTTCAGATTAGGCACAGGCCACACACCAAATAGTGATTTCCAAGGGCAGACTAAACACAAAGGGACCCTTTATTAGGCAAGGGAAAGAGAAAAGGTGGCTGAATCTGAAGCAGGCAGAAACAGCAGCAAACGGCTTCGCCGAGTGTTAATTTTAAGAGGGAAAATGTGTCAGAATGAGCTAGGATGGGTTGGGAAGTTAATTAGGACAGTCAAAATAATGAAATTTGATTGCTGGACCTTGATATTTTGATAGCTGGACCTTGGTGATTAGCCTCAGGAATGAGTCAGGCAATACAAAGTTGCCAAATAAGGGAATAGACCTTGGTGGTTAGCTTTAGAAATGTAACCTCAAGGTTTTGCAAGGGAGAGGGAAAGGGGAGGGATGAAAGCCCGCCAGTGCCATGTTTGCCATGGCCAGGCCTGTGTTTGCCATGCTCAGGCCTGCCAGAGCCCTTGACTTTGTCTCCAGAGGACATCCCTGTTCGGGGAGGTTGTGTAACCTCTGGGATGGGGATTCTAGATGCATGAAGCAGGTCACCTGTAGAGAGAAGCTTAAGGTTCATACACTGCTTCCTGTGCTGTCTCTGCTTCCTGACTGTCTACACCATGTAGCAGCTGCTCCAGACTCCTGCTGGTCAACACTGAACCCCCACCCCCACCCCCACCCCTGCTTTCCCTCAGGCCTGCTCTATGTGGAGGACTGGTGGAGGACTGGAGGAGGACTGTAAAAACCATTCTCTCTCTTTAAGGTGCTGCTGCCAGGTGTTGTATCACAGTGACCAGATAAGAAGATGCATCAGGCAGCCTTTGACATCCAACGCTCCGCATCTCATCCTGCCTCTCATACACGTGGCTTCCTCTTCTCTCTGTCTCACTTGGGCTGCCCTTTAATCTCCTAAAGTGCTTCTTTCTCCTCAAGAAGCCTGGCTCTTCCACACAGGAGAATCATTCTATCCCATCTAAGGCTAGCTGGCCTCACTCGCCCTTCACGTTTCAGAATTAAACTCTGCACAAGATTTTCTGAATCCCAGTATTTCCTAGATTAGGCTCCTAGGTAGTCTATTTATCGTTCAAGGTACTTGTCACATGTTGGTAAAATGTTATTTAATAATGGATTTGTTGTCTTCTTTGCCTGAGATAGTATCAGCCATGTGAATCTCCACATATGGCATCACATTTAGCACTAACCTTGTACAAGAGAGGCATTCAATAACTGTAGGTACGGTGAATAAATCAACTTTAACATTTACTGATGCTGTAGTAGCGCTGAACAGGCACACTACAGTCAAAATCAATAACCACAATTATAGCTGTAGCATTAAAACAACCTCACAGATTTAGGAAATAAAATTTATGTCACTAACAAACTATCATTCTCTTACTTTTAATGTAGAAATCTATTTTGTCTTTTACAGGGGCAAGGCTCTAGCAAACCAGAGGCTGATAAGCATCATGCAATGCCGCATCAACATTTAAAATATGTATTGTGTCTAAAAAAGTCAAAGCAATCAACAGTTAGCAATAATGCTAGAATAAAAACAGAAGGCAGATTTAATAAGAGTATTGCCAAGGTGGGCTGGCAAGATGGTTCAGTCAGTAAAGGTATTTATCAGGACCCACAAGGTAAAAGCAGAAAACCAACACATACAAACCGTTCTCTAACCTCACATATGCACTGGAACATATGTGTATATAAGCATGTGACACACACTCACACACACTCACACACTCACACACACACACACACACACACACACACAAAGTGGCCAAATAATGGAATAGACCTTGGTGGTTAGCTTTGGAAATGTAATCTCAAGGAATCAAAAAATGTATATCATATATCATATATATATATATGATAGATAGATTGATAGATAGATGAAGGGATGCATGGATGGATGGATAGATAGGTAGATGGATAGATACATAGTTAAAATATAGTTTTTAAAGCAGAGAATATGTCTCAAAAGGCTGAGGATGTAGCTTTGTTGGCAGAGGGCTTGCTTAAAGTGGACGAGGTCATGGTTTTGATTTCCAGTACTGTATAAACCAGATGTGGTATCACAAGACTACACTTGTGATATCAGAGCTTTGGTTGGGAGTGGCATATAGTACCAGAAGCTCAGGGTCATCCTTGGCTATATAGGGACTTTAAGGCCAGACTGGAGATACATGAGACCATGCCTCAAAATAGCATCAAAAGACTCCTTCCCTCACTGGACTAATACCGTGTGAATAGCCAGAACTACAAAAGACTTAGATGCCCGCATGTATAAAAATTTCAAGGTTCCTACAACATCCTTCCATCGTTTTCTCAAGTTCGAGAGATACATCTTCAAACAGCCAAGAACAAGGTTAGGAAACATCTCAACATGATGCATTCAAGATGGGAACATCTACATGTGGATACAAACTTGCAGGGGAACAAAATTAAAAACAATTTAAGCAAAGAATGTTTTCAAATCTCTAGCTTCTTAGAATGTTGCCCATCTCTATAAATGACAACAGTATCTACGTGTTGCTTAACTTCCCAATTCTGACTCCCCTGGAGCGCTCTGTCAGACATACACCATTATAAACCATCTGCATGGCTCCTGCTCTGAAAATACACTGTGAATGTGCTCACCCTTGTCACCACCTCTGTCACTGTTCTGACTGAGGCCGGGGCATCTTTGCTGAAGCTTCTACAGTAGCCTTTCCCTACTGTAGTAGTAGTAGTGTAGTAGTCTCTCCGTGAATGTACAGCTCCTCTCCCACACTGCCAGCAGTTCATTACTGGTCCCATGTAAGTACAAGAATATCTAAGTGAAACCATGGCCTGACGTCCTTACAAACCACTGACATGTGCTGGCCCTACTAATTCTCCAACCAAAGCCCCTACTTTGCTCTTACCGTTACATCATTCTTCTCTGTCTCTGGAGCATTCCAAGTTTGCTTCTACCTGGGACTTTTCCACACTTTGTTCCCTCTAGTTGGAATGCACTGTCCCAAGTCTTTCTACGTCTTTTCCTTATCGTCCAGAGACCCGAGGGACAGCCACTTCAAAGGCTGAGCGTCCCACCTCCATGAATCCCCTGTCACTTCCAGCCCACCATCTGTTTCACTTCCTTCCCGTGGTGATTTTCTACCACTTCGCAATTATCCTCTCCATGGTTACCAGCTTACTCTGTTCTCCTCCTCCTGGAGTGTAAAGTTTCTGAGCATGCAAGTTTAATCATTTTGCTCACCATTTACTGCCCAGTGCATAGAAAAGTGCTTGCTAGATACTGAATGCTCACTGAGTATTTATTACGTAAGTGCATACAGTTAACAAAAAAAATCAGCTGAAGAAATGATCAGGAGATCTAGGTTCAAAAGGACATATACTCGTGTTTGCATCATCGGTTACATATGTTTGTATCGCTGGTTACGTGTGCATGTTAACAATGCCAGCAGAACTTGTTACATATAAGGGTACTTAATATGATGATGAAAATAGATAATTTTGCTAAGAAAACTCACCTCTATGTTCAGTAAGAAAAAAAATCACAAAGTAAAATCCATCCTAACTTAAGATCTGTTAAAAATAACTTTAAATAAATTTGCATTATTAATGGGGTAGAAAGCCATGAATCCTTCCTTTTGCATAAATGGAAGGGTTCCTTCAGGGATGTATAAGAAGCACTGAAAGAAATACTTGATCCAAAGGCAGCTTTAAAAAATGAATACCAATTCTCATACAGAGAAAATCTACCTAATTCCAAGGGAAACAGCCAGTTCTCAAAGGAATGAACAGAGGCTGTTGTTGCCACACTCTCTACCTCTGACCTGTGGTGTGAGCTTGATCGCTTCAGGAGTAAAATGGAACCTCTAAGTCCCCCAAGTGCCCAATGCCCTCAGATCAGGGTTCTCCTTTGGCCATACATTAATCCATTGATGGTTTAGGTTTACATAGGAGCCCCTCAGAAGGCTAAATTCCAGTAACACAGGGTCTTTGCCAGTCTACAGGAGCACAGCTAGAGCCAAATAAACTACATGGCCTACTCATTGTATTTGCATCATCTCTATGAGATAACAAACTACCTTGAATATTAGGGTTTTTTTTTTTTTTTTTCAAATAAGCAAGAAATGATGTTTTCTATTGTGTCTATTTGCTAAGTAAAATAGAGAAGGCAAATGACCACTGAGGTTACAAACAGCAGCAAAGGAAAATAGCAGTAGATACTTCATCTTCCTGGTCATTGGCCACCTTTGTTACACAGCGGTGTCTAGAAAAGTCCAACTGTGATTCGGACTACAGGCCATGGCGATCATGTCAATATGCGAGTTACCTGAATATCTAATTATGAAAAGGAGAAGGCAATTTCACAGTGGAGACATTGTTCTAATCCGAGGAACAGCCACATTAGCTTATTAGCAGATAGCTAAAAAAGTCTAATTTGAAAGATAATTATTTTTAGCTGATTAATATGCTTCAGATTAAACTCACTGCTTTTAATGGGCCCATCAACTTGACAACCTGGGAAATTAATAAATTTTACACGCAGTAGTCCCAGCAGATTTATACAGCCACCAAGCTACACACGAGTATAAGGGTTACCTTCGCAGTAGGCGTTGTCCTCCCGGAGAGCCCGGAAGCCGTCCCGGCAGCTGCACACAGCTCTGTCGTTCAGGTTCCTGCAAACGGAGTTCTCCATGCAGGTATGCTTCTCAGAACAGAAGTCATAACCTGGAAGGAGAACATGTTAGGATAAATAAGACTGTGACAGGACAAGCTGTTCCATAGTGTCCTTTGTTTATTTTTCTTTCTTTTTTTTTTTTTATTGAAAAACCTTTTTTCATACAATATATTCTGATCATGGTTCCCTGCAACGCCCCCCCCCCCAATTCCTCCCAGATCTTCCCACCTTCCCATCTATCTCTCCCTCTCTCTTTAGAAAATAAATGACAGGCAAAGAAAAAACAAACACACCAGAATTTAAAGAAGGAAGGGAAGGGAAGGGGGGAGGGGAGGGAAGGGAAGAAGAGAGAGAGGAAGGAGGAGGAGGGGAGGAGGAAGAGGAAGAGGAGAAGAAGGAAAGAAGGAAGGAAGGAAGGAAGGAAGGAAGGAAGGAAGGAAGGAAGGAAGGAAGGAAGGAAGGAAGGAAGGAAGGAAGGAAAGAAGTTAGTTCTAGGCAGTGAGGCAGAGGCAGAGAGGCAGAGAAGTAGAGGCAGAGGAAGAGGCAGGGGAATCTCTGAGTTTGAAGCCAGCCTGCTCTACAGAGTGAGTTCCTGGAGAGCCAGGGCTACACAATATTACCCCAAAAAACTCTGCCTCAAATAAACAAAAGAAAAACAAAAAAGAGTAGTTAATTTTGAAGCTATGTACTCTAAAGACTTGCTAGGTTTATTACTTGACAATTTAATACATGTATATTATATATTCTGATTACCCATGTCACCTGCCCCCCTTTTCTCTCTACCATGCCTACCACAAGTCTCTTTCTCAGATTCGTGACTTTTAGTTTAATGACCCACTTTATTTAACCAGGACCATCTGTGTGTGTAGTTACCAGTGGCCACACAACTGAAGACAAAGCCCTGAATCCCTGAATCTCCCTTGCTCCCTGAGCAAATAGCTTCCATAAGGAGAAGCCTCCTGAGTCCCTCTTCCATCTGTGCTTGGCTGTGGCCATGCCCATTATTGTGCAGACCTAGGCAGGCACCCACGGCTGCTGGGATTTGCTGATTAAAAAAAATAATAAATGTTCTTTATGTTTGTTTGACTCAATTTCTACTTCAAATGCATTCATATCTTTTTTGGTTATTGACTTTATAAATGCTACCCAGTCTTTAATCATCTTATTGTAGCTCTCTGCATATCTGAAACAAGGATTCACCAAGTTCAAAATGAATGTTACAGTAAAGGTGCTAACACATGGCAGCACACATTATCAATTCTTTAGCATCCAAGCCAGAGAGAAATGTGCCCAACAATATTTAAGGGATGAAGATGATTTTGGAATTGTTCAAAATGAAAATTACATCACTTTAATCTAATTTTGTCTGAGGATGTGCATAGCAGTCTCTAACCACCCAAAAGAAGAAAGTTTTTACGAGTAACAGGATTTTCACAGATCGCAGAGTCTTTTTGATGAGAAAGAAAAATGAAACTTTTAGAAACAGTGACACCAATCACACGCCGTCCATAAGGATTTCTTTCTTCTGTTGAAACCCCCTGTTCAATGATATCTAAAACGCTGGAATGGGAATCCTGAGTGGTGGAATCCATCTTAAATGGAGATTACATGATTGTGGGTCATCCAAACAAATTTTTAAATTGCCTAATGCATACTTTACTGCAAGAGCTTCAAGCTGCCTGGCGATTTACAGTTTCATCCCATCTATCAGGGGACAAGGAGGACTTAAAATAAGCTTGTACCTATATAGATAGGAGTGACATACAGTTGAGAAAAATCTCAGTGGGCCCTCCTTATGTGTAATGAAGTCGGTGGCCACTTTCACCCTCTGGGGCACACTCCTATCACTCACTGCCTGGAGCATTTTCAATAGCACTGCAGAGTTATATTGAACTCAACTACAACTTTCAATGAAACATTACTGATGCAACTTAACAAACCTTAAGACAGCAAACGGACCTGAGACACAGGAAGTGTCATTCAAAGGAGGTAGAGAAATATCAAGCGGAGAGTGAATGCTATAAAATCATTTTAAAAATTATAAATGCATAAAGGCAAAAATAGAGTTATTGATACCCCTTTAATCAGTTAGAAAGTTGACTTCTCTTCACAATATAACGTCTCAGGATTAAGACTCACTATTTGGAAGCAAAAATCTCAAGAGAAAAATTTACACAATTTAAATTTAAAAATGTAAACCTTTCCTTGAGGGTTACTTTATTCCTTTCTTTTTAAGTAACTAAATTAGGATTGTATTTCTTAAAATGCGTTTCATTGACATTTCACAATGCCTGCAAGTGTGCTCTGGCCTCCACTCCCTGGTGCACTGTGGCCTGCATACATATGCTCACATAGGCAACAAATAGCAATGTTAAAAAACTAAAACTTTTCATCTGATGAATGGAGTTGAGTGTGAACAGAACAAAACAAAATAAAAATGGAAACAAAATGCCAGCACTGTGCAAAGCAGGGGTGGGAATAAGTTTACATCTATTTTTTATTATTAAATTATTTTATTTTTTTAATTTACATTCCAAATGCTGCCCCCTTCCTGGTAATGGAGTAACTTAAACGGAAACAAAATGGTATACGTTTTCCAACGTGTGTATTTACGTTTTCCTTGGTAAGCTGTTCTTCACATCAGCATGAAGAGTGCTGTCTCTATGTATGCACACACTGTGCCTGGGATGGTTACTCTATTCTAAATATGTCCCTGTGAACACTGACTACACTCCAGACATCACTCCAGTGTTAAGGTACAGAGATGAATACAAAGGCAATGCTCTTCCCTGAAGTGCACAGCCTGAGGCAAGAGGTGGACACGCACACGTATAACCTCAGGTTAACACCGAACAGGGCTCATGCTTTCATAAGTGACAAGGTCTTACAGAGTCTGTATAATCACTGCTTAACTTTAATGCTTGAACCTCTAGAGAGGGTACTTCACTGCCTCCTGAGGTAGCCCGTTACATCTGTGAATACTTTTGCTGTTTGTATTCAATGAACTAAAACTCTACGACTGGGGTAGTTATGGTTCTAAGCTTATCCCATCAGAGGAAACAGAGAAGAATTGGTGCACACCTATGCAACCTGTCTTCTCTGTAGCTGTAAAGTCAATGCTTGATTAAGAGTGGACCTGAGGCAAGAGGTGGACACGCACACGTATAACCTCAGGTTAACACCGAACAGGAAATGTCACAAGCTATCTCATAATACGCACAATTACTAGATGCCAATTAAAACCAAAAACCAAAATGTTAACCTGAGGTTATACGTGTGCGTGTCCACCTCTTGCCTCAGGCTGTGCACTTCAGGGAAGAGCATTGCCTTTGTATTCATCTCTGTACCTTAACACTGGAGTGATGTCTGGAGTGTAGTTTGTGTTCAGGTTAACACCAAACAGGTCTTCATGCAGACAGGAAATTTGTGCAGTCTGTTTCTGCATGTAGGTCAGCTGGAGAAACAGACCGAGGAGAAAGGAGAGCGAATCTATCGAAGGATAACCGTCTCCGGCAATGGTAAGTGGACTCAGGCGTAGGGGTCAGATCCAGAGTCAGGCACAGACATATGGCAAAGGGCCTGGGAGCATCTCTGTTATAGTTCAACAAAGGGCTCAGGGCTTCCCGCTGTGTTACAGATTCAGGTAAAATGTTGTTAACCTTTGGAATTAATTCGTCAAAACTTCTCATGCATATCAGTTATATTATCCTCCTACAAAAACTCTTGTGTATAAATCTTTTAATATGTTTTTGGTTTTAATTGGCATCTAGTAATTGTGCGTATTATGAGATAGCTTGTGACATTTCAGTAGATGCATATAATGCATAATGGTTTGAGTAGGGTAATTGGCATATATATCATCTCAGACATATTCCATTTTTTTTTTTTTTTTTTTTTTGTGGTAGGAATGCTCCAAGCCCTTTCCATTAGGAAATTGGAAATACACAGTTAATTGTAATTCACACAGATCTTACTGAGCTACCAAAGACAGAAATTTTTTTTCCCATCCACCTGCACCCCTGGTCTGTCAGCCATCTTTCTCCACTGTCCATTCTCTGCGCCTTCCCGGGATCTAGTAACCACTATGCTTTCCCCCCTTTGATGATATTTACTTTCTAACTCCCAGGGGTAAGTTTAAGCATTTGGCAGGTGTCTTTCTGACTCCAGTTTGTGTCATTTAATGTAACTTCCTCCACTTGCACCCATGTCCTTGCCTGAGAGTGATATTATTTCATCGAAGTCTTACCTTTGCAAACCTTGCAGCAGCTGTGAGACAAGGCAATCTGATGAGACTCGGGACAATCTAAAGGTGGGCAGCCAACGTTCTCAACAAGCTTCATGGTCTGATCCTATTGGACAACAGAAAAGAGATAGATGTCTGCAGTTTCATAATTAGAACTTGACTGGAGGATTGCAATCAGAAGACCTCTGCCTGAACCATTGGGTCACACCTACATGGCACTAAATCTCATCTGGCAAGCTCACAGAGAGCCAACAGCCCTGGGTGACAGAACCCAACACACTGTAGCCAGGCTAGCAACACTCACACACCTATATAACTCTGGATATGTGTGTTTCTAAATATAGTGACAAGCATAAGCAAAGACAGAGCTTGGATTTCAGTAACAGCACACTCTGAATTCAACACATGTCAATCCAGCAAAATTAAGTTGGGATTTTTGTGTGAGGTTGCTTCAAAATTTTATTAAGAAGAGTCTTGCTGGGGTTGTGGTACATATCTGTCATTTGGGAGAGGGCAGAACACTGTGACATCATGATCAGCCTGGTCTACACTGTAAGATCCAAGCCTGTGAGGGCTACATGATGAGACCCAATATGTCTGTCTGTCTGTCTGTCTGTTTGTCTGCCTGCTCCCACTCTGTGTGTGTGTGTGTGTGTGTGTGTGTGTGTGTTATGTGTGTGAGAGAGAGAGAGAGACAGAGAGAGAGAGAGAGACAGAGAAAGAGAGAGACAGAGAAGAGGAGAGAGAGAGGGAGAGAGAGAGAGAAAGGAGAGGAGTGGAGGAGGGAATGAGAGAGACAGAGAGAGGGAGTGAAGAAGAAAAAGAAACATTTTCTGACTTACAGATGAATTTGTAAAGAATACCAATGTTCTTGCTCAAAACTACCATGAAAATGAGGGTCAAATGTGTGTCATGCAGGCCAATATTTAAGGATATTTTTCTGGTACACAGCTGGAATTCTTGAATGAAAAAAAATAAATGTAATAGCAGCAGCAGCAGCATGTTCTAGTAAACAAATAGATGAAGTTCTCTTGGGAGACAGCAGAATAGAATTTAGTTTTTGGACACCTGGAGTAGCCATGCCCCAGAACAGGCACTTGGCTCCTTCTGCACTGTCGTCTCTGATCATCAACAAGGATGCTGACAGCAGTCCATATGCTGCCAGTGTAGAAGTGACAGAGAATTCTTGGGGTTACAGGCTGCCGTTTTATCTGCTGCTCAAAAGTTTTCTTTTTTATATCATTGCTGAGAACCTCTTTCATGAGGAAATAGACATTTCAATAATTGCTTCTCCTGGCTTATATATGCAAATCATACTGTCTCTCCAAGAGAGCAGCAGAAAACATGTATAAAAACGTACTCCGGCACTAGCCTTCCTTTGCTACAAAAGTCATTTCGGCTCTGGTGGTCGTAAGTTCAAAACCATGATACTGTTGTATGCACCTATTAAAGCCAAAGCCCCCCGAACATATTTTCGAATCTGTAAGACTGATAATAAAACAAAAAGAGCACTGGAATTAACAGTACAGATGATGGAAACATGACAACTCTGTCAGTTACATAAAGTTTAGAACACAGAAGCTGAGGGGTCTGAAGAAAGAGGAGACAATGGAGGAACTTAATGCCAAGAATTAGTCAAGAATCACAGAAGCAGGATGATTTGACAGGGCTATGCTGTCCAGACCACAGCCACCAGCTACACATGCTCTTGAACATTATAATATACACGATTTTGAAGATATTGCTCAAAGAATGGAAAATGTATCCCATTAATTATTTTAAAAACTTCAAGTTGAATGACCTTTTAGATATGTGGACTAAATACCAAAAATTGAAGTCAACAAACCATCTTTGTGCCTCACGCTCCTGCTGGCTATCACAGAGCTGAGAGCAGAGGAGACATGATCCTGTGTTAGAGAACAAAGGGCACCACTCACCTAATGAACATTGAACACTTGAAGTGTTGCCTATACCCAGACCTCCAAGTGGGCTCACTCAAAAGAAATTATCTTATAGCACATTTAGCATCAGGTAAGCAACTCTGCTAGCAAATACGTTCCATCAATGTTATCAAACCCCCCAACACTAAGAGACATCAAATGCCCTCAGTGGTTCAAATATGCAGTATATAATTTGGAATTAGAGATCACATGTAGAGACCAACCGAAAGGTGGCTGTCTGCTTCAAACTGCATTTTTTTTCTAGTTCCCTTTTCTTGTTTTTGAATGACTAGAGCATACCCCAAATCGGGCTCCACTGTGAGACTCTCCCCAGTGGGAATAGCATGGGGTGGGGATGCGGGAAGAGGTCTCATCTGGAGACAGGAGCCCGTGATTTGTGGGCACAGTCCTATGACTTGATTCTCTTATCTTTAAGAGAGGACCCACATCATAGGGATGCAAACTATAAATAAAAAGAACCTCCCAGGTACACTATAAAGACAAGAATCCTCAGCCACTGTCCCTCCTGACATAGGTCTACCTCTTAGCATCTCTGATTGGCTTATCCTCACACATTATCTGATGGATGTGCATAAAATGGACCTCCTTTGAAATCTCATGTATCCTGTAAAAACCCTCAGGACTTTCTTTTCCCTAGCCCTTAATTCTGTAGCTAGTAGTTTATTGATGCAATCAGATTAAATTATTTGTATGTAATTTTAATACTACATGTGATCTATGGGTTGTCAAATCCATGCACAAGAGACATTTAAGCAGAAAAGTACAAACAAAAAACCAGCTTTGACTGGTGTGGTGTTTTCCTTTGTTCTCCTGCTCTTTGACCTTGTACCTGGAAAGCCAACCCCATTTCCTGTGGCTCTTCACATGCCCTTTGTAGGCCTTGGTGTTGCCTTGTGTGCTTTGCATTGCTGTATTTCAAGTCAACTTCCATAGGACAGAGACAATCTACAGTATTTGCTTCAGGGATCCGTTTAAAATCAATATTGATGACATCTCTGTACGACAATTAATATTTACTAGATCACTTTATGCTTTATTTTCCAGTTAGCTGAGTGATATTTCTCACCAGAGCCAACATCATGAGAGACAACAAGTGGAATCTATCCTCTCTTCCTTTGTTCTCATAAGAACTAGCAAGGAGTTGATTGAATTAGAAACTTTTCCATTTCACAAAACTGATTTGACCAAGCAACTGCTTTCGTTTGTTGCAGAATTGTTTCATAACAAGTAGCTTCCGTGCTTGAACCGGTCATGGACATTTGTTCCTATCTGAACTGCACTGAGAGTCTCACTTTCTCTGTGAGTTAGGATTTGGAAGGAGCGTAGTTAGGGGGGACGTTTGTTAGGAAACATTCACGGTGTTCACATAGTCGGGTGATTCTGGGAGGGCCCAGAGAGCGAGCTTACCTTGCATTCATACAAGACACACACTCCAGAAGATGAGTAGACTGTGGTCCTATCTCCTTCAAAGTAGCTCCGTCCTTGGAACTGGCAGGTTGCTTTAAAATGAAAGAGAGACATGCCAAAGTCTTGTTAGGAAACATGGTGCAGGGATGTGCAGACCATTTCCTTACTATTTGACTTCTTTATGACTCAATGACTAAACCCGTATACTCAGTCTCCTGTAAGGCACCACACACGGTAAGCTGAGAGGGCAAAACAAGGCACAAAGGGGAAAATGAGATATGCCAAAGTGCCAGACTGAGACTCTGGAAAGGACCTCCGGAGTCTGACCTTTTTAAGTCTCATATGCTTAAAACACATTACATATTTACATGAAAATGCCTTCATGACACTCAATACATGGACAATGAATAGACACAAATTTTAGAAAGAAAGAAAACAGATGCTGGCCAAGATCAGTGCCCAGCTCAGCCATCATCAGAGAAGCTTCCCCTTGCTGTAGCTGGAAGAAGTACAGACAGCCACAGAAAGATCTCAGAACACTGGACCTTAAAAGGGGTGTCTCTATCAAATCCCTCCTCTCACAGCACATGGAACCTTGTGGAAGAAGAGGCAGAAAGAGTGGAAGAGACAGAGGGGGTGGAGGATCAATAGGAACGATACACCTATGATCTCACAGGCACAGGGCCTGCATGGGTCCGCACCAGATGGGGTCCTTGAGCTGAAGGGGCAAGTAGACACAGGGTCCCATCCCTAACCCACACGCTATCTCCAGTGGATAACCACTTGCAAATGGAAATTTCATTTTCTCCACTGGGACTCCAATGGAAACAAGCTACTCTTAAGGGTAGACTAGATATAGAGCAGTGGATGGCCAACAGGACATGAATTCAAAAGCATCTTTGGAGGTTCTTTGTCTCAAAATGTGTCGTGGCTTTTAAAAGTTGTATGTCATTTTTTATTTTTATTTCAATTGTTTATATGTTTCTTTCTTGTTACACTGTTTCTTTCTTTTTACACTACAGGTCCTTTGCATATATACGATAGCTTCTGGTTTACTGTTTTGAGGAGATTCCTGTGTACGGGGAAAGAGTAGGTCTCTGCACATTTCTGTCACGGGCCGTTTCCTTCAGTTGGGCTTTGTCCTGTTCCTGTGTGTCAGCTTTTGTTCATAAATTATATTATATGATTATATGATTATTATTATTATTATTATTATTATTCCTTAGCAGCCTGTTTGTTTTGTAATAAGAGACAGAAGGGGGCAGATAGATATAGATGAGGGGAGGTTGAGAGAAACTGGGGAGGAGGAGGAGGGGACCGCAGTCAGGATGTTCTATGAGAAAAGCTCTATTTTCAATAAAGAGGGAAAACCAGCAAAGCTTGCAGCTACCTGACTGGCTGACAGCAGACACTCTCCTTAAGACCCTGAGTGAGCATCTAGGTGGCAACAACTGCCTAGTCATGTTAATATACTATAGAATTTTAGGACAAATTAGGAAGCCCTGTTAATTACAACATCCACATGTAAGTGTCATGCTTTTTGGTCTATATTACTTTACATGAATATTCATGAGTTGAGACACCTCATTTAAAACATTGAGATGGATTAATATGAGCCTACCTTGCTTCTATCTCAGTGACTGACAGAAAAACTGACTTTAAACATAACTCAGAAAGTTGGAAGCATTGGTTAAGGTGCATAGATCTCCAGTCATTTCTTTATGAAACTTGCAAAATACTTAAAATTGAACTAACACAGGATTCTCTTACTTTAAAATGATCAGTTCACACTGCAAATGCTGTCTCTTGTTCTGGTCAGAGCCTGAGTCCCCACCTCCACCCCCCACTGAGCAGCCTGAGTTTCCCCCTCCTCTGAGCAGGCTGAGTCCCCCCAACACTGAGCAGGCTGAGTCCCCCCAACACTGAGCAGGCTGAGTTCCCTCCAACACTGAGCAGGCTGAGTCCCCCAACACTGAGCAGGCTGAGTTCCCCCACACTGAGCAGGCTGAGTCCCCCCACACACTGAGTAGCCTGAGTCCCCCACACACTAAGCAGCCTGAGTCCCCCCCCCCCCAACACACACACACACACAGAGCAGCCTGACCTTAGGATCATTATCTGGCTTCAGGCCTTAAACTCTCAACTGATTTTTCTTTGCAGTTTTGCATCATTTTTGTTGACAGCACCTGTCATAGATGCTGAATTCCTCACTGCATACAAAGGCACCCCGAGATAACTGGTTTGGGGACAGATGGAAGAGGATTGTCTGATGCAAACAGACTCTAACACATTGTTCCTCAATTTTAATAAATTCAATCTTCTCTTCTAGACGTATGGAACTTACTGTGTCAACACATATCTTTCCTTTAACTTCTGTGTATATGAATCAAAAATATTATATTGCTCTTTGGGATTTATATTTACTCTCATATTTAAAAACATAACTTGTCAGTCACAATTGGTAATGTTAAAATCAGACATATTTGGACTGATAGTATTGTATAAATATTAATGCCAAAGTTTGTAATCTAATTTTCATCTTTTAAAAATTAGCTGCTTATTTATAGGAATATATTTAAATAATGGAAACCATGCAGATTTTTTTTAAAAACCCATTTTCAACTAATCCCCTTACTCAGCTTGTACTAACAAACTCAACTACAAAAATACATCTACTAGAGAATCGATTATAAATTTTAGGGAGCTAGCTGGAAAATATTACAACTTAACTATATAAATTATATTACAGGCTGGCTGAAAGTTGCTCACTCATGAATATTTAAAATGAAGCAACTGATATGTCAGTTGTACACTATATGTCACATTATAAACTAAAATAGCATATGTGTTTACTTAATAAACGCAACTGATTGCTAAATATTTCTTCAGTGTGTAACTTAAAGTGTGCGTTTTTTTTTTCCCTTAGTAAATCCCACGAACTCAATGCACCAGAATCTGACCTGCTGCACATTAACTTACACGGAATATATACTGCATTTTATAAGCGAATGGAAGATGAACCTTTCTGACTTCTCAGCACCTGGATTCAAAGGTTTTTAAGCTTACTGGGGACTCAGTAGCTGGCAGCCTCTAAGATTTCAAGGGAGAAAAAAATTTTTGATGCTGTGGCCTTTCTTGAACAGAGGTGAAAGGAAACGGGTGAAATCACAAGGGTAAATTCTCCTCATGCAAATTCTTAGCATAATTGAATAGTCATTCAGAGCAGATGGACCTCCTGCTCAAAACTCTTAATTCAAGAGACAGGAATGAATAGGTAACTTAGGCAACTTTCCGGACAATGGGGCACCACACGGAGCAGGGCAGAGAGGGAAGCACAAAGGGACCAGACACACTCTCTACCCCCTCCAAGGCAACAGGCAGGGATTCTGAGCTTGGCTTATGGGAACCCAAAGCAAGTTTTTCTTTCCTCATTTGGATGTTGATGAGTTACTGTGATCTTCAGTATGCTAAGATAAATTTATGTGGAGCATCCAGGATGCCAACAGTATTGCTTCTTTTGTGTTTTGTAAAAGAAAAATGTGAAGAAACTCTGAAGAGCTATAAAGACTTCTGAAAACCTGAGGGGCATGAATCTACACACACAAAGTGTCTTGGGTTCCTCAGAAAGAAGCTAGCGAGGTAGAATACAACCATTCACAACTTATAAAAAAAAATGTGCCCTAGCTCCTTGGACATGCCCGGTGCCCTGTAGGCACCAGGACTCAAAACATAAATGAGGCACGATCCCCACTGTCGCTATTTAATAGGCAGCCAGACCCACTTATAACTCATTTCAATAGAATTTAAGCTGGCATTCTACAATGAAAGAACTCATAAATGATAAACGAGTTAGACAGGAAGAGTGACAGAAGGATAGAGGTTGAAGAACACATTGAAGGGCTGGCCAAGGAACCAGACTCTAGATCACAGCAGGTCATCACTGCCTTGTGTCTACTCCAGAGGAGGAGGAAAAGGTTTTACTGAAGTGGATCTGAGTTATGCTGAAAGGCTGTCTAGAAGATGACCCATGACCAGATCACCAGAGAAAGAGGCAGAAAGGAAATATAGCCAGTTCTTTCCCTAAGGCCTCCCAGTTCTTTACTAGGGCCTCACACACACAAAGGCAGCTGCCAGGACAATGTCAACTACAGAAGCCAGGCTCCCAGAATTCAGAGTAGAGAGACATGGAACTGGGGACAAGGAGCTCCAAAAGGTTGCTCACTGTGCCCCTTGAAGAAGTCTCTTCACAAGCAGAGACCTAAGGAAGACCAGGAAAGAACAAAATGCTTAATGAACAAGCGTTGAAGAGAGAACAAAGTCTTCTTTTTAAAAAAATGTTGTTTCACCGTAAGAGAAAAATTTTGATGGATAGCCAGAGGGTAAAATGTGGACATTGAGCCAAGGGGAGATCAAGTATCTAACATAGGAGGGAAGGTGGCAGTTCTCCCCATGCAAGTCTTACAGTCTCAGAGACGGGCATAAACCCTGTGGATGCTGCAACGTTAGACCAGATCCGGATTCCCTGAACAGAAGAGCATCTGCCATTCTCCAGTGAACTGCCAGGATACAAACTCACTTCCTATGCCTTTGCGTCAGTGAGCTCTGTTTTAATTGAAATGCATGCACGGGTCTATAGTCAGAAAGCCTTCATTTCTTTCCTAACATCATTGTATATCTGTAAGTGTGCCTGTGTGCGTACAACACTAACTTTCTTGTGACTCGGCTCTAGAGCCCTAAGCTTCAAATCGTTTAACTGCTGAAAGCACAATGTCACAATTAGGACATCTTAAAAAATCCATGTTGAACCATTGTATTGCATGTAGCTTACTATATAAGAAAGAGAAACTCCTTGTATCTCAATATAGGGATCATCTAAGAAGGTGTGTTCAGGCATTCAGCCATTTCACTTTGTGCATGAAGCAGCTAACCCCTCTGAAGTCAGAATAGGCCACAGAATGGACCACATGAGTGGCATGCTCTCTATGACTGTGACCTGTCACAGTCACCTTCATTGCTGATTGTGTAGCTCTGAGAAGTACTGTTAGGACCATGAATTATACAATAATTTTGTCAACCAGAGTTTCACATGCACAGTCTGTTCAGAGTTAACTGGCAACACTCACAACATGGGGAAAATTGATGGTTGATATCACAATAGGCATATACATTTTAACAAAGCTATGGTAAACACTATACACTACAGTTACTGGTACCATAATTATGGAGGAATCTTCAAAAAATAATTCATGTTAATTACCTGTACTCCCACCCATTAGGACAACGCAAATGGAAGCGAGGAAGAGTGGGGACAAAACTGAGGCAGAAGTGACAGTCGTCAGTTGTTAAAAAGTGGGAAATGATTGATAACCACAGACTGAGGAACAGATAAGTAAAAGAAGCCAGTAAAACTGTGAAAATTTGAAATTGCACAATAAAATCCTGATTTACTGCTCTTTAAAGCAGAACTACGAACTATAATTTCCCCCAGTGAATTTCAAATTAACTTCTACAATCTGGCATAGAAAAAACTCGAATCCAACTGAAATATTTTAGAATATATAATCAGAAGGGTAAGTCATATTTCACATCTAAAGTCTGCTCACTGACTCTGCATTTAGTCTATCTTTACAATCGGTAGATTGAAACTACATGTTGTGTCCATTTTGACTTCCCAACACCTTTAGAGTGACCTAGCACCATTAAACCTTAACCCCACAGCTCTATGATTGGACTTAAGCTCAGCGACAGGGGAATGAAGCCGGGAGCAGGAAGCCGAGCCAGCTACAAAGGGCGGGGGAAGTCATAATTTTTGGAGGAGAAACTACAACCACCGCTTACTAAAGCAGCAAAAATCTCTAAGCACATTCTAAATATCTGGCCTTATGTCCACAGATAAGTGTAGCCCTCACCCCTCATCTCTTTGAAACAGAACAAGGCCATTACAGAAAACCACAACCACTCAAAATGCAAAGTTGTGGAGCCATCTACACAGCACTCCTACATCGAAGGCCTAGAGAACATTGCGAAAGAGGGGAGGAAAAGACGGTAAGAGCAAGGGGATCGGGAGTTGACTGTGAGATGTGTCTCCTCCTACTATCAGAAGCTGCACCCATAATGTCCCACCAACATGACCCCCCCTCCCAAACATGAGCTGAACAAGGACAACAACAGTGGACCCACCAAGGTGGATGGGGAAAAGTTTATGACATCTCGACCCTATCCAGAGAACCACAGGCAACTCAGGCATGCTGAGACCTGGAGAGGTAGTCTTCCCCACAGAATGGCACATTAATTGCTTATCCAACACCTAACGGTCAGCTTTGAAAACATACACATACAAGTGCCCTTACACAGACTGAGTAGGTTATATGTAGGAATATCTGTTATAAATGTTCATATATTTATGTAACAAAAATTGATGAAAGAAGAGGCCGTGGATTGAAAAGAGAGCAGAGAGGAGTGTGTGGGAGGATTCTGTTGGAGGAGAGGGAAGAAAGAAATGATGTAATTATATTTTCATCTCAAACATTAAAAAAAAATAATGATTTGAAAAGAAAAGCAGCAAATCCAAAAAGAAAAGTTAAAGACACGAAGGCTTGTAAAATTGACTCAGGGAGATGCTGTGGTGCTTATTGCTTCTTTAAAATCCCTTTGAAATGTACCCAAAGTTGATAGTCTTTGGGTTGATTACATTGTCTATTAGAGGTAGCATTTCATAAAATGGTTTTGAATTCTGTGTTTCTTTTGGGAGCCTTCTCAAACATACCAAGAACACTGGCGGCTGTTTCGTGGTAATAGTTTGTTAGCTATTTGTTGGTGGTGTCCAAAGGCAGTTGGCTGGAGGAGAGATTTTCTCATTAACTACTATTATGCGTATTTGTCTTTTATTACATTTTTCCACAAAGGAATGTTCAACAAACCCATGCAGGGGGCAGGCGCACTCACCAGACATGTCCACAGATGCTTCGTCATTGGAAAAGCCAGCTCAGCTATACACGCTCTGCACGACCCCAGCTGGTTTGTAGTCTGAACTTATTTGCTGTCAGTTCCTAGCATGGTCATAGTAAAAGACTTATCCACTAGCTGACAGGAACTAATCTCTCTGGGCCCTTTTATAATGCTTAAATCTTGCCTGTAGTGCTGAACACACAGCCCTTCTCTATATTTGGTTGCTGGCTTTTAAAAATACATTTCTACCTGAAGAGGAGAAAGGGTCTCATTTCTCATTAAGTTTCCTTTGCACCCAGCACCAGCCTGCATGACTAAATCTTAAGGTTTGTTCGTTCTTCCTTCCTTCCTTCTCTTCCTTCCTTCCTTCCTTCCTTCCTTTCCTTCCTTCCTTCCTCTTCCTTCTGTCCTTCCTCCCCCCTCCTCCTCCTCTTCCTCCTCTCTCTCTCTCTCTCTCTCTCTCTCTCTCCTCTCTCAGCAGGGTTAGGTAAATTCCCTTCCAGCTTCCAAGTTGATGAAAATAAGTAACCAAATTTTCTCCTTGAGTCTCATTTTTGGAGTTTGAATCTTAATTATAAAGGTGCTACAGGCTGGGTCTCACAGATTCTTCTTAAAAATGATCCAAGAATCTGCGAGAGGGAATGGTGTGTTCCTTTGTCTGTATTATGGTGGCAAGCTATTGACATCAGTTGTAAGAGGCTCAAATCATGTCTCTATTTGGACCAATCCATGAGAAAATACTTCCTCCCTTCTCCGCCAGCAACACCAATTTTTATGAGCCAACACTATTTAAGAAGAACAGAGTTCCAGGGTGCTTAAATAATTCACAAATTCATTAATTATGCATGATTGCTTCCTTTAACTAAATCTCATTAATTGTTTGGGAATTTAGTTGTTTGCAAAACTAATATTAGATTTAGGAAGAGAGATCCTGAGAGGCGGTGCTCAACTCCCCTTTCCAATCTGAGCACCTCCAGGCTTCCACAGGACTAAAGGCTATGCATCTGAGGGGGCCTCAATCTAGGTCAGTAGCCTATTCTCCCAAAGAGAGAACAGATCCTAAAATACCATAAATCCAGCATCAGTGAGGATCCAGGAGGTAGAGAAGAATAAAAATAACTTCCAGAATAGAACAAGAGGAAAAGTTCAAAGATTGTGCCCAGATCAGCCTTTGGGTTATGAAGTCTACACACTGGTATTCAAAGAACAGAACCAAAGATTATTTATAGCCAGCTATGAGCAAGAGGGGCTAAGGAGTTTTGATTTTAACTTAATTTTGCCCAGTTAAAGACAACCAGTGGGCTGGCTAGATAGTTGAGGTGGGAAAGGTGGAGGCCACCAAGGCTAATTAATGCCTTTTGTTCAATCTCCAGAACCTACATGCGAACAGAAAGAACTGACTCTCTAGGTTGTCCTCTGACTAACACAACTATGCCCATCTCCCTTAGTAAGCAAATACACACACTGTAAACACATGCAAGTACAACATTAATTAATTGACTAAGTAATTAATGTCAAAATTCCTTAAGTTACAAACTAAGATGTAATCTAAAACTAATTTTATTTACCAAGCATTAGTATTTTGATTCTTTTTTTTTTAAATGTCTGTTGGTGTTTAGCCTGTGTACAACTGTATGCTACTTGAGTGCCTGGTCCCCACTGAGGCCAGAAGAGGGTGTTGTATCCACTGGAACTGGAGTTACAGATAGTAGTGAGTTACCATGTGGCTGCAGGGACCAAGCTCAGGTGCTTGACAAGAGTAGCCCATGCTATGAAGCACTGAGCCCTCTTCAACCCCCTATTCTAGTCCGCATTCCATAAAAGAGAATATTTTAAGAAAATAAATGATTTAAGGAATTTCTTGTGGCCTCAGATGATTAAAAATAAATAAATTCTAATGAATGGTGATAAGGAATTGAAGCTAATACAGTATTGTGTCAATACCTAGATCGGTTAGCGTAACAGAACAGAAATAACCATGAGACGACACATTTCATTGACAAGGAAAGTAGAACACATATTATAAAAGAGGAAATTTGCACATTGTCAAATATTTCAGAGCCAGAATTGGAAACCATCTGACAACACTTCTGTGTATGTTCTCTTGGTACTGAATATCTAGTAGAATCAGTCAACATGCGAAACATCTACTATTTGAGTTAATCTTGTGAAATGTTTTTCCCACAATGGTGACACCTTTTAGCTATGTGTTGTTCTGATACTACAATGAGGCAACTGGACACAGACACTTTGTGTATTGAAAAACTTGATCCGTGTTGATATGAGCCACAACATCAGTACTTCATGAAATAACATGGGAAGACCCCAAGAAGGCAAAACATGAACAGGGCCAGTGTTGGCAAAACGGTTCTGTAGGGAGGACACTTTTAAGGTGCAGTTCACTGAGAGGAGCATAATGGTACAGCATGAATATAGTGAGGGGAAACCAAGAGTTGCTGAACAAGATTTCAGGTGCACTCAACAGAAGGGAACTCATTCCCAAGAGCCCGTGGATAGGGAAGTCTTAGACACTAGGCAAGAACTGAGTGTTATCATTTTGCTATGCTAATCCAGTATCCAGCTGCCTTCTAAATACTTATCCTACTAACTAACAGGTTAATCTAGCTCACACCCCGCACTGAAGATGCTTCTTTTTGCAGCAGTTGGAGGTTTAAAAAAATACAAGCACAAAGATCAAAATGCAGAGAGTAGATTACTGTTAAGTGCTTGTCCACATTTCCTCCAACCATGGCTCAGGGATCATACAGGGTGCGGACACAGAAGACTGTAACAACTGAGGGGCTAAAAAAAACTGTTGTCGAAGTGGCTCTGGACATGACAGGTAGTTGTACTCATGAAATCACGACAGCCATGGTTACCTGTACAAGATCAAGTCAGCTAATATTCCAACATGAAAGAGCAGGTGAGGGCTCACAAGAATCTGCTCCTAGTTAAAAACCTACAGGCAGTTAATAGCTACCAGGAAGTAGAGGAAGTCAGTTTCCTCCAGAGTGGGGTCCTGGTAGGTTACTGATGCTATGGTGGGCAGCGTCACAGGAGCAACATTAATTGGGCTCAGCGGGAGGACCCTGAAGAGAAGGGACCTGGGCACAAAGAATTAGAAAAGCAAACTTGTGCTGTCCAAGTTCTAAGAAAAGAAGACAGCAACAAAACAAGACACAGGAGGAGCATATCAGTTCTTAAAGATGTGAGTGGTCAAACCAGGAATGAGGAAAAATTATAGAAAACCTCCTGCCTAGTAAGAAGTTCCCTTCCCTATTGTCAAGGGATGTCAGCAAAGTGTAGGGAACAATGGACACACACATCTAGGAGCACCTACATACGACCCAGGGCCTGGACAGAGTCCTTCAAGAGCTTCACATAGGGTGAGCATCTGAGAGGAGCGCGGGCAGAGGAAAGTTAGTGTAGAGAACATCTGGGAAGGAGCACTCCGAATGCAAAGACCAGGAGACCCAGGATCGTAATAATGTGCTCTGTGTGTGCACCCTAATAGACATCCAACTGAGAATGCTACTTGAGCTGGGAAGCGTTTATCATATCTAAATATGAAGAACATTTAAAACTCTCTATTTCCCAGACACATGCTAGACCAATTAAAAACAACCTCTGAGAGTTGGACTTGGTTTTATTTATTTGTTTATTTTTTTTAATTTTTAAGCTGTTGAAGTACAGCTAGGCTGAAAAACTATTCTTTATTATCCAGAGAAAACATGATTTTGAAGAGAAAAAAACCATTAGGATTAGAACAGTGATAGTCATGTAGCTACTCAGTGGGACCGTTACGTACCACATTATCTGATAGGTATTTTTGTCTATTGCTTGAAAATCCTTAAGCTGGGAAATATAAGATGGCTACGAGTGTGCCACCAACATTTTAATTGTAAACACAAATGTGTCGACAGTATTTTAGTACAGAATATTTTCTTTTTGTGTGTTTTTAATTTCGTACTATTCTTTTTTACAGAATAGTACCCGTCACGATATTTCAATATATGGACCCAGCATGCTGAACCAATCAGAGTAATGAGCATAGTTATTTCATTATTCAAACAACATACAGCAGGCTGTTGTGATTGGTCATCACCACCGTGTGAGATGGGACAACTCTTCTCTTGCTGTGTTTTGCACATCCCTCTTTTCTTCCAGTAATTACTATCACACCCTCCTCTGCTCAGAAATAAGCTCTTTAGCTTCCACACAGGAGATAAAGCATGTGGGACTTGCCTTTGTCTAGTAACATTACCTAGCATTCTATCTTCCAGATTTTGTCGAAATGACAGTATTCCATTGTATTTTGTGACACTGTGTATATCCCACTGTGTATATATAGCACATTTTCTTTATCTACCCAGTTGCCGATGGACACCTGTGATTTGGTATTTTAATCACTGTTCAGCAATAGGCCATAGCCATACTGTCAAGCTCCAGAGACTCCTCAAGAGCAATGACAATAGCCTGTGGCATCTGAGGGGTCTGTGGACTCCAATGGACAACGACTCCAACAGAGGTAACCATTTCTGGGACCAGGATTCTTATTCATCGCTCTGTGATATAGTAGTGGCATTGTTGTCTTGTTGTACGGTGCTGCATTTAAGATCTTTTTATAAATGTAAGTGGTTTTATTTCAGGAAGCTTCTGCAGTTTTAGTTTTTTACATAACATTTCCAGGAGATTTACAGTGTGAGGTCCCTCCTCACATTTCCTCCTCTACTCTCCCTCCCATTATCCATCCATGGATCACTACTTGTTCGGGATTACCATTTCCCCCTTTATGACACTGCAGTCTTTCTTCCTTCCCCTGAAACTCCCATACCCCCAAGGTCACCTGGTAATTTCCTGAACTCTGTATTTACAATGAGAAACAAGTCTTTAAATATTCAGCATCAACCTCCACAATTGTCAGGAAACATTGGACCTCTGGGTTACCAAACTCAGACTCATTAGTTCCAGCACCACCCAATTACCTCCAAATTTCATAACTTCATCCCTAACGGCTGAAAAATGTATAAATGGACCATATTTTCATTATCCATTAGTCAGTTAATGGACATGTAGGCTTTTTTACATTCCTGGGCTAGTGGGAGTAGAGCAGCAATGACATGGATGAACAAGAATCTCTACCGTAGGACACGGAGTTCCTTGCGTGTATGTCCAAGTGTGGTATAGGTGGATCACATGATAGATCTATTTTTAGCTTTATGAGGGACCTCCACACTGATATCCACAGTGGGTGCACCAGTTTGCACATCCGCCAATAGTGAATCTGCACTTCCAGACTAATATGTATTATTTGTGTGCATGTGTGTATGCATGCATGTATGCATGCACAGGCACACAAATACAATGTGTGTGGTTGACCTTAGACATTCTAACTGGGGAAAGAATGAAATCTCAAAGTAGTTTTAATTTATACTTCCCTGATAGCCAAGGATGCCAAATATTAAAAAAAAATAATTTCAATAGCTTATATTTCATCATTTGAGAATTATCTGTTTAGTCCTATATCTATTTTTAAATTAGGTTTGTATTTTCACTATGCTTATTTTTTTTTTTTTAGGTTTTTAAATGCCAGATACTGGCCCTCTGCCAGATAGTTAGCTGGTAAGGATTTTTTTTTTAACATTTTATAGGCTGCATCTTGACCCACATGATGGCATCTGTTGAAGTACAGAATCGGTTTAGTTTCATGTTGTTGTTTTGTCAACTGATTCTTTAAACAACTGCACTACTAGGGTCCTGTCCAGAAAGTCTTTCCTAGTGCCTAACAAGTCAAGCACATTCCTTACATTTCCCTTTATTAGATTCAAGACACTGGAGACATTGATCTAGCTTGAGTTGAATCATGTACAAATGGGACACAGAGGTGTCCTTTCATTCTTCTATATGTAAGTATCCATCTTGACCCCATTTGTGAGAAATGCTGTATTTTCTCAAATGTGCATTGGTGACCTCTTATGTGTGGGTTTGCAAATTTATCTCATTGATCAATATATCTGTTTTTATGTCAGTATCATGCTGTTTTTATTACTATAGCTCTGTAGTATAACTAGAAATCTGAGATGTGTTACAACTAGAAGTATTTTTCTTTGTGTATTTTTGTTGTTGTAATTGTTTCTATTGCTCAAGATTGCTCTAGCTATTCTTGGTCTTTTGGTTTTCCATAATAATTTGAAGATTTTTTTTCCATTTCTTTGATGATTCTGTATTGGAAGTTGATGGAGCTTTAAGTCTCTTTATTGCTCTTGGAAAGACACCCATTTTCACCATATTAATCAAATATTAATTATACTAATCCATGAACATGGGATGTCTTTATATCTTCTAATACCTTCAGTTTCTTTCTTCAGAGTCTTAAAGATTTCATTGTAAGTTAAAAAAAAAAAAACCTTAGATTTATTTCAACATATATATTTGACACTATTGTGGATGAAATTGATTCTCTGATTTCATTCTGGATATGTTTATCATTTATGTATAGAAAAGCTTCAGATTTTTCTATGTTAATTTTGCATCTTGCTATTTTGCTGAATCTGTTTGTCAGCTCTAAATGTTTTCTGGTTAGTCTTTAAGGTCTTTTAGACATATAATGTTGTTTGCATACACTTGTTTTTACTTCTTCCTCTCTTATTTGTACCCCCTTTATATCTTTTCATTGTCTCCTTGTTCTAGCTAAGACTTCAAGCACTATGATGAACATGAAGAGAGATGATAGACATCTTTGTATTGTTCCTGGTTTTAAAGAAAATGCATGAGCTCTCTTTATAGCAAGAAGTTACTGGTAGGCTTGTTGTATATTGCTTTTACTGTGTTGAAGTATGCCCCCTATTTCCCTAGACTCTCCAAGATTTTTATCTGGATGTTGGATTTTGTCAAAGGCTTTTCTTCATCAAAGGCAAAGGTCAGATATTTATCCTCTAATCTATTTACATAGTGGATTATGTCTATTGTTTTATGTATGTTAAATACTCCCAGCATTTCTGGGATGGAGCTGATTTGATCATGATAGAAAATCTTTTAATGTGTTCTTAAATTTGGTTAAATGTTTTATTGAGAGTATTTTGTGTTTATACCTTTAAAAAATCTGCCTATAACAACTCTAGCTTCTCTTCCTCCGCCTCCTTCTCCTCCTCTTCTATTCCTCTTCCTCTTTCTTCCCCTCCTTCCCTTCTTCCCCCTCCCCCTCCTCCTCCTTTTCTTCCTCCTCTTCCTCCTTCTCCTCTTCCTCCTTCTTCTCTTTCTCCTTCTCCTCCGTCTCCTTCTAGATATTTTCTGGGTTTGTTGGAAAAAATACTGGATTCATGAAGATAATTCCGAGATGTCTCTTCTATTCTGAAGAGTGTTCAAGGTGTATTAGTTAGTATCAGTTCCTTGAAAGCCTGATAAAAATCTGGGCTGAGTCCACCTAGCCCTGAACACTTTATAGTTACATTTTTAATTACTAATTCTATCTCATTAGACGATAGTTGTGTATTTAAATTAATTCTATAAATTAATCTGCTCATTTTAGATCTGGCAGCATAATATATATTATACATGTACCTTTTTATGATTCTCTGAATTTCCTTAGTGTTTATTGTAATGCCTTATCTTTCCTTATTTTATTAATTTTGATTATTTCTCTTTAGGTTAATCTAGCTAAAGATTTGTGAATCTCATTAACCCTTTCAAAGAACCAACTCTGTTTTACTGATTCTTTGTATTTTTTTCCATTTCTTTTTCATTATTCCCAGGTGTGATTTTGATATCATTTGTTGTCTAGTTGTAAGTTTTCATTTTCCAAGACCTTCAGATATATCATTTAGTTATTAATTTGATACCTTTCTCTCTTTTTCAATGTAAGCATATGGTGCTATGAATGCTATAAATTTCACTTAGAATTGACTTCATTCTGTCACATTAAATGAAAAGAAAAATGTTAGAAATCTGGCTAAAAACAAATGTTTGACTAACTTCATCTTAACAAGATAAATGACAAAGCAGCTGTTATCTCGACACCTGAGTGATGGGAGCTCTTAGTAATAATCAGGGAAGATTTTACAGTGAAAAAGTAAACTTCTAATTCACTCTGATATGACTCTTTCAGAAGCTCATCCTGGTTATCACAAGCAAAGGAGAGCTTCTTTTGCTCTATACATCAACACTACTTTCTGTGTATCTAGAATGTAGTGCCCAGGACCTTGTATGGTACTCTGGTGTCTCTCACTAACTGTAAATATATTGAGAGGAGAGACTATGTTAGTGTTACTATCTCAAACATCCACACAAGCATCTGGAACCAGAGATTTGCTCAATAGAATACAAGCACTTATAAGTATCTGTAGCCCAATAACCCTAGTACCATAAACCATAGGAAATACAATCATTATCTCAAGTATCAGAACAAGTGATCAATGGCTGTATTGTCATATACCACGGGAGACATCATCATTTTATCTCAAGGAGAGATCTGTGCTTCCATGTTTACTGCAGCACTGTTCTTAGTATGATCATACACTGAAGCACATAAACACATAGGAGCAAAATAGAAAGTTAGTTGATCTTCAAAATGATGGAAACTGCATTTGAAACGCTATAGATGAGTTAGATAGCATTACTCAGCACAAATTAAGCTAGACATAGAAGTAGAAATACTGTGCAATGCCATGCTCATGTTGAACGCTACTTTTCTTGCTGTGATGAAACACCATGACCAAGAAGCTTATAAGAAAGTCGTTAATTGAGTGTGTAGTCCCAGATGATGAGAACCCATGAGAGCAGAGCAAAGTCATGGTAGCAGGAACAGCTGAGGGCTCACATTTCAAATCACAAACAGAAAGCAGAGAACAGTGAGGATGGCACTTGGTTTTTGAGACCTCAAAGCCCACTCCTTGGGACATAACTACTCCAACAAGGTCACACCTGCAAATCCTACCTGTGATTTGGATATGCTTGACCCTAGAGCATGGCACTATTAGGAAGTATGGCCTTGTTGGAGTAGGTGTGGTCTTGTTGGAGAAAGTATGTCACTGTGGGGATGGGCTAACTCAGAAACAGAGTGGAGATTACTGGTTGCCAGGGCATCCATTGAGAAGTGAGGGAATGTTATCTGTCTCAAAACTTGCAAGTATAACATAAGTAAGCTTTAAATATCTATGCAAGAGATGTCGTTATAGTTCACAATAGTGTGTACTCCTTAAAATTTCTTGGAATCAGATTATGAAAATGCCAAGGCCCTGTTCACTGCATTTAAGAACTTTATCATTACTTCTTTGAAATACTAAATATTAGTCATGTAGAGGATCAAACATAAGGAACTCAGGGATAGGGGTGTTTTGGCTTTTTATTTCTATTTTATTTTCAGTCACTTCTAGGTGTATGTTGTGTCTAAAATGTAACTTCATAAAGGGTCGTGTGCTGGGCAATGCTGAGCTGCTGTGGGACCATAGTAAAATGTAATTTGCTTGTTGAATGGGATTGGAAACAGTCAGGCAGCTTTGGTTCACAGAATTCAAAGTATTTAAAGGTGGACAGTATGAAAGTTCTAAAAATATCTACCCATTTGCCGGAAGAACACAGTCAAAAATAAGGTCAGCTTTACAAACTAGGTATTCACACTTAAAAAGTCAAATGCCAAAGAGGGGATATTAAAGGCAGGCAAAGAGAGAGGAAGAGACCAAACTAGTAAGATTAAGATTGCTCCACTTTCACAGAAACCATTTTATGGAAAATGTGCACAGAGTCTTCAATAATTCAGAGACTATAAAAGGCAGAATGGTCCCTGGAGACAGAGATCCTAGCATTAAGTTAATATTGCTCATCCACATTGCCCTTGCGTGATTAAATCAGTCCCTTCAACAAAAAGATGAGTCGAGAAGGATTGCCTCATCACTTCCTGACCACAGACAAGGATTTGAATCAAAGACTGACAGGTAATGATCCTCTTGGAGCTGCCTGTCCCTTCAGTTCAGTCTCTCAACAGGTTTGGCTGAAGGCAAGCTGCAAAAGAAATTTCCCTGGGGAATTCTGTATTGCAGGAACTGCCGGGCAGGTGGGGAAGATAAATAATGCATTGTCAGCACCTTCAAGAGTTATTCATTAGACACACTCCTCGTTCTTCAGTGTTGTTTCTATCTCCCGTCACCGCCTCTCTGTTCCAGAAGCTATGCTCACACAGAGAAGATAACATGTTTGCTCTCACCATCCTGTCATTTTTGTCCTGATTCTATTTTAAAATATTTTGCCACTTTTATTACCTCTGGCCTCTCTCAGCCTGGTCATAGGTAGCATGAACCAGAAATCAGGCACAGAGCTGAGGGGGTGTTACTTACATATATCAGTAAAGAGTCTGTCTCTTGTGAAAGATACTACTGTATCACCTCCTCAGAAGGGTAAGGGCGAACTTATGTGATCTAGGGCAGTACTGGCAAGGTAATGACACTGTACTTAAATAGTGCAAATAATTAGTCGAAGTCTCCATCAGAGTCGGAAGTGGAAGGTGACTACGACAACACTGAAGCCATGGGAGTGGAGATGACATGGACATCCCCAGAGAGTCATGCAGAAGGGCCAAGGCCCAGAGGGAGAAGGAGCCGTAGTATAGGAAGCACACTTGGCTGAGCAGCACTGTAAAACCCGTGCACATACAATGCAAAATCCAATGATAAATATTTTCAAGCAATACAATTATCACTACAACGGTGAAAAGAAGTTATGTAAGTCATGAAAGCCAGCAGCCATAAGGAAACCAAGTGGGATATCATGGTGCCTACCCAAGCACTCTGCAATGGGTAGTCCAAGGAACGCTCACTCACACAAGAGGCTTGTGTCATTCTTTATAAACAGAAGATACATTGTGGGCGAGCTTTCCTTTTTAACAGTCTCAAACCTCAAGGATGGTTAACACATGGGTTTTGCTAAAGATCAAGGAAGAAGGAACTTACATTTATTTACAGCCTTCACAGCAGAGGATATTAAGGGAAACCCACAATCATCTAGCACAACTGATAGGTAGGAAGACTAGTTTAAAAAAAATTACATGTTAGATTGCAGGGTTGTAAGACTTTTACGGGAAAGGAGCTATTTTAGCAAGTCCTGATACATTAAGACTGGAGGTTCACAAATAGGAAATGAGATTTGTCATGGATATCATGAGCTTGTGTGCTTTCACATAGACGTGCTGTTTAATGCAGGACAAATGGATCAGAAGGGAGAATCAGGTGATTCTATGAAACAGAATGGGTTGTCAGGCTTAACCACTATTAAAAGACAGTAGTGGTAGTAGTGGTAGTAGTGGTAGTAGTGGTAGTGGTGGTAGTAGTAGCAGCAGCAGCAGCAGTCTGAACTACTAACAGATGACAGAGTCATCAGAAACTTTCACTACAAGAAAAGTAACAAGATTAAGATGACTACCGCTCCCCAATTAAAAAAAATGTACACCCATTTCTCAGATCTCTCCCTCCTAGGTAACATAATAACTAAGGACAGCAGAAGTGACAGGAGTAATTGCCAAGCCTTCTTCAACTGTGTCTACATCACCAGGCTTGAGCATATCACATGATCTAGGGGAGGAGGCCTGAGGGTGAGCATGAAAGCATTTTAAATGCAGAGACAGAGCGACCAGATTAGAAACACAGATGTCAAATCACTAATTGGGACCATATATCTCTAAAAGGCATCCAGTATCACGGGATAAGTATAGACATCACAATAGGAAGCAATATTTGGACGATTGTTTGGGTTCTCCCTGAGATCCGACTGACGGAGGTGAAAAACGAGGGTCAGTATTTGCCAACAGCCTTCCAGTCAGAAAGCCAGACAGCAGAACAAAGCTCCCCAAAGAGCTTGCAGAGAAGATTAAATTACAGCCGAATTTCATAAAGAATTCATTGAATGCTTAAGCAGGCTTCTGGGTGGGTCAGACAGGGCCAGTCAGAAAATTGGGGTCATAAAGGGATAGGATTGGGGTAATAGAAGCTAAAATATAATTACAGAGTCAATGAGAGAGAGAGACGGAAGAGATGGCTGACATTAAGAGACATTGTTTGGGGTTTGGACAAATCATTTCTCTGTTAAAGGCATCTGTAGACCAATTTAGATTTCTTCCACTCAATTATATTTTATTCTTCATATTTTAAATTTCAATCTTAGTGGCCTCAAGGGAGAGGCTCAGGTGTTGGACGCCTCTGAGCCTCCGGCGTAAATACACTTTGTCCACACTTTATTGGAAGTAGGAGGTATACATCATCTCCTTCCTTAAAGTGGTCACTAAAACCAGCTCCTCATCCCAACAAATTGTGGAGATACTTCATTTCAACTTCATTTTTAAGAGACATATCCACAAAACCCAAAAGCAGAATTGATAATAGGATTAAATATCTATATGTGTAGAAGGCCAAAGGTTCATTTCACATTATCTGCTTGCTTTTGCATCAATAATTGCAAAACCACGTATACTATAAAAAGCACCATTACCCCAACTTTTAAGCAAATCTTTCTTAATTTTTTGAAACCTGAAATAAAAAGTTAGCCAAAACTTAAAGTACTCTATTCATTTTCATAGTTACAAAAACATTTTTCTGAGCTTTGATAATCTATTTATAAAGACAGTGAGACTACTATTTCCTTTTAATTTAATTTAAATTTAATAAGATCTAAAATGATGGCATCTAGTGTTGGAGAAGGAATATGCTTGCCCAGCTGGCACAACTAGATACAATTTTGTGTTCGGTAATAATAAGTATTTGTCCCAGTTGGTACCTTTTCAAATGATCTATAACTAAACCTACCTTTAATGGTTTGTGATGCTATCTCGCTTGCCAACTTGATAAGATCTGGGATCAACTGAAGGCCAGGCTGCTGGGCACCGTGACTGTGAGGGTCTTTTTGACCAGGTTATCTGAAGTGGAGAGATATAGCCTACATGCAGGTGGCATCAAGGAAGCTGTTTGTCTGCTTTCCTTCAGTCTTGTCAGCAAGTTCATTCACCATATTGCTACTTCTGCTCCATCCTTTAACACCTATGAGGAACCAGCTTTGGGCTTCTAACAGACTGAATTGAAGATCAGCATCTCTCCATGAATTCTGGACTATGGAGTCACCCATCTGGTCTCATAGACTGAGAGAAACTACCAGGTTCTGAGCCTCTCTGGTATGAGAGAGTCATTGTTGGACTGCCCAGATGATATCATGAAAACTACTCTAATCTATCTCCTTTTAACACTTTTTGTTCTATAAGCTCTGTTCCTATAGAGAACCCTAGACAGATAAAAAGATGAAACCCCAGAGATGCCCATCTATTACCCAGGTGGACATGTTGGAAGCATCTCTCTCTTCTAGAGAAACCATGAGTGTCAGAACAGCCAATCCTTTGTTTCATTTATGGTCTCCAAACAAACTAGGTTTGGTTCCATTGATTTTAACCTTGATTAGTGCACAAATTTTCCATGGATAAAACTATCCATGTAGACACCATAGTTAAACAGGTTAAATCCTTGTATGACGAAGATTCTAAGAGTCACTGCTCTTACTTGTATGATTACATGTATGATGGATATGGGCTAACAGCTCTCATTTATGGGCAAGCTTAATGGAAGCTTAGCTGGAAGAGGAGAGGGCAAACTTAATGACTGCCTTTAAGAAGAGAACCTAGGAGTAGCCATTTAATATAACGACTGAGCCACAGAAGTGGTACAACAAAATCAGTAGCTTTCCTTTACACAAATTACAACCTATGCAGACATATAGTAATAAACAAACAAACAATCCTGTCCTATTAAGCAACAACAAAATAGTATATATCCATGCACAAAATAATAAAACCTCTGACCATTATATTTGGATTTAATACTAGCAATACTAAAGCCAACAATTTAAAATGAGCCAACACTTGTTTTTCTTTCTTTATAAACCAGCTAGGTGAACCCTGTTGCCCTTTTGTTTTTAGTGACAAACTTTCTAACTGACTTTGACTTTCTTTACATCCTAATCCACACACAACCAGTGATACCTTCACTGCCCAGCCCATCCATCCTCTCATCCTCTGCAACTCTAGTTAAGTTTCCCCCATGACTTCAGCCTCTTGGCATTGTGACAGTCACTGAATCCATGTTTCACACAAGAGGACCATTCCCTATGGACCTCCAAGACAGTAGCTGTACATTCAGGTCCTATGAAGGACCCCTTATGTACAACACACAGCATACATTCGGTACATCCATGTGCCCATCTCAACTGTTCCCCAGCCCAGAGTGAACGAGAGATCTCAATTCTCTTTCCATCTTTTTCTCTATCCAATTTAAATCTCTGTAAGTCTCTAAGTTTGACTGTTTTTTTTTTCCAAAAATAAACAAAACTCCCATCAAAGATAAGTCAATCTGCATTACCATCTAGTTTTAGAGCATCAAAAAGTTAGTAGAAAAAAAATGTATAATCTGACTGATCAATAATACAACTTCTGACTAGCAATTTTACAGGAGCCCTCGAGATTCCAACTATATTTGCTAAGTTGCTTTCAGTTCATCTCTGCTCACCTCTGACTGTGCCTTCTCTCTGCTGGAATTCCTCGGACTTCACAGAAAACACAAGCTGGCAGATACATTTAAACACTCGAGCAACCGTCTGTACATTTAGCTCCACGTGTGCCTACCCATTGTTCTCTTCGTGCTATTTAACAGGAGATGCCTCCCCTGGCAAAGGTCAAACTCTCAATTATGCTAGAAACCCATTCTGTGTGCTCAGTTACACCATCAGCGAACACCCCTACCTTTCTCTCAGCCTCCCCCTCACACCCCAATACTGCTAGATGTGTGTGAATATTTAAATGTTAATAATTTTTATCCTCTCCATCAAAAATCTCCACCTCCAGGAAATATAGTACACTAGCACCTATCTCTGAGAATTAGAATAAGAAAAAATACATTTTACCACAAAAAAAGAAACTAATGAGAAGCTTGGGAATCTACAAGAGAAGTGAAAAATTGAGGGGAAAAAAAGCAGAAACAAAAATACTGGAGCAAGCTAAATCCTACATCCACACTTTGCTGAGCATACTCCATCTGTGGATACAGCCTGTGGCAGCTATATGGCTCCCTGAAGAAGAGGAGACACAGGAGTGGTTTCCAAAAGGTCAGTCAGATGAAAGTCAGACTATGCTACCTTCAGGACATAGCCACCGTCCTCACAGCCTCAATGGTGAGTTTTGGTGAAATGGTGACTCCTACAGCAGAAATGCCATTCTTCCATCCTGTATGATTCTAGGTCACTAGAGAGAGATTTTATTGTTAAAACCTAATCCTTCTAGGGGCCTCAGATCAGAGAACATCCCCATGTCCAAGAGCTCCAATTTGGACATGGACACTTATCAGACCCCTGGGTGGAGAAATACTCAGAAAGGCAAATGCAGCAAGAGGGGGCGGGGTGTCCAGCCTCCAACAGACTGAAGAATGCAGGCAGTAACAGGTTAGCTCAGGCTGAGAAGAATATAAAGAAAGAGCCCTGCCCATACTGGGCCATAGCTATTTCATTATCTGAGGATGATCTTGGAGTTTGACAGCTCTGATCCTGAGACTGGTGGCTACATCAAATTCTAGAGGCAGCACTGTCACTGACTGCGACTCAGACTGAGAACTCCGAAGTTCCAGTGAGTCTGTAACACTCACAGCATCGTATCTTCAGCAGGGTGATTAAACTCCAGAAGCCTTCAGAGTAGGAAGGAAGGTCCCATGCCTGTTCAGGTCATGCTATGGCTGTTTGTCATGCTCAAACCACACTGGCTAAATACAGCCAAGCCAAGAGGTGAGGCCTGCACAGATTCTAGAGCATAAGAGAATCTGCCCACCAGCCGAATTCAAAGCTCTGTATCTGCAGAGACCCCAGATACACAAAGAAGGACAGAGACCCCTGCCAAGAGACAGCACTGGAGCCTCAAACACTTGTACAGGACAGACTCAGAAGACACCTAAGGGACCACAACTCAACCCTCCACTCCATCCAAATAACTAGCAATCACCAGCTAATGAAGACTGGGAAGACACAGCTAACACCTCCTGTGTTTTCTTCTTCTTACTGGCATTTTTCTTCCAAATTTAGGAAGATTTTCACAATACTTTTTTTTTATTATTTTATGTTTGTACTTGTTCCTGCCCCTAGTATATTCTCCTAATTTTTGTTTACATGTTTTTCACATGTGGGGGGATTTTGGACAGTGTATTTCCCCTCTTCTTAGGTTTCTTTTTTTTTCCTTTCACCCACCTCACCCCATATTTCTCTCCACTTTTCTCCCCTCCTCTCTTTAATTCAGCTGTATTTTGACTTTAAACTTATTCACCTTTTGAAAATTATACTCTGCTCTTTAAAACCATTTAAATCATTTTTGAGATTATAATTATACCATGTGCCTCTTCCTTTTCTTCCCTCCAAACCTTCCCATATACTCTTTCTTGCTCTCTCGGATCCATTACCTCTTTTTACATTAATTGTTGGTGTGTGTTTGTGTGTGTGTGTGTGTGTGTGTGTGTCTGTCTATGTGCATGTATGGGCATGTTCTTAAATACATAAATAAATCCTGCTCAGTTTAAATAATGCTACTTTTATGTATGATTTGAGGGCTGACCATCTGGTATTGGATAACAAATTGGGAGTGCTCTTCTCTGAGGAAGACTTCCCTGCTCTCAGGATTCACTCCTGTAGTGGTTTGAACAGGAATGGCCACGATCTATAGGAATACATGATCCTGAGTTGGTGGAACTGTTTGGGAAGGATTAGGAGGCGTGGCCTTATTGGAGAGCATGTGTCACTGAGGGTGTGCTGTTGGCTCCCAGCTATTTCTCCAGTACCATCCTTGCCTGTCTGCTGCCACGCACCTTACCATGTTGATCATGGTCTCTAAAACTAGAAGCAAGCCCCTAATTAAATGTTTTCTTTTATAAACTTTCTTGATCACCATGTTTTGTCACAGCAGTTAAAAAGTAACTAAGACTCCTCACCCAGAAAAGTTCTCTCTGTAACAAATGAAGGTCCTTACAGAAAGACCCAAGGGATCAAAATTGCAGGCCTGGAGTCCAACCCCAGGGAATACATTTTAACTTTTGTATTTTCTTTATTGTATTTATTCAATTTTGTCTTCAAATTTTTTCACGATTTAGAATTTTTTCTGTTTTTCTAATCTCTTGTTTCCATCATGTGCTGGTTAGTTTTATGTTCTCTTGACACAGACTAGAGTCATCTAATGAAGGGAACTACAATTGAGAAAATACCTCCTTAAATTGGGCTATAGACAAGTATGTAGGGTATTTTTCAATTATCAATCAATGGGGAGGTCCCATCTCATTGTGAGTAGAACTATCCCTGGGCTGGTGGACATGGGTTCTATAAGAAAGCTGAGCAGACCACAGGGAACAAGCCAGTAAGCACCACCTCTCCTTGGATTCTGCATCAGCTCCTGTCTCCAGGTTCCTGCCCTATCTGAGTTCCTGTTCTGACTTCCTTTAATGGTGAAAAGCACTGTAAGCTGAACAACCCTTTCCTCCCAACTCACATTTGGTCAGGGTGTTCATTGCAGCAGTAGTCACCCTGACTAAGACACAGCAAGATGACACTGTTCACCACGATTTTTCTCCTTTCATTTGTTAACCTTGATCCTCAGCCTTTCTCCGTCTCCTCCTTTTCTCTTGTTCATTTACTGCTTCCACACTTACTCTAAATAGCATTTGGCTCCATAGCACATCCCACAGCACTCTACTGTTTTAGTTTCCGTATTCATCCATCGCTGTGATTGATTTTAAGTGTATACATACATCTCGTAGGGTGCACGTGGTTCCTGCCACAACAGCTGGCTTTTCCTCTCTTGATTCGGCAATCAAAGGTGGGCTTCTCAGTCAGACATCCCTGTCAGTTCAGGAAGGGATACTCAAACCAACAGATGTACAAATTGCAACATGGAGACAGAAAGGGCAAGTAAATATCTGTGGCTGTCCCAGAAGATCCCAGTTTCCCAATTAATGAGCTTAAAGATACTGAAACAGGAGAAGGTGAATCTAGGTAGGCTGTTCCAAAGGATCCCGATTCCCCAGCTAATGAGCTCAAAGCTATGGAAACAGGGAAAATGTCAAAGGATCCCAGTTCACCAGCTAATGAGCTCAAAGACAACGAAACAGGAAAAGTGTCAAAGGATCCTCATTCTCCAGCTAATTAGCTCAAAGATATGCAAACAGGGGAAATGTCAGGTGAAGATTTGAAAAGCTTGCTGGTAAAAAAAAAAAAACGATGAACAAGCGGAAAAAGCAGAGACAAACCTAAGAGCTCAATGAAGACACAAGAGAGGAAAGAGAACACCATAGAGGAAAAAGACCTCAAAATGGATGAGAAAGTCAGAAATATGGATTAAATGTCAGTAACACAAAAGATAAATTCAGCAAGGAAATCAAGATTCTGGAAAAGAAGGGAAATGCTGCCAGTGAAAAATTCAGCATAAACAACAACAGTGAAACAACCGAAAGCATCCCCCAAAGATTTGACCAAATGGAAGAATAAGTGATGGACAGACACAGGAAAAACTTCATTTGAATACCAGTAAGAGAACTGTGCCACATGATTAGGAAGCCAAACTTATAAGCCATGAGATAGGAGGAGAGAAAATGATCACTAGGGGACAGTATTTTGAAGGAAATACACTGATCAGAGAAGTCTCCAAATCTACAAAAATAATAGATATTCAAACACAGGTGGCACTAAGAACTCCAAATAGACTTAACCGGAGAGGACCTTCTTCAACACTAAAATCTGGAAGGAAAACTGCAGACTTACTCTGAAGACACACAAGTAGAACAAGGTGAGATCTCTCATTAGCACCGTCAAAGTCAGGAAAGCATGGGATGATACAGTTGGACCTTGACAGAGAATAACTGTCATCCAAAAATACCATTGCCAATGGCAATGAAATTTCCAGATGAACACAAACCAAGCCAGCACTGCATAATAAATTTAAAGAAATACTATAAACTGTAAACAAAGAAAGAATCTCAATGTTAAGAGCACAGTAAAGGATAAACTGAGAGCTGGACAGCTGTAAGCACATAGAATTCTTGGATTCAAGGATACAAAGTCCTCCCTAATGCATCATCCTGATCTCTAATTTTATTAAACTGTACCTTCTCCCTCAGCCCCCCCAAATTAAACCATAATTATCCAACCATCTGAACTCACCTACCTGCTAACTAACTATAGATACATAAGCGAATTACATTGAATGAACTAGGCATGGGCCAAAAAAGATAAATGAACAAATACATGAATAAATAAAAACTTTCCAAAGTAAATGTAGTCTGATGTTCCATCCTGTTGAACATTTGTTGAGATAACCATTGGTTGATAACCACAGAAGCCAAAGATCCACCGGGCTCAGACTTCTGTTTCATGCATCCAGGAACAAAGTTCATGATTTATCAACAGAAAATGCACCATCTACTTCTGGATTAAAACCTGGATTTTGTCATGCCTGGTAATAAAAGCTTGTGATTATAGCCACACCGAGGTGGAGGCAGGAGGATTACAAATTCAACTCCTGCCTGAGCTACAGAGTGAGTTCAAGGCCAGCTAAGGTGATTTAGTAAGACCTTGTCTCAAAATTAGCAAAAAGTTACTTAGTATGTAGCTCTTTGGTAGATCACTGCCTCACATTTATTGGGTTCATGGTTCAGTCCCTGATTCAGCAATTAGAAACCAAAAAAAATTTTAAAAAATCAACTGAATTTTTTTATTGTATGATGAAGGCTATTTGCCTTTTTCTAAAGCCATGTCATTTAGATTATATATTTCTAATATTCCATGAATCTGTGAGACAGGAAAAAACCATTCTTTGCTTCCAGAAAGAAAACAAAACCACATTCTCTTTAAAACCAGTGACAGCCAGCTTTTACATCCACTAGTATTATTACTGTCGCATGCCCCTGGCAGTCACTGCGGGACCTGGAAGCTTCCGCTCCAACCTCTGCTGGAGCTTGTCTCAGGAAAGCTGTTCCTGGAGTACTCCGATGACACCTCACCTCCTCTTAGCTCTGGTGCAGCTCCTCACTGTAACAGAGGAGAGGGCAAGGAAGGAGTGCTCCTAGCAAGATGCTTCTGCCCGCTAAGGAGAACATTCCAGACAGTTCCACAGAGAAGGAGCTAGGGATGAGGTAACCAAGGCAGACCACATCTATGCCCTGGTAGTTATAATGTTGCTTCCCCTCCCCCCACTCTGCCACTGCTATGCTAAATCTATCAGCTTGTCATGGAGATGTGAGAGAGGAGAAAACACAGATTGATGACAGCCAGCAAGGCATCTGTGAGGCTGATGGTGGCAATATCAGCTAAGGTTTGATTTCAGACAAAGTTGTCAACCAACGAGGTGTGTCAGAGATCAGCAAGGTTGAGGCTGTAACCACTTCTACCTGTGTGAAGTGCATGTAGTCACCTCATGATCAACTCTCTGACTGGGCCAGGAGAACATGTGTGGAATGTTTGGAGCCACCATTGGCTCAGCCCATAATAGCACAGGGAATCAAGCAATCTCAAAATTACCTCAAACTTTTTTTTTTTTTCTGTAAATCCTATTGAAAGACCCCAGACCTGCAGATCAGTGGTTTTCATCTCTTTGGAAGGCCTCCCACTCTCAGAAGTTTTCTCTCTTTTCCTGAATTTTTCTTAACAAAGCCTGGTTCCACTTTGCCTGCACCCAATTCCCGTGTCCTTAATCTTCACTTTGGTGAGACAAGAAATTCAAGAGTCACCTTCTCAGGTTGACTTTGGGTGTTCTTTGAGGCATTGGCACACTAAGTCCCTTGGCCATATCCTCCACTGTTCTCAAAATCTATATCACTACTGCACATCTATCAACATATACATTCATACATATCCACACAGAGGCGGGGGGTGGGGTGGGGTGGGAGATGGGTGTGCAGGTAGGAGAACTGGCTGCTCTTCCAAAGGACCTGAATTCAGTTCCCAGGACAAACATGGTGTCTCACAATCATCTGTAACTCCAGTTCCACAGGATCTGACATCCGTTTCTGGTCTCCATGGGAACTGACATATGCTACACAGACATACATGCTGGCGGAACATTATGCATAAAATAAAAATAAACAAAAATCATTTTAAAATTATACATTGAACTCTTAGTCCTGACCACTCTCCCAAAGACAGTCGATCACTAACCTTCCCTATACCCTGGGATGGCTAACTCTGTCTACTTCCTTGATGAAGAAACTTGGAAGGATCTTTCAGGATTTTTGCTTATGGTTGTGTCAAATAATTAGAAGATCCTACTAGCTTTATCTCTAAAGTATATCCAGAGTCTACCACTTCCCAGCACATCTATCTAATGAGGCTGTTGTCAGTTCCCCTCCCCCAACTCCAGGTAGCAACAAACCTCAGAACCTCAGAACCTGGGCTGCTCTCTGTCCAGTGGCATGTTTTCCTGAGACCCTGCACCCCTAGCACTCTGGCTTCAGGTGAAGCCATGCTTCACTTAATGCCTGGGTTTTCCATTGATATGAAAATTTTTCCTTCCCCCTTTCATTAGTTAATGCCACTTTTCTATCAGATCTCACCACTTTCTTGGGAACGCTTTTAACCTCCTTACAGTGGACTTTCATCTGCTCTGGGTGCTTTAACAAGACCATAACCCTGCGGTATAAACATTGCTCCTTTACTCCTCCACAACCTCCTATGATTATCAAGTCTGTGAGGACCAAGAGAAATCTGACCTTTGTCACCACTGTAGTCCCAATGCTACAAAAGCCAAATTCCTAGAAAGTACCTAATTCTAAATATTTCTAAAAACTATGCAAACTTTTTATGATACTATAAGATAAGTCTTGCTGTTACTGTTTTATCTCATATTGCTATTTTGGGGACGATTCTAAATTGGGAAGCTCCAAAAACTAAAACTTAACCAAGACAATTAATGCCCCGTGCATTGTCATCTCATGCCATTTAGAAACCGTGGTCCAAAGGCGGCAACGCACTAAATAAATGAGTGAACAAGCACAATGTCCATCCTGTTCTGTGCGATTCTACAGCCTCTCCCCTTCCCAGCTAACAAATCAAAGTGAGCTTTGTTGAGATTCAGGGCCTGAGAGAGGCTGAAGGTGGAGTGCAGGCACAGACACAAATGGGAAATTCCTAAGGCTGCCTCGGCTATGAAATGCTCTAATTTTTTATCAGGAAGGTTAACTCTTTTATCAGTTCAAAAGCATGTGTATCCGTGAGGTCGTGTGAAAAGAGAGTGTTATCCATTGCATTTCTCTTCTTCTGAGCACAGCAATTAGCCTCCAAGTCTAACAATGGCAATTCAGACCCCAAAAGGGCTCATGGCTTGTGTTTTCTCACAAATGATTATACACTAAACTATGAAAGCAGAAGCCAGCCAATAGGCTTGAATGGACTAGGAGAAAAGAAAAACTAACCATAGCCGTCTGTCTCACTGGGGACAATGTATTTGTATGTGCTACCTAATCTCTCCAAGATCAACATCTTTGAAATCATCTTTAAAGTGTAAGTGGCAGGGATTACAATTTTAAAAGTATGGATTAGTGAGAGAATTGTCAGAGAGAAGAGGAATTTAAGCTTACCCTTAAGTTCTCTTGTGCTTTATGCTATAATTATTTTTACATTATAAAACATGCAATAAGAAAGACTGTGTCTGTGGGCACAGTGTGTTACAACCCAGATGAGAACATTTCCCATCATCCATGAGCCCAAACACTTTATCTCAACAGGCCCCACTCAGTGCAAACTAGTATTATATTCTGCACAAAGGCAGCAAAGCACAAAGGATCTGAGAAATAGGAGAGATGTAGACCATTCCACAAGAGTTTAGAAAGAAATCCTCTCTAATAAAAATGTAAGAAAGAAAATTGGATATAGCATTACCTGAGGACCCAGCTATACCAGTCCTGGGCATATACCCAGAAGATGCTCTAACATATAACAAGGACATATGCTCCATTATGTTCATAGCAGCTTTATTTATAATAGCCAGAAGCTGGAAAGAACACAGATGTCCTTCAACAGAGGAATGGATACAAAAAATGTAGCACATTTACACAATGGAATATTACTCAGTTATTAAAAAAATGAATTGGAGAAATTCTTAGGTAAATGGATGGAACTAGAAAATATCATCCTGAGCAAGGTAACCCAATCACAAAAGAACACACATGGTATTCACTCACTGATTATTGGATTTTAGCCCAGAAGCTTTAAATACCCAAGATTCAGCTCACAGATCACATAAAGCTCATGAAGAAGGAAGACTAAATGGGGGTGCTTCCGTCCTTCTTAGAAGGATAACAAAATACTCAAGAGAGCAAATATGGAGAGTAAGTGTAGAACAGAAACTGAAGGAGGGGCCATCTGGAGACCATTCCACTTGGGTATCCATCCCATGTGCAGTCACCAAAGGTAGATGCTGATGTGGATGTCAGTAAGTGCATGCTGACAGGAGCCTGATAAAGCTGTGTCCTTAGAGGTCTGCCAGAGTTTGACATATTCAGAGGCAGATGCTCACAGCTAACCATTGAGCTGATCAAGGGGTTCCCAATGGAGGAGATAGAGTGAAGACTGAAGAAGCTGAAAGGGTTTGTGGCCCCATGAGGAGAGCAACAATACCAACCAACCAGAGCCCCCAGTGTCTAAACCACCAGCCTGGGACTTAGGGAGGGACTCATGACTCCAGCTGTATATGTAAGGAAGGATGGCCTTGTCGGGCATAGGTGGAGAGGAGATCCTTGGTCCCATGAAGGCTGGATGCCGTGTGTGGGGGAATTCGAGGGTGGGGAGGTAGGAGTTAGGGGGTAGGTGGGAGCAAATCCTCATAGAAGCAGGAGGAGGGGGGATGGGATAGGGGGTTCCTGGGTGGGGAGAAATGGGGAAAGGGAATTACATCTGAAATGTAAATAAAATATCCAATAAAAAATGTAAGAAAGAAAGAAAGAAAGAAAAAAATGGAAGGAAGAAAAGAAGGAAAGAAAGAAGGAAAGAAGGAAGAGAGAGAGAAAGAACCCTATTGGAAAACCCTATGGTTTAAGGTCTAGTAAAAGGAGCTGCAGCACTTAAGAGTGTTGAGTGCTCCTTCAGAGGACACAGGTTCAGTTCCCAGAACCCACATGATGTCACACAACTGCCTGTAATCCCAGTTCTAGGCAACTGACACTGACTGTCTTTTGATACCTTGGAACACCAAACATACATATGGTGTATGTATACATGCGTGCAAAGCATCCACAGATATAGAGTAAAAGTAAACACATCTTTTGAAAGCGAGCCCCCACAGTGGAAAGGTTGAAGCAGAATAAGAGCTGTATGTGCCACACCCTGAACTGTGACAGTGACCACACACCCCAGAACTGTGACGGTGACCACACACCCTCAAATGTGACAGTGACCACACACATCCCTGAACTGTGACAGTGACCACACACACTCCCTGAACTGTGACGGGACCACACACACTCTCATGACACACACACTGAAACTGTGACAGTGACCACACACACCCTGAACTGTGATGGTGACCACACACTTCTGAACTGTGACGGTGACCTCCCAAACCTGCGCTTTCTGCTCTGATACATTTAAGTTCTCAGCTCTGTGTTTTTCTTTGTTCTTTCTTTATCATAACAAAAACAAAAAAAAATCTAACCAAATGTTTGCCTCTAAAACTGACTTTTCTGAACTAGCATAACTGGCTTCGTTCTATGTAAAATGAGACACTACAAAGAAGTCCAATTTATACTTTCTATAATTAATACATCTACCCTTCACCTTAATTAATTATAAACACTGGATGAAGATTCTATCCCTTCTCATACCATATGTAAATTATATTATGCATAATATATATGTAATGCATAGCAGGGACATGACTCTTAGGAACATTATATTTTATAAATAATCCTTTGTATTAGTCCATTGTTACATAATACCACCAGCTAGGTAAGTTTTACTGAAGAAGAAAAAAAAAGGTTCACTTTGACTCATAACTACAGGGTCAAGGGTTAAATATGCTGATTACCTTCTTGCTAGCAAAGGCCCTGAAGCTGTACAGGTCATCTTGCAGCAAGAAAATGCCATGATGATAGGTGCCCTCACTTCCGTCTGTGACCTTTGTCCCCTCATCTTGTCTCCTGTGCCCTCGCCAGAATGACCTGAAGTGTTCTGCATACACCATCCTGGACTCCTCTGAACTTTTTTGACTTTTTCTGCACGTCAGTTCTGAAGCTGTGCCCACATAGTCAAGTAATGCCTTAGCAGCAACCACCATCCCTGGCTCTGGGCTAACAGCCAGTGAACCGACTGGATACATGGCTGGGAAAGAGAGATTCTTATGTAGGTCACAGTCCATGGCCCCAAGAAGAGCTACATGGATAAGCCTGTGTTGTGGAGAAGTCTTGAGGCGCTGTCGGGTGTCACATGGCAAGAGTCTGTGACCACAGGCGTGCATCTTCTGACCTCTTGTCTTACGATGCCATCGCTGTTCAGTCATGGAGTTTACGTTGATGGACTTTTACCCAATCCTCATCACTTCCCCAAGGCCCCACTGCTAACCCCCTGGTCAGATCAGCCTCTATGCTCTTACTACTTTACATTGGAGATTAAACTCTGTGTGAGCTTTGAGGGTGGAAGGTGTTTGGACTATCACTGGACCACTGTTCCAGAGAACCAGAAACTCAGCTCTTGGTTTACGCTGACTTCCTATTTCACTGATGAAATATTGGTGCATCAGAACAGTGATTGTGGTGGAAATAAATAAATAAATAATGGGCTGAGTAGAAATAAACACATATTTAAAAACAAAGGCACGAGTGAAAAGGCTGGAGCCCGGTAAGAGCTGTGTGCAAGCTCACCTCCGAACGATGATGGTGACCATATATACACCTGTGAACCTGTGACGCTGCTGTTTTCTTGGGCGAGCGAGTGAACTTCCAATTCTGATCTTTAACAAGTGGTATCATTACAAAAAGCAACGGATGATTCATAAGTTCCCACACTCCGAACCTTGTTTTATATGTCGGCTTAAAATATAAATCCTAAAACATGTATTGGAGGTCTTAATACATACTTGAGATTAAAAGTGGGGGGGGGGGAGCACATACTGTGAGCTATCAGACAATCAGAAGTGCTGAGACATTGCTTTAGGACATTGAAATTGCTAACTAAGTCTAGATTATGAAACTCACTAGCTAACTCTTTGCTAACTGAAGCAACGTTAGGTCACCTGAGAGTGTGTTGGCCATGGGCACTCCAAGGTTCCATTCCAGACCCTGAATCAGGATTTCATTTTAATGAGATCCCAAACTGGTTTATACTCTCATTAAAATTGAGAACAGCGGCGTGGTGGCGCACGCTTTAATCCAGCACTTGGGAGGCAGAGGCAGGTGGATTTCTGAGTTCGATGGCCAGCTGGTCTACAAGAGTGAGTTCCAGGACAGCCGGGTATACAGAGAACCTGTCTCGAAAAGCAAAAGAAAAACCAAAAAAAAACAAAAAAAAAGAAAACATTAATAAAAAATCTGAGAAGCACTGAGGTCAGTGGTGGCTCCTGTGTATAGACCTTACAACTGATCTGATTAGAGACTCAGTTCTCTGCAAAACCATCAGTGCTATTAATCACCGGTGTCACCTGCCTGCACTTAAAAGTTACAAGTAGGTTAGCTGTATAGTGTCCGTCATCCTCCGTGAGCTTAAACGTAGCGGTCCTGAGTTGTTACGTCACCTGGTTGTCTGACTCTTGCACTAGGGATAGAGGAGCTGCGGCTTCTGTCTGCAGTGTACTCTGATGTCCATTTGCCTTTATTATGTGATTCTAATTTACTACTTTGCACATGATTGTCCAAATCAACCTCTTAAGATGCTTAAAATTGCATATGTCTTATTTTTTCCTATTCTGATTTCAAAATGGCATTTTGCACAATCTTTATTGAGAATGAAATAAGCTCATTTTTAAAACAATTACCTAACAGCACTGCAGACAAGAAACTGCACTTTCTGCTTAAGTGTTTTCCTTCCATCTTAAATTGCATCTGGTATGAATGATGTCTAGATTATTGCTCTTCTGTTTGGTACAAATAGCAAATCCTCTCACTTGTTTCAAAGTATCATACTGCTAAGGAGACTAGCCTTCTGATCAGCTAAAAAAATAATCCCATTTTTCCTTTAGTACCATACTAGACAGTTTGATTTAATTATTATTATAGACATCTACATAAAGCTTTCTTCAGAAGAGTTTTAGCCCATTTAAGCAATGTCGTTACATGGACAGAGAAACTCTTTTGAGAAAATGTAATGGGGCATGAAAAATAATAAAACCCACAAAATACATTTATTCAAGGATTTTAATAATGAAGAGAAATTGCAATTCAGACTGAAGGGCTGGAAGCTGAGTGCTCTCTCTTATTTTAAAATAAAGCATGATTAAGCAGGTGCAGCATACTTCCATGAACTGAAGGGCAACATCCTATGCTCTGTCTTCTGCAAAACTACCTTCATTTCAAAAACCATGAATTCGGGATACTCACACACCATCAACAGCATTTACTGAAGATGGGAAACTGCAATTCATTTTACCAACAATTCTACTAGATAACATTGTATGTTAAAGTGAAATGTTTGGGCTTCTTAACTTCCCCTTTCTAAAAGGAGGTCCCATGAATCAGTATTGTCTTGTAAAGTTACTAGGAGGCACAGTAGTGCCCCCAACCAGTGGTCTTTCAAAGACCCAGTGAAACAGAAAAGCTTTGTTCTCAGATCCCCCAGCTGCCTCTTAGCAGGGCTCCCTCACTAATGGAAGAAAACAAGCGGGTCCATATTTTTGTAGAGTGAGCTGGCCTTATAATAAAAACTACTGTAGGTCTTGATCCAGCAACTCCACCCTTAATGTGCTCTATACCCAAAGCTATAAGAAGTGCACCAAATTTCTGTATGAATGACGTTATATTTCTGCACACAACGAAGGTGGGAAAGCACCGCATAGACTTTGAGAGGGGAGAAACCGAATCACAGCATAACTTACAGTGTTATAATCTGCAGCAATGTCTGATTGGTATGGGAATGTCAGCATAAGTCTTTAATAACGAGAGCCAGGGAAATGAGTGACAGCACTCTGCATAGAATAGAGAAAGCCTGCACCGTCATATGTCAGTGGGCGTGAGAAAAATTACTTGGCAAAGCACACAAGAGCTAAACTCTAAGAGGGCGAAGGAGAATAATATCTACTTTCCTTTTTATTTTATATTGCCTGTTATATGGTGAATGTTATGAATGTAGTTTATATTAAGATGCTAAAATGAGGTACTCAAATCTCACTGGCTCCTCTGAACCTACGTAGCTAGACCAGTACGCACGCTGATAGCTCAAGAAGCTATCAGCACAGTGGTGTATACAAGGCAACTGTTACTTGCTGACATCTTCTTGCTGGTATGAAGGGGTGTGTGCACACGGTGTAGAATTGAGTTAGTTACAATGACTAGGGAGATCTGGAAATCCGGAGCCACAATAGCTGCCACGCCTTCCCTCATGCACGCCACGCCCTTCCTTCATGCTTTCCCACCTGCACACGCCTACTTTCCCTTTCTCTCTCTGTCAACCCTCATTCCATCTTTAGGAGACTCACACCAAACATACTTGTGCTTCCACAGCTCTATATAGCCCATTCATTAGGTAACAAGCGCTGTTTATAGATGCTTAGTGCATAAACTCCTTTGGACAAATAACGGAACGCTATTACAAGTGCTCTTTTTAGCTGGAACTTAAGATCAAGTCTTTTCAGAAGTAAGTCGTATAGACGACTTGATTTCTGTGATTGAGAAAATGATCTAGAACATCAGAGGCTACAGAAGATTCTGAAAGTGTTTGTAGACATAAGAAATGAACTTCATATACTGTGGAAAAGGGCAGCAACGCCTCCTCACACGGAGAGCAAGTGTTTTTGCTGTTCATTTGTTTTGTTGTTTTTTATTAAAATCAGGGTCGAGTGACACTATGTAAGTGGGTTCTACTGTCTTGGTTAAAAGAGCTATATTTCACCCTATGCCCAAAGTAACTTGAGTCACAGACTTCCCTGGTACAAGAACGTGAGCAGGCAATCTTTATCTACTTAGTAAGAATTTGTATTAAGCTGTAAAAGGCAGGATGCCCTCCCCCAAAGAGTTTCTTGCCTGTCTTCTCTACTTCTATCGCTATATGCAAGGGTCTTCCAAGAAAAATTAATGCTCCTTCTAGAGTACAAACAGGTAAAAATGATCGCTCAAATAGAAGATATTTCATTTCTGGAAGTAATTTAACTTGTCTAGTTTAAAGAGAGCAACACAATAGTTTCAATATGAAGCCGTATTTTTCCAAACATAGGGTTGATCAGCAAAGGTATGCTCACATTTGCATTCCTTGCAGCACTTGGCATCCACGTACGCGGGAGCCGATTTGGGAGGGCAGTCAGGAACAGGGCAGACCAGGGTCTCACACTGGATGGTCCCATTCTGAAAAGCAAACAGCATTTAAAGAAATGCCACACAGAAATCCAATGCTCCACAAAGGCTTTTAAATCCATTCCATAGATTTCAAGTCTTACATAAAATGTCACTCTTCTCTTTAGCAATGCCCACAGTGTGGTGACTCACAGTAATGCGGGCTACATTTTAACAATTGAGGCTGGTTCCTATTTTTATCTAGCAACTGATCTTTAGCAAGCAAATCTGCGCCTTCTATAGTGAAGCTGAGGCCACAAGCTCACAGGAAAATGGCAAGCTGAAAGTTGGCCTGGAACACCTCGCTATCTCCAGGTTGCTCACACTCCAACCACGCATGTGGCTGCTTTGACTTTCCTAGTCAGTGTAAAAACTTTCCACATCACATTTCTGGTCCTCATTTGGGAAAGTTTCACTAAAACTGTAACACGTTAAAATTGTATTATATTGTAACCTTGAGTAAAAACCCATATTACACAGAGATGTCCTGGACAGACACCCACGCAAATGCACGTATATATGTTCACACACAAAAAGATTCCCATGTACATGTACACATGTGTGACATGTACATGCACACAGATGCACATTCACATGTGCATATGCACAGGGGTACACACAAATATACACACACCCACACAGACGACATGCTCAGTTGCTCTTCCTTCCTCTCTCTCTATCTCTCTGTCTGTCTCCGTCTCTGTCTCTGTCTCTCTTACACAAACACACACAGATACATTCACATACAGATCACTTTGGATACTTTTTATGTGTGTGATATCCTGCTTTTGAATCAGCTGGATGAGTGTGGGGAAAGCTTTCCAAATGGTAACTTAAATGGATCTATGACCCCTTTACAGAATTCTAGCTTTTTAACAGATGAGTTCACGTGCAATCTGAAAATTTAAAAGCAGACTTGACTTGAAGCTTTCTCTGAAGCATGGATATGAAATAATAATGCACTAAAAATAATTTATTACTGAGGATTAACAAAAGTCACATTTATTTAACCAGTGTAGTTTGTATTCTCTGTTAGCCAACTATTAAAGACTATTTAAAATCCATTATTTATATTATTCTGTCTAGATACAATATTTAATGCTCTATATAATTCGGTTTCTTTAAAATTCATTAATAAACACACGAGGGAGAATTCCCCAGAAATGCTAGGGTTATAGGACAGACTCCCTTGGGACTCGCTTTGCTAAGCTCATTTGAATTGCTAACTTCATGTATGCGCAGATGTGCTTCACATTCTCACACCAAGAGAGTGTCTTTAATAATGTAACGCACGATTCTTCAGAAGTGACCAGGTTTGCTTGCATTTTAGTGTTGCATTTAGAGAAAATAGGTTTTGAAATTTTCATGATTACATTGTCTTAATAAATATTTAACCAGTGGGGCCACCCGAGTCCCCCGTGACATACCAAGCATGTGCAGTTCTTACAGCCGTCTGTCCAGGACTCAAACTCTCGGTAGGTGGTTCCCTTCATGGTGCATGTCCGCTCACAATAGCACTGGTCCAGCCTGTTCATTCGTTGTTCAGCTCTAGACAACTATGGCACAAAGACAGGGCTCACCATTACAGACACTTGGAATCGCATGCCACTATAGCAAGAATTGAATATCACTACGTAGACAGCAATAACAGTGGGCCGTGCCCATCACCAGTTATTATAAATATATTGTCATCATCAATTATAAATCTATTAAGCCTGTAAAATTTTAAAGATGCCTTTCCCGACCCTTTACATGTGAAAAGTTTACCTTTAAAACAAACATCACAATTTATAAGACACGAATTGAGGCTAATTCAGAATAACACCATCCACAATACAGGTAAGAATTTTTTATTTTAAAAAAGCATCTAATTCCATTAGTATGCTTACTCAAGTAAAAAATAATATTTAGAATTTACATAATATAAATACCAAACTGTATACACATGGCTTTTAGAAAATCCTTCAATACTATGCAAAAATTTAAAATCTGCTGAACTTGTCAGTAAACATGTTATATCCCTCAGATCTACAGGGAATGAATCTACGACTATAGCGTAACAGTTAAAAACTGTTCTGGAGCCTTTTGCTTGGCCAAATTATGGTGTCCACATACTTTACAGTGTCTTTCTGCCTCCCTGTTTGCAATGAAAGCTAAATACAAATAAATAATTAAAACTAGGCAACAATAGATCTTGCAGCAGTAAAGCAGAGTGTTAACCAGGTAATCCGCTCCCTTCCTGATTTACGGAGCCATTTGTTATCCAGATGGCTAGGGTTTAAATATTTATACACCTTAATAAATATTATAGCCTTCTTCCTTGAGCAAGGATTCCAATTCAGTCCCAGGAAATCGCAGATCTACGTTAAGGAATGTCTCCAGCATGAAAATCTATGGTGATAAAGGAGCTTTGGGGAGTCATGTGACTGTGGCACGTTCTCAGTGTATTTGTGAGTCATGTTTACCTTGGCTGACGTCTTCGATAAAATGTCCTGCAGCTCCATGATTTTCTGCACAAGGCCATGGAAGTCATTGCATGTTGGACAGGCTACAATTACAAACAGCACATTGATCAGACTGTATTTATAAGGGGCCCCATCTGATTAAGTCTGTACTGACAGTCATTTCAGGGAAGCTCCAATCTCACACTGATATTCTGGACAAAACGAAGCAAGGGCACACAGACTTACTTCGATTAAGATCCGGGCACTGAGCGATGAACCCCTGGGGCATGACAAGCAATTGCACATCTTGCATTATTCCCTGTGTATGAAAACAGGAAAGAAGCGTTTCCATTTACCTAAATTATGCTCAGTAGTCAAGTTCCTGAGGAAAAACGTTAAGCAACAGATCTACCCAAACCTGGAAGGTCTAGAACCTTCCAGGGTCCATTCATAAGCAATCCATGCCAGGGAAAGAGAGTCACCAGGCAAAACAGAATTACCTAGGTGTTTTCTCCTTGGCAGTGCTTTTAAAGCTGTAAGACTAAATGTCAAGATTCAAGGATGTGGCCATCGTCTTATTGTTTTGAGGAGTTATTTTTAGTTCACCACAGAAGCAAGGCTTGAAAGCGACCTTTAAGGATCAACACAAAAATCACTTTGGGCTTTATTACCACAGACCTGAGACCAGTTTTGTACTAACAGTGATCAAAAGGAAAAAGGTGGGTAAACTGAGTCATGAAAGCAATGCCCACTTGAACATTTCTCATTTTTTTCCACTGGTAGTTTTTTAAAGTTGATCTCTGGATTTAGAAAGGACTCAGGATTCAGGAAGCAGGTGTAGCAAGACTTTGATTAGAGTGCTCAGAAGCACAGAAAACTTAGATACAAGGCTATTTAAATGCCAGCCGCAAATGACCCACTTTGCACAGAAGGCTTTGCTTGACATGCATTCTTAGCCATCACACTGCTGGCTTGCTGGACTCAAAGCAAAGCCAGTGGTAGGAGAAACAACATCTTCTCACAGATCCCAACTTCCCTCTTCCCTGCCACCTCTTCTCTTATCTGTTTCATGTACTTCTGTTATATTTAACTGTATGTCTTGGAAAATGCAAATCAGAAAGCCTAGTGACAGGGGTACCTGTACCAATATGTTACCAAGAGATTAATATCCCTACAAAGATCTACCGCCCAAATAGTGATCTGTGTTTACATATTTACTGGGATGAACAGCAATTGTCGATGTGACTGGTAACTTTGTCAGTACACAGCCTGGTGAGTATTAAAATCTGTTCTTGATTCTGGAATCCAAGAGTAGCTTGGGTGAAAAATCTTACGGCTTTGCAGAAGGAACACGGAGATCAGTCTGGTGAATATAGTATGCAGGTGAGGCACTGCACACATCTAATGGACAGTGTTCTCAGACCACAAGAAGAATGGCAAAGCATGTAGCTACACACATAATTGATGTGTGGGGACTGTGAGACCACATCTGAGCTCCAAGACGGCCATCATTAAATAGAAGAGAGATTTGAAGCTCACAGCATGCACCTGTCATCCTTGCATGGAAAAGGGCATTGATTTGTAGGGTTTTAAATAAAAGAATCAATTCCACACATCTGTCACCTGGTGGCTGCCTGGCTTCAGGCATGTTATTTTACCTCACTGGGTAGGTTGATGCAGGTTTATAAGAAGGAAAAGGACCCTCCCTCAACATTTTCAGAGTAAGAGATTAAATTGGATAGTAGAGTGAAGCCGTCTGGTTTCCAAAGAACAGGTAATATTAAGTTTTGGAACTCTCACATTAGATACTTGGCTTAGAATTTTTGAGTTGACTATGCCTCCTCACTCTTGAAGTCCACAGGTTGAACATGCCTCTCATCATTCTCTAACTTAACAACCGTCACAGCTCGAAGGAAATGTTCACACAACAGGCAGTGGGCAAGCATTTCTCTGGCCTTTACTGATTCATCCTCAAGATTTGCAGACCTTCAGTTCAGGATGCCTTTTGATACTCTACAGGGAAGAGATTCTAAGTGCGTCTAAGTTTTCACTAGAAATACAATTTGACCGCTTCCTGTTTTCATGGATTGGTCCATGAGGAAGCCATGCATAACGCTTCTAACTCAGGTTATTAATGCTCTGCAAAAGCATCATCAAAGGTGATACTTTGGTGTAGAAAGTTATTTATATGGTGACATCTTATTTCAGGAATGTCATAGTGATCACTAATTGTAACCTGATGGTCATCTCTACAATATAGAAAGATCAAATACAAATGAGTAGTGACCTTTTACCAGTTTAAAACAATGACCTAAGAAACCCAAACAGAAAGTAAATAGAAATACATACAAATAAAAACACACCAACTGAATTTTTGTCTCATGCCATAAAGAGTAAAATGTATTTTTGCAAACTCATTAGGAAGTTTTCCCATTTCTACTTCATCCTCAGGCTCCAGTCAAGAGATACCTTAAAATATCCATGTGCATTATTTCTCTGTCCCAACCAAAATGTGGTACCCAGAGGCAAATCTGTAGAAGGCATTTCCACCACTCGTTCATAGATCCTGAAAGACGAGATAGCAGAGAAAGGCTGTGAACACACAGGAATCCCCTAGAGATGTCAAGAATCTTCAAATTCTTGAAAGGAGAATGATACTTACTTATTGCAGTCGATGTGTAGAATTAAGTGGGAGGCACTGAAGGCTAAGGAGAGCTTGTGCCATTTGGCATCAGCCAAAATATAAGGAAACACTTCCGTGTGAGGGCGGTGAGCGCCAGAGCGGTAATGTAGTCTGATCTCATTCCGATGGCCACTGCTTTCCAGTTCCAGGTACCTTCATAGAGAAGAGCCATATGGGACATGTCAGAGGTACAGTTCAACGATGGCTGCGGTAGCCTCTTCTCAGAGAGATGGAGCAGACCTACAGCTTCTACCCCCCCTACAAAGTACGACCAGACATCCACGTAAAAAGAATAACAGCGGGCTATACTAGAACGTAAGTGATATGAAGGGACAGGGTAAGAACACTGGGAGCTAAGGTTTAAGTGGGGATTGGAAAGCAGGTTGGATGAAGGAGGAGAAGGAGGAGGAAGGAAGGAGTCTGTTGACTAAAATTAAGGCTACAGTAAGGTTTATGAAAACGCAGTAGCTTGTAATCAAGTATATACTTAATATATATTTATATATGTAATATATATGTGTGTGAGTTAATGCATACATGCATGTATGTACTCACAAACAGAATTTACCCTCACATTAGTGACCAATGTTGCTCCCAGAAGACATGAGTTGTTGAGTGAAAGTCTCAGTGTGGAGTACCAGTTACCATCCATGAGTTCTTGGTCCGGGAGACCCCATGAGCCCAAAACAACAAGAGGTACGCCATTGCTTTTGGATGCCCACCAAAGGAGATAGTAAGACCTTATTGCTGAAGATACCTGTCGCGTCATCCGCCTTGACCAGCAATTAAGACACGACACGGTTGGATCCTTCTCAGTCAGCTTTATTGCAGGAATGACTCTTGACTTATGGACGGGGACGGGACCAGGATGGGATGGGGACCCCCAGCAGCAGAAACGAGCTGCTTATATATCTGCCCAAGGCGGGCTGGGTGACCTGTTCTCTCAGGATAGGTTAAGCTGCCAATACCTCATTAGCATAAGCCAGCTCGGGAGGGGCACGAGGCCGAAGCATGCACAAAGGACTTGTTTACCAGTTTAGCTGAGCTGGCCATGCTGGAAGCCAGCTGCCTACATCATCAGGTGCTAGTCATACGACTTTGCAACTGTCCCAAGTGCTATCTTAAACACGGCTGCCTACGGATACCACATAATGTTTTGATTTAAGAACACAGAGGGTCCAGTTTTGAATAGAAAATCTCTGCACTGGCTGGATTGCACAGTACAAGAGGGTATATGCAGACTGCTGAGGAAGAGGATGTCAACCACATGATCCACTGCTGGACTCTGACTGCTGCAGTGCTCGGCATCAGCACGATGTACCCACTGAGTGCTGGTGACAGGGCTGTGGGTGGGAGGATCCAACTGTTCTCTTGACTGGACTTGAGGCTTTGCCATATGAAATAATTCATGCTTGGTGCCATTAACATGGTCAAAAGACTAGACTGTGGAATTTATAGGCCATGGAACCTATTAACATAGGTTTACTAACTGTTCATGTTGTCAAACTATCTTCTAAATATTTCTGTTTGCATCCAAAGTCTTGGGTTGTCTCAGCCTTGGTCAGAGAGGCTTCTTCGAGATGGTAGGGAGTGATGAATGAGGAGACATGTATGCAGTGCTGGAAGTTGTGACTGGGAGTGCTCAGCCATAGCTAAGACAACTATACCACCCCCATCCGAGGCTTGGGGAGATTCCAGGCAGAAAGAATGTGAGACCTAGAGTAGGAAGAGGACTGCTGTGAAAGTCTGTCTTCAAGCCATGACATGGCTGTGCACACATGAACTCACGGTAAATGTTATTTCCTTACACAAGATCTGTGCAAGATCAAGCCAGTGTGAAATTTCATAATGTGTCTTAGACGGAAGAAATCTCACGGTGTCAACCTAGACACAGAATTATAGGCAGCTAGTGACTGCTGAGAGACAGAATTTACCTCTTCTAATGATGTGTTCCCTAACTGGTTATTCAATACAAAGTGATTAATCTGTCCCCAAATCATATGCACGCAAGCAATCATATGATTGCAAGCAATAAAAATGGATTCATAAGGTGTGTGTGTGTGTGTGTGTGTGTGTGTGTGTGTGTGTTAATTAAAGAAAAAGAAGACATTAAGGAAGGGTTAGAGGGAGGAAAAGGAAGGGGAAAGTGATTGAAATTAAAATTTAAATTTAAAGAATTCCAGCATGGGAGCAGGGTCTCCTGAGACCTCACACCTAGCTGGGGAACTACAGGGGATTTGATGTCTACCCTACACCACGTGCATGTGGAAGCACTAATTGGACTCTGGATAAAAGGAAATAAGTAAATAAAACAGGAGAAAGTTTGGAGGGAGATGTGACGGAGAGTACTGTGGGGTGTCTGAGAGTGCCCTGGGTGGGGGGTGGATGTGATCACTGTGTATTGTGTAACAAAGAAAATTTCAAAGAGTAAATAAAAATTTAAAATCTGGTAAGAAGAAGGAAGAAGAGGAGGGAAAACACCAAGTAGGTCACCCAGAAGCCAAGAACTAAAAACTACTTCTTACATTTCATTGACATTATTCATAAAGTTATTACTTTATGAATTTGTGGTATAATATCTATTTTAATAAATGTGAAAAGGGGGATTAGAATAATTAGCATACCCTCCACATCAAACATTTCCCATTATTTTGTGATGATAGCATTCACAATCATTTCTTCTGGCTGTTTTTAAACATACAATAAAGTAAATATTCCATTTTCTTAGCCATTCATGGGCACTTAAGCTGATTCCATGTCATGCAGAAGTAAATACTGCTATGAAAGCCTTGGAAGTGCAGATACTCTTCACACACCGACCCCCTCCCCTGTGGATGTGGCAATAATAAGGCAGGATGTTTTTAGGAATGCCACCTGGTTTTCCATGATGAAAACGTTATTTTTCAGTCTCATTATGGGTGTGTGAGTTCCCCTTTCTCCATATCATTTTTCAGGTGATAATCTTAAAAGAATACAATTTCTCTTCTCGTGTAATAACAAATGCTTATACCCTTATCATTTCAACTGATCAGTTCTTTAAGTATAGAAAAGCAAGGCTGGAGAGATGGCTCAGCAGTTAAGAGACTTCTCTTTCAGTGGTCCTGCGTTCAATGCCCAGCAACCACATGGTGGCTCACAGCCATCTGTAATGGGATCAGATGCCGTCTTCTAGTGTGTCTGAAGACAGTCACAGTATACTCATAGACATAAAATAAATAAATCTTGAGGGAAAAAAAAAAAGAATAGGAAAGCATTTGCTTTTGAAAACAATTAGCATCTGTAAACATACCAACCACCTCTATAGCTGTTGATTCTCAACATATTGAGTCAAGAGCCACATCGCTACAAGCAGATACCCTCCTGTAGATATTAGACATCTTCCCTATACTGAACTACTGAATTTGAAAACAATGGCAGCTCACTGATAATAAAGAAGACATCATCCACTATAAAAGACAAAATCTTTGTCATTGGTGCAGTTCTCAGAAGGCATGACTGCAAGTGGCGCTATAGTCAGTCTTTGAACTTCAAGCTTCACAATGTCCCTCACTGCTGCCTATGACCAGGCCAGATGGCCTGACTTCTCCCTGTCTCCATTTCCTCGTCTGTACAATGAGGGTGCAGCATCATACACATAAAATAGGTTACCCGACACTGGACACACTTAGCAATGCTAACATTTTATTGGTCAATAACTTCAAAAAGTCTACCTTAAGCCAGCTTTGGAAATGACAAGCAAACCAAACACATTTTAAAATCATTTTTAATTTTATTTTCGAGGTTATTATATAATTACATCATTTCTCTCTTCCCTTTCCTCCCTTCAAACCCTCCAATATAGCCCTCTATGCTTTCTTTCAAATCCATAGAGAATGACCCACTCATAGAGAAGCTGACTACACTGGTAGGAAGGGGCTATCAAAGTCAGTCAAAAATAAGAAGAAATGTGATGATTGGACACGGACACGGACACTGAGGTAGGTGACACTGAGCATCCCAGTGGGAAGCTATGTCCCACACCTGCTTCCAAAGGTTCCCTCCCTCAGCTATTAGAGAGACACAAACAGGAGGGGAAATGTACATTGATTGGCATCACCTACAAAAACCACATTGGCCCTAGTCATGGTAGTCTGCATGTTGTTAATGATAATTGGTCAATGGCAAGGCATAAGGATTCAGAAACGTAGACCACAGAGTCTTAAATCTCTTTCTAGTGCACTAACTGTGGCAATGGGACAGTTAAAAATTCCTCCAAGCTCCTATCTCCTTCCCCATTAAATGGGGACAATATCATTGCAAATCTCATACAATTGTTAACAGAACTAAATTAAACATGATCAAGAATGTCTACTGTGTGGTTCTGGACAAGGGGTAAACAATCCTCATGTCTCCTTAATGATTTACAGTCCCTATCGTGTGGTCATGCTTTTTATTGCAACACCATGAAAACTTCACACTGGATTGTATCTTAAATAGATGTGAATCTCTGTGTTGTAATGTATTTTCATAGGAATCTATCCAAGTAACGACACTACAGTTCCATCTATGATATGCCCATGAAAACAAAACCGTCATCCAGATTGCTTGAATATATTCAGTGAGTAACAACTGACACCTTCCTCGGGCACTTTATTTTTAATAAAAAGACCTCTCTAACATTCAAGCAAAAAGAAACGAACATTTAAAAGATGAGTTACTAGTTTACTAGTTTACTAGTTTAATTACTGCATGCATCTTCATGGTATGCACTGAAAATGTGACCTTGAACAAGACAAGCAACACAGGAAGCTTAGAGCTCCCCAATAACAAATGCATGATGAAAACAACGTTTCCTCTCATTTCACAGTCAGTGAGAACAGACTCTGGAAGTCCTGCTGCATTAAGATGGACAAGCGCCAATAGGTGAAGACAACATTTCACTAGTAAGGTATCCAGGATGCACAGCTGTATTACCAAGAGCAAAAGGTCAGTAGCAACTGCAATAAATTCACAAACGAAGACCCGGCACTCAATATCCTGGCTTTAGTAACAGCCTCTCCATCATATTACCCTGTATAATAAATAGGAAAATAGCCACACACGAAGTAGAGACAACCTTTTGCTATTAATAATGAGGCCACCGAGACAGTAAATCTAGGACTGTAGGGAGTGTGTAGCCCTGTAGTGATGTCAGTGAAGTCCTGAGGGATGTGTGTGCTGCTGATGTGGGCGCAGCCACGCCAAAGACCCCACAGCCTCAGGCTCCTATGGATGGCAAGTATGTGCAAAAAATCCACAACTTTATCGCAATCCCCCACCCACGCCAAAGGATATTAATGGCCTGAAGACTGCTCCCTAGAGAAACTGTTTCTATCAAGATTGGCTAAACCTGTCATTTTGATCCAGCTGTATGCATATACAATCGACTTATTTGTTTATCTGCATGCAATAGCATCACCTCCATGTTTAGCTGTGTTCAATGGTACATAATGAATCCACTGAGCTTGTGGAGAATTCAGAGGTGCTATAGTTTCTCCAGCAGAGAAACCCAGGCCAGCCAACCTGGTCATAGCTTTCTGTATGTGTCTGTCCATCTGTCTTTCCTTCACCACTCCATCAGGTCCACCATGAAGCCTTGATGAACACAGTGTAAGACATCTGTAGGGAACCTCAGAGTCAGCTCAAGACACCCCAAGACCAAGTTCTCAGCACGAAGGAAATTTATCTGCCCCCCCCGGAACAGAAGGTATATACAGGACATAAAGTCCATACAGAACAAAGACAGGAGTATGAGTATGAGGAGAAGGAGAGGAGAACAAGGAAGAGGGGAGAAAGGGGTACTTGTAGGGGTAGGGGACAACAAAAGACTGTCTCTGGATAGAGAAGAGACTGGTGTGGCCCATAGGCAAGTGGCAGCTAATAAACGTAAAATGGGAATCCCTGTATTAGAATGAGATGTTTAATTTTGATTAGGTATGTTAATCAGATGAACCAAAGTGGCTTTGGATTGCTGGACTTCAGTACTTTGACAGATGGACCTTCATAGTGAGCCTCAGGAGGAGGAATTTGCCAAATAAGGGAATAATACATCTTGGTGGCTAGCTTTAGGAAGTAAGCTAATACCTTTTAGCAAGGCAGAGGGAAAGGGAGAGAGGAGCAGGCCTGCCAGAGCTGTGTTTGCCATGCTGGCTAGGGTCCGTTCACTGTCCCTTTGATCATGGAGAATAGGGGATTCCATGGCATTGTGTGTGTTTTAAAAAAAATCCAATTGAGAAGTTAGTCTTGTGTAAAGACTGAGAAGAACAGGTACACCAGGACACTCTAACAGTAAGTGGGAGGACTTACAGCACAGTGAGAGCCACAAACAGGATAAAAGGTAGCAAGGACCTTATCCATAAAACATATGAAGAGAATGCAGAGGTGAGGTTACGATAGCCAAGGAAACTGTCAGGCTAGGGTAGCCCAGAAAGAAAATGGATTGATATGGAGACAAACATGGTCAAAGAACATAATTTAGTAGTATAAAATGTCTCTATGAAGCCTATGGCTAAGTGTAATTAGGAACCAAAGGCAATAGCTGCTGCCTGAGAGAAAGCTCTTCTTACTTCCTCCACTGAGTTGTGATGAAGGGCAAGCAAGAAGGAGTTGGACAAGACATGGAGAGAACTGCTTCAGAGGAGTACAGTCTCAGAAGGATGAGCACCAAGCACATTGTTGTAAGGATAGAAAGAGATACTGGGGAACACGACATGCTCTGATGGTCTGAGAACATATATACACAGATAGGCAAAAATAGGGCTTGAGAATTATTTAAGGAATTCATAAATTTAATGAAGTGCTTTTGTGGACTCCAAGCTACATATTTACAGGAAGAAAAACCAGGAGACAAGGTAAATGGCTAGCTGCGAAACATTTGACATGCACACTTACGTGAATGTCACACACACACATCTACAGACAAATAAACACACATATACATGCACACATGCATACATACACATAAACATGCATATACACACACAATCTTGTGATCTAAAATATCAGGTGAGAATTAACCTCAGAAAACCTACAAAATCAGGAGGAATGGTAACACTTCTTGTCTTTGTCAGGGTTATCATTGCTCTGATGAAACACCATGAGCAAAGCAGCTTGTGGAGGAACGGGTTTGTTTGGTTTATGTTTCCATATCACTGTTCATTATTGAAGGAAAAAGTCAGGCAGGAACTAAAACAGCACAGGAACTTTGGGAAGCAAGAACTGCTGCAGAGCCCATGGAGGGGTGCTGCTTACTGACTTGCTCCTCGTGGCTTGCTCAGCCTGCTTTCTTTCTTATACAATCCCGGACTACCAGCCCAGGAGTGGCAACACCACAATGAGCTATGTCAATCGCACATCAATCACTAATTTTAAGAATGCCCTACAGGCTTGCCCACAGCCTGGCTATGGAGGTAATTTCTCAATTGAGTCTCCCTCCTTTCAGATGACTCTTGCTTGTGTCAAGTTGGTATAAAACTATACAGCATGCTACCAGTGGTATTCTTGGCTTGGTGTAGTGGTATACACCTTTAATCCTAGTCTCTGGATGTAGAGGTAGGTAGATATCTGTGAGTTCAAAGCCAGTCTGATCTACTTGATGAGTTCCTGAACAGGAGGCTGCATTGAGAGATCTTGTGTCAGAATAAAAACAAACCAGAATGGATTACTAATGGTCTCATTTGTTGAGGAGGTGAGACACTAGCAGGAAGAGAGAGGATTCTGGAACAATAATTAACTAGTGTAGCTACAGATCAGGGGGCAGAACCAGAAAAGGTTAGGCAGAAAGGCACAGTGGGGCAGGGAGGCAAGCCACTGAGGAACAGTCTAATAGATGACTGTAGAAAGCCTTCTTGGGAGCAACTGGTGACTTGTCTGTACACCATAGAGATGGTATGAGGTTATAAGAGATTGAACCTGATGCCTCACACTATCAATGATACTATGTTGTGCTTGAAGACAGGAGCCTAGCATAGCAGCCCTCTGAGAGGCTCTACCAGCAGGTAACTGAAACAGATGCAGATACTCACAGGCATACATTGGACAGAGGTCAGGGATCCTTCTGGATGAGTTAGGAGAAGAACTGAAGGCTCTCAATGAGATGGCAACCCCATCAGAAGCCCAATAGTGTCAACTAACTAACCCTTGGGAGCTCCCAGACACTGAGCCAACAATCAAAGTGGCATATGTAGCAGAGGGCTGCCACATCTGGTCTCGGAGGGAAAGGATGTACCTAGTCCTGCAAAGACTTGATGCATCAGGGTGGAGGGATAGGGACAGGGCCACTCTCTCAGAGGCAGAGGGGAGGGGGAGGAAAGGAGGAACTCCAAGAGAAGGTCATGAAGCAGGCAACACTTGGGGTGTAAATAAGTAAATAAAACAAATAATTTAAAAGAGAAAGAAAGATTGAGCCTGACATTAATTCTAGGAACTTCTTACGCCAGGGAAAGTAGAAGAAATGGAAAATTCTGGAAACATTAGAAAGGGAGAGCAATAATGAATTTTGATTCAGAATTAATATGCAAGTGAAAGAAAGCTGAATGAAGAAAACTGTCCCGTTTTTAGTCTGAGCACTGAAAAGCAAGCGGCTGCCCTTTAGAAATGGGACAGATTGGAGTGAGCTTTCCTAAAGAGATGACCTTAGGTTCTGACTTGCACAGCTACGTAACTCAAAGATCCACTGGAACATGAGATCACTGGATATGAAAGTCTGGATGCAGGGACATCACCCAAAGCCAGAGAAGAAACCGGGAAACCTTATTTCAAAGGGACTGGGTTTAAAGTCAATTGACAGGATGAGTTCCGCTAAGGATAGGCTAAAGTCAGGGGTGTGAGCAGGAGAGCCACGGTAGAGGGAACCATTAGCTTAGTGAAGCACTACCCAGAGTTCAACGGGATGGAGGCTCAAAACTGAGAACAGGGGCATCCATCGTGCTGACTTTTACTGGGACAGGAGAGCTGTGCCTAACTGGAACGAACCCAGCAAAAAGCAAGAGGGGGCACACGGCAGGCAGCTCAAGGAGATGAATGTGATGTCAACAGGAAGGTATTTTGTTGTTGCTTTGAAAACATTTATACAATGAAAAAATACACCAGAAAAGAGACAAAACAAAAATGCTAGAATGGGTGTATAGAATTGACGTCCAGAGCGATGTCCTTGAAACAGGACAGGCTCTGCTACACAGCTGCAGTGCCGGCCTTTGAGAGGGTCATGGACAGGAAACACTAATCAAACCTCCAGGAAGAAGAAAGGACACACGTGGCTACAGTAAGCAGCAGGAGTGGCTTTGGTGACACTCTTTTGATTTATTTTTGGATGGATTTCCTCCTCTGAGGGAGGACATACAGGTTAGCAGTGCAGAGGTGAAGATGTGTGACTGGGCTGAGAGCTCAAACAGACTACAGAGGGAAGCATTACAGGTGCGTTGGCAAGCAGTCAGATGGTGCATTAGGCTCAGTCAGTGAGCGTCAGCCACAAGAGTATAACTGAGGCAGGGAGATGGGCCGACAGCTTGGGGAGAGCCAAGGAAGTATTAAATTCAGTTAATTTCTTGAGCACATGTGAGACAGTGAAGTAGATTCCAGGACCCAAGCAAAGGGCAGGGACTTGCACCGCCAAGTTGGCCACAGACTTCATAATCTATGAAAGCATCACATGTTCTCACCTACCCACATGTGTAACTCTCAATGGTTCTCACTGCTTTTCACAGAAATTACTAGATCCGATAGATCGCCTCACCACATCATTTTGCTTACTCAGAATGGTTCGGCTGAGGATCATTGCAGGTGTATTGATTGACAGGCAGTTTTAAAAATCACAAATGCTGGATTGGGAACTTTTATGTCCATGGTCATAAGAAGTTACTCTTCAATACTCTTCTCTTCTTTCTAATATATTTCTGGAATCCATCGCAGAACATTTAAGTGAAACTGTTAGTGTCACTACTCATACTGGATACGTAAGTGTGTGTTCCTTAAAGATCTGAGTAAAAGATCCAAATAACTCACACTGAAAAGACAGTTAAGTTAGGACCTGAAGACTTCAGGCTTAAATACTGACAATTCTCCTATCTCCATCATCCCTCCTCACGTTCTGTATTATCTGGTAGTACAGCAGTTCTCAGTCTCCCTAATGCTGCGACCCTTTAACACCATTCCTCACGAGGTCGTGACCCCCAACCATAAAACTGTTTTGTCACTACATTTTACCTGTAATTTTCTACTGTTGTGAATCACAATATAAATGCCTGTGTTTTCAATTGGCCTTAGGTGACCCCTGTGAAAGGGTCATTTGACCCCAGAAGGTCACAGTCCATAAGTTGAGAACCATTGCATCAGTCAGTATTTTAATTACATCTTCATAGAAAAACATTTATTGCTTCCAGATTTTTCTGAGCTAATAGCGTAAGTTTAAATACCAGTACTATTTATATGTTTTAAGCTATTTGCATTGTGCCTATTTGCTGTGTGACTTGGTATAATTGGTGGCTTCCAGCTTTGAAGAGTGCGCAGCTGTCAGACCCTGGCCACTCTAGCAGGCTGGTGACCACAACTGCCAAGTGTGACAGCCTAGTGAATACTTTTTGTAACATACACGCTCTGTCCATTCTGTTGCTCCAGAGTCTCGCCTAATTCACTTACTATATTCAAGTTTGTTTTTCTGTCTCCTTAACTCAATTTTGGTAAGTCCAATTCTTGTAAATTTTCCATTGTGTCCGTCTACATTTTTTTTTCCAAACAATCTCTTCAAATTTCTTCAAATTCCTGTTATGTCAGTTTCTCCAGTATACTTGTCCAAAGAGCTTCTCTTTCACTGTTCCTCTCTATTGTGATTTTAGACTTCATTTAATTGATTTTGCTCTGATCTTTTTTATTTATTTCCTTTTGTTTATTTTGTTATGATATGTTCTTGTTTTTATTAGGTTATATATTTGACAGGTTTTTTTGTTTACATTTTTATGTGGGCATTCATTTCTAAAACATCTCTTAATATTTCTTTCGCTATTATCCCAAATGTTTTGATATTCTGTTTTTCCATTTTCAATTTTTAAGAATATTTAAAACTTTTCCTTCTGATTTGGAAGAGACACATTGCTTGTTTCTTGTTTAAATGTTCAGTTTTCAGGTATCTATAAACTGTCTAAAATGTGCTATTTCATTCCACTGTAATAAGAATATTGTGGATATAATTTTCTTTTTTTTTCAGTTTATTTTTGAGTTATTTTGTGTCATAGTATACACTCTTTTCTAGAGAAAATTCCATGTGCTAGTTACAAGTATGCATGCTGCAGCAATTAAATGGAATGGGCTACAGATAACTGAAGTTCTTTTGTCTATAAATGGTACTTTAACCATCATATCTGTTGATGCTTCTGTCTGTATGATCCATTCAATAGCAAGAGTGCAGAATTTAGAATCCCCACTATTGTTGGTTTGAAGTCCTACTTTTCCTTTTGTGTTAATGGTATTCTGTACAATTGGTAGCTCCAACATTAGGACAAAACCATTTATAATTGTTAATTTTCCTGATATTATCTTTTCTTGAATTAACTGTATATATTTTCTTCACATCATAGTTATTTTCTGTGTCTCCTATTATCTTTTATATTAAAATCTGTTTTATCAGACACTATACTTGCTCATGTCAGACTCTATTGGATTGAAATATTGTTTTAACCCTCAATCTGTGTGTGCATCTCTTCTGATAACACGGCTTCTTGTAGGGAGCATATTATTGGGTCTTTCCTTTTTGAATTCATAGATCCAACTTGTTCTTTTTAGCTGGAGAGTTAACGCATCTCGATTTAGTTACCATTCAAAGGCATAGCCTTCAGCACGCCACGCTGAGTCTTGTCCACTTGCTCTACACAGGTTTTGTTTTTTCTGCCCCATCATCTTTGTGTGTGATAGTTTCCTATAATATTGATGATGTTGGATTGTTTTTCTCATCTAGTGAAGTTTATACATTAATATGTTATCATAATGTTACTTAGTTTCTTCAACTTCTTGGCCTGGGAATCTCCCAAGCATCCTTTGTATTATGCTTTACTGGTTATACTTTTTCTTAGTTTTTTCATTTCCTTGGAAAGTTATTAATTCTTTAATTTTGAAGGGTAGCCTTGCTGGAAATAGAAATCTAAGCTGGTGGTTAATTTCTTTCAGGATTTGAGAAACATCATTCCTGCCCTTGTGGAGTACCTGCTAGAAAAATGTCGTGGAGGTCTACCCTTAAATGTGACAGTTGTTTGTCTATTGAAGATTTTTAAATGTCTTTGTCTTATACTTTCAACAGTTTACCTACAGAGTAACAAGTCAAGACTGCCTTCTTATCCTGTATATTTGGGCTTCTATAGGCTTCCTGTACCTGGATGCCCAGCCCTCTCCCAAGACTACAGACATTTTCTGCTAGTGAACTCATTTTGCATGTCTTCTCTTACCTTGCTGTTTATGTCTTCCCTGTGGACATGCTAATGATAACGAGCATGTTTCAATGGCATCCCAAAGGCTTTGATGCTCTTCCCATTATTTTTTCCTTATTCTTATGAAAGAGATATTTTGAAAAATCTGTCTTGGAGCACTGATATTCTTTCTCTTTTTGATAGAAACTATCCTTGAGCTCCCAAATGAATTTTTAACCTGTCTTCCTGAGCTCTTCATTTCTAAAGTCTCTATCTCTTATGCTGGGGCTGTAGCTCACAGGTATGTCTTTGCCCAGTACACACAAGCCTTACGATTAATCCACTGTACTGACAAATAACAAGAAAACCATGGCGCTTTCTGTCTCTTTACAGAATTTCTCATTCATATCTCTCACTGTCTTCTTAATTTCATTTAACTACGTGAATTCCTTTGAGTCTCACTAAGCATTTTAAAAAATCATTCTTTTAGTTGGGTTTGGTAGTGCACACCTGTAATCCAGCACTGAGGCAGAGGCAGGCTTATCTCCATGTGTTCTAGGCCAGCATGGTCTAAATAGCTTGCACTGGGCAAGTTAAGGTCAATAGAGAGACTCTGTCTTTAAAAACACAAAAACAACCTTCTTTTGAATTCTTCATCAGGATTCCATGTGTTCTGCTGTCTGTGAAGTCTGTTACTAGAAGTTAGGATGTTGAGGTATAGGCATAGCACATGGGTTTTCTTATATCCTGTGTTGCTCTGTTAAGAGTGCATATCTCATACAGTCATGTCCTGCATCATGTTGGCTATTGAATTGGATTTTCTAAGGAACCATCTCTTAGTTCTCTTTTGACTCCGTTAAATAAATCATTATTGTGTATATATTCATAGTGATACTCTTCTTGTGAATACCTTATATTAGGAAAACTGCTGTCATTTTACAAGTCTAAAACCTGAGAAAGACATTAAAAGAGAGGAAAATTAAAAACTAACTTTTTATACAACTAGTTATATCAAGCCTACTCGATGTTTGTAGATATAATCTATTCATGCATAAGGAAAACAGCCAAATGGGATTAAATTAAACTATAAAATTAAGACTACTTTTATATTACAAAGCATTCAGTGTAATTCATCAGACACCAACAAAATGAGAAAAATTCATTTTAATCAGCAGAAATATGTTCGACAACATATAAATCCATTGATATTTTTAAGTGTTGATGAGTAAATGTAGTTCTTTTATGTGAGATGAAGTACAAAAACAAACAAAGATGTGCTGATAACTGGATCATATGCACAGTGCTGGAATGTCAAAAGCTATTACCCCAAGACAGGAATAATATGTCAATCAGCTCATTTCCAGCCCATTCTAAATTAGAGTTCTCAGTGACCACTAAAGTCCTGGCTGTCTCTGACTCTCGCCTGCTCTGGGAACCTTTTCCTCCTTCTGGGTTGCCTCGCCCAGCCTTGATACCAGGGTTTGTGCCTGGTTTTATTATGTCCTGTTCTGCTATGTTTGCTTGTTGTCCCTGGGAGGCCTGCTCTTTGTATGGGGGCGGGGGTGGAGACAAGGGAAGGGCAGTGGATTTGGGGGAGGGGAGTTAGAAGGGGAGACTGGGGGGATTTGGAGAGGAGAAGCTGCAGTCAGGATGTATTGTATGAGAAAAGAATAAATATTTGGGTTTTTTTAAATAAAAGAATTGTAAGGAAGAAATATCACCACTTTATTAGTACTTAATATGATTATTGACTTAGAAAATAAAATTCTAAAACAAACTGCTAGAATTAGTAAATAAGTTAGCAACCTTCCTGATTAATATATTAATGTCCAAAACTCAGTTTTTAACAAGCAAAGACAAAATGAAATACTAAACAATGTCAATTATGATAATGTCAGAACAGAATTTTGAAGAATAAATTAAACCTAAAATATGTAACGTACTTTATTTTTTAAAAAAACTTTAAAATATTAATGAAAGGAATCAAGAAATATCTTCTAAAATATACAATGATCACCCCAATTTTTGTATGTATTGATTTCATAAGATTCCAATCAAATCCAAACTGATTCCAAAATTTCAGTAAAATGTGAAATATTATTATATATATGGAAACAATAACAGAAGATATAGGATTGTCACATCAAAATTATTTTATTTAATATATTAAATAAAATTATGTGACATGGATTCATTCATGACTTTTAAAAGCATAGTAATTAAACTGAATAATGATTTTAGAATTATGTGACTATAAAAAACTGCTAATCCCTTCGAAACTAGTCTACAAACACCTTATATTCTTTTATGGTTTGGGAGGAATTAAGAGGGGTATGTGAGTGTGTGTGTGTGTGTGTGTGTGTGTGTGTGTGTGTGTGTGTGTGTGTTTTCAAGAGCATGCACTAATATTCTCCCTAATTTTCAGATGCTTATGTGGTTTTAGAGACCTGAATGCATACTTGCAATCCCACTCACACAGAACATTTAAGAGAAAGATGAGTTTACTCCAATAGGAATTTCCTGTCCTTGTCTTCACCTAAATAGCTAGCTGGGGCTCCAGTGTTCAGAAGAGATCGGCCTCAAGTGACTAAGTCACTGGATACACCCGGAGTCCATGTGGGATGCTCTCTGGATTCAAGGCTTCCCCTTAAGCCCACAGTTCGCTTTCTTAAGAGTCTACAGTAATCAATTAGGCTTTTAATCATGGGTTGTTAGGAGTCCTCCGCAGCTCTGCAAGAAACCCATTCTGAAGCTCCAGTGAATGAGACGCTCCATACCCAGGGAGCTCCGCAGGCATCCTGGGAGAACTTGGAAAGGGACCCCACTGGGAGAAGACTCTGTCAGCACTGTAGCACTGCCTTCTGAGGAGCTCCAGGGGCCACCATCATCATCGCCCCCTACTGTTCAGGCTGACTCAGAGCAGAAGGCAACAGGTATCCTGGGCTGGTTACTTCGTGAGTCCTTGCTGCTGGCGGTGGCATTACCTGTGAGTTTCCGAGCAACTGAAAAGGCACAGAGCGTTCTCGGCTATGGAAAAGAAAATCACCCTGGACCTAGGTTCTACCTCACATAAAAATACCAAAAAATTTTTTAAATTTTAAAAAAAAATTTAAAAAAAAAGGAAAGTAACTTTCAAGTTTTGACCATGTATGTTTTTTGTGGATAAATAATTAGAAAAACTAAGTACAAAATATTTAAATATCTTCCCTAACATGTAGAGAATATTGGTAACTGCACTGGTTTAAGTCGGCCACATGATTCTATAGGAGAAAAATACATTCCTAGTGTCTGTCCTCAGGACCAATAGAAAGCTGGAGTGCTCAGCCTTAGGTTTGAAGGCTGTGGAGAGGTCAGGCCCATACTCTAAAACAGGCAGGAGGGCAAGCTGTTCAGACAGTGAGAGGGAGGAGGGGCAGTGATCCTGAGGAGCCTGGGCCAGTGCTGATTCTAGTACTTATTGTGACGACAACTGAGACACCACCTCTCAAGGAACATGTCCTTATCTGTGAAACAAGGATAGAAACTGTGCCCGCTGCTAAGCTGTGGTGAACATTAGATGAGATTAATTCACATTAAGGTGTTTACAGAATTGTCTGACACAGGAGATGCCTAATAAAAGCTTGGCCTTATCATGCAGAGAAATCTCTGATGCCCTTAAGAACCCAGCAGCTACCACAAAGCCTGATATCAGCAGATGTTCCCCTATTCTCAGTCACTTATCTACCAAATCTGGGTTGCCCACTAACACGGCAGGCACTATATCAGGCCAAAATAGGGAAGAGAGGAGGCCCCATGCAGGCCCTCAAAGAAGCTCCCGTGGCTCATTCTCCACAACTGAATGCAGGCTGTGAACCATCTTCCTGTTGCCTCACCAGGCATGTCTATGTGTTCTCATACTCTGGAGTTCACGTGATACTACATGCCAGAACCTACTTAGAAATGAAGTGCTTAAAAAATAAGCACATTTCCTTAATGTGATTGATCAAAATTCCTTCAGTACAACTTGAAATACACAATTCTGGAGGTATACAAGAGTAGTAGTTCTTTTTAAAGAAAATTACTAGCTAATAAAAAATGAATGAGTAGCTTTGTTTTTAAAATAAAAACATGTACTTAAAGGATTATAAATGAAAAGCCAAGAACAGACTTCATTCACAATTGCACGTAAAATTCAATAAGGAAAGATGTAATAGTTACTTTTTACATTTTTTTACGTAGGGAATGCAAATATTCATTTTAAAATGAAATGTAAAAACAGTTTGAGTTATGTGCTTTGGAATATGTTTTGTGTAAACACATTGTCTTCGAGTTTGACTACAAGCATTAAATATAATACTTTTACGGTATTCACATCAATAAGAAGCAACAATATCCATTACAATGGGAATAGCCAGAGGATGTTTAAGGAAAGCAGGCGAAGGTTTGATGAGGAACAAATTTCTGGAACAGAACTAAAAATCATCTTTCATAAAATCCTAATCAAGGAGGAAAAGCCCTGGAGAACACTGTTCAGGGAGGAAGGTCAACACTATGAGAAGACAGAATGATGCTCTGCGTCTCATCAGATAAGTGCTACCCGAGAGAGCCAGGCTAACTGCCATGTGGGACCTGACAGGAATGTGTGACCTGCATCATTCTCATGGACGGTACTGATGACGATCCCATGGGACAAAGGTCTAGAGCCTACAGCTAAAGCCAAAAGGATATGAGGTCATGGAAAGACCTATAAGCCTATAGGTACGGCCTCAGAGGGTACTACGTCATGGAAAAAATGGAGTTGCCCACAGTGAAGGAGATGGAAAGGACCACAAGGTGAAATGTGTTTCTTTTTTAGTAAATTATTTCATACAATATATTTTGATTGTCCTCCCAGATCCTCCCCATTTTATGTTCTCTCTCTCTCTCTCTTCTCTCTCTCTCTCTCAAAAAGAAAATAGATAAAAATAAAAATAAACAAATGAAAACAAAGACAAATAATACCAAAAACAAAACAAAAATCACACACAAAAAAGCAAGGCAATGTGTGTTCTTAAATACAACCAAGAAGGAAAAAATATTTCTTAGATAGAAAATGGTCTGGAGTTTGTAGATGGATATAGCAAGATATCAACCTTGATTTCTATTTTCATCATTGCTTGTGTGTGTGTGTGGTATGTGTGTTGTGTGTGCATAAGTGCATATGGAGCCTTCCACATAGAGGAAAAGTATATGCACTCATTTCATTCCTTCTACCTTTCTGTGGGGTCCAAGGATTAAAATTAACTCAGTAGGCATACACAGCTAGTGAGTTTACCTGCTTAGTCGTCTTGCAAGAACACTGGGGAGCTGACGAGGTTTTATGCTGGATGTCTATGGGAAATGTCTATGTCATTACTGACATAAGAGATCAAGGGTAATGGAAACAAATGAGGTAAATGTTACCAATTAGGGAAATCTGGTAGCACATGAGGACAGTTTAGCTTGCTTTATAACTTGTAGGTAAGCTTGCAACTATGTCAAGTTTTTATAACTTGAAATACAATAGTTTAAAAGAAAACATAAACCTGAGGAATCTATCACTGTAGGTACGAATGTACGTTCATGTGCATATGAGTATACACAAAGGCATTTATGAAATAAGAAAGTTGACAATTGGAAAGAATGTTTAGAATGATCATGTCTGAGAGAGCAACAAGTTATAAACACATATACAAAACTTCAAATTCACAAGTACCCAGGGAGCTGTAAATTTTACAAATTATAGTCATTTTCAAGATGCCATATTAGACAAATATTTTACATATAACACTACTTGCATAAAATTGTACACAATGTAAATGCATTGCTTAAAGTCCTAGTGTGTAAATGGAAGCTTAAGTCACTTAAGCTGAAAACAACTGCAAAAGAAACTGTTTCCTTATAGTTTGGACAAAACACACTTCACACTTGTTCTGGTGGTGAACAGGGCGTCTTCCTAGCTGGATAGAATGAACATTCAGCAATTTATGTGTCCTGTGGGCCACTCACCATCCACAGAATGTACCACCCCTGTCTACAGTTTTAAACAATCAAAGAATAAGGAATGAAGGAAATATGGTGTCATATGATTCATCTTTCAACATGATCAATAGATAAAAGTCAATGGCAAAAAAAAAAAAAAAAAAAAGGCAAACTATGAATGGCTTTACTTCAGCTTGAGCTGTGATGAAACAAATCAATACGTGGCTTCTACCTCGAGAGAAAATATAAGACTTTCTCTTAAAAAAAAAAAATCAATGGAATTCAAGTGCCCACAACATCAAGGAACGTAACACTTCTCAAGCAATGCAAACAGCATTAACCTCATTGTCAATAGAGAGCATAAAATAACATTTCACCTGGCTGTTTAAAAGGGAACACACTAAACTACAGCGAAAACTAAGACTTGTTCTAAACCAGTGGTTCTCAGCCTTCCTAAGACGGTGTGACCCTTTAATACAGTTCTTCACATTGTGGTGACCCCCAACCGTAAAATTATGTTGTTGCTACTTCCTAACTGTAACTTTGCTACTGTTATGAATCTTAATGTGAATATCTGATATGCAAGGTTTCTGATATGTGAACCCTGTGAAAGGGTAGTTCAGCCCACAAAGGGGTCACGACTCACAAGTTGAGAAACAGTATTCTTAGTGAACTGTGTTCTATCGCCTTGATTAGTAAGTGGTAGAAAGATCTCTATAAATGTTAGTGAGCATTAGTTTAGTCTTCATGTCAGAATTAAAGTACATTGTAATGAGCCTTTACCATTCACCTTGGAAAAGGTTCTTAAAATGCCTATGCGTGCATCACAGATTACAGAAAACAGAATACATTTTGGTAGTGCATTCAAAATATTGGTATACTCTCCATTGAATCCAAAACCTCCAATTATTTTTTCTTAAATGCTGCAAGTGAAGTCACCTTTAATACAAAACAAAAATATGATTTTTCTAGTAATATGGTAATTGATAACTCTTTCCCAAATTAGAAAATATATACAAAATAAAGATCCTAATTCACTAGCAGTCAACTTATAAAGGATCCTAAAATTGTATGTGTGTCCTTATAAGTGCCCTTATAAGAAAAAAAACAAGATATAAAAATTAAAAATAAGCCATTACAAGAAAACAAGGCTTGGTGCCATAAGATTAAAAGAAAAAAGTTAACACATGGGCTGGAGAGATGGCTCAGTGGTTAAGAGCCCTGACTGGCCTACCAAAGGTTGTGTGTGAGTTCAATTTCCAGCAATCACATGGTGGCTCACAACCATCTGTAACAGGATCCGATGCCCTCTTCTGTTGTGACTGAAGAGAGCAACAGTGTACTCACGTACATAAAATAAATAAATAAATTTTTAAAGTTAACATATTTTAATCTATAAATGCAACGTGATTCCAAAACAAGGTCTATTTGTGTTTCTAATATAAATTAATAGCTGATTCTGATTTATACCAAGATGGTAAGCCAGACAGCAAAAGCAGATCCTTAAGAAGAACAAGAAGATACAAAGCATGGAATACCAAGTCTTCTAAAGTTACATTAATCACAGTCAGGTGATAGTCTCAACAAAAGGATTCCAGAACAAAATGCATGGCCCAGAATCAGCCCTCAGTGCTGATGGAGACCTAATGTGTCAATACCTATCTGTAAGAAAAGACTGGGCTTTTGAACAAATGGCCCTGGGACTGTCTGCCTCTTCTGTCTATGTTGCTATCAAAGTCCAAAGCATCAACTTGCTACCAAATAAGACTAAAGAGTATTGCAATGGGCTGTTCACTGTCCATAGCTTGGCTGATTAAAGTAAAGATTAAATGTGTAAGTGCTGCCATCCCCCTTCCAAACTCCAATTAAAAGATCCATAAACACTAAATGCCAGTATTTTCATGGATGCTACACATCACACTAACTGCAAAGTCAAACACAGACTTGGGATAACTCTTTCCTGTCGGACCAGTTACAGAACGTTATCAGAAGAGCAGTGTTCCCCAGCTGGCTCTTATTTCAAGGAACTGCTGCAAACCGGAACAAACCTGCTTTATATATATTACACCACAAATTTCCTATGCAACAGTTTTAATGATCTCCTATTTTTCTTGAGTTTCCTAATGACTTTCTCTTTTATTTTAGAGGGGAACTGCATTCTTCCTCCTCTATGTCATTAGCATAATACTAACCTCATTTGGAGATTAAAATGATTGATTCACAGGAGGCAGAGGGCTATATGGGAGAGAGGAGCCTGGAAATGGGAAGCAGGATCAGGTGTGGGGAGAGACAGGAGAGAGGTCCTGAGGGCCAGGAGAATGAATGGAAATCTGCAGCGGCTGGAGGAGGGGATCTCTAGGAAGTCCCAGAGACCCAGGATGGAGAAGGCTCCCGGGAGTCAATGCAGGTGACCTTAGCCAAGATGCCTAACAGTGGAGACATGGAACCTGAAAAGGTCACTTCCTATAGATAGACAGGACCTCCAGCGGAGGCATAAGGACACAAACCCATCCACAAATCTTTCAACCCAAAATTTGTCTTATCTAAAAGAAATACATGGACAAAGATGGAGCAAAGACTGAAGAAACGGCCAAGCAATAACCAGTCCAACTTGAAGCCCATTTCATGGGCAAGCACCAATTCCTGACATTATTATTAATACTTTGTTATGCATGCATACACGATCCCTGCATAACTGTCCTCTGAGAGGCTCTAACTAGCAGCTGACTGAAACAGATGCAGATACCTATAGCCAAACATTGGATAGAGGTTCAGAACTCTTATGGAAGAGTTAGGGGAAGGACTGAAGGCCCTGAAGGGATGTGAAGACCTACAGGAAGACCAACAGAATCAACTAACCTGGACCCCTGGGAGCTCTCAGAGACTAAGCCACCAACCAAAGAACATATGTGGGCTGGAACAAAGCCTCTGGCACATATATAGCACATGTGCAGCTCAGTCTTCATGGCTGCCTTGTCTGGCCTCAGGGGGAGAGGCTGAGCCTAATCTGGCAGAGACTTCATGAGTTGCAATTAGGGGATACCCAGGGGATCCCCACCCTTGTAGAGGAGAAAAGATGGAGGATGGAAGGAGGGACTCTGTGAGAGAACACTAGGAAGGGGAGCAACATTTAGGATGTAAATAAATAAATACATAAATACATACATACACACACATAAAAGACTGATTCAACCGCATTTCAATTAAGAAATCTAGTAGACAAAAAATTAAGCAATTTAAAACTATAGATGATAACAACTCAATATTTGCAACACAAGGAGCTCAAACCAGCAAGTCAGCAAGGAAACTGGACAATGAATCAAAATAATCAATTTAGAGACAGACACATGATAGGTTAGTAAATATCTGGAAAAATATTTTTACTCATAGATAAAGTATATTTATAACAAAACTGAAGAAAGTTGGTAAGTGTATAGAAAATTATATACACACCCAAAGGGTAGGATTTAGAAACAGGTAAACAACTAGTACTTGAGGGAACGGCCCTTCTCCTGGGTCAGGCTCCAACCTCATTCGTCATTTTGCTGTTTTGAAACTTCCGTGTCCATCACACACTGAATATTACATGACCCAGGAGCACAGTACAGTATTCTGAACAATGGGTTATTCTTCATCTACATTTTTAAAATGTGTACGCTGAGAGCTATATTTATAATAGGAAGATGGTTGCATATGTAAGTATACTGCTGGCGTACTTACCTAACAAGCAACACAGAAGACGCAACCTAGATTGATTTTTTTTTTTTTTAGCATTAACATTAGATTTCATTTTGGATGAAAAGGGAGAATTTAAATGACTGACACCCCAGAAAAAAAACTACGCATTTTCACTTTTCACCAATATTAGTATGAAATCTAGGTAGATTTAATAGGGTACTTGACTTCACAGAAAGAAAAATTACTTAAGGTAAACAAACATGAAAGAGTAGTGTAGAGAATACCAGATATTCTTAAGGAAGACATGAAGATTCCAGGTGATTTCCAAAATAGTAACAATACCAACTTTAATCACAAGACATCATCCATGAGGAAAGGAAACAAATTATATTGAAGACACTGATACATGTGTTGGACCTACTCTTCCCTCTCCTTCCCTCTCACATGATGAATTCTGCATCAGTGGCCTCAAATCTCTCCATCATGAGAAAGCATGGTGTGAAACATGGCCCTGATTTACAGCATGTTTACAATTTCAAGGGATAGAGGTTTAGACAGACCTCTAAATTTCCTTGTGGCAACATTTTTGAAAAAATAGAAGAAACCATAAAGTTTCCTTTATGTCCTTAGCAAAGCAGATGAACTAAATATGCTCAGATCAAGTAGCCGACTGACTGGATGCCTTGCTCCTCAGCAAACCACTGGTCCTCCATGATCTGCAGTGATGGTGGGGCAAGAGAGAAGAGGCAGGGATCTCATTACCATCTGATATATTTGGAGCCTCATGACTGACTGGACTTGCTCAAAACAGGAAGGGGCCCTGGAACCATCCCTCACTGGGGAGGTGAAGTATCATGCATGATCAAACATCCAAGATTGAGTAGTGACTACTCATGACAGCAATGACCGTACAGTCCTTTCTCTTCTTCGGCACAGGGGGGAGACCTGTGGCCCATGAGATTACTTCTACACACTAAAACATGAATTTCGTTCTATTGGTCCACCTAAGAGCAAATCTGGAGCTGATAAAAAGTATGGCGAATGCTATTTGCTTACAGAGTTCTATGTTAACTTCTGCTTGTCTGAAGAACCTCCATGTCTCTCGGCAAGTTGCATGTATGCAAACTTATGGCAAAAGATGCATCACAGCCACCTCAGAACAGAGTAAGGTATAAAATGCATATTAGACATGCAGTTTCCTTGGAGATAAATAATTATGCAGAAACACTATTAGAGGGAGAACAAGATTTGAGTAAAGGGGTTTAAATCATGTAGAACTTGGAGTTCTAATTTATAAATCCCATTATCTTTAATGTTATCAACATGCATGCAACTGGAGTGAAGGGTGCAGTAGCTTTTATGTCAGCCTGCTAATTTCAACCACAATAAACAAAGCCATCTTTTAGTTCAAAACCGTTAAGCCAAGCAAACATTGCCATCAAGTCTGATGCTTACTACTTATGTCACGAAAGAAAAATAGCTTACTCAAAGACAAACACTCACAAGTACATTTCATCAACCTCATATATGAATGCATTTATAGTTTCCCAGAAAGTATAATAATCAATATTAAAGGAGTAGAAAAAAAATCACTTTTCCACCTCAGGTTGATTAATTCAGAAGACGACGGCAAACCACAAGACATTTTTACATTCGTCTGCAAAGCTATTGCCACAAATTATCTCTGGGTATGCTATTTGTAGAGCATTCAAAGCTGGAATCATAAATAACACTGGGATATCAGGAAAATTCTAATAGCGACTTCGTGAGGACCAATTTATGTAAATCCCAAGACTGTCTCAGAAAACGAGGGAAATCTCATAGTCTATAGAGGGGGTGGGCTATAAGTAATTGCACCATGTCTGCAAAAGGAACTGTGTTGATCTGAGAGAAACCACAGATCCGGAAAGCACAAACAGGAAAGAGGTGGCCTTTGGAAACTGCAGAGGAAGTTCCTGCTTGTTTTTACTGACAAATCTATTTTTGCTGTTTCAGCAAGCCTTTACTTTTATGTATATTCTTCTTCTCTAGCTACTGAAGAAATTGTTAGTGGTATCTTAAAATTCTTGGCCCATTTCCACTTCTTTCTCCTAGAAACACAGACCTCGGAAATGTGAAATGCGGAGAGGACTGCATTGGCTGTCCCGAGTGTCTTTGTTCTTTCAGATAGGCACACAGATCCGTTGGTTGTTTATAGGAGGTGGTGATGGTTATGCATACTCAGGAAAACCTGAGCCACTAGCCTCCTTACATGATGCTCGCATAAACCTGTGCTTTAATTTTTAATAGCAGCCTCTATTTGAACAACAGTATCTGAAAGCGGTATGTCAGATGGGAGGGCAAATGAGCCTTTCCACATAGCTCACTAGTCCACTGCCATGAGGACCTTACAGTTTCACGATTAGACTGTTGTCTGATGTTTGCACACCATGGCTGAATTGCACCTGCTTCCAGTTCTGAGATGCTCTTAATGGTATTCCCTTCCTACCTCTTTCTTACCCTCAGCTACCTTCGGGTAGCCCAGAACCCAGGGCAAGCCTATCAGTCTCTTATGTCCAAACCAACAAAGTTGTATGATTAGGTTTCCAGCTGTGGAATGGCTTCCTGCAGGGGTTGTGATTCTCAGGAAACTTGTCTTACAGCTGTTTTGATGCGGTGGTTACGGTTAGTGGATTGGATCACCCACGCAAGAGCTAATGTTTCAGGATTGGCTGGGCACTGCGAATCCTCAGAGATGCCTGAACGTTGCTTTAGTTCTACTGTCCTCCTGAAAGGGAGCAGCGATGGGTTTTATGATTCCCGGTTACGGTCATGTTCATATTTTCTGCCTTCCACTTGTTTCATCATTTAACAAGTATTTATTTTGCTTCTAACGGTGACGACACGATATATGGAACGCAGTTTTCAAGTTTAATGTACAATAGTATATAATCCTTGACAGCGATGACCTTACTATTTAGTCGAAATTTGTTGCCAATCATGCAAAATTTCACACAAGCAAGTGTAAGAAAAGGCTTGTGAAGCCATGTGGAAATTTTCTCCAGGTGCCAGGGTGGCAATCGGCACTGTGTTGCGGAATGTTTGGCACTGGTTCTCTGCGTCCAGAGAATAGCTCAAATATGTTACTTCAATTATCCGGGTAGAGATCGTGGAAGTGGTTCTTGTGTTAGTTTTTAATTAGCACACAGGTTTCATGATGGGGGTTCCATACATGTTCAGTCTCTGTTGCCTTTTATCCAGCCTCCCCATACCACCCCATCCTTCTCCTACATCCTCTTTCTCCTCCCGCTAGTCACTGTGACCCTCCACAGTAATCTTAACCTTTGCCCCAGTCTCCTCTCCCCATTTCACAGCCATCTTTCTGGCATCTCTGTGTGCACGGATGCTAGCACACGAGGAATACCAAAGTTAATGCTTCCGGAAACATATATTTTAAAAGCCGTGTGTTGGTACACTTGCTCATTTCCATATTTCACAGATTTCCGTGATCAGTCTACCAAATTAACGCCCCCAGGTCTTCCCAACCAGCGTGTTGTGTGTGTGTGTGTGTGTGTGTGTGTGTCAGCTGCAACCCACTGCTGATTATAGGAGCTCTATTATTTTATTGCACTCCTATTTGTAAAATGACTTCCATGGGGCCAGTGAAATGGCTCAGTGAGTAAAGGGGCTTGCCACCAAGCTTGTCAACCAGAGCTTGGTCCTCAGAACCTTCATGGTGGGAGGAGAGAACCAACTGCTGCACATTTCCTCTGACCTGCACAGGTTCTGTGGCATGCACATGCCCACATATATGCACATTAAACAAACAGGCACACACATACATACAAATAATATAATATCTTCAACAAAAAAACCTGGTTTCCTCCAAGGATAACATTGGCTGGCCTGGAGCACAAGTGGTTGACTTGTTTCCTTTGCATCCTCTTAGGTCGTTAACATTTTGAACCATGGACTATACTACCAATCCAAAGATGTGTGATTTAAATCTAAATTGTAAAATGTCTCAATGTTTGCTATAATTGTGGTGAATAACAATAAATGCTATTCAGTGGCACCAGTGTATACACATGAGGCATTCAGACAATCATCACAGGAGTTCTACATCAGAACACCAAAAGGAGGGAGACTAACCATGCCCTGAAAGCTAATGTGAGAAGAAGTGGATGCGGAGTGGGAAGGCCAGGCACAGCTTCATGGAGGCCCCAGCGGACTTGGACAGGAGAGAGCATGAGAGCTGCACAGCCACAAAGCGTGTCAGTGTCTGTGCAGTCAGCCTCTGTGCAGTAAGACACTCAGCCCCTGTGCAGTCAGCCCTGTGCAGTCAGCCCCTGTGCAGTCAGCCTCTGTGCAGTCAGCCTCTGTGCAGTTGGACACTCTCCTCGTGGTCTGCATCTCCCAGAGCTGAACCAGGATCTCCACATTGTCCATCCCTTCCCACCTTTCCCTTACTTCCCTGTGACTGATAGCAACAGCTCACTGCAATTAGCACAGAGAAAGGGGACCACTGTCAGGACAGAGGCAGCCTCACGGCATCTCTTCAGACTGTACTGTTGACTTAGTGTCTGCCTCCTTACAGACCCTTTATCCTCAGGTAGTCTAAGCTCAGATTCTTGCCCTGTAGCTTTCTAACTGGGATTCAGAATATGTGCTCAGAGGAAGTGACCCCAACTCTCACATCTCTGTGCTCAATCATCCCCGGGAGCCCCTTGCAGGTGATAGATGAGTCCTGTCACAACGAGCCAGAAAGGGAGATGAGGACCTGCACCAGTCATTGCCAGTGAGATGTGGCCTACTTACAGAAAGAAAATCAACTTATATGGAAAACCAATGTGTCACCCAGAAGAAGCTCTTGGCATATTCAACAGAAGATCTCAGTTGCACATAACTGTCTCACACATGACAAGCACCCTGAGGTTCCAAAACTGATTCAAAGACCTAACATCCTCTGACATATGTAATTGGCAGTGTTGTACTTTGAGTTTCTGGAGTCTACTGTGGCAAGAAGCCACCACATGCCACAAAACTCCCTACCTGATCTGCTGGGGCCATAGATATCTACAAAAAAGTCATCAGAAAAGCGTCTGCTGTCAAGCATTAACAATGGCTGCATACTCTTGACCACTGAGCTGAGCTTCTTCTGCCTGTCTTCAGGGTCACATTGTCTTTACCTGTTCTCATGGATACACCCACAAACTACCTTGTGATTATTTTTTATGTGTGTTTGAAAGTAGGAAATAGCTAAATACATGTCCATAAAACGATGAAACTAAACATATGGTTGAGAATTAAGAGGATGGGGGCTGGGGGTGTCTTGGAAGGCAACAATGCTTGATGTGCAAACATGAGAACCTGAGTGGATCCCCAGTACCCATGTAAGAAGCCAGGCATGGCCAGGCAAAAACCTGTGAGCCTGTGACTCAGGGGAGGGAGGAGGAAATCAATAGAAGAACTGTGGCTTGCTAGCCAGCAACCTTAGCAAAAAATGATGAGTTCTGGGTTCAGTGAGAAACAGTGTCCTAAGAGAAAAAGGCAAAGAGTGACATTGGACATGTGGTATCTTCCTCTGGCAACACTATGTGCATGCACATGGGTCATGGGGATAAAACATCCAAATACATGTAAATATATATATACACAACACACTACACACACACACACACATATGTTATAAAAAGCACATACACATGGTCACTAAAAGAGTAAAAATAACCATCAATAGTAAAAGGACGATAAAATGACTGCAGAGTGCAAAGTCCATCAAGGACTAGTTTAGGGACTATCACTGAGAGATGATTAGAAACCCAGATTCAACTCTCGGGTGACATGGGTTTTGATCCTGACTATCACTAGCAGGTTAGGTGATCCTATGGAAGACAAATGGGCAAAAGACAGAGCTAATGATTCCCCAGAACAGTCCACCTCATAGTGGTGCAGCCTGGGCACTAGGCTCTCCTCACAAGGTCTTCTGAAGTTGACAGCCCCTCTGATGTGTTTGTATCATCAATACGCTGAGAGTGACCTGAGCATATTGACCTCATGTAACTACGGAGCTCCCGTGGATGTGTCCAGGGTCCACAGGTGAGGACCGGAAGGCACAAGGAGGGGCAGCAAGTGAGCAATGAGACATGCAGGCTGTCTCCAGGGCTATACTCTTAACCTCAACTGAACATTGATGGTGAACGGACTCAGGGAGCACACACTGGCTGATGGTAATTCTTTCATGGTTGTCGTCTCACTGAAAATTAACGCCTAGAAAATAAATTCTATTTATATAATGGAAAGATATTTTACTGATTCACAATGTGGTCTTTGTTTGACTAAAATGTGTCGATATTATAGACAAACATAAAATGAACAAGCAAACAGCTTACGGAATTAATACAGGGACCCCAGAAACAGTGATCATGCAGAACTCAATGTGAGAGCATGATGGGCAAAGGATACAGTCAGACCTGGCTACCACAGGGTAGACCTGGCTACCACAGGGCAGAGGGTTCAGGAAGGAAGCTGAGGGTGACCACCACACCCTCAAGAAGTAAGTGATGGCACCTGAAAGAAGGCTGGAAGAGTTCCATGTCTTCACACAGAAAGGAAAAATCTACAAGTTTATCAAGGAGAAATATTCCCAGCATGACTACCCACAGACCAGGCTATTCTTCTTTGGAATCATCTTTATTTTGTGTTACTCATGTTGCCTAAAAGCCCAGCCAACATGGGCAGAGGTCCAGTGCCATAAGCACAGGCCTGATCTCATCCTGTGCACCTAAGGTGAGGTCGGGGGTAAGGGGAACGCTCTAGCAATTGTGTGGAGATGAGGCTTCTCTAACCTTTTCTCATTCAGTCACTGTTTTAGTAGCTCCCAGCTGGGTGTTTGCCAGTCCAGTTGCACAGGCCAGTCCCCAGAGGAGAGCAAGCCCAGTGAAATTATCCTTTGGTACCAAGGATGGAATGCAGGGAGCCCCAAACCCTAAGAACAAGTGTACCTAAGAACCTTCCTGTCTAAGTCTTGATGCATTTTGTTCTTGTATGTTTAAGTTTGGCCATCAGGATCTAGAAAAAAAATCTGAAGTGTTTCAGATTGAATAATCTCCAATAAAAAGAACCAAATAGTTTTTTTTTCTTCCGAAATCTGAAAGAGATCATTAACACTATTTATGTATCTAAATAAACACTTTGGATGTATAAACTTTATTTTTCATGACCACCTAGGAAGGGGCTGTCATTACGATCCCACCTTACAGATAAGCAGTTGGAGATGCAGACAGCCATGTGACATACCCGATTCACACATAATACATAATAGGAGTAGGCATCCAAATATGAACCCGGGGACACTTCCATTGTCAAAATTATTGTTTTCAGGTTGTTATTAGTAATTAAGTAGTAAGAACAATTAATTGTTATTAATTAATGGCACAGTTAATGACCATGTTATCGTAAGCTATGACTCAGCACTTGGGCATTATTCAGTAAGTGTGCATCGAGAGCTACACGTGTCAAGTGTATGGGTGAGGCTCCTCCCTCCGTCTCTTCTGCCAGTTCTCCTAGTGATCCTTCCACATGTGACAGAAAGTAGAAAATGCTCATAAGCACTTCAGTTCCCGCTCTTGAACACATCTGTAAGTGCAGTGGTTATTGGGTGAGTTCTCTGTATATGATTAAAATCATAAGACTGTTAACTTCTTGATTCTATAGTCATTTTCCCAAAAGAAAAAAAGGCACTGGGCCTTTGTGGGTAATGACCAGAAATTAAGATTTATGTTTGTCTTTGGCATAGAGGAAGATAGCCCTTGAGGGACTTAGGAATTGACAAATGCATCTTCGAAGTGGACTTTGTGTGCTTCCGACACACTGAGATGCAGTGGGTTCCTGTGCTTCTATGCAGAACTCCGCCTGCAGTTCTGCATAATACATAAAACTCTGTGCTTTAAAGTCCCTCTTAAATCCCTCATGGCAGGGCAAGTGTTTACTTCTCTTTTGTGCAGTAATGCAAACATACCACAGAGAACGCACCAGAAACATGACAAGCTCCACCTACCTGTGATCCAAGTGGTGGATGGAGAGAATAACGCCTGAGTTTAAGTGGATCTGTTTCAGGGTCACCAGAATTGTGAACTCGTGTTTATTTCTCAGTTTCTGGAAAAACCGCTCAGCTGTAGCAGTGGGTGCTTTTATGCTTCTGGGGGAATCTGAAGTTAAATAAATAATAAACACACATTAAGAATGCACTAGAGTTTGGTTTTACAAAGTATGTCTTGTAAACAACACCTTTCTCAAAACTTTATCAAAGAATAATTCATAAAATACAAAATATTAGACTCCTTGGTAGGTTCTCCTAATAAGATTTTATGCTATATACAACACAGGGCACTGCAAAATCACATGAATTAATGAATATGTTTAGAAATCTGTTTTTAAAACATGTCATCGTTGAGAGAAAAATCAAAGAGTCTTCCCAGAAATTGAACACTCCCAATTTCCTCCTGCCTGTTACCATAGCTACATCAGTAACAACAGCAAAGAGATGTGGATCCTACAAGACCAAAGCAACTGGCCGCTGCAGAGCCAGGTGGATTTTCTGACTCCTCCCGGGAGAAAACTAGATTTAAATCTGTGAGCCTCTCTCTGAAGTGGTATCTTTAGCCAGAAGGCTCCCTATAAATAGATTCTTGAAAAGATCAGTGAAATTAGTCACTCTCAGCCTTCTGTGCAGCGGGTGAAACAGGAAAATCAATTTTTCTCACCATATTTGTTGAAAGAAATACATAGAACTTAACTCCACCCCCTCCTCCATGGGCTTAGAGAAAGCTCAGCCTAGCAAGTTTGCCTAGGAAAGAAGAAACTTTACTTCGCACGTTCATATGGTTTAGTCTTGAGTTCCAAACACAGAACAGACAAGACCTGGAAGAGCGGACAGACAGAGCACGGGCTGGATGATCAAGAAAACCCTCTTATTGAAGCACCTGATCCCCATAAGCATGCTTATGTGTACTTAGGGCTGATGGGAGCCAGAAATGCAGCCTGTGTTGTGATCAAATCAGTCTCTTCTTTCTACGTGAAAATAGACTAAGGTGAGTAGTTCTCAATCGGAAGAGTGGTCATTTGGAGTGATGGGGGTGTTTTAACAATATTAAGTATTCGAATTCTCAAGTACAGGATATCTTTCCATTTGCCTTCAACCCTTACACCAATACCCTTTAGCTTTCAGTGTGTAGGTCTTTCACTCCTCCAGTTAAATTTATTCTAAATACCTCCTTGTTGCTATTACAAGTCTCTGTTCCTTTTTTTCAGATGGCTTATTGAACATGCCCAACTTTTCCCTTTATGTACTTTCTCCTGCCTATTACCATAGCTATTGGAAACTCTCAAGCATTTTCAGTCTGTCGACAGTCAAGTTAAAGAAGAGATTTAGCTGTCTTTCAATTACAAAAAAAAAAAAGGGCAAGTATTATTTTCTTCTGTTCCAACTAAAAAGTATCACAGCAATTGCCACCGTGAATCTAATGAGTCTCCACTTACTGCAATGTGTAAAAACTGAAATTAATTTATCCATGTAACCTGACAACAAAAATACCATGTGTGGATTCAGTGATAAATACCATCTATTCTTGGAGACAGAATAGCTGACTGATGCTTCAAGACTCACCAGGTTAGTATTTTTAAGACTTTAACTAGGCGCTGTTGCTACTTATATTCAGATTGGAAACACGCTAGCTTGGAACTATTATCACAGTGCCCATTGCTTTCGGTCTCCTCTCAACGTTTTCAAAGTGTAAACTATCCCGTGTAAACTCTAAAGCCAAAATAATCATGGAGGTTTTAAAAGCCAAATTAAACAACTTGATTAACACTGTGTGCCGTTTGAATAGCCTTTAAGCATAAATCATCTCATTTAGCCCTCAGAGCACTCTGTAACGTGTGGGATTCTTGGCTCTGTTTCATTATAAACTGCAGATTAGAGAAGAAACCCCGGGGTGATTGGGGGGGTCATGTCATAGTCATCCCCAAATCCATTCATTTCTGTGACTGCATTGCCTTTGGAAACATCAGAAGCAATCCTGATAGCGTTAGAACTAACCCACCTAATTCAAGTGGCAGATCCAGGACCCAACTGAGGCCAAGGTGCTACCTATGGTCACACAACAGAGCCCTACAGTACCACAGTGATGCATACTCCAAGGGTTACGTAAGTGCTAACTTTTACAAAAGCATACTGTTCAGATAAATACGTTTCTCATGATCTCTGAGTTAACTGGGCTTTTCAGAACTGCAGTGTGGTTCCTACCATGGGTCCTTGCAACTACTTGCCCTCATCTTAAACTAAAGTGATGTGAATTAAAATTTAAAAAGAAAATATTCCTTAGTAGGGGGGAAAAAAGCTTTGGGGGCTGGAGAGATGACTTATCTAGTTAAGAGCATTGTCTGCTCTTCCAGAGTGGCTCACAACCATCTATAACAGGATCTGATGCCCTTTTCTGGTGTGTCTGAAGATAGAGACAGTGTACTCATATACATAAAGTAAATAAATCTTTTTTTTTAAAAAAAGGAAAAAAGCTTCCAATAATTGTACATTCGAAGTCACTAAGTTACCTGGAATTATTTTACAGTCATTGTTGGGACAGACCATGCCTCCTGACACCATAGCTTAATTGACATTGTATGATCCTCATGACCAGGCTAAGAGCAAAGGACACAGACATCTCCTGAAGACGGACTCTGACCTTCCGATTCTCATCACACCACAAAAGCCTCAATTTTTCCTTCCAAATCCAATACTAATTTTAATTTGGACCAACATCACATACCCAGATATTGCATAAACACACTATGATGAGCACATGTTAATCTGATGAGTCAGAGCATTGATGAGCAAATCAAACCAAATCAAGGGTCAGATTCACTGCCCAGATCCAGCAACTGGCTGGTTGACCTTAAACAAATCATTTGGCCCGCAAACTGAAATTTTCATTTATAAAATAAGACAAAATATAGTCGCTCATAATATGTGGGGGCCACAGTAAAATGCCTCTAGAATTCAAACTTGAAGTATTAAAAGTTTACATAAGTTTCATTTCATTTTTTACTTAGTTTGTGTGTCTGTACAGAGTATATGTGTGTGTGTCTGTGTGTGTGTGTGCTCACACAGGCATGTGCATGCTGCAACAATCATACAGAAGACTCAGGACAATTTGATAGAAGAGTTTCTCTGGTTCTACCTTTGTGTGAATTCCGACTGGCACAGCAAGCACCTTCGCCCACTATGCCCTCTTGTAAACAGCCCTTCATTTTATCTGTTTTGATCGGATTTAATGCTAATAATAACCATAGTGTTTCTTACCACTGAACTTTATAAATTTTCAAATTGTGTTTCATTGAATTAAGTCATATATTTCAATCCACACATTTACAATAATTTCATTGTCTCAAGTAGAAAGATTGTTTTTAAAAAGAAATTCACTGGGATTTCTATGATAGATCATTAAAACTGTATCAATATTTCTTAATAAATAGGTTTAATGGATAGGGAGCTATAAAATAATCTCACATACGTACAGTGTGAAGGTTGTTTATTGTGTGAGTATGGATTACACAAGAATATTCTAACAAGATCTTTGCTGAGTAGCCAAAGAGAGATTACACAGTGCCCTACCAATTATGCAGAGGCGAGATGCTGAAAGGCACAATTTCATCTTCCCCTTAATAGGCCAGTTTGACCTAAGACATCAATTTGGAGAGTTTATTCTTCTATATTTCTTCCTTAATTATAATAATCAAATTATTTCAGAGAAGCAAGACACCAAAGTCACACTTATCATGATTAGCCACCCTACCCAAATTAAACCTGTTTCTGTCACGATTATTCTCACTTTAAGAAGAAAACATCTTCATAAAGCACCAAAGGGCATTACCAAATGACAAGAAAGGCGGGGTACTGAGCTTCTCAGTTCAGAATTTCTGAAACTGGAAATCTGTCAGTTTCTGCCCTTGTTTTCCTCACCCCTTTTCTGTCTCCTCTGAGGCAGAGGAATAGTGATGATGAGGAGGAGGAGGAGGAAGAGGAAGGGGAGGAGGAGGAGGAGGAGGAGGAGGAGGAGAGGAGAGAGAGGAGGAGGAGGAGAGAGAAGAGAAGGAGAAGAGAAGAGAAGGAGAAGAGAAGAGAAGAGAAGAAGAAGGAGAAGGAGAAGAGAAGAAGAAGAAGAAGAAGAGTGATAATAAACAGATTTTGATTTTGAAATAATTGTTACCTCTCAGATATTCAATGAGAACTCTGGAAATGTGTTCACCCTCTAAGAAAAGAATCATTTACCAAGCCCGCTGCTCAGGCACAGCCACAGAGCTGGGCTCCTGCTTCTGTCTCAAGCGGAGCCCCCTGCACTCAGCGCTGCATCAGCTGTGTGGTGGAAACTTTACTATCCCATCAGGTCCTTGCCAGATCCTTTGTTTCACTGTCCCTTTGGAATGGCTGAATCCTGCTAAGGTCTCAGATGCCAGATATGTAGAAGAAGGCCCATTGGACTCTGAGATACAGGGACTAATGGGCTGTTCCCACACTGCACCCTGCCCAAATTCCCCTCGTCTTATATCTAACCCCATGAATTACCTTCTTAAAGTTTGCTCATCACTGTGAAATTTTCTGAATTAAACTATTTAAATGTTGGTGTTACCACTGTATAAAGTACAGAATACATCTACTATCTAAACTTAGCTCTTCATTCACCTTGCTAGAAGCTATCTGATCCCTGCCTGCCGCTAGCTGCGCTACTCAGAGAAGTCTCTATTAGTTTTCTTGTCTGTGTGACAGAAGAAAGGCTCAAACTGTATAAAGAAGGAAGGAATCATTTTGGTTGGTGACTTTGTGTGATGTACTCAGTCATTGCAGAGAAAACACACAGGCAGGCAGCCCCTTTGCAGTTAGGCTATGCCTGAGACTCCTCACACCCACATCTTTGTGGAACAGGAAGCAGAGACAGAATAGGGAGTACAAATATTCTTACTCTGGCCGGACCCCACCTTCCAAAGGCTTCACACGTTCCCTGAATAGTGCCACCAGTGGAATAAAGTATCCAAAATAGATTATCCTGTGGGCTAACATCTTACATAATGCTATAATAATAATATATTATGTTAAAATAAACCTAATAGCCCACAGCAAGCATGAAATCCTCCCATTTCTTCCAGATTTTTTCCATACATAGCCATTCCCAGACTATGTCCTGCCCTCAGTTTTCTGCCAACTTTTACTAATTCGAAAAACAAAAAAACAAAAAAACCCTCAGCACTCAGTATGTGAAAATGCGTGCTACATAGTTTCATGCTGAGAATTCTGCAGGTGAGGATCAGTAATATTTCAACACCAAGAGCTGCCCGCATCACAGTGGCTGACTCCTACTTGGCCTCCAGTAGAAACAGCTCACCTCTTCTCTCTGACAATAAAACTGTCTAATTTTCTGGCACACAGATGCTACTTAGAACCTGCATTATTCCGTATCATCCTTTGCAGCGTAAGTGTCCAGGTGTTGTAATGTCCAGTGGAATGTGGGTAAAAGGAGCAGGTGTTACAATCCTCTTTTATGATCTCAAAAGAAACTGACCACCCTCTGCTTCCTTTCTATTTGGGCCATGGTGAGGAAAAGGGAACCCCAATAAAGACAAGGGTGTGTGAACTAGAATACTGACCAAACCTTGGTTTTAGGTCAATCCCGGTGGAAATTTTGCCATCAGCCCTGACAATCTGTTGGCTCTGAATTGTTACATAAGAGATAAATAAACATCTTCCTTATGTAAGCAATGCATTTTGTGGAAAAGCTTAGTCTATTTCCCCACACACTACAGCTCCCCAAATCTCTGATTCACTCAGACGTTCCACTGAGGTATCGTTCTTTAAAATAATGATCAGGAAATTTTCTGTATGAGGCCAAATAGTAAAGATTTTAAGTCTTGCAGACTATACATATATTTGCTATTTAATCTTTAAATAGTTTTACAAAAATAGGTCCCCAAAGGTAATGTTATACCCTATCACTGATTGACCCTTGGCAGCAGTGAGTAGGCTTTACCATTTGTAAAATAGCGTATTCTATATCTTTAGTTGGTTAAGATTGTGTTTAGGATTAAATGCTCAAGCATGGGTTAGGAGGCCTCATTGGAGGACCACTAGATGGACAGGCAGGAAAGAACAGAATGGTGCTGCAGGGTGATGCGTTTCCATCACGGTACTGCCAGGCATGGATGAGAGTTAAAACCAAGTGTTGACATGACAAGAACAGAATCACCCAGGAGACAAATCTCTGCGCATGAACTGGGCTGAGCTGGGAAGAGCCATCTTAAGGGCATCACTCCATGGGCTGGGGTCCAACCTAGCACAAGAAAAGGGAGCATGGGCACCAGCATCTGTCTCTCCGTGTCTCCTGCTTGAGGAAGTGAGCGCCCAGTGGCCCCTCACTCCTGCTACACCCTGCCTTCCTCACCATTGGCTGCAGTGCCCTGAACTGTAAGCCCTAATAAACCCTTCCTCCCTTAAGGTGCTTCTGGGTAAGTGCATGGCGCCAGCACTGTGCTAAGTAACCAATGAGGAACGCTGTGATGAAGAAGTAAACAGCTATTGCTGCGATGAACCTGGACTTGGGAGTCTTAGCCCTATGAGCCTGGGTAGGTGGAGGACATGGGAGTCTTACCCCTATGAGCCTGGGTAGGTGGAAGACATGGGAGTCTTACCCCTATGAGCCTGGGTAGGTGGAAGAGTTTGGAACTTCTGCCTAGAAAATCTCTACATGGCTGTAGGCAGCCGTGTTTAAGATAGCACCTGGGACAGTTGCAAAGTCGTATGACTAGCACCTGACAATGTAAGCAGCTGGCTTCCAGCATGGCCAGCTCAGCTAAACTGGTAAACAAGTCCTTTGTGCATGATCAGCCTCGTGCCCCTCCCGAGCATGGCTTATGCTAATGAGGTATTGGCAGTCTAACCTATCCTGAGAAACACGTCACCCAGCCCGCCTTGGGCAGATATATAAGCAGCGCGTTTCTGCTGCTGGGGGGTCCCCGTCCAGTCCCTGTCCCCGTCCCTGTCCAGGTCCCCGTCCAGGTCCCCGTCCAGGTCCCCGTCCCAGTCCCCGTCTATAAGTCAAGAGTCATTCCTGGAATAAAGCTGACTGAGAAGGACCCAACCGTGTCGTGTCTTAATTGCTGGCCAAGGCGGATGCAACACATGGCCATAAGTGGAGACTAAGGGTTCATCTGATTCAAGTTCAGAAGACCAGAATGCTGAGAGAAAGGTGGACAGTGGAGGCTAGGCTCATGAGATTTCAGAGGGGAACACAAACTCTTACTGAGAAATTGACAGGACACTCATCATGTAACTGTCAGAGAGATCTGTCTGTGCTGCTGAGTCCTTTAGTATGGCTGAAATTTAAAGCAAAGGACTAATTTGTTCAGTGAAAGAAATCTTAAGAAAGGATCTCATTTCAGTTACTGCTTCTGACCTCATCTACCTCTACAGTGAGAGAAAGCAAGACCCAGAACAGACAGATATAAAACATGTACAGGTTGGTGAGGAAGACTGTATAAGTTTAAAGTTACTGAAAAGACAGTTCAAAAGCAGCTGTGATTATGAGAGAGATTATTAATTATTTGAACTGACAAGATAGTTCAAAAGTAGGTGTGATTACTAAGGAGATTATGGCACCTTTAAAGAAAAGCCTCCTACTCTGCATGAGTGCATACAAAAGACAGTATGAGAGCAAGACTCTCCCTATCAGAGGCTACAATTTATCAAAATACTAATTTATTTGATGGGAAGAAGCATAAACTAGGAATTACACATAAGGGTCTAGTGGTGGTGTGAATAGGAATGGCCCCCATAGACTCATGTGTGTGAATGCTCTGCCCTTTGGGAGTGGCACTATTAGGAGGTGTGGTCTCGTTGGAGTAAGTGTGGCCTTGTCAGAGGAGGAGTGTCACTGAGAGGACAGGTTTTTAGGTCTCATATGCTCAAGCTATGACCAGTGTAGATCACAGTCTCTTCTTGCTGCCTGCAGATCCAGGAACTCTCGTTCCTTCTCCAGAACCATGTCTGCCTGTGTGTCACCATGCTTCCCTCCATGATGACAATGGACTAAACCTCAGAAACTAAAAGCCAGCCCCAATTAAATGTCTTCTTTTATAAGAGTTGACGTGATCAGAATGTCTCTTCACAGCAATAAAACCCAAACTACGACAGGTCCCCTTGCTCCAACATGGCCACCTAGGGAGGTGTTTTCCCAGAGTCAGCCTTAAAGAAACACAGCTGTGATCCAGTGGGAGCCATGCTACACAGCAAGCTCCTATCAAACTTTGACATCGTTGTCCACACTGTACTGGTTTTGTGGTTGAGTTTATGCGAATGGAAGGATCACGGAATCTTGTGCCGAGGTTGAAAAGAAACAATGAGGGCAGCAGCAATGTGCTGGATTCTTTAAAGGGTCCTGAGAGACCACGGCTTGAGCTGTAAAAGTGAAGCTTTAGTGGCAGTGGAGACCTAAGAAAGCTGGAGATTCAGGATCAAGAAACATCTACCAACAGAAGTGCAACCATAGAGTCAGAAAATAAATAATAAGAGGGAGATGAGTGGGAGTCAAGGTTCGGTGTTTGATTAATGGGGTCTCATGGATCGTACACTATAATCAGCTGACTGGGGTGGAAAAGACAAAGATCTGATTTACTGAAGGAGCTGGACACCATGCAGGTACCAAAAGAGGACACAGCATTGCAGTGTCTTTGTGGGACAACTATGAAGGACACGGAAGGAAAGTAATCTTCACAGTGGCTAGAGATTTTTGAAGTATACGTCTTCATGCATTTTTCCTGAAAGAAGTGGACCACTATGTGATGATATATTCATCCATGAGCTCTATCTACTGGTTTCACGGGATTGTTAGGGCCTAAATAGGGAGCATGATTGGAAAATTAGTAACACATATATTTAGATAAAACTATGAGGATAGACCTTTCCTAATCCACAAAAGATAATAAAGATACTTGTGTCTCCTGTAAATGCTCATCAAAAGCTACTTCAGCAGAGGAGGTGTATTTTCCACAAGACTGTTTGTGCTTTGAGCCAGCATCCAGTTTACGATATTGTTTCTTCTGTAACCTGGTCATGGTTTCCTGATATGATTTCCTCTGTATTCATGGTCACAGGAATGAAACTGTGGAAATGTGAATAGTACTGTTTACCACTAACTGTAATTGACCCACTAGGATATTTTTCTGCTTCCTATTCCCATGACCTTGTATTCTGCTTGCCTAGAAGTTTTGGGTTCAGTGGGAGGAACGCTTCTTCCAGGAGATATAACAAACTCCATCTAATGGAAGACTTCTTTCTGGCCATTTTGGCTCCTGATGGTTTTAAGTCATCAGACTAAGTAAGAAGAAACAGTGGTTAGGATGTGTGACTAATCCGGATCATGTGGAAACAACTGCCTGCCAGTCTAGGGTTTAGGAGGTCCATTATGGTGTGTTGTGGTGTTACTATGTCCTGTCATCCAATCCAGTCAGTATGATAAGTGTCCCAGGCCTTTCAAGAATGAGGGTATGGGTCACCCCTTGGAGTAAAGAGCTGAGACCCACTGATGTGCTTGCTGAGGATGGAGGAGATGCAGAGTGGGGAGTCGTGAAATGTTATAAATACCAATTAAGGCCACATGACTGCTTACAGCAGCAAGGACTGTAGTTGACATTAGTGTTTATGTCCTATTTTCTTAAGAGTGTATTTATTTCTATACACATTAAGCATATATTCTGTTTTCCTTCTTACATTTCTTTATCATGTGATGTAACACCAACTGAGATAATATCAGTGGCTACATCAGTGAGTACGTGTTATAAATCTATATTATCATTCTTAAGTTATGGAACATTAAAAGACTTAAGTGTTCCTCAGGAGACTTTAATCCCCAAAACCCCTTGGAGCCTGGAATACTGCACTCCAAGTCCCAGATGCTGACTACTGTGACAGCCAGAACCCTCTGGAGCCTGGAAGGTTATATTCCATGTTCCAGATGCTGACTCTGGAGCTGCAAAACCCATTGTTTTCCCTGCTGGAGTTTGGTTTTGCCTTGGAAGACTTCTTTGTCATGATCCTGTCCTTCCCTTTTAGAAGAAAACCACTAACTATGCTGGAAGGTGTTGGAGCCACATGATTTATAAGAGCTTACTTTTAAGATTAAAGACTTTGGAAATTTTAATGTCAGATTCTGCTTTACATTATGAAATAAAGTGAGACTTTAGGCACAAGGGGTGGAAGGTTATGATTTTCAAGTGATGTTTTCATGGATCACATTAACAGTGGACAGACTGTTATTACTGTTATCTTTGTCAACTGGACACAACCTACAGTCACCTAGGAAGAGAGCTCCAGTGAGTGGCTGTCTATATTGGGTTGGCTTGTAGGCATGGCTGTGGCACTAATAAGAAAAACAAATTGGGAAGAAAAGTGCTTACTTCACTTACACAGTCAGATAGTTGAGGGACACAAGCAGGAGCTGAGGCTGGAACCACTGAGGAAACCTGCTTGGTAGCTTGTTTTCCATAACTTGCTCAGCCTGCTTTCTCACACAACTCAGTAGAACCAACACAGGAATCTAACGACCCATGAGCAGCTGGGCCCTCACACATTAGTCATTAATCAAGAAGATGCCCCCACAGATATGCCCATGGCCAATTCGATGAAGGCAATTCCTCCACTGAGGGTCTCTCTCCTTCCTTTGGTGTCCCTACCTTGTACCAAAATGCCAAAGGCAATGATCCCAGTGGAGAATTGCCTTATAGATGTGGGGAGAAAACCCTATATGTCAACAGCACCTTCCAATAGTGGCCCAGAGAGAGGGCCAGAGAAGGAAAGCTTTGACTTTCATTATTGCTACTGAGCTCATCTATGGCGCCGCTGCTGCCGCCGCCACTGCTGCCTGCTGCCGGTGGTGTGGTCATGGTGGTAGTGGTGGTGGTGGTGCTGGTGGTGGTGGTGGTGGTGATGATGCTGATGATTCCTTCACTGTTATTAGAACATGGTTTCCAGCATGGGTTGGATACTACCAGCTCCCCAGGAATTTCTCAGGCCATCCAGGCAAGATTCTTACAGACTGAGCATATATTGGGTGCTCAGCCTCTCTGGTGTGAGATAGACATTGTTGGACTATGATCCTACTTTGAAAGTCAGTCTAATAAATCCTAAACCCTCTCTTTAATATGTATTCTTTCTGTCAGCTCTTTTCAATCTGGAGAACCCTTACCAATATAACATGTGATAAATACAAAAAATTTACAAGAATGTCTTACCAACACACACACACACACACACACACACACACACACACACGAGCCTAGAGAATCAGTGGGATTGCATAAAGAGCCTAAATGAGCTAACAGAACTTGGTCCTCTGAAAGATACGCATGTTTCTAGAAGAAAGCAAGAGAAAACCCCACTCTCAAATAGTCAGTCCACATAAACTTTGGTAAACAGTGAGTTTGGCGGATCAGCCACGGAGCCAGCTTCCCCCACATGAAGGCCAAACTGAAGCCTGCTTGAGAGCCTAGAGATTGGTGATGCAGACAATGGCGGCCAATCAGAAACAGCCACTTGGAGAACATGCTTGCTAGGGACCAATGGGACGCGGGTAGAGGGTATAAATGGTGCTCCCCGAGATTTAATAAACAAGCTTGCTGTTGCAATCTCTCCTGCTTTCAGAGTCTGTGCCATTGATTCTGCAGTTCATCCACTGTCCCCAGGGGCCTGGCAGAACGGAGGACTCAGGCAACAGAGACACTATACATTTCCAGAAGAGGAAATGACTCCTAACTGAATGACCAGACTCACCTTCTAGAACCCAGAGTGCTGAGCCGTGTCTTCTCAATCGCTTCCAGTGAAGGGACAGTTGTGAGCTGACCTGCTCAGAATGCTCAGAACATTTAGCAAATCCACACCACTGGTTTTCTTCCCTTCTCTCTTTGTGCTGGGATTTGAGTTTTAAAACTTGGGCAAAAAGCTCCAGGTACTACACAGTAGTCTATAAAAAATATCTTTGTTACATGTCATGCTCTTTAAACAGAAAAGGAGGATAGGCATTGCAGTGATCCTGAAATAGTTCTACAATTGGTATTTAAATTCTGATATACCATGTTCTTGGCACCTTTCCTCCTTCTGTGTGTGCCCCAGGTATGACAGGTTACTGTGTGCTGTCACTACTTTTCAATGAGGTTCTATGTTCTGAAGTATATTTCTACTTCAGGTCAGGTTACTTTATATGCCAGTTTTACATCCTCAGAAAGACTGGTTTTAATCTTCTTGAGAGTGAGAACTATATACGCCGACTCTCTCCTACCATGATAAATACCAGTGCTTATAACCCAGGACAGAAGAAAAGATCCAATAGATACTTGTTGAATGGATTTAAATTAATATTTCTTTCCAAGGTTTAGCTGATAAAACATCGCGCCTATCTTCAATACATAAGAATAAGTCACTCTCCTCTCTCCTAATTCATCACTAAAGCGAGGCTAACAGCTGTGGGCACACCGCGCAGCTCCAGGCAATACCTGTAATCTCACAGGCAAACATAATTTATCCTGCACAAAGGTTCACAGAGAAGTCCTGGGAGGCATAACCCATACTAATTACTAGGCTCACCTATCTCATTAGTCCAGGCCAGGAAGTTGTTAAGATTTAAAATTCTTTTGAAACGTTAATATCTGAGTAGAGTTTAAAATATGCTGCTTTCTGCCATCCTAGCTTTACAGATCTGAGCCCCATACCAAGCAGTAAACATCTTCCTCTTTGGTACATGTTTGCTTAGGCACAGTTATTTCCCTTTCAGTATTTGGAAGATTAAATGGGCAGTACTAGTCGCTACTAATTACACAGATAGTATGACTGATAGGCTAGATATCAATACTCATATTAGCACCTAGTAATTGATTCACTTCTTCCCTTACTTCCATGCTATCCGTCTGTTATCTATATGGTCTCTCATTCACTCTGGAGACTAGACACAGACTATAATCTTGTTTTCATTCTGACCGAATATGTGCACCAAGGTCTATTCACATACTTTCTTGTAAACACAACTTATGCTATGGTCAACCTACAATTTTTAAATGGGGCCAGATTTGAAGACATCATTAGTAGATCATTTTCTTTAGAACCTTGACGTGCATTCTTACTTACTGCAGCATTAGTTTCAGGTCCTCAGAAAATTCAATCTGCTATACCATGCTACAGCAGATCTGAATCCAGAATATTCTGGTTTAATAGTCTAGTAGTCTGAACTCTGAAGTGCTTGGCACCTTGGTGGGCAAGAAAGGCATACAGAAGCCAGGATGTGGCAGGAGAAGGTTCACGGTTGAGCTGCCAACTAGGGTCTAAAAACGCAGTTCCGTATCTAACCATCAGCAATGTGAGGGTGAATTCAGGCTCACAGCAGCTGGGAAACCCAGGCAGAAGAAGTAGTGTATGCTAAGCATGGAGGTACAAAGAAAGATGGCGACATGTTCAGGGACCCACAGCACTTCAGACTGCTTGAGCATATGTGATGTGGGAGGGAGGGAGTGGGGGAGTGGAAGGAGTCTAGACAGGTGGTTAGGACGAGGAGAGCACAGCTCTGAGAGCAGCCTTGCCAGAGACACTGTGTTACATGAGGAGCTGCAGGGCTAAGAGGAAATTAAAGCAGAAACTCAGTCACGTGCACTGGGCAAACAGGATGGAGCATAAGGAGTAGCTCTGACTCAATTGGCATGTGCACCACAGGGCTTTTCTTAGGAAACCAGACATCAGTGACAGAGAATTACAATCAGTTCTGAGACTAGGGAGCAGAGCCTGTGTTCTCTGTCCTGGCCAGAGTGGCTCAGGGACTGGAGGGAGATGGCATAGGAAGTCACACCCAAGTCTAGACCTGTTGACACAGTCCACCAAATTCAGCTTAGCCTGTAGGGGAAAACAGAGTAAACCTGCCCACTTAAGACCATCAGAATGCCTCCCCTCTACAAAGCATCCTTGGGGAGGGAACCAGTCCTGCCCCGGGGTGCATTCAGTTCTAAGAGCAAGAGGTACAACCTGATATTTTCCCAACAGATTTATAGGAATGGGAGAGTACAGAAGACTCGGAAGTCCCGGAACTGATGGGGAAACACTAGGGTATCCATGGTGGTGGAGCACAAAAGCAATACCTGGGGCAAAGGCAACACTCCAATTGCAGCACTACCACAGATATGCAAGAGACCTCCCCAAATGCAAAGCAAGGTTGGAGACACCAAAGATGCAGAGTATGCTTGAGGGCGAGAGGTTTCAGATGCCGAAGCTGAGCCATGGGGGGGAGGGGAAGAAGGGGGACACGGGGGCTGATACTGTTCTGAACTGAAAACCTGACTGCATTCAGCCAGGTCTAGAACAAGCATTTTCAAAAGGAGCGAGAGGTGAGGAAGACAGACCACGTGGAGAGAAGCAGAATGTGGAATGTAGGAGAGATCGTGGTGGTAGGTGCTGCTGCCCTGCGGAAGAGAGGTCACTGTCACCACAAATCCTGTCACACTTGACCCCTGCTGGATACATGGCATCTAGGATTATGTCAGACGTACAGAAGGGTTTCGCATATAGTTGCTGAATGAATCCCGAAGGTTAGCATTAACTGAATGCTTACCGTGGGAAGGGTTTTTCTAGTTCTGTCTACGGCAGCGGAGCAAGAATACCAGCATCTTGTTTTATGGAGACATGTAAGGATTTGACTCTAAGTCAGAAGTCCTCAACCTCAGGTCTGCTGACATCTTGGACCAGGTAGTTCTTTGGTGTTGGAGGCTCAGCTTCTTAGCCACAGATAGAATGGCATCCCTAATGATGAAACTCTCAAACATCTCCAGGAACTGTCAACTGTCCCCTGGGGTACAATTGCTGCATTTTGAGAAGCACGGCCTGAGCTTGCCAGATCACGGGGCTTGACAACCGGCTCCAGACTCTGAACTTAGTCTTCTTGACTCTCTGGCTGCCAGATGAGCATGAGACAGAAAGAATTTCCGAAAGAATTTCCGACAGGCTGACTGTGAGCTAGGTAGCATGCTGAGAGCCTAAGTGTCCGTGCAGCTGAGCCTGGAGATGGCTGCCTCTGAAATCAAAGTCTGTAGAACAATAATTTAAATGTCCCTTTATTAAAAGAAAGTAAAGTGAAAGTTGTTTCAAGTGTGGTAAGAATTTTGGTTCCTTTAAAAACCCATTTAATATTATGTGCATGTCTTAGGGTTTTACTGCTGTGAACAGACACCATGACCAAGGCAACTCTTATAAGGACAACATTTAATTGGGGCTGGCTTACAGGTTCATAGGTTCAGTCTATTATCATCAAGGTGGGAGCATGGCAGCATCCAGGCAGGCATGGTGCAGGAGGAGCTGAGAGTTCTACATCTTTGTCTACAGGATGCTAGTTGGAGACTGACTTCCAGGGAGCTAGGATGAGGGTCTTAAAGCCCACACCCACAGTGACACACCTATGCCAACAAGACCACACTTCCAAAGTGTGCCACTCCCTGGGCCAAATATGTACAAACCATCACAGTGCATATGTTTTTGTTTTAGTCCCAGTTTTGGGACATGGGCATGCTTCAGTTTGTCCACAACTGTTAACTATGATGCCTTTATAGGAGAGGCATGACTTTTGCCAGCTGCAGTTAGTTTACATTTTATATTCTGGGGACTCTGAGACAGGTGGAAAGCACTCTAAAGAAGAACAAGGGGGCTGTGCTCCCCCTGCTGGGACCCCTGCTGGGACCCCTGCTGGGACCCCTGCTGGGACCCCTGCTGGGACCCCTGCTGACCTGCTGGGACCCCTACTGTTCCAGGTTGCTGCTGTTGCTGTTTATCAAGTGATCCTGAGTAAAGTGAGTAAAGAGAAGAGATGAAAAGAAAAACTGGAGATAACCTGACTAGGAAGATTGGACTTGCCCCCAAGGAACCCAATGTCCCAATCAGCAAGAAGTAGTCTATTTTGTTGGATGAAAGAGATTTTCTCTCCTTTTTCTCTCTAATCTTGTTTCTCTCCTACCTAGTGTTGGGGGGTTGGAAGGAATTAGGTGGAATAAAGGCTGGAAGGGAGGTAGAGATATAAGAACCCAATAAAATAATAAACCAAATATGCCAACATTCAAGTCTGCGAATTACATTTCCAAATAGTTTTGCTGTTCTTAACTTCCTGCTTGCTGAGGTTCTATGCTTCTGTCCCATTTTTGGTAATAGTAATTATTGTTCCTTATGGAATAAGAAAGAAAACTGTATTACTTCAGTTCTGGATTCTGTATAGCATTAAAGACTTTCGTTATGCAATTATTATAATTCTTGCAAATTTTCTTAAATAAGAAACAGAAATCATTGAAGAACAGCGTCCCATGTGTTGTTGGGAATCCTGCATGCAGAACTGACAACCAATGTGAGCAAGCCAAACTCTAATCCCAGAACCCACCCCACCACTGGCATGCTGTCAGCTCTGTCATATGTGTGATATTATACGCCGAATCTAAGCCTTGTGCACGCTAAGCAACCCCTGTGCCACTGAGCTAGAAGCCTGGTTTCATTTACTTTTGTATTTTGAGACCGAGTATCATTAAGTTGTCCAGGTTGGCCCTGAACTTGGGAACCTCCTGCTTTAGCCTCCTGAAGATGTGGGATTCCTGGCCAGTGCCACTAGCAAGGCTCTCTAGCATTTTAAATGTCTCTGAAAACTGATGTCCAAGGGCTCTCATTTCAAATCCTTGGACGTTTTTAGTATTTAGATGATGAAGCACAGAACTACCACTTCTAGAGGCAATAATACCCTAGGAGACATGGTACCAGAATTCTTAAGATGGTGTTCCCCAATATTCCAAAAGGATGCCTGAAATGACATCAGAAAAAGCGGCCTTGACAGGTCAGGGAGCTCGGTTACACTGTTGAATATGTTAAGAAAAATTAGTTACCACTCACGTATAAAAACTGTACAAAAGAAATGTTATTTTATGAGGCCAGAGAAGTGGTTCAATGATAAAGGCACTTGCCACCAAACCTGACACTGTGAGTTTGATCCCATACTTGGTGGAAGGAGAGAACCAAGTCCTACAAATTGTTGTCTGACATCTACACCTATACACACAAATTAATTTCTTCATTAATTTTAAAATGTAATTTAAATTTTTAAATGATTTTGTAAATAACAAAGATACGAATTACACAGGTTACATATATAAGCGTGAGTGCTTTTCAGACTAAATCCAACTAGGCTGTGAGTAATCACTATTGTTTTTTTTATTTTAACTGGTACTTAAAAGTTGGTTGTATTTATAAAGTGCCATTTAAATGTTTAATTTTTTAGAGTGTTCAAATTGGGCTGAACATATCTGTCTACTAGAAATGAGCATTTCTTTATGGAGAAAGCATGCAAACCCTTCCTTGTTGCTCTGTAAACCCATATACAGTGCACTGTATATGGTCCCCTTCCTATAGGCACCCTACTATGAGTGGCATGTGTACACATGAGGGCTGGAGCATCCTGAGTATTCCTGCCAATTCTGTCATTGTCTAGTTTAAATAACTCAGTTACTGCATTACGCACATCTACATGCCGGAACGCACGTGCACATTTTGATGATCTACATTCAGATTGGTATGATGGTACAGTGAGAATGTAAATAAATAGCCAAGTCCAGGCATCAGGTAATAGGACATGTGGATGGCATTTTCAGCGGAGCTGAAAGACTTACCTTTTCATAATACCTTTAAGGGACAGGAAAATGACAAAGGGTGTAGGAGAAGCCACCTAGGCCTGCCATATCCGGGTGGAACAGCCACCGCTGTATCCAGTTTGTCAACTGAGTGGGAATCTGTCAATCTATGGGGTTTTCTTCTGCCAGTTTGTGGCAGCGCCTCACCATCTGAGGTGGAGGAGGAAATGACGGCTGCAAGATAGCAATTCCAAGTGTGATGAGGGTTTAAATCTGGGCTCTCCCACACCTCCCCACATGCCAAGTGATGAGTTCCTATTAGATCATTTCCTGCTCTCATTATGATCTTTGTAAAAAAAAATTATTTGTTAGACCATCTGTGGAGGAATACTCTCCATCGTTGTATTAACTATGATGCTGTAGAATATTTGCATTTGTCTTAGTAACCTTAGTAACTCTAAACAAATGCATTAAGTAAAATTAAAGCATCAGGTTCATTAAGGGAGAAACCAGTCTCTCTGTATGGTTTTACATTATTTGCAATTTCAGAACTAAAGACAAACAAAAAATTTCTTTTACGAAGGTGTTGCTCAATATTAATTTTCCATTTGGAAGAATCTAGATTCTGTCAAGTTGGGTGTCTGGGCACAACTGTGGCCGATCATGTTGATTGTGTTAAATGAGGTGGTGAGACTCGTGTGAACTGTGGTGGGACAATTTTCTGGGCATGGTATCCTGGCTGGTGTGAGACAGAGGGAGCATGGTGAGCACATGTGTGCACTCACTGCTACCTGTTTGTTCCTGGTGATATGACATAACATGACGACATGACGTGACATGATGTAATGTGGCGTAGAGTGACATGGAGTGGCGCAATATGATGTGATGCGACCAGCTGCCTTCAGCTCCTGCTGCCTTGGCTTCCCTGTCATTAGGTTGGGCCTAGAACTGTGTGCCAGAATAACCCCGTTCTCTCTTAAGCTGCTTTTGTTAAGATAGTTTATCACAGACAGCTATCATTCTCACTAGATTGTCCCCAAGCCTGTAAAACGTTTTCATAATGACACTACTGAAAAAGAAATTAAGTCTTCTTGTCACACTGTCCTGGCTGGTTTTAGGTCAACTTGACACAAGCTAGAGTCATCAGAGAGGAGAGAACCTCAATTGAAAAAATGTCTCCATGGGATCAGGCTGTAGCTAAGCCTGTAGGAAATTTTCTTAATTAGTGACTGAAGGGGGAGGGTGCAGCCCAATGTGGGCAGGGCCATCCCTGGACCGGTGGTCCTAGATTCTATAAGAGAGCAGGCTGAGCAAGCCATGGGGAGCAAGCCAGTAGCAGCACCCCTCCATAGCTTCTTGCATCAGCTCCTGCCTTCTGGTTCCTCCCTATCTGAGTTCCTGCTCTGACTTTCTTTGATGAACAATGCTGTGAAAGTGTGAGCCACATAAACCCTTTCCTTCCTGCATTGCTTTGGTCATGGTGTTTCACACCAAGCTCTAAGACACATACCAATAAGAGTAGTAGGTTGGATGGAGGGGATGGCTCAGTGGTTAAGAGCATTGACTGCTCTTCCAGAGGTCCTGAGTTCAATTCCCAGCAACCACATGGTGGCTCACAACCATCTGTAATAGGATCAGATGCCCTCTTCTGGTGTGTCTGAAGACAACAACTACAGTGTACTCATATACATAAAATAAATAAGTCTTTTTAAAAACTAGGCTCCATCTAGAAACACAGGTTCCAGCCATCTGACACAGCACTGTTTAGCAGAACATGATGCTGATTAACCCAGGGTTTTCCAGGTTTTGTGACCAGTGGCACGCATTTAAAGAACATATGCTTCTAGCAGTCCTTTCAACCACATCCCAGACCACTCTTCCTTACCAGTCCCAGGTCCTGTGCAAGCTTCCAAGTAACCAAACCTTGAAACTCTATCTCTTTGTAAATATTACACATTTGTCTTGGATCTCCTTCCTTATGTCTTTCGCTCAACGAATGAGCACCTAAGATCTTCCCTCATTCCATACCCACCAAAGACACCACATCATTGTGCTTGAGAATACCTTAATGTGTGTGGCACTTCACAGCTCAGACCTCATGGCAAGGCCAGCAGCCTAGCATGTTCATGGCCTTCCCACTACAATGGAAATTCCTAAAAAAGTACTCAAGTCTTACCTGACCTATGTATCCTTTAGTTGACATAACCTAAGACTCAATGAGTGTGGCTATTTGGGAATCGCCTCCTTTTCTGAGAACTCACCTGGTAGCAAGTTTTTGTTTGTTTGATTTTGGTTTTTGTTACTTGTTTGTTTGGGGGGTTTTTGAGATTTTTTTTTTCATTCCCATTCAACAATTCCATGATACAATGACAAGTGGCCAAAATTACACTTTTAGTCACCATAGGCTACCTCACAATGATAGATGTACAAAGCAAAGAAACAACAGGTGAATAAAATCTATGTTTAATTATCTCTCTCTCTCTCCCCATTTCTACTTTGATTCAGTTCTTTGTTATCTGTCCTCTAGTCTTCTGCTCCTGGAATCCCTGACTTGAAATCCGTTCACCAGGTTGTTAAATTCCTCACACACTGATGTATTCCCAAGAGCCTGAAGCCTGCAGCCTACCTACAAGAATTGTTATCATTCTATGATTTGTTATGATCGTAACTTTTAAAATTTCAGTATTAATGAACTCTAGAACACTTGGGAAACTGCCTTCATTACAGGACTGTCATACAATTTGGTGACTGCCTTTGCATTCGTGTCTGTAACTTTGCAAACTATTTAATTGTCTTAGAACATACAAAAGCATCCAATGTAAATGATAGGAAAACAATAGCTTGCTCCAGAGATGGAAGTTACCACAGGAATACAGTGAGAATATTTTACTGTATTTACTTCAAAGTGGAGTTAGAACTGAGTCCTACAATAAAGGAGGTGGGTGTAACAGCATGTGCATAGTAGATACTGTAGGTACATGTAGGTAGGTAATAAGGGGAAATTGGAGTTTTCAACAAAAGAGTAACTATTACGAGAAACTAATTTTTTATTTTGTAGTTACAGATTTGTATTTCAACTATAAACCTACTTCTGTTTAAAAATAGTGAAGCATTATTGTTCTAGTAGGCTATAGTGTGCTTAAGTAAATTTTACAAACAATATAATATGAATAATAATTTAGATACATAACGGGAGTCAGCAAATTTCTTTCAAAAATGCTCTTATTTATAACCCCAACATTCAGGAGGCCAAGACAAAATGATTGTGAATTTAAGACTATCCTGGCCCACCTAGGAATATACCATCTAAAACAATTTACAATATATACCCCAACAGTTCATGTCTTGACCCCTTTTAGCGTAGTGAAATGGAAAGCAAAAATCCAAGCTTGCAAGCCAAGCTACAACATGCATAGCTATTGTTCTTAAGCTGTCTTATACTTCTTTGTCTTTCCCAACAGTCATAATAAAATACTGAATAATTCTTAAATGAGCAATGAAGCATAGGCACTTTCTGAAGAACTTCACGTAGTTTGAATAAAGCTCTAACTTAAAATAAAATACCCTGTGATTAAGTGAAAATAGCGCGATGTATGGAGCCACTCGTTTGCTTCTCTGCTTTTCCAACGTAAGAATAGGTCAGTGCACGGGAAAAAGTCTACTCTGAGATGCTGAAGTTGTGTTTTTCTGTGGCCCAAATTCAAGAAAGTGTCTCACAAAACAGCCCAGCAAGCAGAGCCCTTGCCATGATATTTTCTTTTTTAATTCCAAAACTAACGTGGCATAGTGACAAGCTGGGGGAAAGCCATTCTAATTTTATTAAATTTCAACAGTTTAAAGGCTCAACAGACCAAATCACACTTGTGAGCTGGGCGGTGGCTCAGAAATCTATGCACTGTAAGCACAATGGGAGAGAACAGATGGAAATTGGCAGGCTGTATAGTATGACATTTTAAAATTGCTGTCCTCCCTGGTTACCAGGCAGAACTGAACTGGTCTGAGTGCTCCTCGTGGTCTCTGCGTGCTCCTGTGCTCTCTGAGTGCTCCCTGTGCTCTTTCCACACTGCCCACTTCTCTACCATCGACTCTGTCTCTAGATTCTAGGATCAAATCTTTAATACAACAGGCCTTCAAGAATATGAATTGTAATGCTATCTGCAGTTTTCTTTCCGTAACAAGGGCAGTCCAGACTTCCTGTCTCGGCTGTAATGCAGCAATGGCCATCAGACTTCCTCCTTACTCTACAAAACTATACTACTATGCAAAACATGGACAGCAACTATTTTTAGATAGCACATGCCTGTGAATTTTAAAAGCACGCTGGCTTTCTGCCTAGGTACAGGAAGTGCATGAGCAGAAGGCTTTGCTGGACAGACAGGAGGGAGATGTGCAGGAGCAGACATTCAGAAATCTCTACAGAGTTCCCTCAAGAACTCCATGAATTTCCCAAGTTCAGCCAACGACCACGATGTGTGTGGGACAGGGTACAGCTATTTGATTGCCAGTAAACAGCTTCTAGTACAGCAGTTTTCAATGTGCTTAATGCTGGGACCCTTTAATACAGTTCCTCATCTTGTGGTGATCCCCAATCAAGAAATGCTTTTCATTGCTACTTCATAACTATAACTTTGCTACTGTAAATTGCAATGTATACTGTAAATTGCTACTATAAATTGCAATGTAAATATCTGTGTTTTCTGGTGGGTTTAGGCGACCCTTATGAAAGGGTTGTTTGACTTCCCGCAAAGGGGTCACAACCCATAGGTTGAGAGTCATTGCTGTAGGCAACTGAGAGTTGAACAGGAAAATCCCAGGGGTCACACAGTTCTGAGAGACTTAAGATTATAACTGTTGAAAGTAAAGCACCCATGCCGCAAAACATCCATGTCAAAAAATTCCAGAAGACTTTGTCATCAGATACCAGGAGTATGTGGCCATTCCGGACTTTCCATCCAACTCTACAGCTAAGCCTGAGCAGAGCAATGATGATCTCCCAGACCTCTTATCCAGAAAACAAAATTCAATGGAATGTAAAGGGCCTACAACTACCAGAGCATCGCTGGGGTGGGAAGTGAGAGAGAAGGAGGGAGGGGTAAAATGAGGAATTGGTTACCTGAAGGGTGTGGAAGATTTGTGTTAGTTACAATAGCTCAGTAAGCTAGAAACAAAGTCATCTCTAAACAGTAAAAAGATTTTGATAGAAACACCTTGAGCACTTTATTACACAAAGATGTTTAAAGATAATTCATGTTCGAAAATCAAATATCCATACAGAACAAAAATTATCCTAAATTTCATCTCAGGTTGCAAGAAAATGAGTAAAATTGTATTACAGGCTTCACTATAAAAGATAAGAACCATGAATTTTGTAGAGGATACATTTGAGAACATGGAATAAGCAACTATTTTTTGGTGGAGCACATAAAGTACCAACTGTAATATAAAAACAGAAAAGTTGGATTTCATTAAAATGAAAAACGCCTATTCATCAAAAGAAAAGAGAGGCAGAAATGGATAATGCAGAAAAAAAACAAAACTCACAAAGATGTCAAAGATTACCAGGAACCACCAGGAGCCATAAAAGGGCCAGAAAGGATTGTTCAGAGTGACCTCTGTCAATACCTTGACTCCAGACTTTGGTCCTTCAAAGCAGTGAGAATTCCGTTACTAAGCATACGATGATTTGCTGAGGCAGCCCAGCAAGTTTAGCTCTTGTTGATCAAGAAATTTCAATAAGACAATAAATAAAGGCTGGAAAAATAGCCTTAGTGGGTAAAGGCCATGCTATGAAAGTGTGAGGACCATAATCTGATTCCCCGGCACCCGTGCAAATATCAGAGTCATAGGATGCATCCAGGACCTGGCGCTCCCACAGGTGGGAATTAGAGACAGGAAAATCCCCGGAATCGCTTCAGTCAGGAAGCCTGGCATAAGCACCAGCAAGCAAGGTAAGAAACACCTTTAGTCAAGTGAGGTAGGAGGTGAAGATCCACATTGGGGGGGGGGTTGACATGATACACACATGCCCATGCTAGTATTTACATACATACATACTTACATATATACATCATACACACTAGCACATATTTATTTTTTAAAAGAAGATAAATAAGAAACTTTAAATATGAGAGGACATTTTAGGGAAACTAACAGCAATATATAAAGAGCAACTAAAATTCAACAACAAAAATTGAATAAAAACAAGATAAAAAAAAAACATAAACAGGGCATGAAGGATACCTCAAAGGATAGATGTGCTTGGCTAAACAGACTTGATGATGTGAGTTCAATACCCAGAACCCAAAATTGGAAAGAGAGAACAAATTCTTAAAAGTTGTCCTAGGAACTCTACACATTCATGCATGCCCACATGCACACAAACATAATAAAGAAAAAGTAGAAAATATACCCAATTTACAGACACATATAAGGACTTTCTGAAAAGAACTCTGGTAGCACAGGAAATAAGACCAATTTTTCTCACAAGTGGATTCCCTAGAACTAAAAAGAAAATCTGTAGAACAAAGGAGATTGTCAATCAAGTGAAGAGAGCACACAGGATAGGGAAATGTTTGCCAGCTACACATCTGACAGAGGATACGTGCCCAGGCTATACAAAGAACTCAGAACCCTAAATAGTAAGAAAACACAGCTGAGTTAGAGTGTGCCTCAAAAGAAGAATTATAGGGACCAATCTCGGACCAGAGTAAGACCTTTTAGTGCTTGGGGAAACCCCACGCTGAAGCATCTTCAGAAGTAGGTCTGGCCCCAAGGTGGGGACTGGGATTGACTCCTGATCAAGATCACAGGTGCACAAGAAGGTTTACATCTCCCAGTAGCTCCATTGCTGTCTGAGTTCCACAGTTAACAGGAAGAGCTATGTACTTCTGACCCTCAGAGGAAACCTTGAGATAAGCATTTGTCCACAAACACCAGTCCCCAAAAGAAAAAAAGTACATCTCAACACTACTAGGATTTAGTCCTCTGTCACACTCTGCAAAATATACTGCCAAAGAAAGCAGAGAGATGAATATAATTTTAAAAATAAAAATGCAAAAAAAGGGAAGAAAAACTCAAACAACAGACTAACCATGGTTGCATAAGTCTTGGCACAGAAAGAGAACTGTGAAAAGACTCCCCCACAAATTACTGACAGCACCTAGTGAAAACGACGTGGAAAAAGGACCACAATGACTGCATGGATGCTCAAACAACTCAAAGGGGACATGACTGTTATCTGGGAAAACACAAAGAAGGGATGAGCTAGGTGAAGAATTCAAGCCAACATAGACGTAACTGCTTAAAAAAAAACCCAAACTGAAAGGATGGTAGGACGAAAAAATCCAAGAAACCGTATAAAATCCTCAAGGGAAGTCTCAACAGATCATCAAACTGGACCAAGTGGGAAATGGGCTCTGGATGGATGACAAAGTAGAGGAATTGGATCACTCAGTAAATGTCAATGATAAATTTAAAAAAGAAATATGAACAGAAGTTAGCACTGCCACACCATGAAAGCACCTAAAGTTTGGATTGTGGACATGAAAGAGCAGAAATACCATGTGAAGGCATGGAGAATATTTCCAAGAAAATCAAAGAAGAAAAAATTCCCAAACTCAGAGAAAGAGAGGTCTATTCAGGAATAAGAGGCCTACAGAACTCTAAATAGACAGCTCCAGAAAAGAAACTCTCCATAGCATACTATAGTTAAAATGTTAAAAACACATAATAGATAAAACATAATAAATAAATATTAAATGTCACAACAGCTAAAGGCCAAGTCACTTACAAAGGCAGGCCTATCTGAATAATGCTTTTTATTCCAAAGAAACTTTAAAGCCAGGAGAGCCTAAAATATATATTCCAAGTTCTGAAAAATAACTATCAAGCCAGAATATTAAATGCAGCAAAAATATCTGTTAACATACAAAGAAGAATAGAAAGTTTCCAAAATAAAAGCATAGTAAAGAAACTTATGACCACTAAGCCAGCTCTATAAAGGATATAGAAGGAAGGGTTATGTCTAGAAATTGGAATGAATACACCCTAGATGTCACAGGGAATGAAGGAATGATTCTAGAAGAACCAGAAATGATATAAAAGACAGGAATTAAGATGTTAATTGTTCTAAATGAACAATTGTTATTGTTCAGTAATAACTCTCAAGGTTAATGGTCTCAATCCACTGATAAAGAAACACAGGCTAGCAGACTAAATTAGAAAACAGGGTCCATCTATTCCCTGCCTCCAGACAATATATCTCACTGGCAAACAGACAGCATCTCAGAAAAAAAAGGGGGGGTGAGAAAAGGTATTCCAAGCAAATTTAGCCAAAAACAAGGGGTCCTAGCCATTCCAATATCTGACAAAATAGGCTTCAAACCAAATTTATTCACAGAAGATGAAGAGGTCCACTTTATATTCATTAGAGAAAAAAATCCGCCAAGAGGTTATTGAAGTCCTAAGCATATAAATCAAATATATGGATACCCAATTCATAAAACAAATACTACTAGATCTAAAGCCAGGTTAACATCAACACAATGGTAATTCATGATTTAAATACTCTACTCTCACCAACAAGAGATTACCTGAGCAAATAAATACAAAAATTAAATAAAATCATAAAACAAATACATATAACAGACATATATAGAATATTATAATCAGCATTAAAGAATAGACAATTCACAGGAGCTCATGAAACTTTATTCAGAACAGAGTAAGTAGTAAAATAGAAAGCAAATCTGACAAACATAGGAAAACTAAAATAATACTCCGCATTCCATCTGACCACAATGGAATAAAGCTGTATATCAACAACATAGACACTGTAGAAATTACACAAACTGATGGGAACTAAACCATGCAATATTGAATGATAATTATGTCAAAGGAAAAAAAAGAACAGGAAATTTAAGAATTACTAAAATTCAATAAAAGTAAAATCACAACATACCAAAGTCTATGGAAAGTCATTAAGTGGAAAATATAAAGCATTAAGTGCCTATATAAAAAAAAAAATGGGAGAACTTAAATAACAATTTAATAATGCACCCAAGTTTCTTAGATAAAATAGAAAGGCTAAGCATATCAAGACTGTAGATGAGAAGTAATAATCAAAATCATGGCTGAAACTAATGAAACAGAAATGAACATAAATCAGTACAAAGAATCAAGGGGGGCTCTTTGAAAAGATCAGTAAACCCCTAGCCAAATTAACCAAAAGAAAGAGAGAGAGAGAAAATCCAAATCACTATAATTAGAGATGGAAATGCAAATAATTCAACAGGCACTGAGAAACTTCAGAGAATCATAGGGGCATACTTCAAAACATATTTATATTCCATGACACTGCAATTTTTGAAAATGGAGGAGTTTCAAAATATACATGGTGTATCAAAGTCAAATCAAGATGGAGAAAGTAATTTAGATAAATTCATAACATCCCATAAGATAGAAGGAGTAATTTTTAAAATCTCTCAACTAAATAAAGCACAGAGCCAGATGAGACCATCAAAGAAGTCTACCAGATCTTCAAAGGAGATCTACCACCAATGTGAATCAGATTATTTTGTAAAATTCAAAATGAAGGATCTCTTTTCAATTACTTTTCTGAAGCCAGCATTACCCTGATACCAAACACACACAAAGACCCAATGAGAAAGCAGGATAGTAGGCCAATCTACCAATGAACACAGCTATGAAAATTCTCAATACAGTATTTGCAAAGGTATATTCTTTTGTTTTGTGAAATGTTCTGGAGATATCTGTTAGATAATTAAAAAGCACATCAAATAAAGATCATCCACCATGATGAAGACAACTTAATTTCTAATTCCAGAGATGAAAGAAATGGTTTAATATTAGAAAGTCAATACATGTAATCTATCACATAAATAGACTCAAGGACTGAAACCCATAATCATTTCATTATATGAAGAAAAAGCCTTTGTCAAAATCCAACATCCATACATGCTGCATGTCTTGTAGACTAAGAATATAGGGAACATTAATCAACATAATAAAGACATATATTCTTGTGAGACTCCTAGGAGTGTAATAAGGGCTGTCTCTGACTCTTTGCCTGCTTTTAAGATCCTTTTCATCCTACTCAGTTGTCTTATCCGGACTTGCTATGAGGGAGGTGCCTAGTCTTATGGCAATTTGATATGCCATGTTTGGTTAATACCACTGTGAAGGGAAATGGAAGAGGAGAGGAGTGGATCTGAGGAAGAGGGAGGGGATGACTGGGAAGATGGGAGGGAGGGGAAACTGCAGTAAGGATATAATATGTATGAGAAGAATAAACTTTTAAAAAAGACAATTATATATATATAAGATATATATATATATATACATATGTATATATACACACACACACACACACACACACACACATACACACGTGTGTGTATATGTATATACACATATCAGTATATATATATATATATATATATATATATATATATATGAACAAGAAAAAAATCTCAAAGCATTTTTACGAAAATCAGGAACAAGTCAAGACTGCCTACTCTCTCCATTCTTGTCAACATAGTAACTAAACTCTTAGGACAATAAAACAAGAGGAAATAGGTAAAGATAATACATGCCGGGAAGAAATAAGTCAAATTATCCTTTATAGATGCTATAATTATTACACACATATATATATTATATATTTATATAATTATATATACATACATATGTATATTACATGTATCTTACACTAAAGACTCCATTAGCATTTTCTTAAAGCTAATACACACATTCAGCAAAGCACCAAGATACAAAATTAACACATGAAAATCAGTAGCCTTTCTATCACCAATGACAAATGACATAATGAGAAATTGAGGAAATAACCTCATTTAAAATAGTCTCAAAATATAAATAAAATAGGGGCTGGAGAGATGGCTCAGTAGTTAAGATCATTGGCTGCTCTTCCAGGGGACTTGGGTTTAGTTTGCAGCATCCACAGGGCAGCCTAGAACTATCTGTAACTTCAACTCCAGAGGATCTGATGCTCCCTTCAGTCTCTGAGCACCAGGACCACAACTGATGCACAGACATACATGAGGCAAAATACTCATAGAAGACACAGGAATACTCCTGACCAGGAAGCTCTCTCTCTGAAGACTAACATTCATGGTGCTGTAGAGTGTATGTGGGTAGCTGGGGAAGAAATGACGTCAGTGGTCTTACCCTGTGCTGGGTCCTATGTACTATGTGTGCTATTGAGGCAATGGTGGCAAGGCTGCCTGTGCGGTAACCAACCACTCTCTTGACAGGCCTCAGATTCACATCTATGACTGTTAGCATGGTCAGAAACCATGAGTAGGAGAAGAATAGCCCCTAAGGGAAAATTTACTGATACTGTTTTTGCTAAATGGTCATGTTGTCAAATTTCTTTCTAAATATTCATGTTTCTATCCATAGATTCAGGTTATTCTCAATCTCAGTGAGAGATGGAGCATTTACATCAACCTACGCATCACAGCTATTACTGAGGTCCAGGAAATACTGATGGTGAGGGAGTGGAGAGAATGTAAGAATGGATAAGTAGGGAGAGGGGCCGAGAAGCGCTCTCCTCTGGGCATGACATGGTTGGTGCACATAAACGCACAGCAGCTGTAGCTATCTGCACAATATCAATCTAGTGAAAATTTCTCTCTTAAAGTAGGAGGGGCTTCTGGTGCCCCACCCTTAGCTTGGGACCTGTTGGCAACTGATAACTGAGACAGAAATATTATAATTTCTTAGAGGAGTGGCAATCTGTAGGTTTCCCGTGCCCCACTGGATGACCCCAAACCTGTGTGCTTATTAGCAGCAATAATTGAACTCAGTGAGTTATTATTTTTAAAAAGAGATATAGAGAGGGCTTGAAGTTGAGAGAGAAATGTGTTGGTGAATGTCAGAGAAGTTGGACGGAGGCAAGAGTAGATATGATCAAGATATGGTGTATATGTGTATGAAGTTTTCAAACAATACAAAAGTGCTTTTTGATAATCCATTAAACCCAGTTTGTGCTGCCATGCGTACATGACTATGGGGCCATCCACCCTTCCGTAGGAAACCTACTAGTAGCCATATCCTCAAATAGAAATGACTCTCCATCCCCAAGTTCATAAAAAAGATGAAGTCAGTGGGTATTAGAAGGAATACGGGTGGAGCTGGAGGGAGGAAACGAGTGAGTAGACATGATACTTCATTGTACACATGTATATAATTCTCAAAATTAAAAAAAATGTAATAAAAATTAAAAATGAGAATGAAAGTAAATGTCCTAGAAAGACTTGTTGGGTAATGTTATAGCAGCTTGGATCAGGATAACTCAACCGCAATAACATTCAAGGAACCAGAAGAATCTAGATACAGAACAATAACACAGTAGATGATTTGTAAAAAGTACAATGGGAAAATCTAAGCCATTGCTACAAAACCAAGCCTTCCTCAGAGGAGAAGAGGTGGTGGAAGAGGCCTGTCAGGGGTCACTTGGAGAGACAACGGAGAATGTCTAGCTCAGCTAGAGGCCTGGAGTGGTGAGACATGCCACTAAGCTCAGCTAGAGACATGCCACTTGTAGATAAGAGCTGTGTGTTTACTGCCTACGTTGCATGGCGCACAGGCCATGATGTGCAGGATATTTTCCAAGGATAAATGGAAGACTATTCTCCCCTTGGAAGACTATTCTCCCCTTCTGTTTCAAAACTTTTCATTTATCTTTCAATGTTTTTTAATTAAAAGAGAATTATACTTAAACAAATCACTAATTTAATAGGAAATATTGCTTCTAAAGATTGGGTAACAGCAAGCCTTCTTTGTTTTCCCTCTGTTGCTGACAAACAGCATCATAGAAGTATTTATCATTATGTACAATTGAGAAAAAAGAGATTTTTGTTTTTAATTTAAAAAATCATTTAATGATTTTATGTATATTGATGTTTTGCTTGCATGTATCTCTGTCTCACCTGTGAGCCTAATGCCTGAGAGGCCAGAAGAGGGTATTGGACCCTTTAGGATGGGAGTTACTGACAGTTGTGAGCCACCACTGGGTGCTAAGAACTGAACCCAGGTACTCTGCAAAAGTAATCCGTGTTCTTAATCTTGAGCCTTATTTCTAGTTAATGTTTTTACTTCAGAGAAAATTTTCAGTCTTATCAGGGGAGTGTGGTATCAGCTCCATTTTCTGTTTGTTTGTTTGTTTGTTTGTTCACTCATTTGAGAGTCTTTTTTTTTTTTTTCTGAGACAAGGTTTCTCTGTGTAGCCATGTTTGTCATGGAACTCACTCTGTACATGAAGCTCACAGAGATTCTCCTGTCTCTGCCTCCTGAGTGCTGTCATTAAAGGCATGAGCCATCACCCACCTGGCTTCAGTTTAGATTCTTGACTGTGCAAATGGAAATATCTGTAACGTAATTGTACTGAAGGGTGCTAAGACCATCTTCAGTTTACACCTCACTGGGAATACTGATCAACACAGCTCCTCTAGAACTGTGGTCACCTGCCATGTTGGTATATTATGGCTGTTGCAACCCTTTGTGTTGTAAATTCCTGTAATAATGGTGCAGCCGGGATTCCAACTAAAGAAATGTTAACTTTTCCTCCACATTCCTAAATCTATCCAATAAGATTAAGTATTGCATCAATTTATTCTAAGCAATAGAATATGGAATCCATTTGAGATGATGAATGCAAAATCAATTCCATTTCTTTTCTTTTTATATTTATTTATGTATTACTTTTTTCACAGGCCAGTAGCATCTGTGATTCATCATACAAGTATTTATTTGTACTTGATTTTTTTTTTTAACATTTCCAAATCTTTTGGTTTCTCTCTGGGCTTTCTCTATATAATACATACAAGTTTTCTAGGACTTTTTAAATTTTTCTATCACTTTCTAGATTCAGACTCATCCATCTAGATACCATTCCATATAATGGTATAACCCACTCTCCATAACAGGTCTTTGAGTGTTACAGAGATCAAGTGATCATTGACTGCCAGGAAAAGCCCTCACGCTACAACAAGAACTTAGGACCTTATATAATAGTCTGTACTTCTGACAGCTTCAAGGCTAGTGGATCAGGACAGAAAATGGCGCCAAGGGCCTTGCACAAGCTGCCAAGTGTTCAGCCACTGAGCTACAATGGTAGCCTTTATTAATCTTTTGAGATAGTCTTGCTATATATAACTCAACCTAACCTTGAACTCCAGCTCCTCGCGCCTTAATTCTTCTGCTGTAGGGATTACGGGCCATCCTTAATATACTTTAAGGGCATGGGCATGCTGACATACTTTTAACTACAATCATCTACTAGCTTACATATTTAGAACATCACATCCTCAATGTAAAAGAGAAAACTGGTAATAAATTCTTGGAACTTAATTCTTCATAAATAAAGTTAAGTCATACGCTCATGAAGGATCACAGTGATGGACTGAGGATCGAACCTGTACAGTCGGCACCATTGATTACCATTGGCAGTGTGGTAATCCATTCTCTGCCAAGGTCTTCAGTACAGGACGGGCGCAAAGAGGGTTAAGGGAGAACATTTGAAACCTCATTCTCATAATGAAGTAAGAGAATTACATTAGTTTCTTAGTTACATGTACTTTACACCTATTAAATCCTATCTTCCAAACTAAATTACAAGAAGTATTAGAATCACATATCCTATTTTACTTCATAGTTTATCTCCACCGAGACTAATACAGTCAATTTAACACAGTGGATTAGTTCTCCTCTCTTATGTGTAACAACAGGGATAATGTTTTATAATTATGAATGTCCCTTCCTTACCACATCCAACTTGGCCTGCCTAAGCATTCTCCTGCCTGAGGAGAAGAGAAAGGTCAAGGTAATATTCAACTTCTAGGGTTCAAAAACGGGGTGTTGCTGAGAGATCATAAGCTTTTGAAGCTGCTGGCATCTCTAGTCATACATTTCTCAATCTCCTCCTCACAGACAGGAGGCATGGCTAGGCTTGTAACATGTGGCTCAATGAGTCCCTAGCAGTGTACAAAATGCCTTTTCTATGATGAGAGAGAAGGACAGAAGCAAGAACACAACATGCTACTAGTTTTTAAAATCCCATTAATTAGAGTGCTCTGGTAAAAATAAATAAATAATAAATAAATAAGAGTAGCAAAGACAGGAGAATTGGGGCTTCAGAGATGTCTCAGAGAGTAAACACACTTGCCGTCAAGGCTGACAGCCTGAGTTCAAAATGCACAGCACCCATACTGGAAAAGAGAACTGATTCTGTCCTCAGACCTATACTGGTGCTCCAAGGCATATGCTATGATTATCAAGCTCTCTAAATAGATAGGTGGATAGATGGATAGATGGATGGATGATTGATAGATAGATAGATAGATAGATAGATAGATAGATAGATAGATACATAGGTAGGTAGGTAGGTAGATAGATAGATAGGTAGATAAGTAAAACTCTGTTTTTCATTGTGGACTTGATCTAGAAAATGGAGAAATGAGGTCGCATAGATAAATGAGGGTGCCAGAGAGGCAGAGGAAGACCCATGCCCATTACCAGTTTGACTTCAGGGAGATGATGGTTTTGAGGGCAGCACAGTATAAACTGAAGTGAGTCACATCAGAGTAAACTCCAAATCCAGCAGGCCATAGAGCAGGAATCCTACATTGTTGCCCACGGTCTGGTTAGGAACCTTTCCAGAGAAGAAGATTCATGCAGACTGGTGCAGCAAGGCCAGCCTCTCCAGCTAGGCTCCAACAGGAATTACAACCAGCTGAGAGAGCTTTGGAGTATCAGTGGGAGCTAGAATAAGACAGATGGACAAGAGACAGCACCAGGCTCTGATTGGACTAGGAGAAGGTCAGTATACACGGGACAGCACAGACTCTAAAAGTACAAACAAAGCACACAGCAAGAAGTGGGTGTTGGACATCAGCCCCAGAGAGCAGCAGAAGCAGACATAGGATACAGGCACCTACTCCTCGCCGGAGCTCACAAGCGGGATGGTTCTCAAAACTCTCAAGTTACTCCTCAATATATATGGTCACCAAAGCTATATCCCTGCTTCCTGACTCATGATCTTAGATAAAAAAAAAAGAAGTCCAGACTATCTGAGAAATTATTTTGTTTTATTCAATATACTCATTACTGCTTTCCATCTAAAAAGAACTGATTCTTTAAGCAGCAGGTATTGGACAAAAAATTGATTTGTGTGACTAGACTTTAACAAGTCTGTAAGGCAACATGACAAACTGCTAGAACCTCACTGCCTTGTCTGTCCCATACAGGTCAATATGAATCTAAACAGGCCTCAGGCAAGCCGATTCGTACTCCCCCCCCGCCCCCCCATCCTCTCAACCTCAGGGAAGCCAACTGACCCGATCCTCTAAGCCACACCATCTCACAAACGTATGACTATTTGAGTCTGTTTCTTTCCATCACATTTACACATTAAGGGGGAAAAAATAAGAGAATTCATAAGGCAAGGACTTTGGTGTTTCTGGTTTTGTTTTGTTTTATTTTGTTTTTAAGATTAAGTGGATATAACACTTTTTGGAGTGGGACACGATAAAGTGAATTCCATCAAAATTAAATATACTTGCATATCAAAGAACTCCATTGAGATAATGAAGACTAGGACACGATGCTTTCAAAATCAATGCCTTGCAAATGACTTATATCTCAATATACTTAAAAAAAAAAAAAACTAAAAACCAGATAAAGTCATGAAACATTCCTTTTCATAACCACTGAACAGTTATTTCACAAAAAAGAAAGTATGTGATATTTAATTGAGTATAGCATGAGACATTAAGAAAATATAAATAAATTCCATATTGAGATGCCCCTCACACATGCCAAAGCAGATGCAATCCAGGACCAGAACATGAACGTTCATGGTGTGTGGAGCATGTGTAATGTTCACATATGTGGCCGTGAGTACAGACTGGTACTAAATGGGCAGTTGCTACGGCTAATCATTTGAAGGTTCCTTTAAACATTAAATATACATTTATCTAGAAACATAGGAAGTAATGCTTCAAGTAAGACAACACTAGATATACAATCATCAAAATGCATCAGACTAAACATGAAAGATTTATGCATTTAATCGCATGTTAATTACACTTTGATGAAAATAGATATAAATAAAAATCGTTTTATAAGGACAGTGATAATTTTGAGAGACCAAACTACTAATTTACTAGAGTTATAATTATTATTAATGATGGAATAATGCACATTTACAAATAATTACAACAATATAAAATGATTCAAGCAGAAGTGGAAATCTGCAAAGGGGGTAGAGTTGGTGATCATCTCTAACCAAGGATGTCAATGTTATTAATTTATTAGTACTTAAAAAGGAAATTAATAAAGAGGGCCACTCCAAAAACATTTTGTTTTTCTCTAAAGTCATAATATAATAATGGCTTGCTTAAAAACCTGTATTTACAATTATGTCTATGATTTACTTTTTTGAAGATAATACTCAGTTAGTCGTGAACCCTGGTCTATCAGGGAGGAGGCGATTGGGTCTAAGGAGGTGCTTCAGTAGGGAAGGTCTTTGCTGTGTAAGAATAAGGACCTCAGTTTAGAGCCCCACTAGCAACATGAACACCGGGTGCAGGGGCAGCTGTTGTCCTTGTGCTGGGAACAGGATCCTTGGGGTTGGTAGCCAGCTAGACTAGCCAATCAGCAAGCTCCAGGTTCAAGAAGAGATCAGTCTCAAATAAGGTTAAGACCAATTGATGAGAACACCCAACACCAACTTCAGGCCTCCACAGATATGCACACACAGACACACACACACACACACACACACACACACACACACACTTACATATGCATGCCCACAAAAGATTGCTCAAAACAATGATTTTTTTTCCATAAATAATACCAGTATCATGCTAAAACAACAAAATAGGTCAAGTTGCAGAACGTTCTAAACAGCCCCACAAAGTCACTGCACAATCTGCCAAACTAAAAAAAAAAAAAAAGCAAGCAGCAATAAAATGAATTAAACTAGTGACAATGTCCTCAAAGCCCTGCTGTGACTGTAAGTGGCACTTACTTCCACAGGGAGTCCAGAGCCACATTTAGCCATGGTGACAAAATGTGTATATTGGTCTCAAAGGAAATAAGCAGAGACTTCTGGAAGCATTACATACATATACAGGGAAAGTAGCATCTATGAAAGGTGAGTATGATTGAACTCTCAGGGCCAATCAAAAGGACATAGGAGTCTAAAATGATCTTATATTACTATACTTAAGATATCTACATCTATATTAGCATTTACGTATTAATGAATAAATAGGCTAGAAAGCTGTACATACTATCTATCAAGTAATACAACTCTTGTATTTTATTCAAGGAACCAACAAAAGCATCCTACACAGCGATTGCTAGTGGTGTAAACACCTGAATCCCTCTTCTGCAAACAGGCTGCAATAGCTGATTGACACATTCTTCCAGGCTCACCTGGCTCCTACATCATAAGTCACAAGGAGTAATAAATTCACACTGTAAGTAAAGATTAAGAGTTTAAACATCAAAGAAATTTAGTAAGAACTTTGGTGAAGGAGTTTTCTTTCAGAATAATGATGAGACATACACATAGTAAAACCTGGGGCAAATCAAGGTTTATGACTGCAAGCAAATAACAAGATAGCAAATGTAAATGCATAACTGGAATGCTGGGAGTTCAGTTCAGGACTAGAAACTTGCTTACTGTGTGTTGAGTTCCAGGCCTTGCCCACATCATGGCAATATGGGTAATAGCAGAGATAAAGATGAATGAGTAGATAGATAGATAGATAGATAGATAGATAGATAGATAATGATAGATAGATGATGATGAGTAGACAGTAGGTGATTGAGTTACATGATCATTTCAGCATGTTGTTTTTTACTTAGCTATCACTTTCCCCTTTTCTTCTTGTGTGTGTGTCTGTGTGTGTGTGTGTGTGTGTGTGTGTGTGTTGTGTGTGTGTGTACATGTACATGCATGCATGCGCATGGATGGTGTATATGGGTAGAAGCTCCCATTTTCATCTATCAATCATTTGTTGATATACATGAGGGCTGTGGGTGGATCTAAATAATAGCTCCAAACATCAAAGAACTCTGAGATGCCTAACAAGAAGAATTTGCTCCATCTGGGAGTGAGGCAGGGTGGCTGACTCACTCTTACAGACGGCCAATGTACCATGTGCCAAGGGCCTTTGCAGTTTCAGTGTTGGCAGGACTAGGCTGCAGGCCTTTGCAGTTTCAGTGTTGGCAGGACTCGGCTGCAGGCTTCAGAGCCAGCAGCACCCAGCTCTCCGCACCCTGCATTGGGAAAAGTGGAATCTGGTGTGTGGAGTCTTCTGTCATAGCCTGCTCGTCCTCAGTACCTACAGTGCCACGGGGACAGATTTTGCCCTTCAAAGACATCTGATCCTTTGTTTTTGCAGCAAATTCTGTTCTGTCTTCTTGAATTCAAAACAGGTCTCTCTGCAGAGAGAACATGTATTCCACACTTCCCACTACCTCACTCACATTGTTATACATTTATTTTGGCTGAATCCTGTATATTTAATCTGCTAAAACTATCACTCTGCCTCCATTGTGGACACTGACAGGGAACTTGATTTACTCTTTCTTTAAATGAAGAAAGTTTGGTCTGAATGTTATACCTGTTTAATGACCTGTGTGTGTGTGTCTGTGGTGTGTGCTCCATGAGCAGCTATGAGTGTTTACATACAAGCCGTCTTTTGCCTGCTCTATGTCTGTGATTAATGGTTCAGAAACTGGTAGAAATCAGCCAGCACTTGTGGGCTTCACAGCCCAACTGGCCTTTTCCCAACTTCACTCCCCAGCTTTGCTAATTTGCTGAGCAGAATAAAAAGTAATTGTCCATTAAATAGGTGGGTTATCTCTCCTCAAAGGCTTCCTGCCTGCTCAGTGATTCACACAGTGAATATTCTATTTTCTCTAGTTGCTCCTGAAACATGTCCTAATTCGAAAATACGTGATCGAAGATCAATGCAGGTTATATTACTTTGGCTACAAATGCAACCAAACTATTAAAAATGGACCCAGGGTGGCAGAAGGATGGGAAAGCTCTGTGACACCTGGTTCTGAAGAGGTATCTGCAAAACGAATAATGAAAACTTTCTAGAAACTCTTAAAGTGATGATAATGATGACCCTACATGGGACTCTCGATGCCCGCAAGGTGAGCGACAGTCAATGTCCACGCACTCGTCCCCTCCTGGGCTTCTGTCGGTTCCCAGACTCCCACGTCACACCCCAAGTCTTCACACCCACTTCTGATGAGTCCCGTTCTTGTATTCCTGAGTCCTAGTCAGTGTGTCACTGGAAGTCCAGTCCTGGATCACAGGGCTCTGTTCTTTACTGTCGAAGTTAAAGATGAGTTGCAGGAAGACTATACTGGGGGTGAACCCAACTTCAGCTGCAAATGCTAAAAGTCACAGTAACATTAGCTACAACTTCTGTCATTGAATTCAAGGTGAATGAGCTTGATAAGAAAAAAATAAATCACTTGTGTGACATTAGTTTCCGAATAATAGTCAAATACTAAATGTTTTTAAACTGTCAGGAAAGCTTGTGTCCATGGTCTCTGGATTCAAATTTGAGCTAACAATGAGTCCTCTTTGGGAACTTTAACGCATTTCCCACTTCTATTTGGAGTGTGGCATTTCTTCTCCCACAGTGAAGGATTCCTTCACTTTAATTTGAAAACCAAAAACAAACTAAAAAGGCACAATGCTTTTTTTTAAAGTTTCTTGCTTTATACTATCGGTTACATCAGGGAGTAGAAAAATGGTAACAGAAGCAACAATGCCAATACTTACATTATAACAGAACTTTTGAAAATCTGTCTCAGAAGGATGAACAACTAATGAATGGATCATCATGCACTAAGCTGCCTTTCTGGACTAGTCACGCTTTAAATAGATCTGCATTTATTATATACCTGGCAATTTGATGGATTTGATGAAATGTAGGAAAAATGCACTTATGAGTGTCTCATCTTCCTCCAAACAAGGTCAACAGGCTGGCAGGAGGCACTCAGGTTCAACATCTGCCACTAGAAACGCCCCGACATCTCAGGCATCCCTGAGCAAATAATCTATTTGCCTTTTAACTTCTCCTTGGGATAAACTGTCAACCTCCAGGAAGAATTTGTCTCAGTTACAAGTACATGTCATCAAACAAACTACTGTAATGGTTTTCGGTTATCCATCACTGCTGAAATTTTAAATAATCTTCAAAAAAAAACAAAAAACAAAGGGGGTAGATCAACTATTCCAGCATAGAATATGGTCTATCAGAACTTTGCCGAGAAGTCTAATGGTCCACCACAGGCAATGACTTAGTCATTATAAGCACAAAATTGGATGCAGAATGGCACATTCTAGGAGATTCTCAGCTTACATAGATAACCAAAATAAGTTAGATGCTATAATATAATAAGTTAGAATACCTCGGTACATGGAGAACTGCGTGGACCACTGTGAGTGATCCCCATGAGCCTCCATGTGCAGTGCTGCATGCAGTAACAAAGGAAAGGGCATGTTCCAGTAGCAACCTTCAGAGCCCAGACAACCCAAGGTGCTTTTCAGGAGAGAATTGTTTTGCACACAGGGTTAAAGCGTGTCAGGTAGATGGGAGACTAGGAAAACCTGGACATCACAGGTTACAATAAGAAGATGAAGGAAGAGGTGAGAATCCAGTTCAATCGCAGTGAACTTAGAAAATATCTAACTCCCATTCATTGAGTACTGAAATAGTTTGCCTCCCCATTTAATCTCCTCTGGAACACATTAGAACCATGCTTTTTGTCATTGTTAGTGGGTAAATGAATGGAAAACCCTTAAAATGAGCCAATTAATTTTGGGGAAACCTATTGAAAGTATTTTTCTGAAATTGACACAGAGTTTGACTCATCCTGACTTTTTTTTTTTTTTTTGATCTTAGATTTGCCCTCTACAATAGTGGAACTATGAGAATCATAAGTCACATGAGTAATTAAATTTCTAGTAGCCACATTAAAAATGTAAAAAGAAACTATTTTAATTTTAATAACACATTTATTTGAGCCACTATACTCAAAATATTATGCAACATAAAATCACCATAAAACAGTAATGAAGTTTTGCATTTTTATACTGTCTTCAGAGTCTGTTTTTCTACTTTGATCTCATTTCCATTTGCAGAATGCATATTCCAGTACTCCATAGCTTCTCAAGTTAGACACCATAGAAGGACAGCCTTGTTTGAGATAACGCTTTACAAATTTGACTCAACATCAACATCACAAAAAACTATTTCAAAATATAAACTCCTGGGATTCACTCTCAGAGACACGAGGAAAATACTGATTACAACCAACATGTGGGGGCCATTCCCCTAAAGCAACCAAAGCTAATCTAGGTCTGCCTATGCATGTGTCTCTGGTCTCTAAGAGGAATCCCTGCGTTGCTGTGTTTAGTCTCTGAACTAATAATTCCAGCCTCTTCCAAGCGTGTGCCACCTGGAGTTGTCTCCAAGCCTGGCAACTGTTCTCTAGACACAGTCCGGTATATCTGGCTTATCTGCAATAACAGAGAAGAGACACAGCACAAACAATCCAAACGAGTCTTTATCTGCTCCAAAATGTTTCTTGGTACATTTATTTCAATATGAGTGTTCCTGCCAACTCTTCAGCTCATAACTCTTCAAACTGAAATTTTAAACTTTCAATTTCAAGAAGCACTCGGCTAGCCTAAGATCATCAACATGGGCTGTGGAGAGGCCTCTCTGGGTAATTCAGAGCATTGTGTGGAGGAAAACTGCCTTTCTCAACTCTCTGAGTTCCTCGTGACTAGAGAACAGAGCATCGCTGTGAGGGGATGGTTCTTCAGTCTCTTCTGAGTTTATGTAACCACAAACATAATAATGTGCTACCAAAGTCAGATTTGCCATGACTGAGTTAATGTCACAGAGTTTGCTCACTGAAGGTCTACTGAGCGCAATAGTGTGCAGAGTTTGTAGACCAGGAGGCTTCAAGGATCAAGACAGACTCCCAATCTCCAAGATATCAAAATCAAGACTGAATATCAGTTGGAAATGTGGTGTGTGTGTGTGTGTGTGTGTGTGTGTGTGTGTGTGTAATTCTCACAAAGCACTGGGCTCTTGGATACATAACCATGAGTAAACAATGATCCTCACCCTTTAGGAGCTTTTAGCTAGAGCTGCTGATAATAAACAACTAAAATGATAACTGGGTATAGCAGTGCGTCAGATGATAAATGTTAGAGAAGCGACGAGATCAGAGTAAGGCAGATCAAGAATACATGTAGACTGGAAGGCACATAGCGTTCTTTCTGTTCCCTCACGAATACATCCAACCAATAGGCCAAGTCCACTGCATACCACCCATAACAACAAGCTGGGGAAGGGTGGCTGGGCTTCTTTTCTGATGGTTTAACAATTCTCTCCACAGCACAGGACTGACAACCCAAGATCAATATGACTGTGCTGTGGAGATTCCAGAGGGGAGCCACAGAGCCTTTCTCCTGTCGACTCACTTCTGGATCAGGCACATGTCAGGCCATGATACACCCCTTTCTACCCTAACCTGCCATTTGTTCTCGTACCCTCTACCCAAATCCATATGTCTGTGGAACAGAAAATGTCTCCATCAGATTGACCTTAGGCTAGTCCGTGCTAGGGGGATTGATTACTGATTGTCGTGGGAGGGCTCAGCCATTCGGAGGTAGTATCACCCTTTGGTAGATGGGTCCTTGGTTGTATAAAAAACAAGCTTAGAAGGCTATGGAAGATAAGCCTGTATCTTTCCTCCAAGGCCTCTGCTTCAGTCTCCTCACTCTGGGTTCCCACCTTTGCTCTGGCACAAGTTCCTTCCCTGACTTTCATCAATGATGGGGATATGTAAGGCAAACAAACCCTGTCTTCCCCAGGTTGCTTTCGGCCATGGCCTTTATCACAGCAATAGAAAAATGGCAAAGAAACTGTAAGAAGCAACACGGCCTCCCTTGTCTCCCATTAGATGCTTTCATTCATTATTCTGGATTGAAAGAGCCTTTTTTAGGGGAAATTAAAGGAACCTTATTCTGTTTTCTGTCCTAACAACTGGTCATTATAAACGTGTGAATAAGTCTAGTTTATCCTTCAGTAACTCTCAAGTGAATTGTTCTGTCTATCCTTCTTTCCGTATTTGTCATTCCTTCTACCGGTGATGTACATACACACTCCTTGTGGTGTCAAGCTTTAGACCTGGGTCCTTCTGCATGCTGAAGATATAGATGCACCCCATTCATTGGCACACCCCTGATCCTTCTCTTTCAAGGCTTGTCTGGGCTAGCCTTGAACTCCTGAGCCTCCTGCTTCAGTCTCCTTAATATGAGCAAGTTCATACAACTAGTTGATACAGAACTAAGACTGGACCCCAAAATGCCCAGCTCCAGAGCCTTTGGTCCTAGCTGCTACTGCCTATGAACAATAACTTGGCATTAATGCTATCATTTTTCCCCTTTCATACTGCATCTTCTCTTTGTAGAAAATGGCACTTCTCTTCCACAAACTGTTAGAAGTACCACCAAGGACAGTCCGAGTATGCATGCCCAAAATGTCAGCTACCTTCAGTGGGTTGTAAGGGATAGAAATGAGCTGTGTTCTGCTCTTTTTTTCCCCTATAATTCCTTAAACTAGAAGGCGAGCAAGGAATATGTGCTACGTGCTAAGTGAAAGTTTAGCAACAGGAAGTATGTCACATCCATAAGGACTTAATGCCTGCTGCCTGAGCCGTCATTAGCACCTTAGCAGGTACTGAATCACACACAGACAGACAACAGCAAGGATATGAGAAAGTGCAGGTGCCTGCAAGAGTGTGGTCTGCAACCAACCCGGACAGAGTGACTGACTGAAGTAAAGCTGAAGCAAGGCAGTAACAGGTCATCTCGACCAGTAGGCGAGTGACACTTTGATCATGACATGCACTCTCCACTGCCCTCCCAAATGACCACAGCTGCTCAGAATCAAACCCGGTGGTCTCCATCAGAACCCCAAGCACTTGTAGTTGTCATTGTCAAAAGGTAACTATTATACTCACTGGGTGTCCAGTAGTATACTAACAGCCCAAACATTCGTGCTTTCTTTTCCCTTCTAACTATATCTTCTGAATTAACTTCTAGGAGATGGAATGGGAGAGATAGATAGATAGATAGATAGATAGATAGATAGATAGATAGATAGATATTCAATTTTAATGCTTGTTCTCAGAATTAGCACATGGTTAAAGGTTAAATCCTAGAGAGCATCCGTTGCACGCTCTGTATTTAACCTGAAGAATGATTAACATAATTTTAGCTGTCAAGTTCAAGACCAAGTTTCGAGCCACCATAGAGACAGAATTGTGGGAGCTGGTTGAGGGCTCAAAAGAAAGTTGAATTCAATTATACACGAATTCTCAGTTCCAAAATAGATGCTACTACTCCTGCTGTGCCAAATCACGCCAAGCATAAAGGCAAAAGCAGACAAGTGTTCTACTTCACAGTCTGGGCTTCAGAAGGTCAAACTGGAATTCAGGAAGGGAAGCCAAGGTTGTCAGTAGGATGCGTTCCTTCCTTTTTACGACTTATAGAGCTGTCCTTATTTCTTGGCTCATGTATACTTCTACCCTCAATGACAGCAAGCACCATTCTATGTTGTGTCACTTTGACAGTGACTCAAAGGTCTCCCCATACCAGGACAAAATTTTGATTGCCCAGACAGGCCAGACAATGTTAACACAAGAATAATCCTCTTATTTTAAAGCTAGCTGACTACCTAAATAACCTTAATTGCATCTTAGACTTAAGTGCCCTCTGCTGTATAACAGTATTCACAGGAGTTGACAGTTACTATGTAGACAGTTGGAGAATTATCATTCAACCTAGCACAATGTCTCACAGCTGCTAAGGATCTACATCAAATTCCCAGCACAACATGTCCACGCCACTGCCAAATCTTATCTCAGTAGAAAATCAAATAAATTAGTTTTAAAAGCCATATAACTATTAAAAATTTTGTTTGAAATGTACTTATTTGTATTTCATGTATATTGAGTATTTTGCCTGCATGTATGTCTGTGTACCATGTGCATGCAGTATGCCAGGAAGCAGGAAGAAGTCGTATATCCCCTGAAACTGCAGTTGCAGCTGGTTGTGGGCTGTTATTGAGACTGGGAATCAAACCCAGGTCCTCTGGCAGAGCAGCCATTGCTCTTCAGCACCGAGCCATCGTTCTAGCCTAGCATATAAATCGAATCAGTTCAAAAGCCCTAGGAAGAACATACCAACCAGATGGTGGGCCAAGACTCAAAAGTGCTATTCCTGGTATGGAGAAAGAACATCAAATTGGACAATGATCACATGAGCAATGCCATCTGAGATGGTAATGGATGCAATGACAGATTATAATACCAGACACAGTGCAGAAACTTTAGAAGAAATATTAAAGAGGGTAGCAGAGGTGGTTTTATATTCCTGTCACATACCCCTCCCCAACCTTGGCCAGCATATCCTGTAGAATCTGTCTTCAGATTCTTCTCTTAGAAGAAAGGATTGTAGGAATCACCTCTGCAACCCAAACGTCAAACAGGCCTGTTATGGTAAAATGAAGCACTGGGCTGGCCTCCATGGTCCCAGGATCTAGTCTAGTACCTACAGGTTGGGCCTTCAGATTACCCTGTCACCAGGGTGTGAAACACAACTCCAGACTTAGATTAGCCACACAAACTTGGTTTTCAGGCCCACCTATCTCCATGAGAGACCCTGATCCCAAAGTAATCTAAGTAGGAAGCCAGTACTCAACAGACTCAGGCTGCAGGCCTGGGCATACATGGGCATTATATACCGCAACCGCTAATAATACTGGGCTGACCACCATTGTCCTGAACATCAGATCCACCCCAATATGAAGCAATCACACAGCACACAGTCTTAGTTTTTAAGCTGGTACTCTCAGATCCAGCCTTCCCACAAAGACACCAGGCCCAAATCAACAACTAGTATTCCCTGTAGACTCGGGCTCCAGGCCATCCCTGTAAGCACAGAATCCTGATCCTCCTTATATAGTCAACCAACTTAGACCCACACTAGTGGGTCTAGGAAACAGTTCTGACTACCTACAATGTGGGACCAAGAACTGTAGCACGAGCACCACACACAGGACATCGAAAGGCATGCCCCAAACCGCTGGACTTTCTGACTGATGACAAGCTCCTGGCACAAACAAATCTACGAAGCTGAGAACAAGTCCTTACTTCTTCAAATGCACATTCAGAAACGGGAAACCAGAGCGAAAGCGGTACGAAAATAAGAATGCTCTCCCAGTTCTTGAACCAGAAAAGAAATAGAAAAATATGAAATATCTTATAAAAATGTTTAGAACAATTACTGTCCAAAATTGCTTCTATTACTCTGATGAGCACTGACCAAAAAAAAAAAAAAAAAAAAAAAAAGGCTTGGGGAGGAGAGGTTTTGTTTGGCTTCCAGGTTGTAGTCCATCATCAAGGGAAGTCAAGGAAGCAACTCGAGACCTGAACCTGAAGGCAGGAACTGAGTCAGAGGTCATGGAGAAATAGTGCTTACTGGCTTGCTCTCTGCAGCGTGCTCAGCTAATTATCGTATACAACCAAGGACCACTTGCCCAAGGGTGTCACTACCCACAGTAGGATGGGCCATCTCACAGCAATCATTAATCAAGAAAGTGGCCAACAGACATGTCCATAGGCCAATCTGACAGAGGCAATTCCTCACCTGACGTTCCTTCTTCCCAGGGTACTCTTCTAGCTTACGTTAAATTGACAAAAGCTAACTAATACAACTGTTCTGAAGAAACTCATTACACTTCAACAAATATCAAAAGACAGTGTAGGTAAGAGAAGTGTGATGCCAAACCTGAAAACCTGAGATCACTCTCCGGGAACCACATGATAGGAGAGGACCAAGTCCCACAAGATATTCTCTACAAGGATGCATTGGCATACATGTACATGCACACACACACACACACACATACACACACTCACACTCACACACACTCACACACACTCTCTCACACACACATACACGAGTTTTTAAAAAGAAATATAAAGAGACAATTCAGTGAAAGTGCTAAAGACTCATTGTAGAAATTCACTGGGAAAACTGGAATTATTTTTAAAAACTGGAAATTACAATAAAAAAAAAAAGCAACAGAGCAGAACAAAAATATCAAAAATGGCTGCTCAAAGATGTGTTCTCTTGAAATATGCCACCTGGGAAGAAATAGGTCAGGAGGTCATGAAAGCAAATGTTAGGGTCACAAGGCTTCAAGGAGAGAGAGAAAAGGAAGGAGGCAGCTTACTTGGAGAAAACTCTCCAAATATGGGAAGTTATATAAAAATACTGGTAGAAGAAGATCAAAATCTCCAATAAGATGTAATTCCCCCAAAACCTCATAAGAAACAGACAAGCAATTCATCAAAAATCAAGACAGGGTTGGGATTTGCTGGTGAAGTATCCACACAGATACTCACGTGTTGAAGACCTGACACCCAGCTGGTGGCAATTCTGAGAAGTGTCTGGATCACAAGGGTCCTAATTTCCTAAATGTATTAATCCACTGATGAAGTGAAAGCTGGGTGGATTCTGAAGCAGTAGTATGCAGAGGAATTAGGTCAGTGTGGGTTTGCTTCTAAAGGTTATATCTTGTCCCAGCTGTTCCTCTCTCTCTGCTTCTGGGGTGTTGTGAGGTAACCAGCTGCCTCTTCCATTACAGGCATGTCTTGACTTAACTCAGTCCCAAACCAACTAAACTAGTGGCTCTTCATGGACAGAAAAAAGGAGGTGAGGCAAATTTGATTATTTTTCCCTCTTTCTATATTTTGTCACTATGACAGAAATTAACACAGAAAACAAGTGGGTCTTGTTACAATACTTAATCACCTGTGTTTGTGAGAAAACTAGAAAAGGGTTTGCAAACATTTAGAGTACAGTCAGTGGAGCTCAGTGAATGGTTCTCAGAAGAACAGAATGCTGGTAGGAATGCAGAGGAAGAGAGAAGACTGCTCATGAGGGTTCAGAAGGAAATTGGATTGGAAGACAAAAACCTGGATACATTTTGTCCACATCCTGAGGCTTTGTAGAAAGCGGGGTTGAAAGATGGAGGACTAGTTATTCTGAAACAAGTTTCAAGTCAACACAATCTTCAGGATGTCTCCTGAATATCATTGGCTGCTTTAGCCAGATTTACAGAGAATACCAGGAACAAAAAAAACAGAGCAGAAATATATTTAAAAATGTGCAGTTGGTCAGAAAAGGACATGGAAAGCTAAAGCAAAGGATGCGGCGTTTGTTAAAAGTGTCGAGTCTGGGGGCTTGGAAAAGCTCAGTAAAGCGCTTGCTTTACAAGCATGAGAACCTGAGTTAAGTCTGTTAACTCCATATAAATAAATGCTGAGAGTCAAATGGTGGCGCACGCCTTTAATCCCAGCACTGGTGAGGCGGAGGCAATCAGGTTTCTGCAAGGTCTAGGCCAGTCTGGTCTTCAGAGCAAGTTCAAGGACAGCCAGGGCTACACAGAGAAACTCTTATCTTTAAAAATAAAAATAAGAAGAAAGAAAGAAAGAAAAAAGAAAGAAAGAAGGAAGGAAGGAAGGAAGGAAGGAAGGAAGGAAGGAAAGGAAGGGAGGGAGGAAGGAAGGAAGGAAAACAAGCAAGCTGTGCATGTGATACATGCTAGCATTAACAGCTCTGAGGAAGCAGAGTTGGGCAGATCCTTTGTATTCACTGGCTAGAAAGACTACCCTACTAGGAGAGCCCCAAGTCACTAGAATCCCTGGCTCAAAATGCAAGATGGGTACTTTCTAAGGATTGAAACTAAATTTGACCTTTGGCCTCTACAAGCATGATTACACATGTGCATGCATGTTCATGCACACATACACACACACAAAGGGGTGGCAAGTACATTTTACTAGGACAATAGGAAAGATGGCACACCAGGCAGTGTATGACAGAGTCAGAACCCAGAAGTCATATCTGTAGGACCCGGAAGGGCTGCCATGCCCTGGCTGAGACTTTGGCTGCTGTCTGCCAAGTAACATTCTGCAGTTTTTCTAAGAACAAAACATCCTGTTGAAGGTGTGATGCCCCAGGCAGGGACTTTCCACTTGACAAACCATTGCCCCCTAGTTGAGTTCCTGTTTGTGTTTTTCCCTCCCCAGTTTGGTGTATATATTGAAACTGCTCAGTAAAAGCTTCGGCATTCTCTCATAACGAATGACCCGAGTCTGTGTCTTTCTTTAATCCCCCAGGCCTATGCCCGAGCTCCGGTACTGTGGCAGCACTGGCATTGTCAGTATCAAATACCCTATCCTATTAAATCTTTTCCAACCACAGTGCTAGTGCTATGGTTTGAATATATATGCCTTTTCAAAGAATGCTGGTGAAATGTAAAACCTACAGTGATAGTATTGGTGGAGGCCCTTGGGAGAGCAGCACTCATCCTCACTGAAAGAATTAATGTTGTTACACAGAGGTTGAGGAGACAATGTTGCCTTTCTGCCATAAGGAAGACATGGGAGCCACCCATGAGGAATGCCCTTCACCACAGCAGAATCTCAATGAAGTAGAAAAAAACAGCAAACTAAGCTCAAGGATAATAGAAGAAATGGGACAATAAGGATTGAACAATAGATGGATGGATGGATGAATTACATAGATAGATAGATAGGTAGATAGATAGATAGATAGAGATAGATAGATAGATAGATAGATAGATAGATAGATAGATAGAATGGATGGATGGATGATGGGAGGATGGATGATGGACTGACGGAGAGACTGACTGACTGACTAGATTAGGTAATGGAGAGATAAACTGAGAGCTAGAGAGGTTTTATAAATATAAGCAGCACTAAGATAACTTCACCGGAAGTAAGCAAAAATACACTCAAAGGAAACAAATCAGAAATGAAAGAGGAAGCATTACAATTGGTCACATGGCATTTAAAGATCCTAAGAGACTACTTCAACTGATGTGAAGCCTAAATATAGAAGCCCTGACACCCTTCTCAGAATTCTATGTGCCCAATGCCTGATTCCAAAGCTCCTTCCACAGGTTTAGGTATTGCTTACAGAAACCGCTAATTCTAGGCAACAAAGTACATTAGTTACCTATTGCTGATAAATTTTAAAAACATGGCAGTATTTATCAGTTATTACTATATTTATTATTTCATAATTCGGGAGGTCAGAGGTCCAAAATTAGTTTCACTGACCTAGTAATTATACAACAATAATTTGGGTGGATGAAGTTAACTTATAACAGTATTCACTTCATCATCAAGGGACCTGAAGCTCAGAGAAGTGAGTACCCGAGTGAGTGTTCTCACAAGCAGCACAACTTGTGGTATTTTGCCTGGGTCTGCCTGGTTTCTAAGCTCATCTCTGATCATTGTGTTACTTCGCTCTATCAGACAGCATCCACAGCCATTACCCTGAAACTCACGGGCTCCCACTATACTGGTTTCTCTTCACTGTCAACTTAACTGAATCTAGGATTACCGTAGATTGAGAGGGTGTGTATCAACAAGGTTTCTAAGAGAGACCGGTCCTGAATGCAGGTGCCGGTCCAGAGACTGTGGTCTCAGACTGAATACAAAGAAAAACGGGATAGAGTTCTGAGGGTTAGCGTTCATCTCCCTCTGCTTGCTACAAACAAGACGCCTGACCCTCACCCACGCCTGCCCTCACCCACGCTGACCCTCACCCACGCCTGACCCACCACGCCTGACCTCACCCATGCCTGACCCTCACTCATGCCCCTGGCCCTCACCCCTGTGCTCCCCGCACCAGACACATCCATTCTCATCCCCATGTCTTCCCCTTCGAATTGCAAGCTAAAACTAACCATTTCTTCAAGTTGCTTTTTCAAGTGTCTTGTCACACCCATGAGAGGTGCATCTTACACACCACTGAAGACAAACCCTCGTCACCCCCTTGCACTGTAACAAAGTCGCCTACGAGTGTCACTGGCCTACCACCAAATGCCTAGGAATGCCTTTTCCTTCGAAATGTAAAAGTTCTTTAAGAAGAATTACTATGGTTACTCTTATGTTATCAACTAAGGTAAAAAAACAACAAAAAAAATGTTTTGATTGTATCTACCCTTCGGGGGTTAATGAGATTATGCAATCTACAAACACTTCAGAAGGCATTTTCATAAGACGGCAGATGAGATTATCTATTTTGGGAGCCTGGATGGACTGTTAAGATCAAAGAGCTAAAACCCATGCTAACGTTGTGTGTATGCTTTATTACTTATGATCTCCCATGCACACAGAGAAAATAAAATTATTATGATCATTATCTGCCAAAATACTATCGAGGTTCCCAAGCAAGGAAGGGAGAATCTATCTCTCCACAGTTTCAATAGCCCTTAGCATTGAAACTCCTTATACCCTGCTGCAAATCTTTTCACTACCAGCATATGCTGCTATATTTTTTAAAGCATAATAAGTGTGTCAGATTACAGCCAGAAATGACTAGAACCCCAAACTACTGCCCAGACAAATTAAGTAATTACTATAACAGGCATAATTCGAAGCCCACGTGTATTAAGGAATGGTTGAATTTGAAATCTCATAAATTTTTCAAAGCAACTGTAAATCAAATTTTAGCAACAATAAAATGGTGCTGCAACATTATGGTTGATGTTTCAATAAAAAGTTATGATTTGGAAGTATAGATTTTACTATGAATATAAAACAAAATGTTAAGTAGTAGATTCATATTTCACAGAATTTTTTTTAAATAGTCATAGTTTAAAACATCCATAGTTTCAAAATACCGAAATACATGTATCTCAAAAATCAGAAAGAGAAAATGAAGTAACCAAAATGAAAAATACGAAATAAGTAAAGAGTCATGAGGCAAATGTGTTTGGAGATTTCTTATTTCAAAGGAATGAGACAGAAAGCTAGTTTTGTTATCTGTTGGAGAAGCAATTGATGGTTCGGAAATCACTTCACCTTGTTTAGAATATACCTGGTAGCATAGAAAACTTGTATGTGAAGTTTGTATGAAATCTGGGAGCACCTCACAGATTTTTTTTATTTGTTTCTATTCTTGCTATGACATTTTACACATTATATAAAATACTGGCAGCATTCTCAATTCACTATAAATGGAACCTCAAAACTCTTCATGGTCTGAATGCTCTTGTCTCTCTAAGCCCCGGGGGGAATCCAGTGAAATAGCACAGCGAAGCGCTGAGTTCTTATCAAACCTGCTGCTTGCCTAGCGTCTGAGGAAAGACCTTTCCGAGGCGATGCAGAACTGCCCATCAGTTACTTGTCCCTGACTTCAGAATTCAAATCTTACAATAAGAGAAGTTACTAAGGTGCAATCAATACACCAGGAACATATCCCTTACAAGGACACAGCAGACAGTAAATAGCGGTTAATACACAAAGAGACTTAATGTGGCAGGAAGTGTAATTCCGAGTCTTTGAATGAAAACTATATTTGTGAAGCATTTGCTCTTTCTAATATTGAGCTTGGTATTAGCTAGGAAACAAAAGAGGTTCACCAATGGGAGCTGACATCCACCAACTGAGCACAATTCAAAGAAGACATATGGCATTAGCCATGTTTTGTAAAACACAATGCATACCTTAAAGAAGCTGGATGTATATAGAAATAAATAGTGTTTTAAATTAACCAGAAAAAGAAATTGATACCCTGAGACTGTTGCCTAGAAACTGTCAAACTCTTCAATATGTAATTGTCCAATTGTCTCACATAAAATGTACATTTCTGGTTTCTACTTTCGACAGATGGGCACTCTGTATAGGAAACCAGTACCCTTCGGAAGGCTAAAGGGAGCCTTTGAGGTTATCTTGACAATTCAGTACAATACAGATGATTATTAGAAACTTGGTTTGTCTAGCTTTCTATTTACTCCAACTGTCAAGTCCTAAAATAATAAGTCCCTGTTCGAAGAGACTAAAAATTAAAGATAGAAATTACCCGGCATAACCTAAAGCCTATGCCTAATTACATTTCTATTCAACTGAATTTTTGCTGACAACTGAGCTCTGCTTCCTTCATCACATTTGGCTATTGTCTTCAGTATCCCAGCCCCACCCTCCCCAAAGCATCTGAAAGTAAAGAAAATAACATAAGCACTTGTCACAATGAAAACACTAATTAAGAACTTTAGCTGGAACCCTTTTTTAAAGAGCTTACATTTTAATTTATTATGAACACAAACTCCTCTTAAATGCAACACATGTCAGTATTTCCCTCTCCCTACAGAGAGCTTATGAGCTGCTGCTGTCCATGGTGACACACAGTGGCTGGATGCGGCAACAGCGCCACCACAGAAACATCCAGTGTCTGCTTCTTGATGGCAGTGTGCTGACTTGGTTGCATTTTGCATAGCCAACGTTACGGTAATTATAAGTTGCACGACTTCATTTGAAGCCATAGCTCCCAATGGCAAAAGAAACACGTTACATACACACGCCGTGGGTGGTGGGGGAGGACGACTTTATCTTCCGGATACAGGTCCTTCCTCTGTGCTTTTCCATAAATCCCATCTCCATGGACAGTTTAGCCCCCTTTTAGACCCTCAGGCTAAGCACCTTCCCACAAGGCGAGAAGACTTCAAAAGCTTTACTCAATCAATTTGCTGACTGGTTTTTGTTGTTGTTGTTTTATTGAAATTTGGTTTTGACTGAACAGTATATTCAAACATAATTTGAAATCTGGACAGTAATGAATAGCCAATGTCCACTGAGTTCAAAAAGAAAAAAAAAAGTTTTTAAATTCTACCCATACAATTATGGTGACACGGGGCTGTGCTTCTGGGAACATCCCCTTGAAAGGATCTCAAAATAATTGTAACAGTATCATTCCCTTTCCCTTGTCGCTGATCAGAAAGGAAGAGTAGAAAGAGTAGGGAGCATTCCATGGTAATCGTGCTTCAAGTACAGAGATGTGCAATAAAAAATACCGTAAAGAAATTCCTCTGGTCAGGCACCAAGGCGCCGAAACTTTGGGAGGTCAGTATCTTAACCAAGATTGAGCTATCTTGTTTCCTTCCCAAATCCATTCCACCCAAATGAGGCGTTTGTGTTACAATTTATTGTTCCCTAGACGCCCAAATCACCCATCTGCCTCTGGAGTTTCTAGTCGGTAATTAAGGCACTATCCATTAGAACCGCCAAGTGAGGAGGAGAAGGAGGAGGAGGCCGCGGGAAATGAAGTGGGGGGGGGGAGAGAAGAACCCACTTTAAGAGAGCCAGGCCCTGAGGCACAGAGACACCCCCCCCCTCGCCCCAGCTGGAACTCTGTGCAGCCCGGCAGCTCCAAGCCAAGTTATCAGAAGCCGCAGGCCAGCTCCCCGCAACATACATGGGGCTCCACACTGGGCCATACCTTGGAAGAGGAAGGCTTTCGTCCATTATGCAGTCCCGGGACTTGGCGCACTCCAGCTGTGGACTCCCCAAGTTCTAACTCTGTTAAGACGTCAATCTGTAGGGAGGGGTCCACACCAAGCCCCCAAACTGGTGGGAGTGGGGAGGGATAGGAAAGAAAGGAAGAAAGAAAGAAAGGGGGCCATTAAAACGCAAGCTTCCACAGCAGCAAAGAAAGCACGCGTCTTGGCGACAATATTTGGAAGTGCTGACAAGAGGCAACTCGCTCCTCCTCAGGGAGAGCCTTACCTGGACGCGCTGTCAAGCTTAAAATAGCAGAGCGCTGGGTCCCATCTCCTGACCTACTTTAAGCCCCTCTCCGTGCAAAGTTCCCCCTCAGCCACAGACCCTAAGGGTGTGACCCGCCTTGCTTTTCCCAGGACAAGCACAGAAAGGACCCAAATGAAAACCCTCCAGAGCTCCCCAATCCAGAGGGACACACCGGGCGACGACCCCATGGCGGGGAGCATCCCGGCCCAGCTAGGCGGCCACTCACCCGCTCCGAGCCCGAAGATCACGCAGAACGTTCTCAGTAACACCCGGGATTCCATGGCGTGCATCGTCTCAGTCCATCGTCTCCCTCTTTAAAAATAAAGATAAAAACCAAGAGGTGCTGGGAGTGAAGCGGGAAAGCCCAGCTGGCCCCTCCTGCGACCGCCTCGGCGTCGCCACTCGGGCTCAGACACCTAAGACCGAGCGGGGCGGCCCCCCGGGTGCGCGCCGAACTTGGAGCCGCCACTGCAAGCATCGCTCCCGCACGCGGCGGGCCGCAGCCAGGTCAGGTTCGCGGGGACCTGCGGGGACCTGCACGGAGCAGCGCCCCGCCGAGCCACGCGGCCCTGGCGCGCACGCGGAGGAAGGGAGGCGGCTCCGGGAAAGCCGGGCCGGGCCGCCCCGCACCCGCCCGCGCTCCCGCGCCCGAACCTGTTGGAAAGGCGGAGACAATAGCGAGAGCCGGGAGCCACCGAGACCGCTCCGGGAGGGCGGGGCGCGAGCCGGGGCGCGGGCGGGGCGGCCTCTTTCCCCCCCACACACGCAGCGCCTAGTCCAGCCAGCCGTGCCCGCAGCGGTCCTCCACCGCCCTCGTTAGCCCGCAACCGCAGCCTCCGCTCGGGATCCTAGGATCTCAATGCTAGGTGCCAAGTTGATGGGCGGCGTTTGCACTCACCCCCTCGAAATCGGGTGCGTGTCTCCAAAGCCCAGCGAGAGAAAGGACCACCCAGCCGCAGGAGGCGAGGTTGCAAAGAAAGGCACCCGGCCGCCTCGGGCAAAAGAGGGAAGCCCTCACTTAGACACTCACGCTGCACGGCAGCCCCGGGCGCAGGGCACCCCCTCCCGGGCGGGAAAAAGAACCCAGCCAAAGCACGCAGGACTCCTAGGTGAAGCTGGACAGGCGAGGGAGACAGGCGGAGATGGGTAGTGAGCAGGGGAAGCCTGGCCAACCCTGACTGAGAGGCTCTCTGCCCAGGGCGGGGCGCTGGAGAGCCTCCAGGCACAGACAGCACACAGAACTTAGCCAGGAGCCAGGGGCTGCTGGACAGCTCCAGAAACCATAGAGTGCTTCCCAAACCCAAAGTCCAGGGCCATACAGCAGCAAAGGTCAAAGGGCAGAGCAAGGGATTCTACCCACTGAGAAAAGCAAGTGTGGGTACGTGTTAAAATGAAAGGATGATACAGATAAGATGATGCATGGATGGATGGATGGATGGATGGATGGATGGATGGATGGATGGATTATGGTAGATGAATGGATAGATGACAGATGGATGATAGGATGGTAGGTAGGTAGATTCATAGTAAGTGTATTTTTATTAAGCAAAAGATTGAGCCCAGGAGACTTAAAAGCCCCACCCACTGTTGACCATACTCATGTAGACTTTACGTACCCACCTCCCCATATATTCTTAGGACTAAAAGAGTGAGATTATTTGTGATTCTTAGAAGACCAGATGAATAAATTAAAAATCAACGGCACATATATTTTCATGAGCTACCTAAATTTTGCATTGAATTTTTAAGTCCTTTATCTTCCAACATGGGTAAGTTAAAGTTTCAAGAGTGAGCAAAATGCCCATCTGTTTCTAGAGAGTTCTGAACCCCCCCTTCAATTAATTGGCTACATAAAATGTGTATTAATGAATAGTGCTATTTAAATTACGGTTAGAAGAGAAATGAGAGGAATGTAAGTAGAGACGCGTACGCAGTATCCTCACAACATTCCTCCCTGTGGAAGAGGAGAGATCCGGGGGTGGATTCGAGTGAAGCACTATGAGAAGAACAATGTGCTAAGGAGTTCCAGCGAACTCTAGTATGGAAAGGGGAAAAAAGAAAAAAGGGAAAAATCCCTGTCTCCCAGAACCTCTGGCAGAGAGCAGTGTTGGCATGAACTTGGTTTAACACAGTAAGGCTCACGTTAGAGTCCTAGAGAAAGGTCCAATAAAAATCCCTGATGTTTGAACCAGCTAATTTTCTAATTTATTACCTAGGCAATATCTATTTTAAAAACAATATATTAAGAAGAGTGCTCACTCAGCGTGCAATAGGGTCTACTGATAGCAGCCCACATAGATAGGTGTCATGTAATCATGTGTGTGCACTTCTTGGCTCATTCTCCCTTTTTGTCATGTAATCCCAGCACTCAGAAGATGAAGAAGACAGGATCAGAATTCAAGGTCATCTTCAGCTACATTGTGAGTCCAAAACCAGCTTAGGTTATGTGAGACCTTGCCATTGCCCATAAATAAGCAAACACATAAATTGGCCACAAAATGAAATTTTGATAGAAATGGTTGACCATACTAGACTTTAAAACCTTTCTCTCTCACTATAAGTACATATTCATGCCCAGCACTTTGAGATTTACACTAACAAAAGAAATCCCCCAACATGATAGGAACATGCTAAGAGATGAAAGGCAAGGCTTGCCTAGTGCAGTGATTGAGAGAAAGTGGGACACGGGGTTTCAGATGCCACAGGACCCCTAAGACGGTGTCTATTTTATCATACACACTAAATAATGGACTATGATGAAAACCAGAAAGGTTGCGATACTCCTGCTCAGTTGGACAAGTGAAGGACCTTGGCATGATTACAACGACATCTGCTATATCAAGAGGGAAGGAAGAGCAGAATGGTGACTATTTGGGTAACCACAAGAGGCTTCTCCAGTACTGGAAAATGTCTGATGGTTCTGTTGTTTCTGTATTGCTACAGAACAAATTGTTATATAAGTTTAATTACCTAAAACAACAACATTTGTGATCTCACAGTTCCCCTCGTTGGGACTCCATCGTTAGTCTCTGCATGCTCTATCAAAGCACTGAGGAGACTGTATCCATTCTGCAAGCTTGGGAGGAGAGTTCCAATGCCTTTTTAAACAGTGTGTGCACTCCTCGGCTCATTCTCCCTTTTTGTCTTCAGAGACACCCACAGTAAGGAAGGTCCTATTAGACCCCTCCAGTTCTCCAAATACAATTTGAGAATCTTCTCTGACCTACCAAGATTGTACGATAATATTAAAACCATTTGCATATCCCAGGATAATCATTCCTACTTAGCCTTAATGACAAGTGTGAAATCTCTTGGCCATTAAAGTATCATACTCAGATTCTAGGTGTTAGAATATAGATATCCTTGGGTGACCATCATTATAATAGTTAAATACTTAAAAGTTATCTAAATAGGTATAGATTTTCAGATGTAAGATAATCATAACACAGATATAGCAAAGGGACTTAGCTTAACTATAATGTAAATGGTAACACAGGTGTTTGCGTGGATCACGTTTATATACTCTGTAACACTAATTAAAATACTACACAGAGATGTGAGTCTCAAAACACAATAGTTAAAATGGGTATAGAGTATCAAAGTAACTTGAAAGAAGGTAAAAAGAAAAGGTTTGTGTAACACAAAATACAAGTAAATAAAAATAAATAATAAATGGTAGACTATACTTCAACTGTTAATAATTACAATAAATGTAAATGACCTAAAACCAAAGACTGAGGTCTATTTTTTCACAATAGATCAGGAAATATAAACTAACTAACTACATAGGACTAAAAAGGCATCACTTCAGCGAGAGTGAATTCAGTTAAAGGTAGGAAGGTATTTAAAGTTATCTTAAACAGAAATACATCAAAAGAGAGTTGAAGTGCCTATAAAATTGAGAAAGTAAGTTTACAGTGAAACAAATTAGCAAGACAACAAATGTCTACCATTTATGGTCACCTCAAAAGGAAGACCTCTTGTCATAAGTGGTCAGCCTTCTAGGCACACAGGGCAACCTCAATGCTAAGGCACATACCTGGCAGGAAGGCATCAAAATACATGGGATATATATCCCCAAAGAAACTGAGACAGAACTAATGTGAGAGACAAGTAGATCCACAGTAATATTTAGAAACTTCTGTATTCTCCTCTCATAATCAGATGACATCTCTAGTCCTATCTATACTCAACACCAATTTCACTAGACATCTAAAGAAGAAATAACATACAGTAAACTCAATTTTTCCAAAAAATAAAAGAGTAAGAAACATCCCCAACTCTATTTTTATGAAACAGTCACTAATTTAGACTAAAATTAGACAACCGAGTAACAGAAAAGCAAGAATCAAAACACAAAAACAAAATATACATTTTGAAACTGCACAGAATATCCTCAACAAAATATTAATAAGTCAACTGCCAATATGTGAAAGCAATACTACAAACACAAGGGTTTCATTCTAGTAATACAGCAGCTGATTAAATTTTCTGATATCAATCAAAGCAAACTGCTGAATTTATCATTTACAAAAAAATCATATGATCATATCAACTGGTGCAAAGACAGCATTTGACAGAGTTCAACAACTAATCATAAAACAGCAAATTATATTCTCAGGAGCAAAATTAGAAAGTAATGACATAAATCTAATTGGCACATGGAAAAGATGCTATACCTGACCTAAGAATGGAAGATTCTATGGCAAGTTGCAGTTAATAAATTTGAAAGTAAGAAAAGAAACAAAAGTCATTTGTCTTATAAAAGTTTTCCCTCAGCAACATGGTTAGCTCAGTGAAATTTTCAAAGCACCCATGAAAAAGCTCTGAAGAGTGACTTTTGCATATCAAAACATACAGAGCATAAAACATGCAGCAACTGATCATATTTACACTACTATAAGGAAATGATTTGAAGTACAATTAATTGAAAAACATTCACAATGCATCAAAATAATTAATAATCTAAAAAAAAAAATCAGGAAGATTTTTCCATTGATAACTGTAGAACATTGCTAAGCAAAATAAGGACAAATAGATCTACAATGCCCATAGGATAGGATTTACTGTCCATAATGCATTTATTAACTTCATATTGAGCTAAAGAGTCAAGACAATTCTAACCGGCAGGCTCTTTACAGAAACCAGTGAGCTGGTCATCAAATGCATAGAAAATACAAAAGCCAAGAGCATTTATGGAAAGAAAAGTACCATTATAGGATGCAAGGCATGTGACTTCCATAATACACAATAATACTGAACACATCCAGGCTGTGTTGTTTGATGTTAAACATTCATAGAAAACAGTAAAGGGTATAAAAACAGATGTGTGTATACACACATTTAACTTACAACATATAAAAATCTAACAATGAATAGGAACAATCTTTTGAACAATTGACATCTCTGAAGGAATTGGGGACAGGGTGATGGGATCTTGAGCCTTGTGCTGTGTACAGTAGTGACCTGAACTGGAACTTGAGTGTAAATACTAACGTGTAACACTTTCAAGAAAAAATGTCTGCGATTTGGGTTTTTAAGTGATTTTTTTAAACAGGACATAAAATGCACATATATTTTAAGTGATACATTGTACTTCATTAAAATTGGAAACTTTTAGCTTTTTAGAGATTCCATTAAGATGGCAAGTTATACAATAAAAGAAAATATTTTCAAAGATAATGCTAACAAAAGATTTGATTTCAAATTATATTAAAATGCTTGAATAAAGCCAAAGAAACTTAAGAAAAAGTATGACATTCGAATGAACAATTTATCAAAAACAAACATACAGAAGATAAAAAAAATTACATAGATTGACCAGTAGTCATTACAAAAATACAACCAAAATTTAATAAGTTAAATATTACTAGAATTGCCAAAAATAACAGTTTTTTAAAAGTCTGACAGTGTAAAATAAATTTTAAAACAGTTTGATGCAGTGTGACCCAACCTGAAGTTTAGTAATCAGAAGGTAAAGGTTTGGAAAATTCTCTGGAAGCTTCTCACAGAGTAAGGCATTCACTACTATATACCCTTAAAAGACAAAAATCTATCCCCTTACCATTTCAGAATGTGTAAAACCACTTTATTTATTTTAACCAAGTATTGGTAACAAAACAGATAGATGTGAACTGTAATAGTTCACACTGTGGAATACTAGGCAGCGATGCAAATTACTGAACCAATATCCAGAGTATAATGCTTCCATCACACGCAGTACAAAACAAAGTATGAGGTCTCTTGCCTCACTTTCATTTTTTAATAAAGCATATTTTGTTTATTATTCATGCGTGTATGTCTGTTTGTGTGTATGTGTGTCAGGAACAGGGGTGCACATGTCCTTTGTGGAGGTCGGAAGACAACACCATGGGGGTCGTGATCACCTTCCACCTTTATGCAAACTCCAGAGATTGATCTCAGTGGGAAGTGGGTTCTACCCGCTGCACCATCACACTGGCTTCTCAGTCCATCCTCTTCTCCTCAATGCGCGTTAACAAAAAGAGAATCTCTACTTCCGCTTGGGTTCACAGGGAAGAGTGGCTCGAACATCTTCAACCCACCCACACATAGTCTGAAGCTTCCCTTACCCCACATGGGGTTTGAAAGGAAATTATACTTAAGACTGTGAAGTTTTGTCAAAACATAAGACGTGAAATAGTAGAAAGATCCTGGAAGCAAAGCTGGACTGGGAAGAGTGTAGAAGATAAAAAAGATACTGACAAAAAAATAAAATAAAATGAAAAGAGAAGCCAAGAGGGGAAACAGAAGAAAGGAACAGGGTAGCGGCTGGTGTTCTTTTGTTGTGTTACCCAAAAAACCTGTCCTGCACGCAGGTTAAAGGAAGCCTGACACTGAGCTGGATTTGATTGGCAATAAAGAATTGCCATACAACCAATGGCTGGGCAAAGGAAGAAGGGAGACTCACTATGATCTGGAAGAGACAGACGGAACAGATTTAGAACTGCAGACGGGAGGTCATCTGAAATATAGGAGTAAAGAGAAAGTGGTCCCCAGAAGAGTTGCCCAGAAGTGTCTTGGGCAGCAAAGACCAATGGACTTCGCAGCAACGTTAAAAGTAGATTTGGAAGGTGTTGAGACAGGAGTACAGGAAGGAAGGGCATGCTAGCCGCAGGAGGCTTACAAGTGCCCAACCACTAAGCTAGTAAGGCATGTTAAAAATAAGCTAATGTTTGTGTGTCTTTCATTTTCGAATCTAAACATAGCTCCTGGGCAGGTGCACGAGTGTGACCACTCACTGCAACAGAGCAGAATGGTTACATTTAGTGCAGAGACATTGCTGGCTTCTCTTGCCCCACAGTCTCCTGTTCCAGCAGCGGGACATGAGGCCAATGCCTGTTTGGAAGACTTGAGGGACAGAGGGTTTCAATCAACATTCTTTGTGTTCAACCATACTTTGAATGATCCACACAACCCAACTAAAACTCTGGGAAATAAAAGCAAGTCTTCAAACATAGCTCTAGAGGAGTATAGCAGAAAGAAGCCCCTTCATTCCAGGGCCAGACACAGCCTCCTATACACCCGTTAACAGTGTCACATAATAATTCCCGCCTGCCCACCTCAGAGCTGTTGAGGGTCAAGTCGACCTTGGCAGACAGTATGCGAATGTCAGTTCCACCTGTTGTTGTCACAAACAACCATGTCACATCAGGGTTGGCCTGTTCCTGTCACTCAGTATCAGTTGTCACAGTGGAAAATGGTGATACTTAGAACCAATCAATAGGGAAATGTACAGGAAAACAAAAGCGAGAGAGAGAGAGAAAGAGAGAGAGAGAGAGAGAGGAGAGAGAGAGAGAGGAGAGAGAGAGAGAGAGAGAGAGAGAGAGAGAGAAACAAAGCTGGGAATGTGGATAAGGTTAAAAAAACACACATAGCTTTCTGTGCGGTCTGAATTACAGGCTTATCAATTGCACCAGTCTCTGAACACCATGAGGTATCGGTTCAAATGCTCATCCTACCACACAGGCCTTATTTTTAACTGCCAACAGTCAGGCATGGTGAGCACTGCCTGCTTTTGCCAGCACATTTCAGTACTTAATGTTCATCGGACTAGAACGAAGCATCCTCATGGAGCCAGCTGCTCTGCTGGCTCCTGGCCTTGTTTGCGGCTGCTATTAAAGGATAAGTCTGTGCTTAGCATTAGAAGAGTGTCTCTCTCCTGAAGGGCTAAAGGCCAGCATATTCTTAGTAATATTCTGAGATTGGCATTGCCTCAGCAGCTCCCTTCTGCATACTGTAGACTGGCCTCCAGTCAGACTGAGAATAGAATCATTAATACTTCCATCTTCAAATGAACGGTATTTTTTTTTTGGTGGGTTCTGCCTCTATTACCACTGAAACTAATTTTTCTAAGAGTATGCATAGCCTTTATCTTAAAGAAAATTTATTGAATGCAGATCTCAAGATGCAATGGCTCAAAATCCTGAATCATCACATAACTCTAGCTGCTAGGACTTAGCTGCTATCATTAGAATCTTCTTTTGGGTAAACACATAGCTGCCAGATGCAAAGCTCAGGCAGGCTTCGCAGATGCACGGCTTAGGGACTGAGTGAGGTTTGCTAGCATCTTAAAGGGTTGGCTTGGACCCAGACTCAGCATTAGCTCAAGCAGTGCCTGTTCACACACACCATCTAATCCTACAGAAGGAAGGAAGGGCCCAAGAGGGCTGTCACCATGCCAGAGGAGTATCTATCTGTCTCCAGCTCTACACTCCTGGCCAAAGGCTAAGCCTGAGAATGAGAACAGAAAGGCGAAGCAAGTGGTACACAGTCCTCGGCTCACCCGCATCCTTTGTAGCTGAGAACCACAACGGGAAGGAAAGGGTTCTTAGGAAGACATCACCCGTGTTTTTCAATCCTGTGATAGAAGTCGGTGAAAAGTTCATTTTCAGTGCAAGTCACCAAAAGCCTAAGGATTTTCTCCTTAAGCATGCAGCCACCTAACTCAGAGTTGACTTGCCAGTCTCCTCCTAAATGATTCATTTCTTTGTGTTCATGGAGGTCTAGTTACATGGTGGGCACCATCCTCTGGTCACAGAATTTTCATGCCCGGTCAAAGGACAGCTTTGGTCAAAGAACACTTTTTGAAAGGTCATTAAAGTAAACTGCATATATAATTTCTGTGTCTGCCTCTTCATGGAAGCCATGCAGTGCTTCCAGCCCATCTCGTGGACTGCCACAGGCACCCACCTGAAAGCTGTCCCACCCAGGTCTCTCTAACTGTCCTCTCATGGTGTCTCCCTTACCACCACTATGGAGTTTCCTGCTCTCTGGCCAACCCACACACTCCTGGAATGGGAGTTTGCACACTTCAGTCTCTCTATCTGGAAAGCTCTTCGAAACAGCCCATGGCTTGCTCCTCCATCACTCCAAGTGCCAGATCTTTAGTGAGGCTTTCCCAAGTGTCTCCCACCTAAAACCGCATCTCTCAGCATATGCCCAGCACGTCTATCTGCTCTCCTTGCTGCCCTAATGTATTTAAGCATTTTCCTTTGCTTTGGCTTTTGTGATTCTTGTCTCCATCCCTCACTCCAGGACCAGAGATCCAATCTCCACAGATTCTGCTTCCTGCTTTCTTATTTATATGTGCAGCAGTAAGTGGCATGACACATGCCACCAGAACACGGGATAATGTGTACAAATACACCTAATGTGTCTGGCATACAGTAGGCACCCAAAAGACACCAATTATTACTTAGAATTGGTGAGACTGGAACCATCCAAGTTGATGTTTTATTGATGGAGATCTAAGTTGATGAAAAAAATCCTGTGTAAATTTTGCAGCATTTCTGTAATAGTTTTCTTAACAATGAAAATCAAATGGCAGCTTATTTTTATTGGTGAGGTAAATAAGTATTTCTGACTCTTATCAATGATACACAAAAATGTGCCTCAAGATATCTTCAACATATGCTGGTTTCCTTTCTTCCCTCTTCCAGGAAAAACCTATCAAAGGTGACTGACAACTATTTGCCAATGTTTCTGGTCCATTTGTTAACTTGTTGCCTTTCTTCGTTCTTCATCTAAACATCAGACTTTGTTGTTTTTCTTTCTTTGTTTTGATTACAATCATCTTGATTCCTATAGAAGACATGCTATATTTTAACTCACCAACTCAGTTGTGAAAAAAAATACAGCTTTATTTTCTATACCTCATCTTCAATTTAAGGCACCATTTTTATGATGGAAGAATAATGGCAGCCAGGTGGTGGTGGCGCACGCCTTTAATCCCAGCACTTGGGAGGCAGAGACAGGCGGATTTCTGAGTTCGAGGCCAGCCTGGTCTACAGAGTGAGTTCCAGGACAGCCAGGGCTACACAGAGAAACCCTGTCTCAAAAAAACAAAAAAATAAAATAATAATAATAATAACAATAATAACGGCTTGTCTGTTGAGTGTTCATGTGTCAGCCACTGTTCTGAGAGCATGAACCCATAAAGTCTTAGAAGCATTCCATGAGATGCATATTCAGGACAGATGGAGGAAGTGGGAAGTGGGGTGCACAGAGGTGAAATGTCTTTACGAAGACCATACTGTAAAGTGGTTTCAGAGCTGAAGATCAAGGCAGCAAAGGTACAAAGTCCATTCTCAAAACATCTCCCTAGTTCCCCTCAAGAGAGCCTGGCTGCAGCTCTCTCAAAGCTGTTAGAATAACACGTGCCTCAGTTTCCCCATACTCTCTAGTCATCTACCACTATGAGGTGCTCCCTTTACTCACATGACACACGACTGTTCCTTCTGTCCTGTCATTGTGGTCAGAGCACTCTGACCTTGGAGGAACTACCAAATACCAAAGTAGTGATTGACAGCAAGTAGAGAGGTTTGGACTACTCAAGAAATAGAACATGAAGGCACAGGAGGAGATCTTTCTGGAACTCTCCACACTCTGGGCTTTACATCCTCCTCCATGGGATGGAATTATTAATAATTTCTGTACTCACAATTTCTAAAGCTAAGGCCTTTTCAGCTCCAAGATGTTATTATTCCAAATGAAAATGACCATATCTAGTAACACAATATTTAACTCACAATTTTGCTAATAGTTGTTTAGAACAAATGGCCAACCCCGACTTGATTGGCAGCATTATTTTAGCACAGGGAAGTCAAGGCCTTCCTCAGTGATTA